>CM035626.1:115827671-117067671 GCA_020496765.1 Gossypium stocksii
ACTAGACACATAAGTTACGAAAGTATAAAGATGAATGATGAGCTAAGACAGAGACCTTCCATTGATGAACCCCCTAAATTAGAATTAAAACAACTGCCAAATCACTTAGAATATGCCTTTTTAGGGGAAGATTCGACTTTACCAGTTATTACCGCATCAGATTTGGGCACTGAAGAAAAAGAATAACTTCTCCATGTGTTAAGAAAGCACAAGCAGGCCATAGCATGGAAAATTTTAGATATTAAAGGAATTAATTCCTCTTTTTGCACCCACAGAATTTTGATGGAAGATGAGTATAAACCAGCGGTGAAGCCTAGAGACGGTTGAATCCTAGCATGAAAGAAGTTATGAAAGTCGAGGTAATTAAACTTCTAGATGCAGGTATTATTTATCCTATTTCTGACCGTTCTTGGGTAAGCCCTGTGCAGGTTGTTCCTAAAAAGAGAGGAATGACCATGATGTCTAATGACAAAGAAGAGTTGATACCTACAAGAACGGTCACTGAATGGAGAGTTTGCATTGATTATAGGAAGCTGAATGATGCAACCCGAAAAGATCACTTTCCCTTACACTTTATTGATTAGATGTTAGAAAGATTATCAGGTCACATGTATTATTGCTTCCTAGATGGCCTCTCTGGTTACTTCCAAATCCCGATAGCTCTAGAAGATCAAGAGAAAACGACGTTCACATGCTCATACGGTACGTTTGCTTATCGTAGAATACTTTTTGGTTTATGTAACGCTCCTGCTACTTTTCAGCGATGCATGCTAGCTATCTTCAATGAATTTGTGGAAGACATCATGGAGGTATTTATGGATGATTTCTCTATTTTTGGTAATTTTTTCCAACACTTTCTAAACAATTTAAAGCATGTTTTGATAAGATGTGAAGAGACAAATCTAGTGCTTAATTGGGAAAAATATCACTTTATGGTCCAAGAAGGTATTGTATTAGGACATAAAATCTCTAGTAAGGAATAGAGGTAGATAAAGAAAAGATAGAAACTATTGAAAAACTACCTTCTCCTAATTCAGTTAAGGCTATAAGAAGCTTTTTAGGACATGCTGGCTTTTATCGTAGATTCATTAAAGACTTTTCTAAAATAGCTAAGCCTTTAACTAAATTACTAGAGAAAGATGTACCCTTCAACTTTGACCAAGAATGTCTAGAATCTTTCAACACCTTTAGGGAAAAGTTAGTCAATGCCCCGATTATGATCTCACCTGATTGGAATCTACCTTTTGAACTAATGTGCGATGCAAGTGATTTTGCAGTAGGTGCAGTTTTAGTACAGCGAAGGGACAAGCACTTCCAGCCGATCTATTATGCTAGCAGGACCTTGACAACTGCTCAAGTAAATTACACGACCACAGAGAAAGAATTGCTAGCTGTTATTTTTGCATTTGACAAATTTAGACCTTATTTAATTTTGTCAAAAGTCATTGTGTATACTGATCATTCGGCTCTTCGCTACCTCTTAACCAAAATTGATGCAAAATCTCGATTAATAAGATGAATTCTACTGTTACAGGAATTCGACTTGGAAAAAAAGGACAAGAAAGGAGCCGAAAACTTGGCAGCAGATCACCTCTCACGACTAGAGAACGCATAGCCCAAGTATCTCGACAAGATAAACGATTTGTTCTCTGAGGAATAACTCCTAGCCTTAGCAGAAACGACAGTTCCTTGGTTTGCTGATTTTGCAAATTATTTAGCAGCTAACATAACCCCAAAAGGGCTAACCCATCAGCAAAAGAAGTGATTCTTCGCTGATGTGAAAAACTACTTTTGGGAATATCCTTTCTTTTTCCGAATTTGTGCAAATTAGGTTATCCAAAGATGCGTTGATGACACAGAAGCATATCAAATTTTGAATCACTACCACTCAAGACCCACAGGAGAACATCACAGTGGGACTAGAACTGCTCATAAGGTACTCGAATCAGGCTTTTGCTGGCCTACATTTTTCAAAGATGCCAATAGGTATGTGACCTCTTGTGATAAATGCCAATGAACAGGTAATATCTCTTAGCATGATGAAATGCCTCAGAACTGTATACTTTCATGTGAAATATTTGATGTATGGGGTATTGATTTCATGGGTCCATTCCCTAATTCATTTAGGAATAAATACATATTAGTAGCAGTAGATTACATGTCAAAATGGGTAGAAGCCCAAGCCTTACCTACGAATGATGCTAGAGTGGTAGTATGCTTTTTGAAAAAAACTTTTCTCTCTATTTGGAACACCTAGGATAATCATTAGTGATAGGGGCACACATTTTTGCAATACTCAATTTGAAAAAGTCTTGAAAAGGTATGGAGTACATCATAGAACATCCACCCCTTATCATCCACAAACCAGTGGTCAAGTCGAAACAACCAATAGGGAGCTAAAACGTATTCTAGAGAAAACAATAAAAACAAATAGGAAAGACTGGTCAAGAAAGTTAGACGATGCATTATGGGCTTATAGAACTGCTTTTAAAACACCCATAGGAACATCTCCTTATAGACTCGTTTATGGAAAAAACTGCCATCTACATTTTAAACTTGAACATAAAGCATTCTGAGCTATAAAATTTCCAAACCTTGATTTTAAGAGTGCAGGTGGGAAGAGATTAATGCAGTTGAATGAACTAGATGAATGGCGCTACAATGCTTACAAGAACTCACGACCATATAAGGAAGCCATGAAGCGACGTCATGACAAAAAGCTGAAACAACCTAAGCAGTTCAAAACAGGTGATCTCGTCCTACTCTACAACTCAAGGCTGAAATTATTCCCTGGAAAACTCAAGTCAAGGTGGTCAGGTCCATTCACTGTTCTAAATGTCTTTCCATACGGCACCATTAAGGTAACTCATCCTAACCACGGTACTTTCAAGGTAAATGGCCATAGGCTTAAACATTATAAAGGTGAGAATTTTACGGAAAACAGGGAGGAGCTTCGGCTCCACCACATCCCTTCGTGACACATCTAGGTAGAGTCGAGCTTAGACTCTAAATAAGCGCTTCTCGGGAGGCAACCCGAGCACTAACTTAGTAAATTTTCTTTTCTTTATGATTTTAGTGTTTTTCATGCATAAACTAACTTTTTGAATGCAGAAATTTAGGACCACACGGCCAGGCACACGGGCGTGCCTCAGGCCGTGCGCACACTTAAAACAGGGACACGATCATGTACCCAGACCTTGTACAAACAGAGCAAAATTTTTCCAAAAGCACGGGGTGTCGACAAATCCCCACGGCCGTGCGACATGGTAGTGGCGACCCTTCGAATTCCACACGGGCAATCAACACTTGCCCATGGCCATGCGATATGGCCGTGGCAACCCTTCAGCATCAACACGGGCACACACAAAGACACACGCCCGTGCCTAAAGCCCGTGGAAGACACTGTCAATTTGAACACACCCGTGGCCCAGAAACACATGACCATGTGACGAACGAACGCGATCCCCCACGCCCGTGTATACCATCACACGACCATGTGACTGACGAAGAAGCGATCTCCCACGGACGTGCGCATTATTACCACGGGCGTGCTCATCGAACCAGGATCGCAATAACGACTGATTTTCAAAAAACACTGGCTAAACACGACTCACACGGGCGTGCGACATGCTCGTGTGACCAAAAATGTATAAATAGGGGGCTATTTTTAACTTTCTGTTTCACTCAAAACCCTAAAATTTCTCACCCAAACTCTCCTCAACCTCCGTGAGCACCGCCACCACCCTCAAAACCACCATCACACTCGAAAATAACCACTACACGCCCGTGTAACAGCCTCCCACGACCGTGCAAACTCATAATTGGTTCTATTTTCTCATTTTTCTCATTTATTTTTGTTTTATTTCATTTCTTTAAGTATTTATTTAATTTTTCTTTACTCTAAATGATAATTTAGGTATGGAATTAGGAGAATTAGGATGAATACTCTAGAATAATTTAGAACCAATTAGGAATGCATGCCACTTAATTTCTCATTTGCTTGCCACTTAGAAAACATGTCATTTTGCCATTTAAACTCATAGTTATTTGCCATTTCTTTCATAAATTCACTATATATACGTACCTTTATTCAATAGTTCTGTTACAAGTTTCAACATGATTAGATTTTACTATTTAGGTTACTTCCCCATTTTCATTTTTTAGGAAAATTGCTATTTGGTTATTATCCATCTAGTTTAATTTTAAGACTAATACCCATTTTTCTTTTTATTTCAGATACTATGTCATCTTCTCGGGGTAAGAAAGCTGTCGTCCCTGCCTCAAAGAAACGTAAGGGACCTGGTTCATCCTCATCACGGCCCACCTCTGAGGCGTGCCACCCTTTTATTACATTTACGCAAGAGTCCCAAGAGGAACGCTATCAGTTACTCTGAGCCCGCACCATTTCTATGGGCCGATGCATCGACTGGGAGGCCCTCGAGCAAGTAAACCTGGTGGACGATGTCCGAGCCCTTTTAGTAACCGAGCCATGGGAACAATTCTTCCAGATTGTGGAGCCTACCTACCTAGAACTCACACTCGAGTTCTACGCTACCTTCCACCTATAGACTATGATGAACCGATTTGATGATCCAAGCACGGTCTAATTTTGTTTGGGAGGGCTCATACGACGACTCAGCATGCCAGAGTTCGACATAGCACTAGGGCTCTACACCAAACAGTTCATGGCAGAGAAGCACTTTCCCACCCTCTCTCGTCGCATCCACATTCGGCCCATCGACTGCTGGCACGAGATCACTCCAAGGCGTCAAATTTACAACCCCAGCGTTAGCAAAGCAACCACCATCGTTCCTTCCCTAAGGTATATCCATGCCCTCCTCACTCACATTCTTATAGGTCACCGAGAGAGCACGGGCATCGTCAATACGCACGACGTCTACTTCCTCTGGTGCATGGCAAACGGGTGCACCATCGACCTCGTCTACTTCATTGTGCTAGCCATGCAGCACCAGACCAAGAGGCATCGGTGAGGCGTCATACCCATAGGCCCGTACATCAAGCGACTAGGCCGCTACTTTGGCCTATTCAACACTGCAGCCCAAACATCCTCCTATACTCTACTGGGCCAGATGTCCTCATAGGGCATCCAGAGCATGCTACACATGAAGATGATTGAGTGACAACCAGGGGGCGGCCACTTCCACTTCCGCCTTGTGCAGGAAGGAGAGGATCCGGAGGACATCGCTGATGATGTCCCACCACTAGTAGAGGATGAGCCAGCTGAGCCACCACACCCCAGACAACCCACCCAGACGGCAGCCCCACATGCTAACATACATGAGTGCCTAGATCAATTTGAGCAGCGCCTCGATTACATCGACGCCACTTTAGCGTACATATGTCAGCACCTCGACATCGCCCCACCACCACGAGATCCATCAGAGGACTAGATCCGCTTTTATTCTTATTTTTATTTTTATTTTTATTTTTATTTTTATTCTTATTGTTATCTTTTATCTTTTATTTTTACTTTTTATCTTACTCTAACCTTTGAACACTAATCTTTATTTTTGCCAGTTCTTCTAACTTTATTTTCCTTTTTAGGTTTATTTTGATTTTCTTTTATTTCAGCTTTTTCTTTATTTAAATATTCATCTTTTTATATTTTGTTTATTTTATTTTCTTCGGCTATCTCCTAACAAAGTAATCCCTCTTCATCTTAACCTCCCACGACTAATAAGTTAATTCGCAGTTTCAAAGGAGCTTTACAGCTCAAATCTCTACGAAAAAGGGAACACCCCGCCACAAATGCCACCTCTTCCAAACTCTCGTCTCACAAATCCATTCAAATTTCAGGGAGTTTCATACCTTTCCCTAACTTATGATCTTATGCTTCTACTGCTATTAATATTATCTTTGTACATTGAGGGCAATGTACATCTTAAGTGTGGGGGGTAAAGTACTTTCAATTTTTAGATTATCTGTGAAAACCCTAAAATCTAATGCATTGTTCTCTGCATTTTCTTCAGTCTCCTATTAGGAATTAATTCTGATTGATTTGTGATTTTTATTGATAAGGTTGAGAATTAACAAATAGGCGATTGTACCTTGATTATTCAAACTTTAAAACACTAAGGAATCAAGCATGATAAGTTGAAATTTTTGAGAACCCCAATTTTTGCATAAGTTATCTTCCCTAATTTTAAGTATTATCTTGAGATCTGAAATTCGCAGGTTTGACCTCAAAAGCCATAATTCTGGTGAGATTTTTGAGCCTTTTGAGCATACATTCTTTCGTGCTCACTTTTATTATTGCTTTGAGTGAGTCAATACTGAATTGTTATTCTAGAACTTGCTTTGATTATACATGTCGAGACCACATCATTGATTTGATATATCGAAATGACAAAGGCACTTAGGATTTAACCCACTTACTCCACAAAAGGCCTACCTCCATGAATTAACCCCTAGTAAACCCCGTCGAGCCTAACAAACCATTCTTTGACCTACCCGCTGATTATTAACCATTAACCTGTTTTTGTTGAATTTCCATTCAATTACTTTTGATCCCTATTTTTGTCGAGATTTGAGTTGAATTTATTATCTAGCTTTATTCACTTTTCCAGTATGTAAAATTGTAAATATTCAAATACTTGAATTGTTCTAAAAAAAAATGTGTGTACATATACAGTGAAATTCAATTGTAATCTATAGTTCAATTAAGTTTTTGCATATTTCTACTTTAAAGATACCAAGGCAAAGTTGATATTATCATAAGAATTAGCTTGAGAAATATGTTCCAGTGATAGAGATTTTTCTAGCTAGATAATTTTTCAATTCAATCTCGATTCTAACCCTCTTTTGCAGCCTGTGACAACACCCCTAACCAAGCCCCGCTACAACCATGAAAAGACCTTTTATCGATGTATCATATCAAATTATAGTGGTGGAGATTTGATTTTCTTGCAAGCTTATGGTAATAGCTTTTCAGGTTGACTAGAGAGCGCTTAAATTTTAAACCCGAAACACTTCGAGTGAATAGAGTGAATCCTTAGTAAGGATGCCAACTCCTGTAATTAAGATGAAGAGATGACTACTTAGGAGGAAGGAAGAGACTTATGTTTTCAATGATAAAATTCTCAACTTAGAATAATTGAATCTTTAATGTTCTTCTAATTGAATATTTCATTGTATGATTACCTGTGGATTAGTTTGAAACATTATTGATAAAGGTTGTAGGTTGAAAAGAATTATTCTTTTTAAGGATTGAGATTTTGCTTGAGGACAAGCAAAGGCTTAAGTGTGGGGGTATTTGATAAACGTTAAATTATACACATTTTTACCCAATGTTTAGCCTATATTTTGGATGGATTCTTATCAATTTTGTGAGAATTGGTGCTCTTAATCCCTCCTTTTCATATATTATACTCAAGAGAGCATAGGGAAGAAGAAAGAACAGAAAACGGGCCAAAAACGATGAAAAATGGGCCAAAATGTGCGAACAACACGGGCAAATAAATGCCACATGACCGTGCCACATGAAGATCACATAGTCCAACCCTCGACAAGCACGGCCAGGCCACACAGTCGTGCCCCCACCGATAGATTCACACGGCCTCTGTCAAAGTCACACGAGCGTGTTCTAGTCGTGAGGAAGGGGAATTTCACTCGAATTAGGATGCTTAGAGGCTAAGAAAGGCCCCCCAAAAGCTCTCTATATAAAGACCCCATGAAGCAACACAGAAGAGAACTTTTAGACACTTTAGATCCAGAATATTTAGATTTCTTCTCATCTTTCTGCCACACAGAGGGTAGAAGCAAGGGATTACTCCAAGGGAGAAGCCGATTGATACATCCCAGAAGCCGGAATTCTACAGCAACATAGAGGATCTCCCTAAATTCCTTCAGGGGTTTTTGGTTTCTTTTATGTTTTATTATTTTATATCTTCTGAAATGTTTTCTTTCTTTATTATGAACTAAACCCCTCAAATACTTGAGGGGGATGAAACCTAAGACAGATCTTGTTATTTATTCTTGATTTATATAATAAATACTTGAATTGTTCTTAATTATGTGTTCTTCATTCTTGATTTATTAATCCTAGGTATTACTTCAAGAATTAGATATGCTTAGAGCAGAGGAGCAAAAGTCCCTGTGATAAGAGTAGATCTACCATAATTAAGCGGAGTTGCATGCAACCCTAGTCAAAAGGCGACATAAATCTGCCGGATTAGGGTTAAACCTAATATGGGGAACCACAGATCGAATTAATGCAACCTAGGGAGTTAATTAATAAAAGAACTTTAATTAATAACTTAGGCCTAGTTGCTCTACACCTCGACGGAGGGTTTAGTATAAGTTAGGGATCTCTACGGATCAAGTCAAGTAAATAAATCATATAGTTCAAGGAAACAATAATAAATGAAGTCTAGGTAGATTCCCCCTTGAGTATTGCCCTTATCAATTTGCTTTTCCCTAAAAGTTTTCCCAATTTACTCTTTGTGCTTTCTTAGTTTAGTTTTAGAATTAGTTTAAACAAACCCTCTTTTATTCTTAGGCTAGATAATAGAAAGGAAGTAAGTACTAGTACTTTTGGTTCCCTTGGGTACGATAACTCGGTCTTGCCACTAAACTATACTACTGTTCGACAGGTGCGCTTGCCTTTAAGGTCGTGATATTAGTTAGTTTTGGTGTGATCAGTTTTATAAATTTTATTACTTCATATCATGAGCGATATCATGTATTTGTGAAATAAAGTATGAAATGTGGTTTGTAATATGAGACTGAATGCATGAACCAAAGGTTCATGAATCAAATTTGAAATGTGAATTGAAATATTATATAAGATTGAGAAATGAAGCTAAAGTTCACAAATCATTTGAAATTATATAAATAATATGAGAAATTAATTTAAAAAGAATAATATAATTGAATTTAGTTGATTTGAGTGTGAATTTGATATGTGAATAAGAAACTAAAATATGAGATTTAAAAATATAGACCAAAGATGCGTGAATTACTTTAAGTGATAATATAGGAAGTTAATTGATGAAATTGTTATTTTAGTTATATGATTTTAGTAAATATAAGTTGTAATAGAATTGATATTAGATAAGAAATAAATAGAATGAATTTGTATATGAATTAGAATGATCTATTGAAATGAAATTGATAAATTTAATGAAATTGAGAGGGGGAAATAAGGTATGAATTTAACTTGGATAAGACTTGAGATATTACTTATAGCTATTGTTAAATAATTTAATTTAAAAAATGAGAAAATGTAAGAATAATTGTAAACCTAAATTGAATGTATATAAAGCATTGTATAATGTTGTAAATTTGAATTATGGTAATACTATTGAATATACCCATACTCAGCGTAAGGTGGTCTCCGTGCATAGGTTAATTGGAAGATGGTGTCTGATTCAGCATCCAGAGTAATCCCAACCTCAGAGAAAATTTTAAGTAATGCACATTTCTTTTGATAATGGTGGCATATACCTAGATAATGAATAGGTTGAGTATATAAGTCTTGTGATTATGGTTGTAAAATAATGATTTAAATTGGTTAAAAATACAAAAAGGGAATTAATATGATATAATTGATATATGTATGAAATAAAAATGAATAAAGTTTATTAACATGAATTTAATTTGTATATGTAAATGTGTTGGTTGCTACATAGATTGCAAATTGGTTTTGGTTAGAAATTTTGCAGGATTGGCTAGGTTAGTTTAGAAAAACTCATATTGAATCCATACGGCCTGGCACACGGGCGTGTGGCTTGGCCGTGTGAGAAAATCAGAATGCTCCATAGGTAAGGGACACGAGTGTGTCCCATACCACCACGGCTGTGTTGAACCACCTGGTTCATTAACACGGGCGTGTGAGCCCTATTCTTTTGAAAAATTTTAAAATGATTGAAAAGTTTTATAGTACTTGAATTAGTCCCGAATTACTTTTAACTCATATTTTTGGACCTCGAAGATCCATATAAGGGACTATAAGGTTATTTTAAAATTTTATATTGATAATAATTGTGTATTAATTGTAAATTGTCCGATAGGTCCGGTAATGCTCTGTAACCCTGTTCCCACAACGGTTTGGGGTTAGGGGGTGTTACAAAGATGATGCCTACTACCACTAGCTCTACTTAAGTTTTAGTCTTACAATTTAGAAGAACCTGACTCTAGCCAACTGTCACTTTTGTGGGACCGTCTTACACTAGATCATCATTTCTCAATGGCAAATTCCACACCATTTTGTCTATTAGGCTCGACAACCTCTAACGCAGTAAGTTAGCGAACCGACTGTACAACCTTCCCAAAATATACAAAGTGGCCTTTGCACAAGATGAAAAGATTACTTTTGGAAGGACAAGGACGGAAGCGTCAGTCCCGTAATGCGGAAAAATGATAAATACTCGTTGAGAATGGTTAAGTGTGGGTTCTAAGCCTCATGAACTTTTTTGGAGGAGTCTTGATAACCTTTCGCTAGATGAGTTTAGTGGCTCATACTTTTCGAGAAAAAAACAAAAGTTTAATAGAATGGAATCTTATTGGAAAATAAAATGAACAAAAAGGCTAAGAGCCTTTGGGGGGAAGGAGTTTTTTATAAAAGCGATGAGTCAATATTCATGTCACTCCATCCCCTATTTATAGTACATAAAAAACCTAGTTTGTTCCTATTTAAACTCTAAAAGATAATGTTTAAAAGATATAATTTGAAATTAAATATAAACAATATCATAATAATCCTAAAAAAAATCAAATTTAAATAAAGTTGTATGTTCATAAATCTCTTCTTTGAATTTTTGCCCCAAATCTTCCACACTTTGCATTTCTGGCACTACTTCTTCCCTATTTCTCATGCTAACCCGTTTTGTCCTTAAATTCATATTTTTTGCCCCCAAATTTCCTTTTGCCGTCAATTTAGTCCATATAAGATAAAAACCCATAAACAACCCAAATTAGTAGAATCGTACTTAAAATATATGTGTAATTAACATATAAAAGTATGTTATTTTAGAGTATTAAATCCCAAGTTGATGATGTGTATATGCCCACAACATTAAATCCCAAAGATGCGCTTCAACTTTTCAATCTCAAAGCTTTCCATAGTGATGTAGTGCCGAAAGATGATTTTATTGAGCTCTCTAATCAAGTTGTAAATTATGCTGGTGTGCTCCCTTTATCTCTTGAAATTTTGGGTTCTTTTTTGTGCGGTAGATGCAACTCAATGGAGAAGTGCGATTGAATGACTTAAAAGAAATTTTAATAAAGAAATTCTCGATAAACTCCAAATCAGTTTTGATGGACTAGAAGAAAAGGAAAAGAATATATTTGTAGATATAGCATGCTTTTTCAACGAGGGAAGAAAGATTTTGTAATCAAAGTATTAGATGGTTGTGAGTTTGTCCCAGATATTGGCATTGATGTTCTCATTAAAAATTCTCTCATAAAAATCAATGAACACAAAAAATATTTGATGATGCATAACTTGTTGTAATAATACTCTAGAATAACGTATTTTATTGTATTAATTATGTGATTATTCTGGGTATGTTCCTGCTAATTTTTGCTATTTATAATCTTTTATCTCATAGGGATTAAATTGGAGGCAAAAGTAAAATTAAGGGGACAAAAGTGTGAATTTGGAGGCAAAATGGGCTGATATGCGACACAAGAAAAGATTGTGCCAAAAGTGCGAACATGGAAGGCATAAGGACTAAAGAGCAAATAGAAGAGATTTTATTTTGGAAGACTCTATTTTATTTTATTTATATTAAGATAATTAATGTTAGGATAATTATTAGAATTATTTTAGGATTTTATTTTAATTATTTTTATTTAAATGTATTTATCTTTAAAGAATTTAAGTTAAGTTAGACTATCTCTCTAGCACTATAAATAGGGGGTGAAGTGACTCTAATTTTGTCTATCTTTTTTCTGTAAACACTCTCCCCAAAAGTCTAGACTTTTTTTCTTTCATATTTCCTTTCAATAAAATTTCTTTTTCCATATTTTTATTTATTTTCTTTCCCACCATTATCATGAGCCACTAAAATCCATCTAGCTGAAAGTTGTCAATATTTCCCAAAAAGGGTTCTTGAGGCTTAGAATCTAAACTTAACCTTTCCACCAAGTATTAATCATCTCTTCGCACTATAGGTTGACGCTTCCTTCCATGGCCCTTAAGAAGTAAGCTTTTCAAAGTATGCAAAGGCAGCCACTTTGTGTGTTTTGAAAGGCTTGCACCATCGGTTCATCAACTTACAGCGTCAGAGGTTGGCGAGCCAAAGAGACAAAATGGCGTGGGATTCGCCATTGAGAAGAGTTGGTCTAGCATAGGCTAGAGTCAAGTTCCCTAAAATCGTAAGTCTAAATTCTTGGAGCTGATGGTCATAGGCGTCCTCTTCTACTATAACTGGCTTACTTGGTTCGAGAAGGGTCATCCAAAAGCCAAGGATTGAACCCAAGGCGGAATGAGACAACTGGAGGCTGGAACTTCCCTATAAGAATTTCTTTATCTCAACTTTATTTCCTATTTTTTAATTTTTGCAATTTCAATTTGACTTCTTAATTCTATTTTTATTTTATTTTCGTTTTCAGATCAAAACTTTTAATTCTGTTATTTTTATTTTTTCCCAGGAACACAGGTTTCTTGTGCACAATTTTGGCTAGGATATCGAAAAACAAGCGTTTGTATAATCCGGTCCCTGAGCATTTCGACCCTACTTCCCCTTTACTGTTATTTTTATTATTTTACAGGGAATAGGTTAATTTGGTGTTTTCAATGATCGTATCAAATTTTGGCGCCGTTGCCGGGGATCGGCGACATACTAATCTTTTTTTTTATTTTCTATGACCAGATCTGCTCCAGGCACTCTTTCGTTTGACTTAGAAATCGAAAAGACTGCGAAAGCTAATCGAGAGGAAACAAAACTCAAGAAAAAGCAGTCAGCGGTGGTTGTAACTCAAAGCAATCCACCGCCAGAAATCAGAATCGACGACGAAGTAGAATCTAGGGTTAACAAAAACCCTACTCGAACATTTGAAAGTAAAGAAGAAGAAGTCGATTCTCCTGAAGAGGTTATTAATGCCAGGGTTAACGAAAACCCAAATCAGGTGCAGCAACAGATGGCTCAAACAATTCGGCAACTGGCTAAAGCCCCGTGATGTATGCGTTCGCGATACTTAAGTAATAAAATTTATAAAGAACTTGATCACACCAAAACTAACTAGTATCACAACGTTTCCTAAGGCAAGCGCACCTGTCGACAATAGTATAGTCTAGTGATAAGATCGAGTATCGTACCTAAGGGAACTGAAAGTACTATTACTCACTTCCTTTCTATTATTTAACCTAGAAATTAAATAAGGTTTGTTTAAAACTAATTTCTAAATCTAAACTAAGAAAAGTAGAAAAAGTAAATCTGGAAGACTTTTAGGGGAAAGCTAATTGATATGGTCAATACTTAAGGGAGAATCCACCTAGACTTCACTTGTTATTGTTTCCTTAATTTATATGATTTAATTTCTTGACTTAATCCGTAGAAATCCCTAATCTATGCTAAACCCTCCGTCGAGGTAAAGAGCAACTAGGCCTAAGTTGTTAATTAAAGTTCCTTTATTAATTAACTCCCTAGGTTGTATTAATTCGATCTATGGTTCCCCATATTAGGTTTGACCCTAATCCGGCAGATTTATGTCGTCCTATGTCTAGGGTTGCATGCAACTCCGCTTAATTATGGTAGATCTACTCTTATCACAGGGACTTTTGCTCCTCTGCTCTAAGCACATCCAATTCTTGAATTAATACCTAGGACTATCAAATCAAGAATGAAGTACACATAATTAAGAACAATTCAAGTAATTATCATATAAATCAAGAATAAATAACAAGATCTGTCTTAGGTTTCATCCCCCTCAAGTATTTGAGGGGTTTAGTTCATAATAAAGAAAAGAAACATCTTAGAAGATATAAAATAACAAATCATAAAAGAAACCAAAAACCCCTGAAGGAATTTAGGGAAATCCTCTATGTTGATGCAGAATTTCGGCTTCTGAGATGAACCAATCGGCTTCTCCCTTCGAGTAATCCCTCGCTTCTACCTATGGTGTAGCAGAAAGACGAGAGGAAAAGAATATAGAACGTGTGTAGAAGTGGAAGAAGATCCCCCCTATGTTGCCTTATGGGGTCTTTATATAGAGAGCTTTTGGGGAACCTTTCTTAGCCTCTAAGCATCCCAATCTGAGTGAAATTCGTCTTTCCCACGACTAGAACACACCCGTGTGCCACGCCCGTGTGGGTTCGATAGAGGCCGTGTGATTTGGCACGCCAGTGTGACATGGCCGTGTTTGTCTGGGCTTTGTCCGTGTGATCTTCATATGGCACGCCTGTGTGGCACGGCCGTGTGACATCTCTTGGCCTGTGTGGTTCGTGCTTTTTGGTCCATTTTTTACCGTTTTTGGCCCGTTTTCTGTTCTTTTCTCTTCCTTATGCTCTCCTGAGTATAAGATATGAAAAAGAGATGTTAAGAGCACCAGTTCTCACAAAATTGATAAGAATCCATCCAAAATGTAGGCTAAATGTGAGGTAAAAATATGTATAATTTGGCGTTTATCAAATACCCCCACACTTAAGCCTTTGCTTGTCCTCAAGCAAAATCTCAATCCCTAAAGAGAAACATTCTTCTCAACCTATGATTTTTATTAATACTATTTCAAACTAGTCCACAGGTAATCATACAATGAGTAATTCAATCAGAAGAACATTAAAGACTCAATCACTCTAAGTTGAGAATTTTATCATTGAAAACATAAGTCTCTTCCTTCCTTCTAAGTAGTTATCTCTCCATCTTAATTAACAGGAGTTGACATCCTCACTAAAGGTTCACTCTATCCACTCGAAGTATTTAGGGTTCAAAATTTAAGCACTGTTTAGTCAACCTGAAAAGTTATTACCATAAGCTTGCAAGAAAATCAAATCTCCACCACTATAGTTTGATATGATACATTGATCAAAAGGTATTTTAATGGTTGTAATGGGGCTTGGTTAGGGGTGTTGTCACAGGCTGCAAAAAAAGGGTTAGAATCGAGATTGAACTGAAAAATTATCTAGCTAGAAAAAATCTCTATCGCTGTTTCTCAACTAATTCTTATGATACTATCATTTCTGCCTTGGTAACCTTAAAATAGAAATATGCAAAAACTTGTTCAACTATTACAAGTTACAATTGAATTTCACTGTATGTATACATTTTTTAAGAACAATTCAAATAATATAAATAATTGAATAAAACTTTACAATCTGGAAAAGAGAATAAAGCTAGATGAAAAATTTAACTCAAATCTCGACAAAAATAGGGGTCAAAATAATTGAATGAAATTCAACAAAAATGGGTTATTGGTTAATAATTAGAGGGTGAGTCAAGAAAAAGGTTGTTAGGCTCAATGGGGTTTACTAGGGGTTAATTCATGGAGGTAGGCCTTTTGTGGAGTAAGTGGGTTAAATCCTAGGTGCCTTTATCATTTCGGTATATCAAATCAATGATGTGGTCTCGACATGTATAATCGAAGCAAGTTCTAGAATAACAATTCAGTGTTGACTCGCTCAAAGCAATAATAAAAGTGAGCACGAAAGAATGTATGCTCAACGGCTCAAAATCTCACCAGAATTATGGCTTTTGATGTCAATTCTGCAAATTTCAAATCTCAAGATAGTACCTAAAATTAGGGAAGATAACTTATGCAAAAAAAAATGGGGGTTCTCAAAAATTTCAACTTATCATTCATAATTCCTTAATGTTTTTAAGTTTGATTTTTTAAAGTTCAATTACCTATTTCTTAATTCTCAACGTATTAAAAAAAATTCATACATTAATCAGAATTAATTCCTAATAGGAGACTGGAGATAGTGCTATTGAGACAATTCACCTAGTTATAATCATTTTAAGGGGTTTCAAAGATGGTATAAAATTAAAAGTACTATATCCCCCCACACTTAAGATGTACATTGCCCTCAATGTACAAAGATAATATTAGAAATATAAACATAATATCATAAGGTAGGGAGAGGTATTAAACTCCCTGAAATGTGGATGGATTTGTGAGCCGTGATGGGAAGAGTTAGCACATGTGGCACGGTGTTTCCATTTTCGTAAGGATTTGAGCTGTGAGGCTCCTTTGAAACTGCGAATGGATTTGTTAGTCGTGAGAGCATAAGATGAAGAGGGATTACTTCGTTAGGAGATAACCGTTATGATAATAAAAATAAAATAGAAAAATTACGAATATTCTAATAAAGAAAAAGATGAAAAATAATGAAAACTGCAAAAGAAAAGGAAAAGAAAGTTAAAGTAAAAGGTTAAAATTTAATATTAGTATTGAATAGTTAGAAAAAGTAACGATAAATGATAAAAATAAAGATAAAAGTAAAAAATAAAGATAAAAGTAAGAGGATCTAATCCTCTGATGGGTCTCGTGGCGGTGGGGTGATGCTAACGTGTTGACATATGTGCGCTAAGGTGGCGTCGATGTAATCAAGGAGCTGCTCAAAGTGGTCCAGGCGCTCGGATATGTCAACACTGGGAGTTGACGTCTGTGGTGGTCGTCTAGGACGTGGTGGCTCAGCTGGCTCATCCTCTGCTGCTGGTGGTGGTGGGACATCATCAGGAATGTCCTCTGGGTCCTCGCCTTCTTGGACAAGGCGGAAGTGAAAGTGGTCGCCACCTAGACGTCACTCAACCATCCTCATAGAGAGCATGCTCTGGATGCCCTGGGAGGACATCTGGCCAAGTAAGGTGTAGGAGGAAGTCTGGGCTGTAGTGTTAAACAGGCCGAAGTAACGGCCTAGTCGTGTGATGTATGGGCCCATGGAGACGACTCCCTTGCGGTATCTCTCAGTCTAGTGTTGCATGGCGAGCACGATGAAGTATGCAAGGTCGATGGGGCGGCCATTCGCCATGCACCATAGGAAGTAGACGTCGTGCGTGTTGACGACGCCTGTGCTCTCTCGGTGACCTGTAATAGTATGAGCGAGGAGTGCGTGGATATACCTGAGAAAGGGAGAGAGAGCGGATGCCTTGCTGACGCTGGGATTATATATCTGTCGGCCTGGAGCAATCTCGTTCCAGCAATCAATGGGTCGGATATGGATGCGCCTGAAAAGAGTGGGAAAGCTCTCCTCTGCCATAAACTGCTCGGTGTAAAGCCCGAGTGCCACACCGAACTCTGGAATGCTGAGTTGTCGTACGAGCCCTCCCAAACGAAACTAGACCATCCCTGGATCATCGAACCGGGTCATCACCGTCTGGAGGTGGAATGTAGCATAGAACTTAAGAGTGAGTTCTAGGTATGTGGGCTCCACGATCTGGAAGAACTGGTCCCAAGGGTCCGTAGCGAGTAGGGCTCGGACATCGTCTACCTGGCGTACTTGCTCGAGGGCCCTCCAGTCAATGCATCGGCCCATAGTGATATTACGAGCGCATAGTAACTGGTAGCGCTCCTCTTGGGATTCCTGCGGGAAAGTGAGAAAAGGGTGACGCATCTCGGAAGTGGGCCTAGTCGAAGAACTTCCTGGCCCCTTTCGTTTCTTGGAGGCTGGAACGGCAGCTTTCCTGGCTCCGGAAGATGACATGGGATCTACAATGAAACAAAAGCATTAGTAAAGGAAAAAAATAAATTTTAAATTGGAAATACAATTATTTAAAGTAAAATAGACTAAATAAAATAAATAATAATGTTCCTAACATGAATGGGAATTAACCTGAGTAGTAGAATCTAATCATTTTTAAGGTTTGCATAAGAATTATTTTTATGAATGTATGTATATATACTAAACTATATAACAAATGGCATGCTAATGTGTGTTTAAGTGGCACATTTACAATGGGTATTAGGTGGCAACTAGCAATGGGTTTTAAATGGCATAAAATTGGCATATGGAATCTAAATGGCAAGTAAAATCACAATTCCAAACTATTCTACATTATTCTAGATTGTTCTCTATTTCCTAGTTCCATGCTTGAATAAATCAACTAACCTATAATAAAATAAATAAATATGCAAAGAAATGCAATAAAAGTAAAATAAATGAGTAAAAGGGAGAAAATAGAACCAAATTTGGTGTTACACCGTCATGGGTGGCTGATACACGGGCGTGGGAATGAGGAAATCGAGTATGGTGGTGTTTAGAGGGCTGTGGTGGTGTTTGTGGAAGCTTGGGGAGGTTTTGAGTGTGAAAATTTAGGGTTTTGGGTGAAAGGGGAAGTGAAAAATGGCCCCATATTTATACATTTTGGGTCACACGGGCATGTCGCACGCCCGTGTGAGTAGTGTTTAGCCCGTGTTTTTCGAAAATCGGAGGTTTTAGCGTGCCACGTTCGATGAGCACACCCGTGGAGATTTTGAGCACGGCCATGGAGATCGGTCCTTCGTTAATCGCATGGTCGTGTGATAGTGCGCACGGGCGTGTGTATCTATGTTTGCCCGTGTTAAAGGTGCAGGGTTGCCACGGCCATGTCGCACGGGCGTGTCTGTTTCTTGCTTGCCCGTGTGGATGTCGAAGAGTCGCCACGATCATGTCGCACGGCCGTGGGGTTTTATCGATAGCCCGTGTTTTGGGGAAAATTTGCTCTGTTCGTGCATGGTCTGTCCACACGGCCGTGTCTCTGTTTTTAGGTATGCACACGGCCTTAGGCACGCCCGTGTGTCTGGCCGTGTGGTCTAAAATTTCTGCAGAAAAATGTTAGTTTATGCAATAAAACACTAAAAAAAAATTTTTTAAAGAGAGAAAAGTTACTATGTTAGTGCTCGGGTTGCCTCCCGAGAAGTGCTTATTTAGAGTCTAAGCTCGACTCTTCCTGGATATGTCAAGAAGAGATCGGGTGGAGCCTAAGCTCCTCCTTGCTTTCTGTAAAATTCTCACTTTTATAATGTTTTAGCCTATGGCCATTTACCTTGAAAGTACCGTGGTTGGGGTGAGTTACCTCGATGGTGCCGTATGGAAAGACATTTAGAATGGTGAACAGACCTGACCACCTTGACTTGAGTTTTTCAGGGAATAGTTTCAGCCTTGAGTTGTAAAGTAGGACGAGATCACCTGTTTTGAACTGTTTGGGTTGTTTCAGCTTTTTGTCATGACGTCGCTTCATGGCTTCTTTATACAGTCGTGAGTTTTCGTACGCGTTGTAGCGCCATTCATCTAGTTCATTCAACTGCATGAGCCTCTTTTCACCTGCACTTTTAAGATCAAGTTTTAGAAATTTTATAGCCCAGAATGCCTTATGTTCGAGTTCAAATGGTAGATGATAGTTTTTTCCATAAATGAGTTTATATGGAGATGTTCCTATGGGTGTTTTAAAAGCAGTTCTATAAGCCCATAATGCATCATCTAGTTTTCTTGACCAGTCTTTCCTATTTGATGCTATTGTTTTTTCTAGGATGTGGTTCAATTCTCTGTTTGTTACTTCGACTTGGCCACTAGTTTGTGGGTGGTAAGGGGTAGCTGTTCTGTGGTATACTCCATACCTTTTTAAGATCTTTTCAAATTGGGTATTGCAAAAATGTGTGCCCCTATCACTTATGATTATCCTAGGTGTTCCAAATCGAGAAAAAAGTTTTTTCAAAAAGCGTACTACCATTCTAGCATCATTTGTAGGTAAAGCTTGGGCCTCTACCCATTTTGACATGTAATCTACTGCTACTAGTATGTATTTATTTCCAAATGAGTTAGGGAATGGTCCCATGAAATCTATACCCGATACATCAAATATTTCACATGAAAGTATATAGTTCTGAGGCATTTCATTAAGTTGAGAGATATTACCTGTTCGTTGGCATTTATCACAAGAGGTCACATACATGTTGGCATCTCTGAAAAGTGTAGGCCAGTAAAAACCTGATTCGAGTACCTTATGAGCAGTTCTGGTTCCGCTGTGATATCCTCCTGTGGGTCCTGAGTGGCAGTGTTCCAAAATTTGATACGCTTCTATGTCATCAACGCATTTTCGTATAACCTGATCTGCACAAATTCGAAAAAGAAAAGGGTCTTCCCAAAAGTAGTTTTTCACATTAGCAAAGAATCACTTCTTTTACTGATGGGTTAGCCCTTTTGGGGTTATGTTGGCTGCTAAATAATTTGCAAGATCAGCAAACCAAGGAATTGTCGTACCTGCTAAGGTTAGGAGTTGTTCCTCAGGGAACATATCATTTATCTTCTCGAGGTACTTGGCTGTGTATTCTCTAGTCTCGAAAGGTGATCTGCTGCCAAGTTTTCAGCTCCTTTCTTGTCTTTAATTTCCAAGTTGAACTCTTGTAAAAGAAAAAATCCACCTTATTAACCGAGGTTTTGCGTCAGGTTTGGCTAAGAGATAATGAAGAGCTGAATGATCAGTAAAAACAATGACTTTTGACAAAATTAAATAAGATCTGAATTTATCAAAAGCAAAGATAACAGCTAGTAATTCTTTTTTCGTAGTGGTGTAGTTTGCTTGAGCAGCTGTCAATGTTCTGCTAGCATAGTAGATCGGTTGGAAGAGCTTGTCCCTTCGCTACCCTAAAACTGCACCTACTGCAAAATCACTTGCATCGCAAATTAGTTCAAAAGGTAGATTCCAATCAAGTGAAATCATAATTGGGGCATTCACTAACTTGTCTTTAAGGGTGTTAAAGGCTTTTAAGCATTCTTGGTCGAAGTTGAAAGGTATGTCTTTCTCTAGCAATTTAGTTAAAGGCTTAGCTATTTTAGAAAAGTCCTTAATGAATCTACGATAAAAACCGGCATGTCCTAAAAAACTTCTTATAGCCTTAACTGAACAAGGAGGGGGTAATTTTTCAATGGTTTCAACTTTTGCTTTGTCTACCTCTATTCCTCTATTAGAAATTTTATGTCCTAGTACAATACCTTTCTTGACCATGAAGTAACATTTTTCCCAATTTAGCACTAGATTTGTCTCTTCACATCTTATCAGAACAAGTTTTAAATTATTAAGACAGTGTTAGAAAGAATTACCGAAAATGGAGAAATCATCCATAAATACCTCCATGATATCTTCCACAAATTCGTTAAATATAGCTAGCATGCATCGCTGAAAAGTAGCAGGAGCGTTACATAAACCAAAAGGCATTCTACGGTATGCAAACGTACTGTATGGGCATGTGAATTTTGTTTTTTCCTGATCTTCTAGAGCTATCAGAATCTGGAAGTAACCGGAGAGGCCATCTAGGAAGCAATAATACATGTGACCGACTAATCTTTCTAAAATTTGATCGATAAAGGGCAAAGGAAAATGATCTTTTTGAGTGGCGTCATTCAGCTTTCGGTAATCTATGCATACTCTCCATCCTGTGACTGTTCGTGTTGGTATGAGCTCTTCTTTGTCATTGGTTACCACGATTAACCCACCTTTCTTAGGAACAACCTGTACAGGGCTTACCCAAGAACTGTCAGAAATAGGATAAATGATACCTGCATCAAGAAGTTTAATTACCTCGGTCTTTACGACTTCCTTCATGTTGGATTTAATCGTCTCTGAGCTTGCACTGCTGGTTTATATTTGTCTTCCATTAAAATTTTGTAAGTACAAAAAGAGGGATTAATACCCTTGATATTTGAAATTTTCCAGGCTATGGCCTGCTTATGTTTTCTTCGTACCGGGAGCAGTTCTTCCTTTTCTTTAGAGCTTAAATCTGATGCAATAATGACCGGCAAAGTTGAGTTCTCCCCTAAGAAGGCATATTCTAAGTGTTCTGGCAGTTGTTTTAATTCTAATTTAGGGGGCTCTTCAATGGAAGGTTTCTGCCTTAGCTTATCATTCATCTTTAAATTTTCATAGCTTATATGCCTAGTGATAGTTTCGCTAGAATCTAATTCTTTTCTTACTTTCTCAACTTCTGAGGTGGTTTCACCCTCCCCCTAAACAAGACAGAGTTCCAGTGCGTCGACGATAGAGATTTCTTGAAAATTATCTTGAACAAAGTGATCAACCATATCAACAAAATAACAAGAATCATCTTGTTCTTTAGAAAATTTCATGGCATCATAGATTTTAAAAATAACTTCCCCTTCACCAACTCTAAGAACTAACGTACCATCTCCTACATCAATAATAGCTCTAGCAATGGCTAAAAATGGGCGGCCTAAAATCAAAGGTACTTCAATGTCTTCGTCCATGTCCAGTACAATAAAATCAACAGGAAATATAAATTTATCGACCTTAACTAGCACATCTTCAATGATTCCCCTAGGATATTTAACAGATCGATCGGCTAATTGAATGCTCATCCTAGTGGGTTTAGGTTCCCCTAGACCTAGTTGCTTGAACATTTTATAAGGCATGAGATTAATACTTGCACCTAAATCGGCCAATGCTTTATTAATAATTAAGCTACCAATTAAACAAGGAATAGTAAAACTCCCTGGATCTTTTAGCTTTGTTGGCAGTTTATTTTGGAGAATGGCTGAACACTCCTCGTTGAGTTCCACTGTAACTAATTCTTCTAGTTTCCTTTTGTTTGTCAGGAGCTCTTTTAGGAATTTTGCGTATTTTGGCATCTGTGAAATTGCTTCAACAAAGGGTAAGTTAATATGTGATTGTTTAAAAAGTTCAAGAAACTTACCGAATTGGGCGTCTGTTTGGTCCTTCTTTAACCTTGCTGGGTATGGGATGCGAGGTTTGTATTCCTTGAGTGTTGGAGGGGTGTCGTCCTTAGGTTCTTCCACTTTGTCTTTCGACGATTCGTGAGCATGCTTCTTTTCTGGTTCTGCTAGAACTTTACCATCTCTTAGAGTGATTGCTTTGACATGTTCTCTGGGATTTGGTTCAGTGTTGCTTGGAAGCCCGCCTTGTGGTCTTTCTGAGATTAATTTTGCAAGTTGACCAATTTGGTTCTCGAGTCCTTGAATCGATGCCTGTTGATTTTTTAATGTTGTCTCAGTGTTTTGGAAACGAGTTTCTGAAGCGGCCATGAATTTGGTGAACATTTCTTCAAGGTTCGGCTTCTTTTCCTGTTGTGGTGGTGGCTGCTGGAATACCGGAGGCTATTGTCTTTGATTTCCTTGTCCTCCCCATGAAAAATTTGGGTGATTTCTCCAACCTGCGTTATAAGTGTTACTATAAGGATTATTTTGAGGTCGAGAATTATTACCCATATAATTGGCTTGTTCAGCTTCCATGTTGTGTAGATGGTATGAATTAAACATATTTCCTAGAGCTGCATCACATTGCATCACTGGTTGTGCCTGCGTAAAACCAACAAAATTATCAAACTTCTTATTTAAAAGTTCTACCTGGTTAGTAAGCATAGCAACAGCATCAATATTATAAACTCCTGCAGCTTTTGCCGGCTTTGTCCTCATGACTTGCCACTGATAGTTATTCAATGACATCTCTTCAATAAATTCATAAGCTGCGTCAGGTGTTTTATTATTGATGGTTCCTCCTGCGGCTACATCGATCATTTGCCTAGTTGATGGGTTCAACCCGTTATGGAAAGTTTTAACCTGTAGCCATAAAGGCAATCCGTGATGAGGGCATCTCCTTAAAAGATCTTTGTACCTTTTCCAGGCGTCATAGAGCATTTCTAAATCCATCTGCACAAAAGAAGAAATATCGTTTCGTAATTTAGTAGTTTTAGCGGGGGGAAAATATTTAAGTAAAAATTTTTTGGACATCTGGTCCGATGTAGTAATTGAGCTCGTGGTAAAGAGTTTAACCACTGTTTTGCTTTATTCCTTAAAGAAAATGGAAATAGCTTTAGACGAATGGCGTCATCAGTAACGCCATTGATTTTAAAAGTGTCGCACAATTCCAAAAATTGGCTAGATGTGAGTTGGGATCTTCATCCTGTAAACTGTCAAACTGCACAAATTGCTGAATCATCTGAATAGTACTAGGTTTTAATTCAAAATTATTAGCAGCAATAGCAGGTCTAACAATACTAGTTTGAGTACCAATCACACTAGGTTTAGCATAATCATACATAGTACGTGGAGCTTCTTCTGGTTCGGCGGGTAGTGCTGGAGGTGGGTGAATATTTTGATTTGCGGCCATCTCTTCAGTAGGTTCTGGCTCTTGCTCAGGTTCTTGCTCTGGATAATGTAGACTTCGTCTGGTCTCTCTGCGATTTCTGCGGACTGTAGCTTCCAAATCTTCGTCAAAAAGTAGTGGTCCTGTCGGGTTGTTTCTAGTCATAAACTAGAAAAACCTAGAAAGAAAATAAAATAGAATTAAAATAAAAAATAAAAATAAATAGAATAAAATATAAAAAAATATAAAAATTATAAACAATAATGGCTAAGGTAATAGAAATCAAGATTTCGTAATATTTCAGTTTAATTCCCCGGCAACGGTGCCAAAAACTTGATGTATGCATTCGCGATACTTAAGTAATAAAATTTATAAAGAACTTGATCACACCAAAACTAACTAGTATCACAACGTTTCTTAAGGCAAGCGCACTTGTCAACAGTAGTATAGTCTAGTGATAAGATCGAGTATCGTACCCAAGGGAACCGAAAGTACTATTACTCACTTCCTTTCTATTATTTAACCTAGAAATTAAATGAGGTTTGTTTAAAACTAATTTCTAAATCTAAACTAAGAAAAGCAGAAAAAGTAAATTGGGAAGACTTTTAGGGGAAAGCTAATTGATATGGTCAATACTTAAGGGAGAATCCACCTAGACTTCACTTGTTATAATTTCCTTGAACTATATGATTTATTTACTTGACTTGATCCGTAGAGATCCCTAATCTATGCTAAACCCTCTGTCGATGCGTAGAGCAACTAGGCCTAAGTTGTTAATTAAAGTTCCTTTATTAATTAACTCCCCTAGGTTGCGTTAATTAGATCTATGGTTCCCCATATTAGGTTTGACCCTAATCCGGTAGATTTATGTCGCCCTATATCTAGGGTTGCATGCAACTCCGCTTAATTATGGTAGATCTACTCTTATCACAGGGACTTTTGCTCCTCTACTCTAAGCACATCCAATTCTTGAATTAATACCTAAGACTATCAAATCAAGAATGAAGTACACATAATTAAGAACAATTCAAGTAATTATTATATAAATCAAGAATAAATAACAAGATCTATCTTAGGTTTCATCCCCCTCAAGTATTTGAGGGGTTTAGTTCATAATAAAGAAAAGAAACATCTTAGAAGATATAAAATAACAAATCATAAAAGAAACCAAAAGCCCCTGAAGGAATTCAGGGAAATCCTCTATGTTGATGCAGAATTTCGGCTTCTGAGATGAACCGATCGGCTTCTCCCTTCGAGTAATCCCTCGCTTCTACCTGTGGTATGGCAGAAAGACGAGAGGAAAAGAATATAGAACGTGTGTAGAAGTGGAAGAAGATCCCCCCTATGTTGCCTTATGGGGTCTTTATATAGAGAGCTTTTGGGGAACCTTTCTTAGCCTTTAAGCATCCCAATCTGAGTGAAATTCGTCTTTCCCACGACTAGAACATGCCCGTGTGGGTTCGATAGAGGCTGTGTGATTTGGCACGCCCGTGTGACATGGTAGTATTTGTCGGGGCTTTGTCCGTGTGATCTTCATATGGCACGCCCGTGTGGCACGGCCGTGTGACATCTCTTGGCCCATGTGGTTCGTGCTTTTTGGTCCATTTTTCACCGTTTTTAGCCCGTTTTCTGTTCTTTTCTCTTCCCTATGCTCTCCTGAGTACAAGATATGAAAAAGAGAGGTTAAGAGCACCAGTTCTCACAAAATTGATAAGAATCCATCCAAAATGTAGGCTAAATGTGAGGTAAAAATATGTATAATTTGGCATTTATCACCCCGACGGAACAACCACCATTATGCATAGCGTATCCTAATATGGATACTGATTTTGAATTAAAGTCTGGGTTGATTCAATTACTTTCAACTTTTAGAGGGTTACAAAATGAAAACCCCATAAGCACTTCAAGGAATTTCACATGGTTTGTCTTAGTATGAAACCTCAGGGGGTAACTGAGGATCAAATTAAATTGCGTGCTTTCCCTTTTTCTCTTGCAGATTCAGCAAAGGAATGGTTATTTTATTTACCCCTTGGATCTATTACTACTTGGGTTGATTTGTTTCATTTATTTCACAACAGGTTTTTTCTAGCATCTCCAGCAGCTGAGCTAAGGAGGGAGATCGTTGGAATAAGGCAAAACGAAGCTGAGTCTCTTTACCACTATTGTGAGCGGTTTAAGAAGTTGTGTGCAAGTTGCCCACAACACAGTATAGCAGAGCAATCTCTCCTCCAATATTTTTATGAAGGCTTGAAGCCTATGGAGATGAATATGGTGAATGCTGCTAGTGGAGGAGCGTTGCTCAACATGACTCCCCAACAAGCGAGAAACTTGATCTCCACAATGGCTACAAACTTTCAGCAGTTTCGAGTCAATCATAAACCCCCCAAAAGGGTTCACCAGCTAAGTAATTCTACTATTGAGGATAGACTTGATAAACTTACTAATATTGTGAATTCTCTTATTGACAAGGGGAAACCAGCTCGAGTGTGCGGAATATGTGCTACAACTGAACATACCACAGATGCATGTCCTAGCTTGCATGATGACACTATGGCTAATTTGGATGTTGTGCCCTGGGCTACCACAGATGCGATATGACCCTTACGCTAATACCTACAATCCAGGATGGAGAGATCATCATAACTTAAGTTATAGGGCCAACCCACGATATGACCAACCATATCAAAATCGACCTCTACAACAACCGCAAGATTCAGGTAATTCTCTAAAAACTTTGGTCAATAAATTAGCAACTAATGTCCTTGATTTTCAACAGCAAACTCTCAATTTCTAAGGAGAAATAAAAGATTTTTAACAGAAAACTGAGGCATCCATAAGGGAGTTGACCACATCAATTGAGAAATTGAACTCTCAAGGGAAGCTGCCGTCACAAACAGAACCTAATTCGAGATAATACGTAAATGCATTAACGATGCGAAGTGGAAAGGTACTGGAACCGATTCCTGCCAGAAATCTTGACCAAGATTCTGTTCAAGAAAAGCTCAAGAACGATGAACAGGTCTGAACGAAACCCCTATTACCCATAATTCAACCTCCATTCCCAGAAAGATTTTACACATGTCGAAGAGGTAAAGAGGACAAGGATATCATCGAAACATTTAGGAATGTCAAAATCAATATACCACTGTTGAATGCCGTCAGACAAATTCCACAGTATGCTAAGTTTCTTAAAGAGCTCTGCACCAAAAAGCAAAAATTAACAGGTAATGAAAGGGTAAATGTTGGTGAAAATGTATCCGCAGTGTTACAGCAAAAAATGCCGAAAAAATGCAAAGATAGGGGCATGTTTGCGATACCATGCAAAATAGGCCACTTGAGAATAAAAAAGGCTATGTGTGATTTGGGGGCCTCCATAAATGTCATGCCTTTTTCTATTTATGAATCACTTAACGCGGGTTTTTTTGATGAAAACAGGTGTTACTATACAGTTGGCAGATAGGTCTATTGTGCATCCTGAAGGAGTCCTTGAGGACGTATTAGTGAAAGTTAACGAGCTTATTTTCCCTGTAAATTTTTATGTGATAAAAATGGAGGAGGATAAAGCTCTTGGGTCTTCAGACATCTTGTTGGGGCGACCTTTCCTTAGTACTGCGAATAATAAGATTGACGTACGAAGCGAAACTCTCATGACGGAGTTTGATGGGGAGATCGCAAAGTTTAATGTTTACGATATTATTAGTCACCCAAGTGAAATCTTGAACGTAAACCGTGTCGACATAATAGGCTCATTAGTCGAAAAAACTTTTAAGTCATCTTATGGAGAAAAATCTAAAATGATGTTTGATGATTTTTCTATTAATAAATTATTGGCTCCTAAAGATACTAAACTTCTACCTTCTGTTGTGCAGGCACCAGATCTAGACGACACACATAACATTTTCTTGCAGGAAAAAACGAAACCAAAGAAAGAGGCACAATGATGATTGGGCCCAAATATGGTGGATGTGATAGAAAAGGAGAATTTCCAAGCCTATACAAATGAAAGAATTCAATTGGAACAGCTCCAATTCTAGTTGAGGCGTCAAGCTAGCGACGTTAAACAAGCGCTTGTTAGGAGGCAACCCAATCTTTATTTTTTTGTTTATTATTTTATTAGTTTCTTTTATTTTCTTTTATTATTTATTACTTTATTTGGTTATTAATAAGTCTCTCTTCTTCCATCTAGGTAAAACTGAGCAAAAATACGAAGAAAAAGAGATAGAAAGTGTGCACCAAAACAGCCCTATCCATGGTACCAAACAGCCTCTATTTTAGATTTTATTCCAGCCCAAAATGCCATATCACTGCAGCCAAATAGTCCCATTCCAGCCCTAGAATCCCCAAAACCTGCAGCCAAACACCCCTTTTTAGCAAATAAAACCCCTAAACCTTACATTTTTTTCCTCAAATTTCCTTTCCCTTCTCCATAGCCGCCAACTCCTTTCTCCTCCACCACCCACCGCCGATTTCTCAGCCACCATGGTGAGAACCCGAAGCCGAACTGCGTTGCACATGTCACCCACCCAGTCTCCACCCCTTGCCACTTCGCCATCTTCTTCTCCACCGTGTGCACCAACCACTGATAACTACATGGGGAGTTTTTCTAAACTTTTTTTTTCTTCTTCGCCTATGTCTTTTGCTTTTACTTTTACATCGAGGACTATGTGTTTTAAGTGGGGGGAGGCATTCTTCATTGTTACTGTCATTATCTGCTATTTTTGCTGTCATATTATTGTTGCTGCTGTTTTGTGCTCGTTTCTGCCCATTTATTTTAAGAATATCCTGTCGCTTTTCATGCCCAAGATTTCACCAAGAATTACCTATTGTTTGACCTACAAGCATGATTCTTACCTTCTAAGGAAGTTATGATTTTTTTTCCATAGTTGATGCCACCTCCACTGTTTTCTTTTTATTAGGCTAAAAATAATTGTGATCAATAAAGTTACCTCTATCTTCCTTTTCGTAAAATTGATCAAGTTTAATATAAAGTGAACACTTAAAATGATTGCATGCTTAATTTATGTTCATGACTATTAGGTGATTATTGAAACTTATTTTTGACACTTAAATTGTTTCTTTCCTAAGTTCTCAAAAATTTTAAATATCGTTTAATTTTTAATAAATGTTTTCCATGGTTATGAGTACAGCTTAGAACGTGACTGACTAATCGGGGTAGGGTGCTTGGGTTGTCATTCTACTTCGCGTCAAAAGGTTGTGTGACATGACAAGTAAAACTCCGCTAGCCGAGGTTATGAGTATGGCTCAAATCGTGACTGACTAAGTAACCGGGGTATGGTGCTTGGGTTATCATTCTACTTCGTGTCAAAAGGTCGTGTGACGTGATGAGTAAAACTCCACTAACCGGAAATAAATAATTTGAGGAGTATGTTGGGCTGAGTAACCGGGGTGGGGTGCTTGGGTTGTCATCTCTCTTCGCGTAAAAAAGTTTAATATATTCCTAAGTAAATAAATAATTATAAAAAAAGAAAAAAAGAAGAAAGAATAAATACTAATAAAATTGCTGTTGAGGACTAAAGGAGGAAATAATTAGGGTGTCTTGGTAGGTTTGGTAATTTACCTAAATAGCATGAAATAATTCAAGTTGATTTTAATTTTTGTGTGAATTAATTGGAATACTTTTTCTGTTTTACTTAAAGCAAGCTTAGAGTTCTCTTTATTTTTCATATGCATTTTTAACTAATTTTTATGAAACTTTGGAGTGGTATTTCTCTTATGACAGAATCTAGCTTTCACAAGTCCATAGGAACCATACTTGAGGGCAAGCATGGGCTAAGTAGGGGGAATTTGATAATACTCTAGAATAACGTATTTTATTGTATTAATTATGTGATTATTCTGAGTATGTTCATGCTAATTTGTGCTATTTATAATCTTTTATCTCATAGGGACTAAATTGGAGGCAAAAGTAAAATTAAGGGGACAAAAGTGCGAATTTGGAGGCAAAATGGGCTGATACGCGACATAGGAAAAAGATTGTGCCAAAAGTGCGAACATGGAAGGCACAAGGACTAAAGAGCAAATAGAAGAGATTTTATTTTGGAAGACTCTATTTTATTTTATTTTATTTATATTAGGATAATTAATGTTAGAATAATTATTAGAATTATTTTAGGATTTTATTTTAATTATTTTTATTTAAATGTATTTATCTTTAAAGAATTTAAGAACACTATCTCTCTAGCACTATAAATAGGGGGTGAAGTGACTCTAATTTTGTCTATCTTTTTTCTGTAAACACTCTCCCCAAAAGTCTGGACTTTTTTTCTTTCATATTTCCTTTCAATAAAATTTCTTTTTCCATATTTTTATTTATTTTCTTTCCCACCATTATCATGAGCCACTAAAATCCATCTAGCTGAAAGTTGTCAATATTTCCCAAAAAGGGTTCTTGAGGCTTAGAATCTAAACTTAACCTTTCCACCAAGTATTAATCATCTCTTCGCACTATAGGTTGACGCTTCCTTCCATGGCCCTTAAGAAGTAAGCTTTTCAACGTATGCAAAGGCAGCCACTTTGTGTGTTTTGAAAGGGTTGCACCGTCGGTTCATCAACTTACTGCGTCAAAGATTGGTGAGCTAAAGAGAAAAAATGGCATGGGATTCGCCATTAAGAAGCGTTGATCTAGCATAGGCTAGAGTCAGGTTCCCTAAAATCGTAAGTCTAAATTCTTGGAGCTGGTGGTCGTAGGCATCCTCTTCCACTATAACAGGCTTACTTGGTTCGAGAAGGGTCATCCAAAAGCCAAGGATTGAACCCAAGGCGGAATGAGACAACTGGAGGCTGGAACTTTCCCATAAGAATTTCTTTATCTCAACTCTATTTCCTATTTTTAATTTTTGCAATTTCAATTCGACTTCTTAATTCTATTTTTATTTTATTTTCATTTCCAGATCAAAACTTTTAATTCTGTTATTTTTATTTTTTCCCAGGAACGCAGGTTTCTTGGGCACGATTTCAACCAGGATATCGAAAAACAAGCGTTTGTATAATCCGGTCCCTGAGTATTTCGTCCCTACTTCCCCTTTACTATTATTTTTATTATTTTACAGGAAATAGGCTAATTTGGTGTTTTCAACGACCGCATCATGTTGCAAGAAATAAGAAGAAAAATGTGTTGATAAACCTAAAAAACGTTACAGATTGAGGGAGGGAATAGATGTCCATCATATCCTAACAAAAAAGACTGTAACTCATTCAACAAAAGTTACATACTATTTCTTTTCTTTTCTTTTTATATAGAATATCCGATCAATATATGATATAAATTCAAAGCTTAGTCTAATTGGTTGATACAATCAATATATCACATAAATTCAAAAACTTAGTTTAATCGGTAGATACCACTATCCTTAAAAAGTGATGTTTAGTACTTTTGAAATAAATTATGTTTGATGTTTACAAATATTCAAAAGTTGAATCTTACATTATGCACCCTTTATTTTATTTTCTTATTTTTTATTCGTGATTTTTTTAGATTACAGAAATGACTGAAGGCATAATCATCGATACTAAAAGGTAAGAAGGCATATATAAACTTTTATCTTTGTACACTGTAAATAATTATTTTATTTTTTAAATTCAATATTTCAACGTTTAATGATGTAATGTATCTAACAACATGCTATTCTTTCAAAAGAATCAATAGAGAAATACATGTCTTTTTGAAATATTGATGATATATATTTAATTAAAGGTGCTCATAGACTGGGTCGGGCCTATGCAAGGTATTTAGATTATTTTTTCAAACTCAGGCCCAGATAAAAAAATGTGCTTACTTTTTTATCCATGTCCAACCCGATTTAAGAAGAGTAAACTCGGGTCCAATTTAGCTCATTTATATTTATTTTTTTATATCTAAAATGAATTTTTTAAATATATATAACATTGAATACACTAAAAAAAGTTTAAAATTTTTTTTCTAACACATTAAAAATACATTAAAAGGTATTTATATTAAAAAATACCATAAATATAATAAATCTTTGATTATATTAAAGAATTATGCATTATTTGCAAACCAAATATAAATCAAAATATTAATTCAATTTTTTTTAGGATTAAGTAATTTAACGTCTCATGTAACTGCTAGATATAAGTATGTTTTTAATATGGGTAGGTTCAATTTGTTTTCAGAAAGAAGTTTTTTTTTATGTATTTAAAGAAATATATCTTATTTCAAAAAAAAAAAATCATTTCTTAATACTCATATTTGGATATGCATTTAATATAGTATTAGATATGAGTACTTAAAAAAACAATACCGATGCAACATACCTTTTAGATATTTAATGTTTTTGCATATTTTGAAGTTCACTTTTGTTTTTGTTTTGCTCATGGTTATTAGGGAATCGAGTAAGATGCTCAACTTGAGTATACCTTCTCAAAGATGAAAAATTGAGATTGTTCAAAGTGCTTTGCTTATCAAATTGTGATGATCTCAAATATCTTTCTAATGAACTGTGACTTTTAAATTGAAAAGAATGCTCTTTAAGATCGTTGCCTTTAAGCTTCCAACCAGATAACCTTGTTACTTCTTTTACCATATATAGAAAGGAAATAGAGTAAGAATTAACTCAATTCATTTTTGTGTTTTAGCTTATTTTAATATAAATGATTAAAATTTGATTAAGATAAAGAAAAATAAAAATGATCATTATTATGTTTTCTATTTTCTTTCTAATTTATTATTGTCTTCAACAACCCTTGCATAAGTTGAAAATGATAAACTTCAGGGTCCCAAAACCTGATCAAGACACCAGATTTCACAACAGCATCAAATCTTGAAGTTTTGATTTTGGAAGGTTGTACCAAATTAGTGGATGTTCATCCGTCAATCAGAGTGCTTAAGAGCCTTAAACTTTTGAATTTAAGAAATTGCAAAAGTCTTAGGACTCTTCAAACCAAAATTGGAATGGAATCTCTTGAAACATTAATTCTTTCGGGTTGCTCAAGTCTTGTAAGGTTTCCGGAGATTGATGGGAAAATGGAACGTCTAAACAACTCTAGATCTTTTCGGTTGTTATAAAGTTGAAAATTTATCAAAGAATTTGCACCAAGCAAAGTTACGACTAAATATGTCTTATCCTTTCAAGGTAATCCAAGGTAGAAGGACGAATCCCATGGCTTGGATGTTGCCTTTGTTGTCAGGTTTGAGTTCATTAACAAAGCTAAAACTAAGGGACTGCAATCTTTGTGAAGGAGATATTCCACGTGGTATTTCTGGTCTATCCTCTTTGATACGTCTTGATCTTAGTGGTAACAATTTCATCAGCATACCTGCATCTCTTACTCGACTCTCAAAGCTTTTGGAACTTAACTTGTCAAATTGCAACATGTGCACTCTTGGTGAAGGAGACATTCCTAGTGATATTTCTTGCTTATCCTCCTTGATAATTCTTAATCTTAGAAATAAAAATTTCATCAGCATACCTGCATCTCTTACTCGAGTCTCAAAGCTTGACTTTCTTGGATTATCAAATTGCGTGAAGCTTAAATCGTTGCCTGAGCTACCAACAAGTATAGGAAGGGTGGTGATAAATGCTTGTTCTTCACTTGAAGTAGTTGCAAGTCCAACAAAAGTACATAATTTAGCTATCATTAAAGCCATTAACTGCTTCAAATTGGCTGACAATGTCAATGCATTAACACTACTGAAAGAACATATTAAGGTCGATTAATCTCTATTTTCTCCCGTACAAAATCTCATACTTGAGAATTTATGGTTTTAGTTGCCAAACGACTTGTGTTTTATTCTACAGGCATTTGCAAATTCAAGAGAAATTTTTGATATTATGATGCCCGAAAGTGAAATCCCAGAATGGTTTAGCCAACAAAAAAGTGATTCTTCAATTAAGACACCCCTACCTATCAACTTTCAGAAAGATAGGCAATGGATTGGAGTTATTTGTTGCTACATTTTTGTCAATAATGATGCTTCAAGGGATGACGAGATTATCGAGTGTGGAGCATTGATATGTTCGCGATATTAAGTAATAAAATTTATAAAAACAGATCGCACCAAAAACTAACTAATATCACGATTTTAAAGGCAAGCGCACCTATTGAATAGTAGTATAGTTTAGCGGTAAGACCGAGTCATCGTACCCAAGGGAACCAAAAGTACTAGTACTTACTTCCTTTCTATTATCTAACCTAAAAATAAAAGAGGATTGATAGAAACTAATTCTAAACTAACTAAACGTGCACGAAAAGTAAATTGGGGAAAGACTCTTTTGGGAAAACCTGATTGATATGGACAATACTTAAGGGAGAATCCACCTAGACTTCACTTGTTATTATTTCCTTGAACTATATGATTTATTTACTTGACTTGATCCGTAGAGATCCCTAATCTATGCTAAACCCTCCGTCGAGGCGTAGAACAACTAGGCCTAAGCTGTTAATTAAAGTTCCTTTATTAATTAACTCCTTAGGTTGCATTAATTAGATCTATGGTTCCCTATATTAGGTTTGACCCTAATCCGGCAGATTTATGTCGCCCTATGTCTAGGGTTGCATGCAACTCAGCTTAATTATAGTAGATCTACTCTTATCATAGGGACTTTTGCTCCTCTGCTCTAAGCACATCTGTTTATTGAATTAATACCTAGGATTATTAAATCAAGAACGAAGAACGCATAATTAAGAACAATTCAAGTATTTATCAAATAATTCAAGAATAAATAATAACAAGATCTGTCTTAGGTTTCATCCCCCTCCAGTATTTGAGGGGTTTAGCTCATAATTAAGAAAGAAAACATCTCAGAAGAAATAAGATAACAAAACATAAAGAAACCAAAAACCTTTGTAGGAATTTAGGGAGATCTTCTATTTTCATGTAGAACTCTGGCTTCTGGGATGACTCAATCGGCTTCTTTTGGCATAATTCCTTGCTTCTGCTCCTTGTGTTGGCAGAAAGATGACGCTCCTATTGGGAGAAAAGAGTACACCCTTAGAGTTGCCTCATAAGGTCTTTATATAGAGCTTTGGGGAGCCTTTCTTAGCCTCTAAGCATCCTAATCCGAGTGAAATTCCTCTTCCCCACGACAGGGACACGCCCGTGTGCCACGACAAGAGGACGTGTGATTCTATCGGTGGAGGCATGACCGTGTGGCCTGGCCGTGCTTGTCGGGGGCTGGACCGTGTGATCTTCATGTGGCAGGACCGTGTGCCACGACCGTGTGGTGATTCCTCGGGCTGTGTCGATTTCACATTTTAGCCCATTTCCTCGTTTTTTGGTCCATTTTCTGTTTTTTTCTCTTCCCTATGCTCTCCTGAGTATAAAATATGAAAAAGAAAGATTAAGAGCACCAATTCTCACAAAATAACTAATAATTCATCCAAAATATAGACTAAACATGAGGTAAAAATATGTATAATTTATCGTTTATCAAATACCCCTACACTTAAGCCTTTGCTTGTCCTCAAGTAAAATCTCAATCCCTAATAAAGAACCATTCTTCTCAACTTACGATTTTTATCAATAATGTTTCAAACTAATCCATAGGTTTTCAAACAATGAAAATTCAATCAGAGAAACATTAAAGACTCAATCACTTTAAGTTGAGAATTTTATCATTGAAACATAAGTTTCTCTCTTCTCCTAAATAATTATCTCTCCATCTTAATTAACAGGAGTTGACATCTTCACTAAAGGTTCACTCTATCCACTCGAAGTGTTTAGGGTTCAAAAATTAGGCACTCTCTAGTCAACCTGAAAAGTTATTACCATAGGCTTGCATGAAAATCAAATCTCCACCACTATAGATTGATATGACATATTGATCAAAAGGTCTTTCATGGTTGTAATGGGGCTTGGTTAGGGGTGTTATCACAGGCTGCAAAAGAAGGTTAGAATCGAGATTGAACTTGAAAAATTATCTAGCTAGAAAAATCTCTATCACTGGAACTTATTTCTAAAGCTAATAACATCATTTCCTCCTTGGTAGCCTTAAAATAGAAATATGCAAAAACTAACTATTGTAGATTACAACTGCATTTAACTGTATATACACAGGGGTTTTTTTTTTTAACAATTCAATAATAATATAATAAATTGAATAACACTTTACAATTTGGAAAAGAGAATAAAGCTAGATGAAAAATTCAACTCAAATCTCGACAAAAATAGGGGTCAAAATAATTGAATAGAATTCAACAAAAAATGGGTTATTGGTTAATAATTAGAGGGTAAGTCAAAGCATGGGTTGTTAGGCTCAACGGGGTTCACTAAGGGTTAATTTATGGAGGTAGGCCTTTGTGAAGTATGTGGGTTAAATCCTAAGTGCTTTTATCATTTTGGTATATCAAATCCATGACGTGGTCTCAACATGTATAATCGAAGCAAGTTCTAGAATAACAAATCAGCATTGACTCACTCAAAGCAATAATAAAAGTGAACACGAAAGAATGTATGCTCAAAAAAGCTCAAATCTCACCAGAATTATGGCTTTTGATGTCAATCCTGCGAATTTCAAATCTCAAGATAATACTTAAAATTAGGGAAAAGAACTTATCCAAAAATTGAGGTTCTCAAAAATTTCAACTTATCATGCTTGATTCCTTAATGTTTTAAAGTTTGAATAATCAAGGTACAATCGCCTATATCTTAATTCTCAACATATCAATAAAAATCATAAATCAATCAGAATTAATTTCTAATAGGAGACTGAAGAAAATGAAAATTTGAGAACAATGCAAAATGTTAGAAAAAGTTCAGGGGTTTCAAAGAGAGTGTAAAGTTTAAGAGTAAATTCCCCCTACACTTAAAATGTACATTGCCCTCAACGTACAAAAAAGCATTAGTGGCTTTAGCTGTACAAGATCATAAGTTAGGGAAAGGTATGAAACTCCCTGAATTTTAGATGGATTTGTGAGACGGAGATTGGGAGAGTCGGCAGTTGTGGCAAGGTGTTCCCATTTTCATAGAGATTTGAGCTGTAGAGCTCCTTTAAAACTGCGAAGGGATTTATTAGTCGTACGGAATTTGGATCAATAGAAATTACTCGTTAGGGGTTGGCCGTTATGAAAAATAAATAAATAAAATGAAACAGAATACGAAAAATACTAATATTCAAATAATTAAAAAGATGAAATGAAAGAAAATAAAAATAAACTGAAAAAGGAAAACAAAGTTAATAGAAAAGGTGAAAATAGAGATCAGTGTTCAAATCTAAGTTAAGATAAAAATAAGAATAAAATAAAAGAAAATAAGCATAAGAGGAATAGATATATCTAATCCTCGGATGGATCACGCGGCAGTGGAGTGATGGCCAGGTGTTGGTATATCTGCGCTAAAGTGGCGTCGATGTAATTGAGGCGCTGGAAGCACTGCTACTCGAATCGATCTAGGCGCTTAAATATGTCAGCATGGGATGCTACCGCTTGGGTCGGTCGTCGGGCTCGTGGTGGCTCAGCAGGTACATCCTCCTCCTGTGGTGGTGGTGGGACATCATCAGTAATGTCCTCTGGGTCCTCGCCCGTCTAGATGAGGCGGAAGTGAAAGTGGCTACCTCCTGGCCGTCGCTCTATCATCCTCATGTGTAACATGCTCTGGATGCCCTATGGGGACATATGGCCCATCAAAGTATATGAGGATGTCTGGGCTGCAGTGTTGAATAGGCCAAAGAAGCGGTCTAATCTTGTAATGTACAGGCCCATGGATGTGACACCTTTTTGGTGCCTCTCTATCTGGTGCTGCATAGTGCGTGCGATGAAATAGGCGAGGCCGATGGTATGCGCGTCTGACATGCTCCATAGAAAGTAGGCGTCATGTGTGTTGACGACGCTGGTGCTCTCCCCTCTACCTGTCAAAGTATGAGCGAGAATGGCATGAAGGTACCTTAATGGTGGGGGGAGGGCAGTCGCCTTCGTGTGACTAGGGTCGTATGAGGGATGGCCAGGGGTGATGGTGTGCCAACAATCGAAGGGTGTACGGTGAATGCGTCGGGAAAGTGTAGGGAAGTCCTCCTCCGCCATGAATTGCTCGGTATAGAGACCAAGGGCCGTGCCGAATTCTGGGACACTCAGATGTCGCACGAGACCTCCCAAACGAAATTAGACCGTGCCTGGATCGTCGAATCTGTTCATTACAGTCTGGAGGTGAAATATGGAGCAGAACTCGAGTGTGAGTTCTAAGTAAGTGGGCTCCACGATCCGAAAGAATTGGTCCCATGGTTCGGTTGTTAATAGGGCTCGGATGTCATCCACCAAATTTATTTGCTCGAGGGCCTCCCAATCGATGCACCGGCCCATAGAGATAGTGCGGTCCCGGAGTAGTTGATAACACTCCTCCTGAAAGGCTTGGGGAAAAGTGATGAACGGGTGGCGTGCCTTGGAGGTGGGTCGCGATGATAAACTCCCTGGCCTCTTTCGTTTCTTGGAAACGGGGACTGCAGTTTTCCTACCGCGTAATGACAACATAGTATCTAAAATAAAATAACAAGCATTAGTCCTAAAAATTGAAATTAAACTAGATAGATAATAAAAATAAAATTGTAGATTAAACAACGTTCCTAAGAAAACATAAAATGAGGATTAACCTGAATAGTAGAAGTTAATCATTTTGAAATTTGTAACAAAACTAATGAATATGGGTATGTATTTATACTAAATTGATGAAAAAAATGGCTAATAAATATGAATTTAAATAGAAAATAAAAATGAATTCTATTCTAAGTGGCATGTGATGTATGCGTTCACGATACTAAGTAATAAAATTTATAAAGAACTTGATCAGACCAAAACTAACTAATATCACGACGTTAAGGCAAGCGCACCTATCGAACAGTAGTATAGCTTAGTGGCAAGACCGAGTTATCGTACCCAAGGGAACCAAAAGTACTATTACTTACTTCCTTTCTATTATCTAGCCTAAGAATAAAAGAGGGGTTTGTTTAAACTAATTCTAAAACTAACTAAGAAAAGCACAAAGAGTAAATTTGGGAAAACTTTTAGGGAAGAGCTAGTTGATATGGATAATACTTAAGGAAGAATCCACCTAGACTTCACTTGTTATAATTTCCTTGAACTATATGATTTATTTACTTGACTTGATCCGTAGAGATCCCTAATCTATGGTAAACCCTCTGTCGATGCGTAGAGCAACTAGGCCTAAGTTGTTAATTAAAGTTCCTTTATTAATTAACTCCCCTAGGTTGCGTTAATTAGATCTATGGTTCCCCATATTAGGTTTGACCCTAATCCGGTAGATTTATGTCGCCCTATATCTAGGGTTGCATGCAACTCCGCTTAATTATGGTAGATCTACTCTTACCACAGGGACTTTTGCTCCTCTGCTCTAAGCACATCTAATTCTTGAAGTAATACCCAGGATTATTAAATCAAGAATAAAGAACGCATAATTAAGAACAATTCAAGTATTTATCAAATAAATCAAGAATAAATAACAAGATCTGTCTTGGGTTTCATCCCCCTCAAGTATTTGAGGGGTTTAGTTCATAATAAAGAAAGAAAACATCTCAGAAGATATAAAATAACAAAACATAAAAGAACCCGAAAACCCCTGAAGGAATTTAGGGAGATCCTCTATATTACTGCAGAATTCCGGCTTGTGGGATGAATCAATCAGCTTCCCTGCGAGTAATCCCTACTTCCACTCTCTGTGTTGGCAGCAAAGAATACTTCTCTTTGTAGGGAAATAAGCACACCCTTAAAGTTGTCTCCTAGGGTCTTTATATAGAGCTTTGGGGAGCCTTTCTTAGCCTCAAGTATCCCAATTCGAGTGAAATTCTTCTTCCTCACGACTAGAACACGCCTGTGCGCCACGCCCGTGTGACTTCAATAAAGGCCGTGTGATTTGGCACGGCCGTGTGGCCTGCCCGTGCTTGTCGAGGGCTGGACCGTGTGATCTTCATGTGGCAGGGCCGTGTGATGATTCCTTGGGCCGTGTGTTATGTCATTTTTTGCCCATTTTCCTTATTTTCGGTCAATTTCCTATTCTTTTCTCTTCCCTATGCTCTCCTGAGTATAAGATAGGAAAAATAAGGATTAAGAGCACCAATTCTCACTAAATTGATAATAATTCATCCAAAATATAGGCTAAACATGAGGTAAAAATAAGTATAAATTAGCATTTATCAAATACCCCCATACTTAAGCCTTTGCTTATCCTCAAGCAAAATCTCAATCCCTAAATAAGAATCATTCTTCTCAACTTATAACCTTTATCAATAATGTTTCAAACTAATCCATAGGTAGTCATACAATGAAAATTCAATCAAAAGAACATTAGAGACTCAATCACTCTAAGTTGAGGATTTTATCATTGAAACATAAGCTTTCTCTCCTTTCTTAAGTAATTATCTCTCCATCTTGATTAACAGAAGTTGACATTCTCACTAAAGGTTCACTCTATCCACTCGAAGTGTTTAGGGTTCAAGAATTAAGCACTCTCTAGTCAATCTGAAAAGTTATTACCATAGGCTTGCAAGAAAATCACATCTCCACCACTAAAGATTGATATGATACATCGATCAAAAGGTCTTGTATTAGTTGTAATGGGGCTTGGTTATAGGTGTTGTCACAGGCTGCAAGAGAGGGTTAGAATCGAGATTGAACTTGAAAACTTATCTAGCTAGAAAAATCTCTATCATTTTGAAACATATTTCTAGGGCTAATTCTTAAGATAATATCGTTTCTGGCTTCATAGCTTGAAAATAGAAATATGCAAAAATTTATCGAACTATTTACAATTTACAATCGAATTTTACTATATGTACTTTTTTCTTTTTTTCTTTTTTTTTCTTTCTTTCTTCTTTTTTTTTTGTTTTCTTCTTTGTTTTTTTTCTTTCTTTTTTTTAGAACAACTCAAATTAAATAACTTGGAAATTTAAAACTGGAGAAGAGAGTAAAGCTAGATAAAAATTCACTTCAAATCTCGACAAAAATAGGGGTTAAAGTAATTGAATGGGATTCAACGAAAAATGGGTTTTTGGTTAATAATTGAGTCAAAGAATGGGTTGTTAGGCTCAACGGGGTTTACTAGGGGTTAGATTGTGGAGGTAGGCTTTTTGTGGAGTAAGTGGGTTAAAACCTAAGTGCCTTTATCATCTCGAAATGTCAAATCAATGATGTGGTATTGATGTGTATAATCAAAGCAAGTTCTAAAATAACAAATCAAAATTGACTCACTCAAAGCAATAATAAAAGTGAGCACGAAAGAATGTATGCTCAAAAAGGGCTCAAGATCTCACCAGAATTATGGCTTTTGATGTCAATCCTGTGAATTTCAAATCTCAAGGTAATACTTAGAATTAAAGAAAATGTCTTATGCAAAAAATTGGGGTTCTCAAAAATTTCAACTTATCATGCTTGATTCCCTAATGTTTTAAAGTTTGAATAATCAGAGTATAAGCACCTATATCTTAATTCTCAACCTATCAATAGAAATCATAAATCAATCAGAATTAATTCCTAGTAGGAGCCTGAGAATTAGTTAAGGACAACGCATACAGTATGATTTTAGGGGTTTACATAGATAATAAAAGAATTAAAGCAATCTTCCCCCCCACACTTAAGATGTACATTGCCCTCAATGTACAAAGATATATATAGCAAGAGAAGAATAATATCATAAGATAGGGAGAGGATTTAAACTCCCTGAATTTAGGATGAACTTGTGAGGAAGAGTCGGCAATTGTGGCAGGGTGTTCCCATTTTTGGTTGAATATAAGCTGTAGAGCTCCTTTTTAAAACTGCGAAAATATTAATTAGTCGTGGGACTTTTGGATTAATAGAGATTACTTCGTTAGGGATTGGCCAATATGAAAGATAGAAAAATAAATAACAGAAAAATAATAAACTAAGTTCTAAAAATACTAATACCGTAATGATTAAAAGGATTAAGTATAATAAAAATAAAATTCAAAATAAAAAGTAGACTAATAAAGGAAAAATGAAAATGAAAAATGAGAAAAATAGAACTGAATGGGAGAATAGAGGCACATGCCCGTGTGGCTCGGTTTTATCCCGTGTTGGCCATATTACATGGCTGTTGTGAACTTATTCACGTTTCACACGGTCGTGGAGGTAGTCACACGGCCGTGTCTGATTTGGCAGTGTTGGCCACGGCTTGGGGACACGAGCGTGTGGCATTATGTGAGCCCGTGTTGATACTGCAGGGTTGCCATGGCCATGTCGCACGGCCGTGGGTTTTATCGATGGCCCGTGGGATGGAAAATATTTGTCTTATTTGTGCACGGTCGAAGTGCACGACCGTGTCTCTGTTTTAAGATGTCATACGGCCTTAGGCACGCCCGTGTGGCTGGCCGTGTGATCCTAAATTTCTGCATAAAAAATGTTAGTTGCTGCATAAAAATACTAGAAAAATTTTAAACAAAGAAAAGTTACTAAGTTATTGCTCGGGTTGCCTCCCGAAAAGCGCTTATTTATAGTCTAAGCTCGACTCTTCTCGAGCTGGGTATTTCACGGTAGTTTGAAGAGTTGGAACTCTTCCGGCCTATTTTCAAGATTAATATCAAAAGAATGTTTGAGTCGAGTATGATTTACCTAGAAAGTGTCGAGTGACTTGTGTTTTATTTCGACTGTACCATATGGGAAGATTTTCATTACCGTGAAGTAGGGTATGTCACTTGTATGTTCTTTTGAATTCAAGATTCAAGGGTCGTCTTCCCCTAAGAGTACCTTATCCCTTACCTTGATTTGACACGTTTTTACCTGAGGGTCATCTTGGTGATGCCCTGGGTTAGTGTGACATGTTTTGGGTTTTTCATGATAGTCCAGCCACTCATCTAGTTCCTCGATCTAAAGCGTTCACTTTTCAGGTGCATCTCCATTGGATGGACTTGTCTGTGATTGGGTTGCCTTTACGTGAAGTGTATCCTGCACAGAAGGTTGGGTGGTAAGTTCAATGTTTTTACGAGGACTCTTGACTATATTATTATCAACAGTTTTAATTGCGTTTTAAGCTTGTAAAGTAACTTTTTCATCACCTACACGTAGTGTAAGTTCACCTGTTCCTAAATCAATTATTGTTCTGGCAGTCGCTAAAAAGGGTCACCCTAGAATTAAGGGTATATTGCTATCATCATCAATGTCTAAAATAACAAAGTCAACTGGGAAAATAAATTTATTAATTTTGACGAGCACATCTTCAATTATTCCCTTAAGAGACCTAATAGTTTTATCAGCCAGTTGAATGCGCATCTTAGTTTGCTTAGGTTTTCCAAGACCTAGTTGTTTAAACAGTTTATAAGGCATGACATTTATACTAGCCCCTAAGTCAGCTAAAGCATTTTTGGTGTCTAGGCTACCAAATAAACAAGGAATAGTAAAACTCCCTGGATCTTTCAGTTTGGTTGGCAGTTTATTTTGGAGAATAGCTGAGCATTCCTTGTTGAGTTCCACTGTAGACAATTCTTTTAACTTTTTTTTATTTGTAAGGAGTTTCTTTAAAAATTTTGCATACTCCGACATCTGCATAATTGCTTCAACAAAAGGTAAGTTAATATGTAATTTCTTTAACAGTTTAAGAAACTTACCGAATTGATGATCTGTGCGGTCCTTTTTTAGCGCGTTTGGGTATGGGATACGAGGCTTGAATTCTTTGATAATTTCATCTTTGGAACTTACCTCATCCTTTCCTTTACTTACCACAGGCTCCTTGCATGGCTTTAGGTTAGTTTTGGTTAACCCCATATTCTCTATCGTATCCACGGCATTGAGTTGCTCCTTAGGGTTAGTCTCAATGTTGCTTGGTAACCCACATTGCGGTCTTTCAGAGATTAGCTTGGCGAGCTGGCTTATTTGAGTTTCAAGTCCTTGAATAGATGCTTGCTGGTTCCTTAGTGCCGTTTCGGTATTTTGGAAATAGGTTCCTGACATGGCCATGAATTTGGTAAACATCTCTTCAAGATTGGGCTTTTGCTCTTGTTGCTGTGGTGGCTGTTGAAATCCCTGAGGGGGCTGTTGTCTTTGATTCCCTTATACTCCCCATGAAAACTTAGGGTGATTTCTCCAACCTGCATTATAAGTGTTACTATAAGGATTATTTTGAGATCTAGAATTGTTACCCATATAGTTGGCTGGCTCAGTTTCCATGCTGTGTCCATAAAACGAATAGTCTGGAGTGAACATATTTCCTTGCATTGTGTCACACTGCATCACCTGTTGTGCCTGCGTAGAACCAACAAAATTATCAAAATTTTTATTTAGAAGTTCTACTTGGTTAGTAAGCATGGTGACAGCATCAATATTATAAACTCTTGCAGTTTTTGTCGGCTTTGTCCTTATGACTTGCCACTGATAGTTATTCAATGACATCTCTTCTATAAACTCATAAGCTGCTTCTGGTGTTTTATTGTTGATTGTTCCTCCGGCGGCCGCATCGATTATCTGCCTTGTTGATAGATTCAAACCGCTATGAAAGGTTTGAACTTGTAACCATAAAGGCAACCCATGGTGAGGGCACCTTCTCAAAAGATCTTTGTATCTCTCCCAAGCATCGTAGAGTGTTTCTAAATCCATCTGCACAAAAGAAGAAATATCGTTTTGTAATTTAGCTATTTTAACTGGAGGAAAATATTTAAGTAAAAACTTTTCAGACATTTGTTCCCATGTAGTGATTGAGCCTCGTGGTAAAGAATTTAACCACTATTTGGCTTTATTCATTAAAGAGAATGGAAATAGTCTTAGTCGAATGGCATCATCAGAAACGCCATTAATTTTAAAGGTATCACATAATTCCAAGAAATTTGCTATATACGAATTTGGATCTTCATCCTGCAAACCATCAAATTGCACAAATTGCTGAATCATCTGAATAGTGTTAGGTTTTAATTCAAAATTATTAGCAGCAATAGCAGGTCTAACAATACTAGTTTGAGTACCAATCAAACTAGGTTTAGCATAATCAAACATAGTACAAGGAGCTTCATCTGGTTCTGTAGGTAATGCTGGAGGTGGTTGAACATTTTGATTTGCGTCCATTGCTTCAGTAGGTTCTGCCTCTTGTTCTGGATAATGTAGGCTTCGTCTAATTTCTCTGCGATTTTCGCGAACTGTAGCTTCTAAATCTTCGTCAAAAAGCAGTGGTCCTTTTGGGTTGTTTCTAGTCATAAACTAGAAAAAACTAGAAAAATAAAAAAAACGAAAATAATAAAAAATAAAAAAATAAAATAAAAATAATAAACTTAGAAAAACCTAGAAAAAAATTAAGAAGAAAAGAAAAAAAGAAAAAGAAAAATAAATAAATAAATAAAAATAAATAAATAAATATATTAATGGCTAAAGTAATAGAAATCAAGTGTTCGTAATATTTTAGTTCCCCGCAACGGCGCCAAAAACTTGATGTATGCGTTCGTGATACTAAGTAATAAAATTTATAAAGAACTTGATCAGACCAAAACTAACTAATATCACGACGTTAAGGCAAGCGCACCTATCGAACAGTAGTATAGCTTAGTGGCAAGACCGAGTTATCGTACCCAAGGGAACCAAAAGTACTATTACTTACTTCCTTTCTATTATCTAGCCTAAGAATAAAAGAGGGGTTTGTTTAAACTAATTCTAAAACTAACTAAAAAAAGCACAAAGAGTAAATTTGGGAAAACTTTTAGAGAAGAGTTGATTGATATGGACAATACTTAAGGGAGAATCCACTTAGACTTCACTTGTTATTATTTCCTTGAACTATATGATTTATTTACTTGACTTGATTCGTAGAGATCCCTAATCTATGCTAAACCCTCCGTCGAGGCGTAGAACAACTAGGCCTAAGTTGTTAATTAAAGTTCCTTTATTAATTAACTCCCTAGGTTGCATTAATTAGACCTATGGTTCCTTATATTAGGTTTGACCCTAATCCGGCAGATTTATGTCGCCCTATGTCTAGGGTTGCATGCAACTCAGCTTAATTATGGTAGATCTACTCTTATCACAGGGACTTTTGCTCCTCTGCTCTAAGCACATCTAATTCTTGAAGTAATACCCAGGATTATTAAATCAAGAATGAAGAACGCATAATTAAGAACAATTCAAGTATTTATCAAATAAATCAAGAACAAATAACAAGATCTATCTTGGATTTCATCCCCCTCAGGTATTTGAGGGGTTTAGTTCATAATAAAGAAAGAAAACATCTCAGAAGATATAAAATAACAAAACATAAAAGAACCCGAAAACCCCTGAAGGAATTTAGGGAGATCCTCTGTATTGCTGCAGAATTCTGGCTTCTGGGATGAATCAATCGGCTTCCCTGCGAGTAATCCCTACTTCCACTCTCTGTGTTGGCAACAAAGAATACTTCCTTTTGTGGGGAAATAAGCACACCCTTAGAGTTGTCTCCTAGGGTCTTTATATAGAGCTTTGGGGAGCCTTTCTTAGCCTCCAAGTATCCCAATTAGAGTGAAATTCTTCTTCCTCACGACTAGAACACGCCCGTGCGCCACGCCCGTGTGACTTCGACAAAGGCCGTGTGATTTGGCACGACCATGTGGCCTGCCCGTGCTTGTAGAGGGCTGGACAGTGTGATTTTCATGATGCACGGCCGTGTGGTACGGCCGTATGGTGATTCCTTGGGCCGTGTGTTATGTCATTTTTGGCCCATTTTCCTCATTTTCGGTCCATTTCCTATTCTTTTCTCTTCCCTATGCTCTCCTGAGTATAAGATATGAAAAATAAGGATTAAGAGCACCAATTCTCACTAAATTGATAATAATTCATCCAAAATATAGGCTAAACATGAGGTAAAAATATGTATAAATTCGCGTTTATCAGCATGCAATCCTAATGTGTTCTAAATAATTCTAGATTATTCATCCTAGTTTACCTAATTCCATGCTTGAATTAACATCTAGAATAAAGTAAAATTAAATAAATAATATAAATGAAATATAAATAAATAAATGAGAAAAAAATGAGAGAATAGAACCAAAATTAATGGTACACAGTTGTGGGTTTAAGTCGAACGGTCGTGGGGCAGGTTTGCACGGGCGTGGGTCGGCTGATTTCGAGTGTGATGCTGTTTTGAGGGCTGTGGCAGTGCTTATGGTGGTTGGGGGAGGAGAATTTTAGGGTTTTGAGTGAAAGGGAAAGTGAATAGTGGCCTTCTATTTATAGTTTTTGGGTCACACGGGCATGTCACACGCCCGTGTGGCTCGGGTTTTACCCGTGTCTTTCGAAAATTGGTGGTTATGGTGCGTCTGGTTCGACGACCACGCCTGTGTTGGCCATCTCGCACGGCCGTGGGAGAACACGTTTATTTTTCACACAGTCGTGGGGATGTCGCACGTCCATGTGTGATGGGGCTCGTTAGTCACACGGGCGTGTAGGTAGTCACACGACCATGTCCAAATTGACAGTATTAGCCATGGTCTAGGAGCACGGGCGTGTGGATTTGTGCGAGCCCGTATTGATACTGCAGGGTTGCCACGGCCATGTCACACGGCCGTGGCTATTTATCAGTGGCCCGTGTTTTGGGAAAATTTGTACTTTGTTTATACACGGCCTTGGTGCATGACCGTGTCTCTGTTGAAGTGTTCACACGGCCTGGGACACACCCGTGGGCATGGCCGTGTGGACCTCAATCTCTGCGTAAAAAGTGTTAGTTGATGCATGAAAAATACTAAAAAAATTTTAAAGAAAGAAAAGTTACTAAGTTAGTGCTCGGGTTGCCTCTCGAGAAGCACTTATTTAGAGTCTAAGCTCGACTCTGGCTGGATGTATCACGAAGGGATTTCATGGAGCCGAAGCCCCTCCTTGTTATCTTTAAAATTCTCATATGTGTAATGTTTAAGCCTATGGCCGTTTACCTTGAACGTACTGTGGGTTGGGTGAGTTACCTCGATGGTGCCATATGGAAAGACAGTTTGAACAGTGAATGGACCTGACCACCTTGACTTGAGTTTTCCAGGGAATAGTCTCAGCCTTTGAGTTGTAGAGTAAGACAAGATCACCTGTTTTAAACTACTTAGGTTGTTTCAGCCGGTTGTCATGACGTTGCTTCATGGCTTCCTTATATAGTCGTGAGTTTTCGTAGGCATTGCAGTGCCATTCATCTAGCTCATTCAACTGCATTAATCTTTTCTCATCTGCACTCTTAAAATCAAGGTTTAAAAATTTAATAGCCCAGAATGCTTTATGTTCAAGTTCAATTGGCAAATGACAACTTTTTCCATAGACAAGTTTATAGGGAGATATACCTATAGGTGTTTTAAAAACAGTTCTATAAGCCCATAACGCATCATCTATCTTTCTTGACCAATCTTTTCTATTTGTTTCTATTGTTTTCTCTAAAATGCATTTTAATTCCCTATTTGATACCTCAACTTGGCCACTGGTTTGTGGATGATAAGGGGTAGCTATTCTATGGTGTACTCTATACCTTTTCAAAACTTTTTCAAATTGGGTATTGCAAAAATGGGTGCCCCTATCACTAATAATTATCCTGGGTGTTCCAAATCGAGAGAAGAGTTTTTTTAAAAATCGTACTACCATTCTAGCATTATTAGTAGGAATGGCTTGGGCTTCTACCTATTTTGACATGTAATCTACTGCTACTAGTATGTACTTATTCCCGAACGAATTAGGGAATAGACCCATAAAGTCAATACCACAGACGTCAAAATTTTCACATGAAAGTATATAGTTCTAAGGCATTTCATTATGCTGAGAGATATTACCTGTTTGTTGGCATTTATCACAAGAGGTCACATACCTATTGGCATCTCTGAAAAGTGTAGGCTAGTAAAAGCCTGATTCGAGTACCTTATGAGCAGTTCTAGCTCCACTGTGATGTCCTCCTGTGGGTCCTGAATGGCAGTGATTCAAAATGTGGTGTGCTTCTGTGTTATCAACACATCTTCAAATGACCTGATCTGCACAAATTTGAAAAAGAAAACGATCCTCCCAAAAGTAATTTTTCACATCAGCGAAGAATCGCTTCTTTTGCTGATGGGTTAACCCTTTTGGAGTTATGTTAGCCTGCTAAATAATTTGTAAAATCAGCAAACCAAGAAGCTGTCGTATCTACTAAGGCTAGGAGTTGTTCTTCAGGAAACAAATCGTTTATCTTATCGAGGTACTTGGGTTGTGCGTTTTTTAGTCTTGAGAGGTGATCTGCTACCAAGTTTTCAACTCCTTTCTTGTCTTTTATTTCTAAGTTGAATTCTTGTAACAATAGAATCCATCTTATTAATCGAGGTTTTGTATCAGTTTTAGTTAAAAGGTAGCGAAGAGCAGAATGATCAGTATAAACAATGACTTTTGACAGGATCAAATAAGATTTGAATTTGTCAAATGCAAAAATAACGGCTAGCAATTCTTTTTCTGTGGTAGTATAATTTGCTTGAGCAACTATCAAGGTTCTGCTAGTATAATAGATCGGCTGGAAGTGCTTGTCTCTTAGCTGTCCCAAAACTGCACCTACTGCAAAATCACTTGCATCGCACATTAGTTCAAAAGGTAGATTCCAATCAAGTGAAATCATAATCGGGGCTTTCACTAATCTTTCTTTAAGAGTGTTAAAAGATTCTAAACATTCTTGGTCAAAATTGAAAGGCATGTCTTTTTCTAGTAATTTTGTTAAAGGCTTAGCTATTTTAAAAATCTTTAATAAATCTATGATAAAAACCGGCATGTCCTAAAAAGCTTCTTATAGCTTTCACTGAATTAGGAGGAGGTAATTTTTCAATGGTTTCAATCTTTGCTTTGTTTACCTCTATCCCTTTACTAGAAATTTTATATCCCAATATAATATCTTTTTGAACCATAAAGTGACATTTTTCCCAGTTTAGCACTAAATTTGTCTCTTCACATCTCATCAAAACACGTTTTAGATTTTTAAGACAAAGTTGGAAAGAATTACCGAAAACTGAAAAATCATCCATAAATACCTCCATGATGTCTTCCACGAATTCATTGAAGATAGCTAGCATGCATCGCTAAAAAGTAGCAGGAGCATTACATAAACCAAAAGGCATTCTACAATAAGCAAACGTACCGTATGGGCATGTGAATGTCATTTTCTCTTGATCTTCTAGAGCTATCGGGATTTGGAAGTAACCAAAGAGGCCATCTAGGAAACAATAATACATGTGACCTGATAGTCTTTCCAACATCTAATCAATAAAAGGTAAGGGAAAATTATCTTTTCGAGTTGCATCGTTCAGCTTCCTATAATCAATGCAAACTCTCCATCCAGTGATTGTTCTTGTAGGTATTGACTTTTTTTTGTCATTAGATACCACAGTCATGCCTCTCTTTTTAGGAACAACCTCGGTTTTTACAACTTCCTTCATGTTGGGATTCAATCGTCTCTGAGCTTGCACTAATGGTTTGTATTCATCTTCCATTAAAATTTTGTGGGTATAAAAAAAGAATTAATTCCCTTAATATCTGAAATTTTCCAAGCTATGGCCTGCTTGTGCTTCCTTAACCCATGGAGTAGTTCTGCTTTTTCTACAATGCTCAGATCTGATGCGATAATAACTAGTAAAGTTGAGTCTTCCCCTAAAAAGGCATATTCTAAATGATCTAGTAGTTGTTTCAACTCTAATTTAGGGGGTTCAATGATGGAAGGTTTCTGTCTCAACTCATCATTCATCTTTATACTTTCATAACTTATGTGCCTAGTAATGGTTTCACTAGAATCTAACTCTTTTCTTACTTCCTCAATTTCAGTGGTGGTATCATCTTTCCCCCCACCTTGAACAAGACACAGTTCTAACGTGTCTGCGAGAGAAAGTTCCTGAAAGCTGTCTTGAACAAAGTAACCAATAATATCAACAAAATAACAGGAATCATCTTATTCTTTAGAAAATGTCATAGCATCATAGATTTTAAAAACAACTTCTTCATCACCAACTCTAAGTACTAATTTACCATCCCCTACATCAATAATAGCTCTAGCAGTGGCTAAGAATGGACGTCCCAAAATTAAAAGCACCTCAATATCCTCATCCATGTCAAGTACAACAAAATCAACAAGGAATATAAATTTATCTACTTTTACTAGCACATTTTCAATGATTCCCCTAGGATATTTAACCGATCTATCAGCTAATTGAATGCTCATCCTAGTAGGCTTTGGTTCCCCTAGACCTAGTTGCTTGAACATTTTGTAAGGCATGAGATTAATGCTTGCACCTAAATCAGCTAAGGCTTTATCAATAATTAAACTACCAATTAAACAATGAATAGTAAAACTCCCTAGATCTTTTAGTTTCATCGGCAGTTTATTTTGGAGAATAGCTGAGCATTCCTCATTGAGTTCCACTGTGGCTAACTCTTCTAACTTCCTTTTATTTGTCAGAAGTTCTTTAAGGAACTTCGCATACTTTAGCATCTGTGAAATTGCTTCAACAAAAGGTAAGTTAATATGTAATTGTTTAAAAAGTTTAAGAAATTTACTGAATTGGGCATCTGTACGGTCTTTCTTCAATCTTGTCGGATATAGAATGGGCGGTTTGTATTCCTTGAGTGTTGGTGGAGTGTTTTCCTTGGGTTCCTCTTCCTTTTCTTCTGCAGATTCTGGAGTAGACTTCTTTTCTGGCTTGGCTAGTACTTTCCCATCTCTTAAGGTAATTGCTTTGACATGTTCTCTGGGATTTGGCTCAGTCTTACTTGGTAGTCCACCTTGTGGTCTCTCTGAGATTAATTTTGCAAGTTGACCAATTTGATTCTCAGGCCCTTGAATTGACGCTTGTTGGTTCTTTAGTGCTGTTTCAGTGTTTTAGAAACGGGTTTCTGAAGCAGCCATAAATTTGGTGAACATTTCTTCAAGATTTGGCTTTTTCTCCTATTATGGTGGTGGTTGCTGGAATCCCGGAGGAGGCTGTTGTCTTTGATTTCCTTGTCCTCCCCATGAAAAATTGGGGTGATTTCTCCAACCTGCATTGTAAGTGTTACTATAAGGATTATTTTGAGATCTAGAATTGTTACCTATATAGTTGGCTTGCTCAGTTTCTATGCTGTGGCCGTAGGATGAATAGTCTGAAGTGAACACGTTTCCTGGAGTTGCATCACACTGCATCACTGGCTGTGCCTGCGTAGAACCAACAAAATTATCAAACTTTTTATTTAGAAGTTCTACTTGGTTAGTAAGCATAGCAACAGCATCCATATTATAAACTCCTGCAGTTTTCATCGGCTTTGTCCTCATGACTTGCCACTGATAGTTGTTCAATGACATCTCTTCAATAAATTGATAAGTCGCTTCAGGTGTTTTATTATTGATTGTTCCTCCTGTGGCTGCATCGATCATTTGCCTAGTTGAAGGATTCAAACCGTTGTGAAAGGTTTGAACTTGTAGCCACAAAGGTAGTCCATGATGAGGGCATCTTCTTAAAAGGTCCTTGTATCTCTCCCATGCATCGTAAAGTGTTTCTAAATCCATCTGCACAAAAGAAGAAATATCGTTTTGTAATTTAGCTATTTTAGCTAGAGGAAAATATTTAAGTAAAAATTTTTTCTGTTCCCATATAGTGATTGAGCCTCGTGGTAAAGAATTTACCAACTGTTTGGCTTTGTTCCTTAGAGAGAAAGAAAATAACTGGAGGCGAATGGCATCATCAGAAACGCCATTAATTTTAAATGTGTCACATAATTCCAAAAAAATTGCTAAATGTGAATTAGGATCTTCATCCTGTAAACCATCAAACTGCACAAATTGTTGAATCATCTGAATAGTGTTAGGTTTTAATTCAAAATTATTAGCAGCAATAGCAGGTCTAATAATGCTAGTTTGAGTACCAACCAAACTAGGTTTAGCATAATCATACATAGTACGAGGTGCTTCATTCGGTTCTGCAGGTAATGCTGGAGGTGGTTGAATATTTTGATTTGCGTCCATCTCTACAGTAGGTTTTGCTTCTTGTTCTGGATAATGTAGGCTTCGTCTGATCTCTCTGCGAGTTCTACGAACTGTCGCTTCTAAATCTTCGTCAAAAAGTAATGGTCCTGCTGGGTTGTTTCTAGTCATAAACTAGAAATACCTAGAAGGAAAAAGCAAAAAAAATTAAAAATAAAAATAAAAATAAATAAAAACTAAAAATAAATAAATAAGTAAATAAATATAATAATGGTTAAAGTAATAGAAATCGAGTTTTCTTAATATTTTAGTTCCCTGGCAACGGCGCCAAAAACTTAATATGCTCGCGATATTAAGTAATAAAATTTATAAAAACAGATCGCACCAAAAACTAACTAATATCACGATTTTAAAGGCAAGCGCACCTATTAAACAGTAGTATAGTTTAGCGGTAAGACCGAGTTATCGTACCCAAGAGAACCAAAAGTACTAGTACTTGCTTCCTTTCTATTATCTAACCTAAAAATAAAAGAGGATTGATAGAAACTAATTCTAAACTAACTAAAAGTGCACGAAAAGTAAATTAGGGAAAGACTCTTTTGGGAAAACCTGATTGATATGAGCAATACTCAAGAGAGAATCCACCTAGACTTCACTTATTATTAACTTCTTGAACTAGATGATTTATTTACTTGACTTGATCCGTAGAGATCCCTAATTTATGCTAAACCCTCCGTCGAGGTGTAGAGCAACTAGGCCTAAGTTGTTAATTAAAGCTCCTTTATTAATTAACTCCCTAGGTTGCATTAATTCAATCTAGGGTTCCCCATATTAGGTTTGACCCTAATCTAGCAGATTTATGTCGCTCTATGTCTAGGGTTGCATAAAACTCCGCTTAATTATGGTAGATCTGCTCTTATCACAGGGACTTTTGCTCCTCTGCTCTAAGCACATCTGTTTCTTGAATTAATACCTAGGGTTTTTAAATCAAGAACGAAGAACGCATAATTAAGAACAATTCAAGTATTTATCAAATAATTCAAGAATAAATAATAACAAGATCTGTCTTAGGTTTCATCCCCCTCAAGTATTAGAGGGGTTTAGTTCATAATTAAGAAAGAAAACATCTCAGAAGAAATAAGATTACAAAACATAAAGAAACCAAAAACCCCTGGAGGAATTTAGGGAAATCTTCTATCTTGTTGTAGAACTCTGGCTTCTGGGATGACTCAATCGGCTTCCCTTGGCGTAATTCCTTGCTTCCGCTCCTTGTGTTGGCAGAAAGATGGCGCTCCTATTGGGAGAAAAGAGTACACCCTTAGAGTTGCCTCATAGGGCCTTTATATAGAGCTTTGGGGAGCCTTTCTTAGCCTCTAAGCATCCTAACCCGAGTGAAATTCCTCTTCCCCACGGCAGGGTCACGCTTGTGTGCCACGCCCGTGTGCCACGACAAGAGGCCATGTGATTCTATCGGTGGAGGCATGGCCTTATGGCCTGGCCGTGCTTGTCGGGGGCTGGACCATGTGATCTTCATGTGGCACGGCCGTGTGGAGATTCCTTGGGCCATGTCGATTTCACATTTTGGCCCATTTTCCTCGTTTTTTGGTCCATTTTCTATTCTTTTCTCTTCCCTATGCTCTCCTGAGTATAAAATATGAAAAAGAAAGATTAAGAGCACCAATTCTCACAAAATAACTAATAATTCATCCAAAATATAGACTAAACATGAGGTAAAAATATGTATAATTTATCGTTTCTCAAGCATTTATCTATTAATGTGGAAATTCTGAACAAACCAACTGTAATGGATCTATTTTTCAAGGTAGAAATCGTCGATGGATTGATAGGAGTGGTTGGATGCTGGATAAAAGATTTGAACAAGCCCATAATGAAAAAGCACCTTTTTCTTCGTTATTTGTCGCGTCATTTATTATATCCAATTTCCATGGAGGATAAATGTGGTGACTATGAAACCAATAATTTATGGACAGCAGACTGCTTAGATAAAAAATGTGATGAGCTTGAGTTGTCTTTCATATATCCATCGGAACGCAATCCTAAAGTGAAGAAGTGTGGTGTTAGAATAGTGTATGAGAAAGATTTGGAAGAAATAAATGAGTTGCAGTGTCATACCACTCAAACTTCTCCAAACTATGAACACATCCACCAACACTCTGCTCACAACGATGGATCAATAGGCAACACATCTCATATAAAACGAAAACGTAATGTCTACAAAGAAGCGGAGGAAGAAGGGCCACAACCAAAGCGGATGCAAATTTTTTTCAATTTTATAATGGGCCATTAATTTTTCGTTTAAAGTAATCTTTTTAGATTGGTTTTGCTTGTGAGATATGATACTTCCACTATATACCAAAAATTTTTAAAATTTTTATTCATACTCATATTCAACATGTAAATATCCCAAATGTTAATAACATTATTGTTTTATACCATTTAAAATTTTAGTCACTTAATTTATTCTTTTTTACATAATTGAAATGTGTACATTTTCACTTTTTTATTTATTAAAATTTTATCTCCATTATATACATTCACTTACATCTATATTTCATTTGTAGTTTGAAGTAAATATAATCAACTTGAGAAAAAAAATGAAGAAAAATGGATAGCTTTTATGACGAAACAGGTAACAATAAAGTGAAAATCCTTTAATAAGGATTGATCATAATTTCGGTTGAGTCAAAAACCATTTCATTTTTATTGAAAATCATCTTATGTGTTCAATTTAATCAATCAAATTATTTTTATATATTTGGAAGATTAAATATAAATCCTTATAATACTTAAAATATGTTTAATTCCTTCTAATGAAAATATCATTTAAATTTCATGGCTTGAAGTACAAAAAACATTATTCCAACTTTCGGTTTATATTTTTTTATAAAGAATTTATGTTTAGACATTTGTTTTTAACACTTATTCAAATATGGAAATAAAGTATGTCTTTTAATTAATACGAAAATATTTTTTGTGTGAGAGACTTATTCATATCTAATATTTAAACAAAAAATTCAATAGATTCATTTTTTGTTCTTGTCTAATATTTTTTTTTTTTTTTCAGTGGTTGTATTTTCTGTGATATCAATAAAAATTTCTCTGAGGTACGTTAATATACCATAGATATAGATTACCTTAATGCAATAAAAATAATCTTGGTGTTTTATGTTTGTCTTGTAACACCCCCAAAATTTTATAATTTCTGGGTTTAATTATGTTAAGTAAATTGATTTGATTTAATGGTTAAGAGTTTTGTTTATGTGCTTGAGGTATTGTGTTGAAATTCCTTTCCTTTGAGTTGAGCTTGCTGGTTCAGTGAATAGGTTTTAGTTTACTTTGGCTTCCTAGTTTGAATCCCGTTGTTGCCAAAAATTGTATTAATTTTTGCTTAGCTTCTGCTATTGGCGCCCAAGGTGTTGGAGTTTTCCATTTTCTTGTTTTTCCAGCTCAATCGGCTACTGGAAATCTCTCTCTCTCTCTGCCGTTTCTCTTCTTTGTTTTTCTTTTTGTTGTTTTCATAACTTCAATATTATCCTCTACTTCTTTCTTTTGCCGATTCTATCTCTGTTGTGACGCCAACCATTTTTGCTATTCCTTATTATGTATATTTTGAACAAGAATTTAGCGGGTTCGTCACTATGTAAGTGTCGTTCATGTTTCCTTTTTCCGTAGTATGTATTTATATTTTAGTTTCGTGAAAGGTAGGTGGTTCTAGTGTGGTCATTAGTTTCATTTTGACTATTACTAATTTCTTGTACGTGAAGACTGTGTAGCGATTACTCCTCCAGCAAACTGATAAATTTTGTCAATCTCTGTTATCAAGGGTAAGTAATCGGATGCCAAATTATGGGCTGTTTTGTTTAGTTTTCAATGGCCAAATACTTTTGCTTGTTTGAGGGTTGAGTACTGGTTTCGATTCTTAAGGTTTTTGCAATAATTGGGTCTAGTTGTGAATGTCGTGTGCAGATATTGTTGCTACTGTGGTGCCGACATTCCAATAGTAATCAGGTATGTGTTGTAACCTGTAGATATTGTGAAAGGACACAAAGAACTGGAAATTTCGTGAGAAAACAATACTAACAGACGACGCCATAGGAGCGTGTGACAGATCGCATGCGTCACACAGCCGTGTGATTGGTTGTGTGTTGGGCGTGGGAACCACACAGACGTGTGGTTGGCCGTGTGCCAAATTGTGTGGCTTACAAAATCTTGATAGATAAGGTATGTGGATCACACGAGCATGTATACTCATTTTGTGCAATTTGTTGGGCCTTGTGTAGGCCAAGTGTAAGTATTCTAAAATCTAATCTGTATGCACTTAATAAAGATGTTAGACTCTTAAGTAAGACTATCCGTATGATCTATTGTATTATCTCATATGTATGAAAAACATGTATTTGGTTTGTTTATGAGTAGGTTTGACATGCTATGATGCCTATGCATGATCTTTTAGTATGACTTCTACATGTGCATTTAGGTGGGATAAATGGATATGATGGAGGAAGTATGATTCTGATAGTTTTACTGCATTATATAAATATTCTTACGGTAGACTCACATTATATATATTCTGACAACAAAGTTGCATATTATCTGAGTGGCATACGATCATATTATGGTGTGATGGTTGGATGGGTTTTTGTAGCCCTACTTAGTGTGATTGGTTGGTTGGAGTTGGTATGACAGATGGGGTAGGATTATTCTGTTTGATTATGCCATGCTAAGCATGTGTAATATTTGATCTGTCTACTTGATATATGCATTTAAGCTTGATTCTGGTATGATTTTTGCTTGTGAGTAAAGACACACACTGAGTTTTATAGCTCACTCTGTTTGTTTAATATTTTCTAGGTAATCCTCAGACTGAGGATTTGACGGTGCTCGGGAGCTCAGTTTAGTTTCTCTGTGTTAAATTTTTTTCAAAAATTTTTATTTTAAGATTTTATGGGCTTATAACCTATTTTTCAGACTTTAACTTTGGTTTATGGTATTTGTTAATTATTTTAACTATTATTCTAAAATTGACATTTTTTTTATAATTTAAGTTAAACGATCAATTTTCAAAGTTAAACAATTCTAAGAATTTTTCCGCTACAAAGATTAAATTGGAAATATGCTTTTTTTTTTAAAAGCAAGTAAATAAAGTCGATAGCGTGATGGTATTATAAAAACGAGTTTTATAATCTAACGTTTCAAAATTTCACATATACATTTGACAAATTCTCCTACGAAAAAGTTGAGGTGAGTTTTTATAAAATCTTCGATTTTAGATTTCGATATAAGATGTGTTTTGAAAATAAATAATCAAAATTTTAACTTATTAATGTAACCTTCAAGATTCAGTTATAACATCTACACCGAATTTGAGGTGTTATATTTTCCATACCAATAGAAGCATGGCTCAAAGGATAATGCAAGTGAGAAATCAACAAAAGTCATCAAGTTGAAATGCAAACGGACACTTGAGCATTTATAGGTTTGGATGAATTTAGAGAATTACGATTTCGAGAAATAGATTATGTTATTATATAATTTGTTTTTTTTTTTTTTACATGTAATGTAATGTAAATTATACTATTTTAAACCGGCTTTTGGATTTATTGTTTGTAAAATGTAAATTCAAATAGTAATTTAATTGTAATGTCAATAAAACCGTTTAAATTAGGAATAATGGCAAAAAATGTTCTTAGCGTTTATAAAATTTGACAATATGATCTTTCTTCTTCTTTTTTTTAGCAATTTGGCCCTCAACATTTTATTTTGAGTCAAATTATTGATTTTTTTTTTAATCCAAAATGTCGATTGAACTGTTGACGTGATATGAACAGTGAACTCATTTCAATTCAACATTAAACTTTTCAAGTGTCCTCTCAATTGGATCATCTTTTCCTCTAACTTAAAGGGACTATAATAATGAAGAAAGTTCCATTTGATCAGTGCACAATTTTCTTCAGACTTCTTTTATAATTGGTGCACAATTACGATTGTTTTCAATGACTGAAACTATTCAAATTAAAAACCGGTAGAATGAAATTATCAAATGTTCACCTCGATTTTACAATGAAAATGTTATTCTGAAATATTGACTTTCAAAAAATTGATATGTTTAAATGTTCTTAAAACAATTACACGAAATAACTAAGAACTAGATTTGTCCATTTAATACATAAAACGATCCTAATTGGTTAAAGTTATCCTACTAACGTTAAAATAACATATACGTTGTGATATTTTTGGTTGACTCAGATTCACATTAACCTCTATCAGCCTCATTCCCACTAACTCCTTTACTTTTCCCAAGTAATATAAAGTGTGATAAAAAGTAGATCTCTCAATTGAGTGGGCTGAATCTGTATAGATGTTAATTCAATTTAGATTTGAGTTATTTTCTATTTGAGTTAAATTTTTATGTAATAGTTCAAACTGATTCGAAATTAAATCATTTTAGATATGAAATTTAAACTTTTTAGGTTTAATTATTTTGGGTTTTGAAATTTTTAGATGATTATGAATTATTTTGGGTTTGACGAAATTATTACATAAATGTCATTCTTAGAATTAGCTTCACGGTGAATTGAAGGTGACAGTCTGGATTTGTTCATATTTTAAGGTTACATTGGTATTCTCCTCACCTAATACACTAAAAACCTACAGTGTAAAGAGTGTATTCAAAATTATATTCTAATTAAGATACCCCTATCTATCAACATTCAGAAAGGTAGTGAATGGATTGGAGTTGCTTCTTGCTGCATTTTTGACAATGATGCTTCAGGACATTCTATCGGTTGTGGAGGATTTATTTTTCGAGGTAGAAATTGTCTATAGTTTGGCCGTTTGAGATGCTCGTTCTTGGGTAAAGGAATAATGAAAGGTCACCTTTTGCTTCATTATTGGTGGCTTGATAAACTATATCCAATTTCCTTGGAGGATAAATATGGTGACTGTGAATTCAATAATTTATTGACAATAGATTGCTTAGATCAAAATTGCGATGAGCCTGGGATGTGTTTCATATATGCATATGATTGCAATTTGGGGGTGAAGAAGTGTGGTGTTAGAATAGTGTATTGCTGTGTCGTTGAAACCACTAACAATAATCTATCTCTATGAAATAATGAAAAGAATAGTATAACAAAAGTAAAATTAAAATCTCTTGAACTAGATTGCTACAACTTCTAAAATCTTTTGAACTAGATTGCTACAACTTCTTGTTCGGGTACAGTTGTGCCCAAGAAAAAGCAGCATACCTAGAAAAAAAAAAGTAGAATTAAAAATAAGGACGAGTTGAAATTGTATAAATTGAAATTGAAATTGTAAAAAGAAACAGAATTTCTGAGCGGCCGCCTGTGCACAAGATGAAAAGATCACTTTTGAAACGACATGGACGGAAGCATCAATTCCGTAATGCGAAAAAACGATGAATACTTATTGAAAATGCTAAATGCGGGTTCTAAGCCTCATGAACCTTTTTTGAGAATCTCAACAACATTTGACTAGATGAATTTAGTGACTCATACTTTTCGAGAAAAAAATAAGTTTAATGGAATAGAATTTAATTAGGAAATAAAATAAAAGGAAAAAAAAGGCTAGAGCCTCAAGGAAAATGAGTGTTTTACAAGAATTGATAAGTGAATAATTATGTCACTCCGTCCAATATCTAAATAATAATCCTAATAAAATTTAAATTTAAATAGAGTGTTATGTTTATAATTTTTTTTTTTTTAATTTTTAGTCCCTACAAAAGGAATTTTTATGCAGCTCTTTAAATTTTTGCCTCCAAATCTTTCACACTTTGTATATAAACTTTGAATTTTCGCTTGCAGCGCAACAAAAGGAATTGACATTTTGTGCTGCCGAGGATACCTGTAGGGGCTGTGGCAGGTGTACTGGTGCAGATGGGTGGCCATTGACTGGCTACCACCTGTCCCAAGCTATTAGGAACACATTAGGATCTGTTTTTAAAGTTAATAAAAATTTGGGGACTTTTATTCAAAATTTTAACTTTTGATTTTTTTTTTATTCTTCTTTTTTTTTTTTTTTGTAAAAAGCATCTGGTAAAATGTTTTATACAACAAAAAAAACCTAAATGAGTGAAAAGTCCAAAATGTACTAAAAAAAGGAGAAAAATTGGCCAAATCAAATTTAGCTTAGTCCAATCAACTCAAAGTGATATCAAATTAGTCAAAATAATAATTGGTCATATACTTAATAATAATTGGTTTTATATGTGTAAAAATATTGCATACATCATTAGGAAGTTGGGTAGATATTTGAGTAAAACACAAACCGTACGTCCTTATTACTTAATAATAATTGTAGGCTCCATTTTGTCTACTCTCACCTTCTTGGAGTCTTCCACCCCGAATTTCCACACCTACTCCCTTTCATTTCGAGAAGTAATGTTTTTTTATTAGTATCTTTCATTGTTAAGTACATAAAATACAAACCGTCCAACATTTTTAACTCTCACCTTCATTGAAAGAACATATCACCCCTCTTCTATTTTTGATATGTTTTTCCTCGTATATTCATTAATTTCTGATTTTGAACACCAGATTGAAATCTCCTTCTCCTTTCATACATCCTCATGTTGTCTTTACCTTCTACTTCTTCCTCCATTTCTAGAAAACAGTATGATGTTTTCTTGAGTTTCAGAGGTGAAGATACCCGCAACAACTTTACCGGTCATCTCTATGATGCTCTAAGTAGGAGTGGGATCGTCACTTTCAGAGATGATCCAAAGCTGGAGGCCGGCGAAGAGATCGCACCTGAACTCTTGAAAGCAATTCAGCAATCATGGTGCTCGGTAATCGTTTTTTCACAAACTTATGCCTTTTCAAGTTCGTGCTTGGAGGAGCTTGCCGAGATTGTTAAACAACATAACAACGACGGCCATAAAGTGTTTCCAATTTTTTACCATGTTGATCCATCTGATTTAAGAAAACAAAAAGAGAAAGTGGAAGAAGCCTTTGCCAGACATAAAGAGAGATACAAAGAAGATAGTGAGAAGATCCAAAGATGGCGAAATGCTTTAATTCAAGTGGCTGCAATCAAGGGATGGCATTTAAATAACAGGTAATTCTTTCTTTTCTTCTTTATTTTCTAGTTTTTTGGATATGTATGTATAACTTTTTTTTCTTTCTAATCCTATATGTTTAATTGAAAAGTGTCATATTTCAATAAAAGAGTAAATTTTGTATTCTGGCTCCGCAACAGATCTTGCTTTCTTATTCTTGGTTCTTGTTTGCTTCCAAACTATATTATGTTTGATGATTCATTGAAAAAGAAAGGGAATTTGAAACATATCAACAAAATTTTATTCAAAACATTAAATTTTCCTTTTTTTTTTTTAGGCATGAATCAGAATTTATTAAAGACATTGTCAAGAAGATATCAGCAAAACTATGTCAGACATATCCAGTTACTCATAGCGACTTGGTTGGAATTAGTGAACGCTTGGAGGATTTATATTTGAAAATAAACATTGGGGAAGATGATGTCCGCGTTATAGGAATTTGCGGAATGGGTGGTATCGGTAAAACGACTCTTGCAAGAGTTGCTTACACTCAAATGTCATCTCATTTTGAAGGTAAAAGCTTTATTGCTGATATTCGAGAAGTTTCAGACAAATGGGGACTAGTTTCTTTACAGAAACAACTTCTTTCACAGATCTTTCATGGTGAATGCTTCAACTTTTTCGATGTTCATGAAGGGAGTGCCATAATTAGCCATAGGTTGTCTCACAAAAAGGTTCTTGTTGTTCTTGATAATGTTGATAACATACAACACTTAAAATACTTGGTTGGAAGGCACGATTGGTTCGGATTAGGAAGTAGAATCGTTGTAACAACAAGAGAAGAACATTTGCTTCGGTCTTGGCCAGTTGATGATATGTATGAGCCCACAACATTGAATCCCAAAGATGCATTTCAACTTTTCAATCTGAAAGCTTTTCATAGTGATACAGTGCAGAAAGATGATTTCATTGAGCTTTCTAAACATGTTGTAAGTTATGCTGGTGGACTCCCTTTAGCTCTTGAAGTTTTGGGTTCTTTTTTGTGCGGCAGAGATGCGACTCAATGGAGAAGTGCGATTGAAAGACTTAAAAGAGATTCTAATAAAGAAATTCTCGATAAACTTCGAATCAGTTTTGATGGACTGGAAGAAAGGGAGAAGAATATATTTTTAGATATAGCATGCTTCTTCAACGGGGAGCAAAAAGATTTTGTAATCAAAGTATTAGATGGTTGTGAGTTTTTTCCTGATATCGGAATTGATGTTCTCGTTAAAAAATCTCTCGTAAAAATCGATAAACACAATGAATATTTGAAGATGCATGACTTGTTGCAAGAGATGGGAAGAACAATTGTTAAAGAAAAATGTGTTGATGAACCTGGAAAACGTTGCAGATTATGGGAGGAAAGGGACGTCCATCATGTCCTAACAAAAAATACTGTAAGTCATTCAACAAAAGTTACATACTATTTCTTTTTTTATCGTACATTATTCACCATTTATCTTATTTTCTTATTGTCTGTTCTTGAATTTTTTTAGGCTACAGATATGATTGAAAGCATAATCATCAATAATAAAAGGTAAGAAGACACACATAAACTTATATCTATGTGTATTGTAAATAATTATTATTTTTAAATATGATAAAAAAAAATATAGCAAAACTTTTGAAATTCAATATTTCAATGTTTAATTATGAAATTTATCTAGCAACATAATTACTTTTTCAAAAGAATCAAAAGAGAAATGTATGTATTTTTGAAATATTAATGGTATATTTTTTTGTGAAAATTAATGGTATATATTTAATGTACTAAAAGTGTATATCAACGAATTAGATTATAAAATTGTCATAAAAAAAAATTTAATGAAAAGGTTTCATTTTTTAGGATTAGGTAATTTAACATTGGATGTTATTGTTAGATATAGTATCTTTTTAATATGGGTATATTTAAAAATAATTTAATTTTTATTTTTTTCACGTATTTAAAAGGTTCTTAAAGGATCATATCTTAATACCCATATATGAATGTGCATTAGACATAAGTATTGGATACAAGTACTTAAAAAACAATATCGATGCAACATAGCTTTTAGATATTGAATGTTTTTTGTATATTTTGAAGCTCATTTTGTTTTGCTCATGGATATTAGGGAATCAAGCAAGATGCTCAATTTGAGTGTGGATACCTTCTTGAAGATGAAAAAATTGAGATTGCTCAAAGTGCTTTGCCTCTCAAATTGTGATGATCTCAAATATCTTTCTAATGAACTACGACTTTTAGATTGGAAAGGATACCCTTTAAGATACTTGCCTTCAAGCTTTCAACCGAACAACCTTGTCGCACTTCTTTTACCATATAGTCACATTCAACAATTATGGAAGGGAAATAGAGGAAGAATTAACTCATCTTATCTTTGTGTTTTAACTTATTTTAATATAAATTATTAAACTTTGATTAAGGTAAAAAAAAAAAAAAACAAAAATGAGCATTATTATGTTTTCTCATTTGTTTCTAATTTATTATGGTCTTCAACAGTCCTTGTTTAACTTGAAAATAATGAACCTCAAAGGGTCCCAAAAACTGATCAAGACACCAGACTTCACAACAGCATCAAATCTTGAAGTTTTGATTTTGGAAGGTTGTACCAAATTAGTGGAAGTTCATCCATCAATCGGAGTGCTTAAGAGCCTTAAAGTTTTGAATTTAAGAGACTGCAAAAGTCTTAGGAGTCTTCCAACCAAAATTGGAATGGAATCTCTTGAAATATTAATTCTTTCAGGTTGCTCAAGTCTTGCAAAGTTTCCGGAGATTGATGGGAAAATGGAACGTCTAAAAACTCTAGATCTTTCCTGTTGTTATAAAGTGGAAAATTTATCGGAGAATTTGGAGCAAGCAAAGTTTTTGGAAAAGCTCGACTTGAGTGAAACAGCCATAACAGACCCACCATCCTTCATTTGTCAATTTAAAAATCTTAAAGTTCTGTCTTTCAATGGGCGCAAGGGACCATCATATAAGTTACTACCAAATTTGCCTTCTCTTTTCAAGGTAATCCAAGGAAGAAGGACGAATCCCATGGCTCGGATGTTGCCCTTGTTGTCAGGTTTGAGCTCTTTAACAGAGCTAAAACTAAGGGACTGCAATCTTTGTGAAGGAGATATTCCACGTGATATTTCTGGTCTATCTAGTTTGGAAAAACTTGATCTTAGTGGTAACAATTTCATCAGCATACCTCCATCTCTTACTCGACTCTCGAAGCTTGGATATCTTGAATTGTCAAATTGCAACATGTGCACTCTTGGTGAAGCAGATACTCATAGTGATATTTCTGGTCTATCCTCTTTGTGGCATCTTGATCTTAGTGGTAACAATTTCATCAGCATACCTGCATCTCTTACTCGACTCTCGAAGCTTGCAAATCTTATATTGTCAAATTGCAACATGTGCACTCTTGGTGAAGCAGATACTCATAGTGATATTTCTGGTCTATCCTCTTTGAGTCATCTTGATCTTAGTGGTAACAATTTCATCAGCATACCTGCATCTCTTACTCGACTCTCAAAGCTTCATGTTCTTGACTTGTCAAATTGCAACATGTGCACTCTTGGTGAAGCAGATATTCATACTGATCTTTCTGGTCTATCCTCTTTGATACGTCTTAATCTTAGTGGTACGAATTTCATCACCATTCCTTTGGCTCTTACTCAACTTTCCTGGCTCAAATTGCTTAAATTGTCAGGTTGCAAGATGCTTAAATCGTTGCCTGAGCTACCAACAAGTATAGCAGCTGTGCGTATAGATGGTTGTTCTTCACTTGAAGTAGTTGCAAGTCCATCAAAAGTACGCAATTTAGTGGGTTGTGGTGACATTAGAGCCATTAACTGCTTCAAATTTGCTGAGAAAATCAATGCATTAACACTGCTGAAAGAACATGTTAAGGTCGATTAATCTATTTTTTCTCCCTTACAAAATCTCATACTTGAGAATTTATGGTTTTAGTTACCAAACGACTTGTGTTTTATTTTGCAGGCACTTCCAAATTCAAGAAAATTTTTTGATAATGGCTTCTTTGATATTATGATGCCGGGAAGTGAAATTCCAGAATGGTTTAGCCAACAAAAAAGTGACTCTTCAATTAAGATACCCCTACCTATCAACCTTCGGAATGATGGTGAATGGATTGGAGTTGCCTGTTGCTGCATTTTTGTCAATAATGATGCTTCAAGGAATGAGTCTATCAGCTGTGATGGATCTATCTTTCGAGGTAGAAATTGTCGACCAATATGTTGGAGAAACCGGTGGGTAGGTCGACAATTTGACAAGCCCATAATGAAAGATCACCTTTTTCTTCGTTATTTTCCGCGTGATCAATTATATCCATTTTCCTTGGAGGATAAATATGGTGACTGTGAAACCAATAATTTATGGGCAACAGATTGCTTAGATCAAATATGCGATGAGCTTAAGTTGTGTTTCAATACCGAATTTGGACCAAATTTCCCTTGTGTTAAGGTGAAGAACTGTGGTGTTAGAATAGTGTATGAGAAAGATTTGGAAGAAATAAAAGAGTTGCAGTGCCATACTCCATCTTCTCCAATTTTTGAACACATCCACCAACACTCTGCTCACAACCATGGATCAGTTGGTAGCACTTCTCACATGAAACGAAAACGTAATATCCATGAGGAAACGGAGAAAGAAGAGCCGCAACCAAAACGGATGCAAAATTTTTTCAATTTTGTAATGGGCCAATCAAGAAAGAAGCATTAACTGTGGTAAACTACTTAACCAACTTTGTCCTATTAATTTTTTTTTACACGTCTTGTATTTCATTTAAACAATCATTCTAGACTTGTTTTGGGTATAAGATATGATCCTTCCATTATATGCCAAAACATTTTAAAATTTTTTATTTATACTCATATTCAACATGGACATATCTCAAATGTTAATAACATTGTTTTTTATATCATTTAAAATTTTAGTCACTTAATTCAATATTCCTTTTTACATAATCGAAATGTGTACATTTTGATTGGTTTCACTTTTTATTTTATTAAAATTTTATTTTTATTACATGTATTCACTTACATCTATATTTAATTTGTAGGTTGAAGACGAAGTAACTTGAAACAAAATTGTGAGAAAAAAAATGGAGACAAAATAAGTAATAATAATGTGAGAATCCTTTAATAAGGATCGATCATAATTTCAGTTGCGTTAAAAATCATTTTATTTTTATTGAAGACCAACTTATATGTGTTCAATTTAATCAATCAAAACTGTTTTTACATATTTGGAAGATTAATTATAAATCCTTAATAGTATTTAAATAGATTTAATTCCTTCTAATAAAGTATCATTTAAATTTCATGGCTTGAAGTACAAATAACATTATTCCAACTCTTCAGCTTATTTTTTTTTTATAAAATATTTATATTTAGACATTTATTTTTAATACTTATTCAAATATGAATATAAAGTATGCTTTCTTATTCAATTAGAAAACCTATTCTATGTGAGACACTTATTCATATTTTTTTCTTTTAAAAAATTCAATAGATTCATTTTTTGTTCTTGTTTAATATTTTTTTGTTTTTGTCAACAGTTGTGTTTTTTGTGATATCAACAAAAGTTTCTCGATTTGAGGTAAGATAATATACAAGTGATATAGATTATCTCAATAGAACAAAAATAATCTTGGTATTTTATGTTTGTCCCCTAGACCAATAGAAGCATGGCTAAAAGGATAATGCAAGTGAGGAATCAACAAAAGTGATCAAGTTGTGTTTATTTATCAAACATAAATGTTGAAAATGGCTTATGTTTTTGTTAAAGTGCATGCTACTATGATGATTTTGTTGAGTGCATACAGCTTGTATACATACAGCAGAAATTGTGCATGTTGCAGCAACATATTTTCTGTTTTAGTTGCACTGTAATTTAGTCTGATTGAAAATGAACTTAGTTGTTGATATTTTGATGGGATGATTGAGTTGATAAGCAATGTTTTAATAGTCCCAATGCTGATTAGTGGAATTAGTTGAATATTTGGTGATGTATCATATTGAATGAGTAAACATATCAGTCGTATAAAGCAGATTGCTTTCTTGCTGCACGTTTGTGAGGAAGTAAATTGTTCTTTGTTTCTTCCTGTTGAGATTTGGCCTGCATTGCAACAAAGAACCAACAGCAACCTTGAAAGCTGAAGCTGCACTTGAAGCAGAATCGATGGCAGCAGCAAGTTTTGTTCATTTTGAATATTTTGTTCCGATGTAACTTAGTTTAGTTTGCTTGCAATTTATTCATAAAGCTAGTTAGATTAGTTTTATGATTTGTACTTGATGTAATAGCTGATATGTCAGCTTACTTTTGCTTGTAATTTAAGTTTGTTTAGTCATGTATTAGTGGGAGTACGTAAATCATTAGGTAATGGTCATTTGACCTTTGAAATTATGTAACTTGTATTTATATTTTCATTCTTGTTTAATGAAGTTGTTGCTGAATTTCTCATCCTTTTTTTTAAGCTCAAGTTCTTTGTTTCTTTTGTTTTCGGTTTCATTGAGTTCTTAAGCAAATTGTTGTTATTTTATGTGTTGTGTGCTGCCTTTGTTCCAACACTTCCTTCTCTGTCTTGTTCTTTTGTTGCTAAAACCCCAACAATAAACGTCAAATATAAGTCAATATTTTGACTCCCTATCCCAAGCGCTAATAAAGGTTACGATAACACAGTAAAAACATAGATCACCAGGCCATTGTAAAAATTCTAAAATCACATGCAAAATTCTTTCATTTTAGCATCTAAAAATAAAAACTAAAATAGATGCCTAAACAAAGTCCGAACACGGTGGTGAGATACAAGAGATAGGAAATCAATCATACTGTGCAAGACTTAGACCTCATCCATTCCTGCGGGTTGATCTCTCCCCGCTGGACCTCCAGCGGGTTTCGCCATTATAATCTGCAAACATTGAATCAACGGCATTACTGAGCTTAGTTGCTGAAGTTGGCCCTCCATGCAGCTCATGCATCAATAAGTGGATCATGCAGTTCGAGCCATGCAAGAAGCTGTCAAGCCAAGTGTTGCTCCTTATTTCTTTTGTTTATTTTGAATTTTTAGTTAATGTAATGTATTCTAGTTTATTTTGAACTTAGTTTACTTTATGTTTGATGTAATTTGATGGTGATGGAACTGATCACCAGCTTTGTTTAAGTGTGTAAGCTTATATTTCAAGTTTCAATGTAATAGTTGTAGTAGGTATTGTTTAGGTGACCAATAGTTTGACTTTAACAAGCTGAAAACTTGTTTTTATGTATTGGCAATATGCCATTGTTCATTTTAGTGAAAGTTTATCAGTTTTTCATTCATATGTTCTCCATTTTTTTGCTTCATGTTCTAAATTAGATTCAAGCATTAAAAGTAAGCTTGATTGTTCAGCAAGTCTCGTGCCCTGCTGCCTAAGCCACTGCTGGACTCAATTCTTCTTTACTTGCTACACCAACATTAGTGCAAGAAAATGTTGGGAAAATGAAATACAGATGCGATCCTAAGCAACAAATACAGCTTTGCATGAGAACTTAATCCCATCACCAAACTATTTTAAATGCTTGGAACTTGAAAATGAGAGCTCTTGCGATATCCTGCTCTATCTTCTGCGACTAATGTAAAAGAAACTTGCTTGGTTGACTGGATTCTGTTTATATTTAACCCAATATGGTTGCCCTCCCTGTCTTGCTCATCACTCTTCCTGGTATCAAATCCCACCGCCACACTGGCTTGATGTTGAAAACCATATATGGAGTCTGAAACATTAATCTTTTTTATTAATTGTGAACAAGATATCAACCTCTGATATATATACACAAGCTGTCAAAACTAGTTACAACAACCTTAACAATTATAACTACTACTAACTGCTAACTGATAAACTGTTAACTATCACAACAGCTTTTATTCCTTAACATGCCTCTATCTCCTTAAGCTCTGCTTTTTGCTCACGTTTTGCAACTATCTTAAGACACGATCGAAACCTTGTGAAAAGAGGAGCTGACAACGGTTTAGTAAAGATGTCTGCTACCTGCTCTTGCGCTGGGATGAGAGTTGACAGGAGGAGCTAACGCAGACGTAACATCCAATGGACTGCTAGAAACTAGCCGAGAAGGAAATGAAGCAGCTGATGAAGCATCAGCAGGAGAAGAAGAAGGAGAGTCTGCCCTACCACCAGCTGGTAGTCGAGAAGAAGAAGAGTTGGGCCTGCTGGTATCTGACACTGCAGCCATAGCTGGTGGAGTTGAGAAAGCACCCGAACGAGGTAATGAAGAGAAGACAACAGGAACTCGAGTTCGTCGATGTTGAAATTTCGCCTGAGCCTGAGAACTACTGCCTAAGCCTGAAGAGACAGAAAAAGGAAAAAATTCTTCATCGAACATCACATGTCTAGAGACAAAAATTTTTCCAGAATCATCAAGGCATTTGTACCCCTTGTGAGCCGAGCTATAGCCAATAAAGACACAAGGCTTGGAACGAAATTCGAGCTTGTGACTATTAAAAGGTCGAAGATAAGGGTAACACCTGCAACCAAAAACCTTTAAGAACATATAATTAGGCTGAACGTGATACAAAATTTCAAACGGTGACCGTCCTTTGAGAATAGGTGTAGGAAGCCTGTTAATGAGAAACACAGCACTAGTGAAAGCATGGGCCCAAAAATTTAGAGGTACACCAGATTGAGCCATCAAAGTCATTCCAGTATCAACGATGTGCCTATGTTTTCTTTCAACAAGACCATTCTGCTCAGAAGTGTGCGGACAAGTCAAGCGATGACGAATGCCAAGTTGAGACAACACCCTTGAAAAAGGTCGAAACTCTCCACCCCAATCTGTTTGAAGAGCCTTGATGGAACAACCAAACTGTACTTCAATAAATTTATGCAAATGGAGAAATTTGTCAAGAGCTTCAGACTTGCACTTTATGAGATATAACCATGTGAAACGAGAGTAGGCATCCACAAATGAGACATAATAGTAAGAGCCTTCAGATGCCACAGAAGCAGGCCCCCAAAGATCGGAGACTATGAGCTCAAAAGGAGCTGAATATACAGTTGTAGATGAAGAGAAAGGAAGTTTGTGAAGCTTTCCAAGTTGACAAGCAGAACAAACAGAATTCAATTTACAATTGTTGGGAACAATATTGCACATCTGAAGAACAGTTCGAACAGTTTTATTACAAGGATGGCCCAACCGTTTGTGCCACAAATCAAACTTAGAACAATTAGAAACTGATTTCCCAAAACGAGCAGTATGAACAGTAGCAGAAGTTGAAGAAGAGACAGACTTGCACTGCTGAGTGTCAGAAAAATCAAACTGATAAAGTCCATTATGAATGCGGCCCACCAACAGAATGCTCCCTGTCTTGGAATCCTTCACAAAACAACGAAATGCATGAAACTCAAAATAGACTTGGTTATCTTTAGCAAATTGAGCAACAGACATTAAATTTTTACAAATGTCGGGTACATGCAAAACATTTCTTAGATGAAAAAGTCGACTGCCAGTTGTAAATGAGCTGGAGCCAACATGATCCACAGGAACAGACATGCCATTCCCCATAAAGAGCCTGCTGTTACCTGTGTACTGAGTGACCTGTTGTAAACCATCCAAATCATTGGTTACATGGTTGGAAGCACCAGAGTCAGGATACCAAATTTTCCTAGTTGAAGAACCCAGAGAAGACTGTTCTTTAGTAGACACTTGATTAGCTTGCAAAGTAGAGTCATGAGCAGAAACACCGGATTGAGAACAACAGTGATTTCCAGACGAGGTCAGAGAAAGATCATGAAACTGATGACAGTGTGCCTGCATGGGTGGGTCAGAAACCCCTTCAAAAGTCTCATCAAATCGATAATAACACCGCTGAACAGTATGACCAACACGGCCACAAAGTTGACACTGAGGCTTATTATGGACAAATTTCCTGCCTCGCCCTCTGCCTCGAGACAACCGGCCATTGCCCCGATAGGGCGGTCTGGAACCCCTGTCAGATTGTTGACTACTAACACTAGAATCACGACGATGAACAACATTAGCTTGTAAAAATACAGAAGAAACTTGATCTTGTTGACGAGTCTCACAATCAATGAGCATTTCAGCAAGAAGTTCAAGAGGGATACACATAGCAGAAGCAACAATACGAATAGATTCATACTCTACTGGTAAGCCTGCAAGAATGACACTTATTTGTTCTTGCTCAGAAATAACACTACCAGCAGCCACAAGAGTGTCACACATATTTTTAATCTTGGCCAGATATTCTTTAATCGTCAGCTGACCCTTTTTCTGAGAATAAAGAGAATGCCTCAAAGTAGAAATCGTGAGAGTAGACTTAGAAGCAAATCTTTTTACAACCGTACTCCATACATCAAAACTAGATTGAGCATTAGTGAGATGAATAAGAACATCATCACAGATAGTAGACAGAAGCCAAGAAGCTAACAATTTATCTTGTTGTTGATGAAACAAGAAGTCAGGATTAGGAACCAGATTACCAGTGCTATCGAGAGCTGACTGAGGAGGGACTTGAACAGTGCCAAGAACAAAACTGTGCAGTCCATAACCTTCAAGAACCAACAAAACTTGTTGCTTCCACAAGAGAAAATTGTGCTCTCCAAGTTTAACAATGTCATGTTTAGGAAACTGCTGAACCTTTCTTAAACCACCAGGAATCGAATCAGGAGAAGAACCAGCTGGAACACTCGTGTGAAAGGACTGGCGATTGTCAGCATCATCACCAGAAACAACTTCAGTCGCCATGAAGAAGAAGAAGAAAGAAAAGAGAAAGAAAAAAAAAAACTTTAAGGCTCAGATACCATGTTGAAAACCATATATGGAGTCTGAAACATTAATCTTTTTTATTAATTGTGAACAAGATATCAACCTCTGATATATATACACAAGCTGTCAAAACTAGTTACAACAACCTTAACAATTATAACTACTACTAACTGCTAAGTGATAAACTGTTAACTATCACAACAGCTTTTATTCCTTAACACTTGAGAAGAACCATTTGTGTTCGCATTTACCATCCCCAGCCACCATCCTTGGCTGTTGTCCAGTAGGCTGGAGCGCCTTTGCCACCACAAGAAGTTTGGTTGAGGATATTGAGGACGAACTCATATTGAAAGAAGCAATGGTAGTGTGGTTGCCTTTCCAAAGCCGAAATGGTTTCTTATACAGAGCTCGTGCAGACAAATTTTCCATGGAACCTCCATTAACATCTGGAGTAACTTGGATGGCTCCAAGAACTATAACTTGGATGGCTCCAAGAACTATGTAAGAATTCCTACTCAAGATAAGCTGGCTTTCATCTTCTTTCTGGAAAGTTGGAAAATTGAACTAAAAACAGGTTACTTGAACAAGAAAAACTGCTGGGATTAAAAATAGGCTAAAAGAGAAGACCCCATGCTAGCTGCAAAAATGTGGTTAATCCCATTCATTCAAAGTCCAAAACGGAGTAATGACTTCCCCTGGTTTTCCAAAAATCATTGCTAAAGTTCCCAACCTATATATAGTGTTGACAAATTACCAATTGCTGCAATACCGTATGCATATTCTACAATAATCATAAATTTTCAACATATCAATTCTTTTTTACTCATAATTACGTAAACATAATTTTGACTAATAAAAATACAGACTATATGCTTGTTCTATGCTGTTTTGCCAGACAGTTCTTTCCCCCCACTTAACATTGCTGTACCCAGGGGGGAACTTTTTCTTGAATAAGTTAGTTTAAAAATATTCCTAATTTCAACAAAAGAATCAGTCTACGCACCTTTCCAGTTTTATTTATGTATTTTGTTTGATTTAAATCTTACACATCATTTAAAGTTATCGTGAAATCTTGTAACTAGTTCATTTAATTAGATTGATATTGAAAACTAGTCATTCCAACACATTAAAAAAAATTAAATTAATAAAAAATCAAGTTTATTTTATTTTATTAAAATTAATCTTAAATCTATCTTTAAAAAACCATATTTTAATTAACTAATTACTATATTTATTATTTAATTGAATAATATGACTACTCGACTGAATCAGTGAACCTGAAAGCTACAATAATATTTACCCTGCAAAGAACAGCAATGGCTCATACCATTGAAATCAAAATTGCCTTTTTAACTCCTCTAGATATCTTGAGCTGTGAAATAATACACTCCAACAACAAAATGCATAAGAAACATCTTTTATCGCATGTTACCTTCTCGCAATACGTCAATCATATTATATATTCGCTTGTCTGCCTTCGACTTAACCTGCACTTGAACAATATCCACAATCAAACACACTGATATGAACATAAAACTAAACCAACACCCTAGTCTCGCCATGACATTTGTTATAATCAACATTATGATCCCTAAGTGCTACTCTCCCTACCCTTAAGCAGTAAATACAACCGGATATTGTTTACTTAACCAAACTGCATGCTCAATTTCTCTGAAATTTAAATTTAGAGACACTAGTGCCACAAACTTTAAGTTCACAGAAATCGAAGGCAGTAACAGTAAAAACATTCGGTGAAAATAGATTCAAACTGGCAACAGAAATATAAATAACATCACTTTCTTAATCAACAGTTCCCTCCGCGTATATCGATCTGCCGCAAACATTATGCTGAAACTCAAACGACACTCTGCAGAAGAATTTTTAATCGGAGATCAACGAAAGGTTATTTGATAGTTACATGTTGAACAAGATGTAACGTACGGGTGAAAAAGTTAAGTCAATACATTTGATTAGGTGATGTTAGATGATACAAATGAAAGGCATGACCGGACAGATGTTCTTCTGGTACTCCCACCATCTCAATCTGCTGCTTGGGATCACGGATCATTTGTATCTGAAAAAAGAAAAGGAGACAAGTTAGAAGTCCGAAACCTTGAAAGAACCACATAATAAAGGAATTTATGTCATTCCTAAGGGTCAAAATCTCCCAACCTTCTCCTACCCCCCACCTGAGCCCGTAACCAATAAGAAAAAAGAACTTGATTTCTCTTTGAATTACAATTAAGAATATGTGAGAGCCACACACCTGATCCATGCCAAATTAATAGCCTTAGCAGTACCAGAAGTGTCTGTTAAATATAACTTCTATTTTTAGTCAAATTTAAAAAATAATCTTCTAGTTAAATTCTGTTTATTTGTTTCAATTAAACACTGATTAGTTTAGATTATTTTATTATTTGACCTTTAAATTTAGCCTATAAATAGGCTCTTTTATAACCTTAGAAAAAATACCTATTAGAGATTAGAACACATAACACATTTAGAGAATTTTGTGTTTACGTTTTGAGGGTTTTTTATTTTCAGGTTTTTCAGGATTTAGTTATTATCTCCATCTTTTGTACTCTTCGTTCTTTTGTCATTATAGTAAAATTATCTTTACCCGTGGTTTTTTATTCTCTTTGGAGGGGGTTTTCACGTTAAATTTGTGCGTTCAATTTCTCAATTTCTTCTGTTAATTTTACTTCTTCATTGCTTAATTGGGTCAAATCCTAACAAGGTTTGAAATTGAGAAGTTTGATGGTGAGACAAATTTTAATCTGTGGCAAGTTCGGATAATGACAATTCTAATTCAATTCGATTTGAAAAAGGTTATTACTGGAAAAAAGTCTGAGAATCTAAGTAAAAAAGAATGGAAAGAGCTTGATGAAAAAGCCTTGTCTGCAATCCAGTTGTGCCTCGCGAATACGGTATTGCAGGAGGTATTGATGGATAAGACCTCATCCGCTTTATGGAAAAGGTTAGAAACTATTTATGCGATTAAGTCTCTGGCTAACCATTTAGTGTTGAAACAACGTCTATTTACGTTTCGCATGAACGAATGTGAGCTTCTTAAAAATCACATCAGTCAAATTATTACTCTTTTAAGTTATTTAAAGAATATTGAGGTTCATGTTGATTATGAAGATCAAGCTATATTATTATTAGAAATGTAACGACCCGAATTTTTCGGTTATCGGAAAAGTTTATTTTCGGGTCTTCGTTTATGAAAAATGGGTTTATAAATAATTATTAAAAATAATTATGCAGTTAGATGAGTGGTTAATTAAAGTTTAATTAAGTAAATTTAGTTTAATTAGGAATAACTAGTAGAAAGGACTAAATTGAATAGAATGCAAAGGTTTGATTTAGTAAAGAGAAATAATAAAGGAATAAATTAGTAATTAGACCATAGAAATTGACATGTGTGTATTATGGATAAAATACATGTGTATTAATTTTATTGGTACAAATGTATGTTATGTATATTTACTTAATTATTAAGTAAATATTATTAATTTATTTGTTGTAATTATTATTATTTGTGTAAATATTATTTTATTAAATTGTTGAGATAATGACAAGTGTGTGGCAAGGATTAACACAAATGTATGTATTTTAATGGTATAAGTGTATGTATTTAATTGGTTAATAAAAAGATATTTTGTAATAGTTAATTAATTAAGTAATAAAAGAAATTAAAAAGGAAATAAAAGGATGAAAAGAAGAAAAGAAACAGAGAACCAAACGTGAGAAGGGGAAGAAAAAGAAAGAAAGAAAGAAGAAAGGAAAAATTGGGGGTTTGATGCTTGAAGCTAAAATTGGTAAGTCAATTAAGTCCTTTTTACTTAATTTTGATGCTTTAGAAGCTTTGGAACAAGATTTTGAGGAAATTAAATGAATATTTTGAAAGTTATTAGATTTCTAGATAATGTTTATGTTGAGTAAAAAGATGAATTAGGGGTTAAATTGATAAGAATTCAAGTTAGAAATGAAATAAGGATTGAATTGTAAAGTAATTCAAAAGTTTTAACATTGTAGGGACTAAATTGATGAAATTTCGAAATTAGGGAAATATGCTGGAAATTTGATAGTTAAGAATGAGTTTGGACAAAGTTTGAATAGAAATGAAGTATGAATTGAGATAGAAAAAGTAAGTGAAATTAGTTAAGATTAAATTGAAATTAAAATAGAAATTGAATAGAAATTGTATTAATTAGCTATAATTTAATAGTGAATTAAAGACTATGAATTGTTTTAATTTCCGTAGTTATTGTGGTCTCGGGAATCTTGGCTAAGCAAGGAAAAATGGCAAAGACAACGGGAGTTAGCTCGAGAAAATACGGTTTGTATTTCTATAATCTGAACTTAGTCATTATTTGTTAAATTTATATACATATGGCAATTGTTGGTGTTCGAATTATGATGTCTTATAATTGAAATGGATTGATTTCCGCATACGATGAATTTATTGAATTTATAGTGAATGGAATTATTTTGGTTGAATTATATAATTTATATGATTGGTGTAAAAACTACAATAATGAGTGAATGTTATATTGAAAATATATTGATTGGAAATATGAGGAAATTGATATAAATATATGGAATTGTGATATTTGAATAATTGATATTAAAATGTGAATTGAAGTGAAAATATATGATTTTGTGAAATTTAAGCAAATTGTGCTTAAATTGAAAAATATGTGAGAAAAATGTGGCCAAAGTGCAATTGATGTGAAATTGATTGAAAATACGAGAAAGTGATTGACAATGATATGTGTTTCCGAGACCCTATTAACTAGTCGGGCTTAGTGGATATAGTTGGCATGCCATAGGATTGGAAGTGTTCAGGGTTACTTCGACCTCGAGTCGATGAGACACTTGGAGTGTCATATTGCTTCGGATAGATTCGATGAGGTACTGGGTACCACTTTACTTCGGCTAGACCGATGAGACACTGGGTGTCAAACTTTGCTTCGAACTATCCGATGAGGCACTGGGTGCCAATCTGGTGTGTTTGATTGGATCCGTGTATCCACCTGGGTCCGAGTCAAGTTAATAGGGGTAAATATGTGAAATGATAAAATCCGAATAAATGTGATTGAGCTATTAAAAGAAAATAAGAAAGTGAATTTGATTATCTGAATCATTGAATGGAAAGTAAAAAGGGGTTTTGTAATATGAAATGTGAAATAAAAATTGTGCAATGAGATTGAAGGCATGAACCTAAGGTTCATGAATTGTTCATATTTGAAAAGTAAATTGAATAGTTATATGAATCCAAGGTTATTATATTGTCTGAAATCTTAGTGAAAATTCATTGAATCAATTATTTGAATTATGTTGGCTTGGTATGAATATTATATATATATATATATATATATATAGTGAAAGTTATCAAGGATAGTAAATTAATATGATATAAATGAAATTGACCGTTATTAAAACGGACTAGAATGGAATATGATTGATAAGTACATAGTTAAATATAGATTATTGATTTTTGAATGGTGATTTGTGATAAAATTAAGGAAAGCTCTACCGTTTAGCAAGTGAAAGAAAAGAATTTATATGGTAAGTAGTTGAAATTTGTCTATGAAATGAATAAGTAAATAATTGTGATTGTTATTATGATCTTGAGTATTTATTATATTATTAAATGTTCGGATTATAGAAATACCACTGAGTATACCCATACTCAGCGTACGGTTTGTTTCCGTGCGCAGGTTAAATAAAGGTAGAACGTTAAATCAGCATCCCAGGCCGATCCCAAAGTTAATAAGGTAAAGTGTGTTAATTGTTAATAGTGGCATGTACCTAGGGTGTCTTATGTGTATGTTAATTTGAAATTGCAATTGTAATGAATGGCATTTGATTAAGTGTTTTATACAAATAAATTAGGTGGTATATTTGTGTATTTGTGTTTTAGGGAGGCCAAGGCTTGGTAGATAGCCTCACACGGCCTGAGTGGCTGGTTACACGGGCGTGTGACCAGACCGTGTGAAATTTGGCAGATTCAACCACGGGGTAGAGGCACAGGCGTGCCTAGGCCGTGGGCGAACCACGGGCCAATCCCACGGGCGTGTGTTTAGACCGTGCATGCCCTGCACCTTGAATTCAAAATTTTATTGATCACACGGGCAAGAGACACGACCGTGTGTCTCTCAGCCTTAGACCGTGTGGAGGTACACGGCCCGACCACACGGGCGTGCAAAATAGTTTGTGGCCGTGTTGATAAAACAGAATGTTCCACGGTTTTTCAACATGGGCGTGTGGGAGCCACACGGTTTTATTACACGGCCGTGCTAAAATTTACACGGGCGTGTGTGCCCTGTTTTTCATGAAAAATTTTTAAATTTTCCAGTTTGACCTTGAGTCAATCTCTAAACTTATTTTGGGCCCCATAGGCCTATATTAAGGTCTAATTGATAGATATTAGAGAGTATTTGGTTGAAATTCAAATTTATGCCTCGTTTTAATTCGTAAGTTAGTGTTTGGTTCCGGTAATACCTCGTGACCCTGTTCCGGCGACGGTGTGGGGTTAGGGGGTGTTACAATGCTCTTTACCCCCTTCATACAAGTCTTTCAGGGAGACCCTAATTTATGGCAGAGACAAACTCTCGTTCGAAAATGTGAAGGGTCATTTGTTAAGTAGAGACAAACTCGACAATGAGCTTTATTTAGATAGCAAGGCAAATAAGCAAGCTTCCATTTTGTTAGCATTAAAGAAACGAGACAAAAGGTGTCGCTATTGTAAAAAGTTAGGTCACATTAAAACACATTGTTATAAACTGCGAAATAAAAGACCTACTGTGAGTAACGAAGAAAATGCAGCTGGAGCTAATTTGGCCGATGAAAACGGTGATGATTTCTTGTTAGTGTCAACAAGCGATAATTCCAAGCTTACATCCGAGTGGATCCTAAATTCTGGATGTTCTTTCCACATGTGTTCCAATAGAGAATGGTTCTCCACACATAGTTCAGTTGAAGGTGGAGTTGTGCTCATGGGAAACGATTCATCTAGTAAGGTAATTGGTATTGGTACTAGTAAAATTAGGATACACGATGGGACGACTAGGACACTCTCAGATGTCAGGTATATACCTGATTTACGAAAGAATCTCATATCTTTAAGTATTTTAGACTTGAAAGGATGCAAAATTAACATCGAGTCAAGCGACATTAAAGTATCTCGCGGATCTCTCGTTTTGTTAGAAGGTGAAAGAACTGGCAATCTTTATATTCTGAAAGGTTATACAGTGACCGGTGAAATCAGACATCCCTTATCCGTTACGAAGTCGAAGTAAACTCGTTTGGAGCGGAGGCAACTTGGTCATAGGAGGGAAAAAGGTATAACCGTTTCGTTCAAGAGAAATTCTCTTTTGGATGTAGATTTTGAAAAGTTAGGGCACTGTGTTCGTGATAATCAGACCCGGGTTAATTTGGCAGTGTACAAGTTGAAGGCTAGAAGTCTTCCAGTTTCTAAGCACAGATTCGACTCAGTTAATTCCTTGCATAGTTCAAGATAGGCTCGTGGTGAGCTTTGGCAAAGATGGCATTGTGGAAATATGAGTCAAGGTGGAGATTTGTTAAATATGACTCCTATTTTTACTCAAATTTGAGAAATAATCTTCTAGTTAAACTTTGTTTATTTGTTTCAATTAAACACTGATTAGTGTATATTATTTTATTATTATTTGACCTTTAAATTTAACCTATAAATAGGCTCTTTTACAACTTTAGAAAAAATACCCATTAGAGATTAGAACTCATAACACATTTAGAGAATTTTGTGTTTATGTTTTGAGGGTTCTTTATTTTTCAGTTTTTCGAGGTTTAATTATTATCTTCATCTTTTGTACTCTTTGTTCTTTTGCCATTATAGTAAAATTATTTTTGCCCGTAGTTTTTTATCCTCTTTGGAGAGATTTTTCCACGTTAAATTTGTGCGTTCAATTTCTCAATTTCTTCTACTAATTTTACTTGTTCATTGCTTAATTTGGTCGATTCCTAACAGTGTCCAATTTGCCTGCTTGATGGGACTACATCACCTAATGAAGATTAATGAAGATTAGCAATATGCAACCAATATGACAAAACACTAAAGATGGTGCCTAAGGAAACTTATTATAAATAATATTTAAGAAAAGGAGGCATCCCAAAGGACTATCATATCCGAAGACCAAGATAAGCAACTGTAAACACAAGCCCAAGAAAACTTGTCACTAACAAATTCCCTATGGTATGTAAACACTATGGATAAATCCATCCACAAATGCAAGATCCAAAAGTTAACTGCTCCAAGTCATGCCTTCAAACAGTTGTATTTTGCAGTCTCAATTGTTTACAAGTTATAACATTCTTGGTTATACCTAATCAGCCTAATTTGAAATATTCTTTTTTAAGCCCTTTCAATACAAAGAACCTTAATTAAAGGAGTACATGTAGGTAATATCCAGAGAAGGCTCCAGGAAACTGCTCAGTCATGATCTCCATGGCTGCAAGAAATGCAACAACCTAAAAACACAATCAGTATTAAGCAACCAAAAAAGGAAATCTATAATTCCAACAGTTAAAATAGTATTTCAATTGATTTTGCTATGTTTAGAAAATTTTTGTATTTTAATATTATATAATTTTTAAAATTATGATTGACTTTTTTTTGTGTAAACTAAAAATATAGTCAATTTTGTTTCATTCAAATTATATTTTAATCGCTTATGTTTGAAATGTTATATTTTAGTCACTTACGTTATCGTTTATTTACAAAGTGGTCACTTTGCCATTAAGCTTCGTTACCCCCAACAGCAATCTTATGTGACAGCCCAAATGGATTTTAAATGCCAACTTGATTGTCTAATTGGGACGAGAATAGTTTTTTAATTAATTATGAACTAGAAAAGAAAAATCATTTATCTTTTTTTTTCTTTTAGTTTTCTTTTTCATTGTTGGACATTCAAGTTGGTATTTAAAACTCATTGGACTGCCACATAAGATTGCCTTTAGGGAGATAACAGAGCTTAATGGCAGAGTGACTACTTCGTTACAAAATGATAACATAAGTGACTAAAACGTACAATCAAACATAAGTGATTAAAATGCAATTTATAGAAAACAAAAGTGAATATTTTTATAGTTTACTTTTTTTTTTTGTTGAATTTTAGAGTTTAGATTATTTTGTCTACTCTTTCTTGGAATCTTCGTGGAGAGAACATCTATCATCCCCCAATTTCCACACCTACGCGCTTGAGGGCAATGAGGTTGTTTTGGGAGTTTCAAAGGTGAGGGGCAGCTGTTTGGGACGGTGGTCGGTAATGGAAGATGAGAGTGATGAAGCCCGGGTGTATTGGTGAAGTTGGTGGTGAAGATGGGAGCCTCGAGTGATCGAGAGAGAATGGTGAAAAGGCCCCTGGGTTAGCTCAGAGATGAAATTTTCAGCTATTGTTGCCTCCAAACACAGAATTGCTAACCTACCCCGCTCGAATTTTGTAGATTGATATTATAACAGAAACCAGTGGAGCATGTAGTGTGTGCCTGCAGTGCAACAAAAGGAATTGGGACTTTGTGCTGCCGAGGATACCTGTAGGGGCTGTGGCAGGTGTACTGGTGCAGATGGGTGGCCATTGACTGGCTACCACCTGTCCCAAGCTATTAGAAACACATTAGGATCTGTTTTTAAAGTTAATAAAAATTTGGGGACTTTTATTCAAAATTTTAACTTTTGATTTTTTTTTTTTCCATTCTTCTCGTATTTTTTTTTTTTTGGTAAAAAGCATATGGTAAAATGTTTTATACATAATTAAAAAAAAAACCTAAATGAGTGAAAAGTCCAAAATGTACTAAAAAAAGGAGAAAAATTGGCCAAATAAAATTTAGCTTAGTCCAATCAACTCAGAGTTATATCAAATTAGTAAAAATAATAATTGGTCATATACTTAATAATAATTGGTTCCATATGTGTAAAAATATTGCATACATCATTAGGCTCCATTTTGTCTACTCTCACCTTCTTGCAGTTTTCCCGGAAACAACATCTATAACCCCCAATTTCCACACCTACTCCCTTTCATTTCGAGAAGTAATGTTTTTTATTATTATCTTCAATTGTTAAGTACATAAAATACAAACCGTCCAACATTTTTAACTCTCACCTTCATGGAAAGAACATCTCACCTCTCTTCTATTTTTTATATGTTTTTCCTCATATACTCATTATTTTCTGATTTTGAACACCAGATTGAAATCTCCTTCTCCTTTCATAAATCCTTATGTTGTCGTTACCTTCAACTTCTTCCTCCATTTCTAGAAAACAATATGATGTTTTCTTGAGTTTCAGAGGTGAAGATACCCGCAACAACTTTACCGATCATCTCTATGATGCTCTAAGTAGGAGTGGGATCGTCACTTTCAGAGATGATCCAAAGCTGGAGGCCGGCGAAGAGATCGCACCTGAACTCTTTAAAGCAATTCAGCAATCATGGTGCTCGGTAATCGTTTTTTCACAAACTTATGCCTTTTCAAGTTGGTGCTTGAAGGAGCTTGCTGAGATTGTTAAACAACATAACAACGACGGCCATAAAGTGTTTCCAATTTTTTACCATGTTGATCCATCTGATTTAAGAAAACAAAAAGAGAAAGTGGAAGAAGCCTTTGCCAGACATAAAGAGAGATACAAAGGAGATAGTGAGAAGATCCAAAGATGGCGAAATGCTTTAATTCAAGTGACTGCAATCAAGGGATGGCATTTAAATAACAGGTAATTCTTTCTTTTCTTCTTTATTTTCTAGTTTTTTGGATATATATGTATAACTTTTTTTTTTCTTTCTAATCCTATGTGTTTAATTGAAAAGTGTCATATTTCGATAAAAGAGCAAATTTTGTATATTTTGGCTCCGCAACAGATCTTACTTTCTTATTCTTGGTTCTTGTTTGCTTCTAAACTATATTATGTTTGATGATTCATTGAAAAAGAAAGTGCATTTGAAACATATCAACAAAATTTTATTCAAAACATTAAATTTTCCTTTTTTATTTTTAGGCATGAATCAGAATTTATTAAAGACATTGTCAAGAAGATATCAGCAAAATTATGTCAGACATATCCAGTTACTCATAGCGACTTGGTTGGAATTAGTGAACGCTTGGAGGATTTATATTTGAAAATAAATATTGGGGAAGATGATATCCGCGTTATAGGAATTTGCGGAATGGGTGGTATCGGTAAAACGACACTCGCAAGAGTTGCTTACACTCAAATGTCATCTCATTTTGAAGGTAAAAGCTTTATTGCTGATATTCGAGAAGTTTCAGACAAATGCGGACTAGTTTCTTTACAGAAACAACTTCTTTCACAGATCTTTCATGGCGAATGCTTCAACTTTTTCGATGTTCATGAAGGGAGTGCCATAATTAGCCATAGGTTGTCTCACAAAAAGGTTCTTGTTGTTCTTGATAATGTTGATAACATACAACACTTAAAATACTTGGTTGGAAGGCACGACTGGTTCGGATTAGGAAGTAGAATCGTTGTAACAACAAGAGAAGAACATTTGCTTCGATCTTGGCCAGTTGATGATATGTATGAGCCCACAACATTGAATCCCAAAGATGCGCTTCAACTTTTCAGTCTGAAAGCTTTCCATAGTGATACCGTGCAGAAAGATGATTTCATTGAGCTTTCTAAACATGTTGTAAATTATGCTGGTGGACTCCCTTTAGCTCTTGAAGTTTTTGGATCCTTTTTGTGCGGTAGAGATGCGACTCAATGGAGAAGTGCAATTGAAAGACTTAAAAGAGATTCTAATAAAGAAATTCTCGATAAACTTCGAATCAGTTTTGATGGACTGGAAGAAAGGGAGAAGAATATATTTTTAGATATAGCATGCTTCTTCAACGGGGAGGAGAAAGATTTTGTAATCAAAGTATTAGATGGTTGTGAATTTTTTCCTGATATCGGAATTGATGTTCTTATTAAAAAATCTCTCGTAAAAGTCGATAAACACAACATATATTTGAAGATGCATGAATTGTTGCAAGAAATGGGAAGAACAATTGTTAAAGAAAAATGTGTTGATGAACCTGGAAAACGTTGTAGATTGTGGGAGGAAAGGGACGTCCATCATGTCCTAACAAAAAAAACTGTTAAGTCATTCAACAAAAGTTACATACTATTTCTTTTTTATCCTACATTATTCACCATTTATTTTATTTTTTTATTGCCTGTTCTTGATTTTTTTTAGGCTACAGAAATGATTGAAGGCATTATCATCGATAATAAAAGGTAAGAAGACACCTAAACTTATATCTACGTGTACTTTAAATAATTATTACTTTTAAATATGATAAAAAAAACTATAGCAAAACTTTTGACATTCAATATTTCAATATTTAATTATAAAATTTATCTAGCAACATATTTACTTTTTCAAAAGAATCAAAAGAGAAATGTATGTATTTTTGAAACATTAATGGTATCTTTTTGTGAAAATTAATGGTATATATTTAATGTACTAAAAGTGTATATCAACGAATTAGATTATAACATGTCATCAATTTTTTTTTAATGAAAATGGCTTCATTTTTCATTATGTGTCATTATTTGGTTCATTAACTTGGAAATTATGCATTATTTGCGGCCAAATATAAATCAACATATTAATCCAATTTTTTTAAGATTAAGTAATTTAACATTAGATGTGATTGTTAGATATAAGTATCTCTTTAATATGGGTATATTTAAAAAATTTTAAATTTTTTTTTTCATGTATTTACAAGGTTCTTAAAGGATCATATCTTAATACCCATATACAAATGTGCATTAGATATAAGTATTGGATACGAGTACTTGAAAACAATATCAATGCAACATTTCTTTTAGATATTGAATGTTTTTGTATATTTTGAAGCTCATTTTTGTTTTGCTCATGGATATTAGGGAATCGAGTAAGATGGTCAATTTGACTGTGGATACCTTCTTGAAGATGAAAAAACTGAGATTGCTCAAAGTACTCTGCCTTTCAAATTGTGATGATCTCAAATTTCTTTCTAACGAACTACGACTTTTAGATTGGATAGGATGCCCTTTAAGATACTTGCCATCAAGCTTTCAACCGAACAACCTTGTCGCACTTCTTTTACCATATAGTTACATTCAACAACTATGGAAGGGAAATAGAGTAAGAATTAACTTATCTTATCTTTGTTTTAGCTTATTTTAATATAAATTATTAAACTTTGATTAAGGAAAAACAAAAAAAAAAAAAAAAAAAAAAACAAAAATGAGCATTATTATGTTTTCTCATTTGTTTTTAATTTATTATGGTCTTCAACAGCCCTTGTCTAACTTGAAAATAATGAACCTCAAAGGGTCCCAAAACCTGATCAAGACACCAGACTTCACAACAGCATCAGATCTTGAAGTTTTGATTTTGGAAGGTTGTACCAAATTAGTGCATGTTCATCCATCAATCGGAGTGCTTAAGAGCCTTAGACTTTTGAATTTAAGAGATTGCAAAAGTCTTAGGAGTCTTCCAACTAAAATTGGAATGGAATCTCTTGAAACATTAATTCTTTCGGGTTGCTCAAGTCTTGTAAGGTTTCCGGAGATTGATGGGAAAATGGAATGTCTAAAAACTCTAGATCTTTCCGGTTGCTATAGAGTGGAAAATTTATCGGAGAATTTGCAGCAAGCGAAGTTTTTGGAAAAGCTCGACTTGAGTGAGACAGCCATAACAGAACCACCATCCTTCATTTGTCAATTTAAAAATCTTAAAGCTCTGTTTTTCAATGGGCGCAAGGGACCATCATATAAGTTACTACCAAATTTGCCTTCTCTTTTCAAGGTAATCCAAGGAAGAAGGACGAATCCCATGGCTGGGATGCTGCCTTTCTTGTCAGGTTTGAGCTCTTTAAGAGAGCTAGAACTAAGGGACTGCAATCTTTGTGAAGGAGATATTCCACCTGATATTTCTGGTCTATCCTCTTTGTGGCGTCTTGATCTTAGTGGTAACAATTTCATCCGCATGCCTGCATCTCTTACTAGACTCTCCAAGCTTAAAGATCTTAATTTGTCAAATTGCAACATGTGCACTCTTGGTGAAGCAGATATTCATAGTGATATTTCTGGTCTATCCTCTTTGTGGCATCTTGATCTTAGTGGTAACAATTTCATCCGCATACCTGCATCTCATACTCAACTCTCAAATCTTGTGAGTCTTGTGTTTTGCAACATGTGCACTCTTGGTGAAACAGATATTCATAGTGATATTTCTGGTCTATCCTCTTTGAAACGTCTTGATCTTAGAGGTAAGAATTTCATCACCATTCCTTTGGCTCTTAACTTTCCAGGCTCAAATTGCTTAAATTGTCAGGTTGCAAGATGCTTAAATCGTTGCCTGAGTTACCAACAAGTATAGGAAGTGTGATAATAAATGATTGTTCTTCACTTGAAGTAGTTGCAAGTTCATCAAAAGTATGCAATTTAGTGGGTGGTGATGACATTCGTGCCATTAACTGCTTCAAATTGGCTGAGAAAATCAATGCATTAGCACTGCTGAAAGAACATATTAAGGTCGATTAATCTATCTTTTCTCCCTTACAAAATCTCATACTTGAGAATTTATGATTTTAGTTACCAAACGACTTGTTTTATTTTGCAGGCACTTCCAAATTCAAGAAAATGGTTTGAAAATGGCATCTTTGAAATTATGATGCCCGGAAGTGAAATTCCAGAATGGTTTAGCCAACAAGTAAGTGACTCTTCAATTAAGATTCCCCTACCTATCAACCTTCGGAAAGATAGTGAATGGATTGGAGTTGCTTGTTGCTGCATTTTTGTCAATAATGATGCTTCAAGGAATAACGAGTCTATCAGCTGTGATGGATCTATTTTTCGAGGTAGAAATTGTCGACCAATTTATTGGAGAAACCAGTGGGTAGGTCGAAAATTTAACACGCCCATAATGAAAGATCACCTTTTTCTTCGTTATTTTCCGCGTGATCAATTATATTCATTTTTCTTGGAGGATAAATATGGTGACTGTGAAACCAATAATCTATGGACAACAGATTGCTTAGATCAAATATGCGATGAGCTTAAGTTGTGTTTCAATACCGAATTTGGACCAGATAACCCTTGTGTTAAGGTGAAGAAGTGTGGTGTTAAAATAGTGTATGAGAAAGATTTGGAAGAAATAAAAGACTTGCAGTGCCATGCCACTCAATCTTCTCCAATTTTTGAACACATCTACCAACACTCTGCTCACAACCATAGATCAGTAGGTAGCACTTCTCACATAAAACGAAAACGTAATATCAATGAAGAAAAGGAGGAAGAAGAGCCGCAACCAAAACGGATGCAAAAATTTTTCAATTTTGTAATGGGTAAATCAAGAAAGAAGCATTAACTGTGGTAAACTACTTAACCAACTTTGTCCTATTAAATTTTTATTTTTACACATCTTTTATTTCATTTAAACAATCATTCTAGACTTGTTTTGCGCATGAGATATGATCCTTCATACTCGTATTCAACATGTACATATCTCAAATGTTAATAACATTGTTTTTTATACCATTTAAAATTTTAGTCACTTAATTCATTTCTTTTTACATAATCAAAATGTGTGCATTTAAATTAGTTTCACTTTTTTATTTTATTAATATTTTATTTCATTATATATATTCACTTACTTTTATATTTTATTTGTAGGTTGAAGACAGAACAACTTGAAATAAAATTGTGAGATAAAATGGGGATGAAGCAAGTAATAATAAAGTGAGAATCCTTTAATAAGGATGAATTATAATTTTAGCTGAGTTAAAAATTATTTTATTTGATTGGAGACCATCTTATGTGTTCTATTTAATCAGTCAAAAATGTTTTTATATATTTGGAAGATTAATTATAAATCCTTAATAGTATTTAAATGGATTTAATTCCTTCTAATAAAGTATCATTTAAATTTCATGGCTTGAAGTACAAATAACATTATTCCAACTCTTCAGTTTATTTTTTTATAAAATATTTATGTTTAAAAATTTATTTTTAATACTTATTCAAATATGAATATAAAGTATGTTCTCTTATTCAATTAGAAAATCTTTTCTTTGTGAGACACTTATTCATATTTTTTTCTTTTAAAAAATTCAATAGATTCATTTTTTGTTCTTGTCTTTTTTTTTTTCTTGTCAACAGTTGTGCTTTCTGTGATATCAACAAAATTTTCTCGATTTGAGGTAAAATAATATACAAGTGATATAGATGATCTCAATAGAACAAAAGTAATTTTGGTATTTTATGTTGGTCCCCTAGACCAATAGAAGCATGGCTCAAAGGATAATGCAATTGAGGAATCAACAAAAGTGATCAAGTTGTGTTTATGTATTGAACAAAAATGTTGAAAATGGCCAACCATATTGCTGTTATGTTTTGTTAAAGTGCATGCTACTATGATGATTTTGTTGAGTGCATACAGTTTGTGCGCATACTGCAGCAATTGTGCATGTTGCAACATATTTTCTATTTTAGTTGCACTGTAATTTAGTTACCTTGAAAATGAAGTTAGTTGTTGATGTTTTGATGGGATGCTTGAGTTGATGAGTCAATTTATTCATGTGTACAAACAATGTTTTAATAGTCCCAATGATGATTAGTGGAATTAATTGAGTATTTAATGACATATTTTGATTATAAATATATTGTTTTCATATTGAATGAGCAAACATATCAATTGTGTAGAGATTGTTTCCTTTCTGCATGTTTGTGAGCAAGTAAATTGCTCTTTGTTTCTTCCTCCTTTGTTCTCTTTCTTGTTCTCTATGTTTGTTGTTGTCAGAACCCCAACAATAAACGTTAAATATAAGACAATATTCTGACTCCCTACTCCAAGCGCTAATAACGGCTACGATAATATAGTAAAAACATAGATCATCACCACCACCCACTGTAAAAATTCTAAAATCACATGCAAAATTCTTTCAAGCTCAAATGTTTTAGCATCTAATAATAAAAACTAAAATAGATGCCTAAAACAAAGTCCGAACATGTTGGTGAGATACAAGAGATAGGAAATCAATCATACTGTGCAAGACTTAGACCTCATCCATTCCTGCGGGTTGATCTCTCCTCGCTGGACCTCCAGCTGTTTTCGCCATTATAATCTGCAAACATTGAATCAACGGCATTACTGATGTTGGTGCAATCGAGCAAGGTAGTAGCTGGTTCAATGTTGGCTTGGACAGTAAGCCTCGATGCTTGCAAAACAAACAAGCTGAGATCGGGAGAGAAAATTGAAAAAGAGAGGAATGTAACAGAAAGTTGAGAAGTTTGAAGCAAAAAATCAATACTACATTGCATTCACAAGTCATTACATATATTAGAACATTGAGAACAACAAAGTCAAACTAAATTACACCTAATACTTACCTAATCCCACTAAGTTATTTTGAAACTCTTAAAACATAACTTATAAGCATAGATAAGCTGAGTTATCAGCTCAATCACTATCAATGTCATATGCAATATTAAGTTAACATAGTTGGAAATGAACTATGTTTCATTACATCAACTTGAGATTACAAAATGATCAAAATGAAATTAGTTTTCTCATGAGGTAAAAGCTTCAGCATTGCTCGACAGCTTGGCTAATTGGCTGCTGTTTGTGCTGTTGCATGAGCTGCATGGATGGCCACCTTCTAACACTCCTCCTTGGACTCCATGCTGCAAACTCCTACTTTCTTCCTAAGTTTCACAAACGTGGTTGCATTAAGAGCTTTAGTGAAAATATCAGCAATCTGATATTCAGAATTGCAATGAACCAGCTCAACTTTACGAGCTTGTTCCATTTCCCTCACAACATGCAGCTTGATGCTAAAATGTTTGGTCCTACCATGGAAAACGGGGTTCTTTGCAATAGCAACAGCAGACTTATTGTCACAAAAGATCTCTATTGCTGCTCTTTGATGTAGGTTTAAATCACTTAGTATCTTTCTCAGCCAGACACATTGGTTTACAGCATTTGCAGTGGCAACATACTCAGCTTCTGCTGTGGATTGAGCCACTATCGATTGCTTCCTTGAGCACCAGCAGAACATAGCTGAACCAAGAGTAAACACATATCCAGAGGTGCTCTTCATGTCATCTTTTGAACCAGGCCAATCACTATCAGTGTAACCTACTAACTTCAAGCATTTAGCTTTGTTGAACATCAAACCATAGTTTAAGGTGCCTTTGACATATCTGAGCACCCTCTTTCCTGCTTGTAAATGCTGCTTGTTGCAACAATACATGAACCTTGATAGAACACTTACAGCAAACATGATATCGGACCTGGTTACTGTCAAATACAACAGACATCCAACTAGGCTTCGATCGGCAGATTGATCTACTGGATCATAGTCATTTTGGCTTGACAGTTTCATTCCAACAGCCATAGGAGTGCTGGTTGGCTTGCAATTATCCATTGAGAATTTGCTTAAGATCTTTGCAGCAAATGATCTCTGCCCTAAGAAAATTTTACCTTGAATCTGCATCACTTCCATCCCAAGGAAGTATGTCATGTGCCCCAAATCTAACATTTCAAACATATTCTTCATTTTGTCTTTGAAGTCGGCCAACTTGGCTTGATCTCTTCCTGTCACCAAGAGATTATCAACATAGAGGGACACAATAAGCTGTGTTTTAGCTTCCTCTTGTTTAATATAAAGTGTTGGTTCACTAACACTTCTTTCAAATCCCAAACTGACCAGATAACCATCGATTCGAGCATACCAGGCTCGAGGGGCTTGCTTTAGCCCATAAAGAGCCTTTCTGAGTCTATAGACTATTTCCTCATCATTTTCCACTTTGAAGCCTTGTGGCTGTTCCACATATATTTCTTCTTTTAGGAAACCATTCAGAAACGTTGACTTTACATCAAGCTGATGGATCTTCCACTCCAATTGAGCTGCTAAAGCAATTAGCAGCCTTATGGTATCTAGCCTGGCTACTGGTGCAAACGTTTTCAGGTAGTCAAGGCCATACTTCTGACTAAAGCCTTTTACAATTAACCTGGCTTTGAGCTTATTTAAGCTTCCATTTGCATTATGCTTGGCACGATAGACCCATTTTACCCCAATGACCCTCCTGTCAGCAGGCCTCTTAACCAGATCCTAAGTCTGGTTCTTTTCAATCATATGGATCTCATCAGCTATTGCTCGTTTCCATCCTTCATGCCTTTCAGCCTCTTCAAAATAGGTTGGTTCTGTTATAGCTACATGTGCCCTCTCATAGATTTCAGCCAAGGACCTGGTACCTCTTATTGGCTCATCATCAAAGTCCATTTGTGGACCATTTTATTCTGGCTCATTTTGATCAACTATAAATTCTTCAGAAACACCCTCAGGTTCATCCTTATCCCAATTCCAGCTTGCTCTTTCATTGAACACTACATCTCTGCTTGCAAACACCTTTTTTGTTGAAGGATCCAAGATCCTATAGCCCTTTTTTACTGAACTATAGCCAACTAGAATGCCTTCTTGTGCCTTTTTATCCAGCTTGCTTCTTCTAACAGTAGGTATTTGTGAATAACACAAGCAACCAAATACTTTCAAGTGAGCTAGTGAAGGCTTGAACCCAAACCAGGCCTCGAAAGGTGTCTTATGGGTAAGTGCCTTGGTTGGAAGTCTATTTTGTAGATAAACAGTTGTGTTTACTGCTTCAGCCCATATGGTTTTGGGCATATTCTTCTGAAATAACATGCATCTGGCCATATCTAGGAGACTTCTATTTTTTCTTTCACTCACTCCATTCTGTTGAGGTGTATACACATTTGTTAGCTGGTGTTTGATGCCAGCTTCTATACAAATAGCTTGAAACTGAGCTGATGTGTATTCTGAGCCATTGTCTGATCTTATTGACTTAAGCTTGCAACCCGATTCTGTCTCTGCTACTGTTTTAAACTTTAAAAACACATGAGGTACTTCTGACTTCTATTTCATAAAGAAGATCCAGCAATATCTACTAAAGTCATCAATAAAAAGGATAAAATATCTGCTTCCATTGAGTGAGTCTATTTTCATGGGACCACACATATCTGTGTGTATGAGCTGGAGTTTTTCATGTGCTCTCCAAGCTTTATTTGTAGGGAATGGCAACCTGACTTGTTTCCCTAGTTGGCATACCTCACAAATGTCATCATTTATCACTGAACTGGTGAAGTTCTCAACTAGATCCTGACTTATCATTTGAGTAATTGCCCTGTAGTTGGCATGACTAAGTCTTTGATGCCAGAGGTTGGACTCTTTAGTGAAGGCTGCATAGGCCGAATCAGACCCTTTGCTCCAGTCGATAATGAAGCTCTTATCAGTCATAGTGAATGTCATGAAGTGAGATCCACTTGGATCACTGATGTTGCATTTCTTTCCCTTAAACACCACAGTATAGCCCTTACCAAGCAACTGAGCTACACTTAAGAGATTTCTATCGATTTCAGGTACAAACAGTACATTTGAGATGAGTTTGTTACCTGATGTAGTGCATATTAGCACATTGCCTTTGCCCTCTGCTTGAATACAGTGTCCATTTCCAACTTTTACTTTAGTCTTGCAGCTTCTGTCTAAGGACTTGAAGATATATGTATCTGGTGACATGTGATTAGTACAACCACTGTCAAGGAGCCACCCTTTGTTGACCTTTGCTTTCTCAGCTAAATATGAGATAGCAAATACCTGTTCTTCACTGTCACTGCCTTGTTCAGCTACTTGAGCCTCAGCAGCCTTGTGTTGTGGTGGACTCTACTCAGGTTTGTCTTTTTCTTTACAAACCCTTTCAACATGACCTCTTTTCTTGCAATGTTGACATATGGCATCTGGCTTGAACCAGCATTTTGCCTCTGGATGACCAGGCCTCTTGCAATGCCTACACTGTCTATCCTATTTCCTTGGAGCATCTGTTTTGGACTTATCCCTCCAGTTCTTCCTGCCTTTGTAGGCAGCATTACTCGAGCTAGGGTTGACTTTGGCCTGAAATGCACCCTCCTGGTGCTCTTCCATCCTGCTGGCTCTTCTTTGCTCCTGTGCATAGAGAGCATTGATAAGCTCAGTCAGGGAGATCCTTCCCAAGTCCCTCGAGTCCTCTAAGGATGATATCTTGGCTTTATACCTCTCTGGTAGAGTAGAGAGGACCTTCTCAACTATTCTTCCTTCATCAAACTGCTCTCCAAGGAGCCTTATGCTGTTTACAACAGCCATTATTTTGTCAGAATATTGTTTGACAGACTCTTCCTCTTTCATTTTCAAGTTCTCGAACTCCCTTCTCAAGTTTAATAGTTGCTGCTGTCTTGTCCTCTCGGTGCCTTAAAATTCTTCCTTCAACTTGTCCCAGGCCTGTTTTGGTGTTTCACAGGCCATAATACGTGTAAAGATCACATTCGAGACACAATTTTGAGTGCAGGACATGGCTTTGTGCCTTTTAGTCCTTTCGTCAGTGTGTTGTCGAATTTGTGCCACCGTGGGGTTAGCTCTGAGCAGGGTTGGCTCAGCATCGGTGTTGACCACTTCCCAGAGGTCACATGCTTGCAGGTAAGTTCTCATCTTCACTAGCCAGATGTGAAAGTTTTCTCCATTAAAAACTGGTGGAGGAACAGGTGAGAAATTTGAGGAAGACATTTTGTTTTTGATTTACACACAACAGGTCCTCTAAGACAACGGCTCTAGATACCAATTGTTGGTGCAATCGAGCAAGGTAGTAGCTGGTTCAATGTTGGCTTGGACAGCAAGCCTCGATGCTTGCAAAATAAACAAACTGAGATCAGGAGAGAAAATTGAAAAAGAGAGGAATGTAACAGAAATTTGAGAAGTTTGAAGCAAAAAATCAATACTACATTGCATTCACAAGTCATTACATATATTAGAACATTGAGAACAACAAAGTCAAACTAAATTACACCTAATACTTACCTAATCCCACTAAGTTACTTTGAAACTCTTAAAACATAACTTGTAAGCATAGATAAGCTGAGTTATCAGCTCAATCACTATCAATGTCACATGCAATATTAAGTTAACATAGTTGGAAATGAACTATGTTTCATTACATCAACTTGAGATTACAAAATGATCAAAATGAAATGAGTTTTCTCATAAGGTAAAAGCTTCAGCATTGCTCGACAGCTTGGCTAATTGGCTGCTGTTTGTGTTGTTGCATGAGCTTCATGGATGGCTACCTTCTAACAATTGAGCTTAGTGGAAGAAAATGTTGGGAGAATGAAATACAGATGCGACCCTAAGTAACAAATAGAACTTTGTATAAGAACCTAATCCCATCACCAAACTATTTTAAGTGCTTGGAACTTGAAAATGAGAGCTCTTTCTTATCTTACTCTATCTTCTACGACTAATGTAAAAGAGTTACAATAATGCATACACAAACAAAACGAATATTGCCACCTTCAGCTTCATCAATACATTAAATACGCCTAGGTGATTAAGATGGAGGGCTATACTTAAGATGTTGCTCATAGAAGCTGATGAACTGCAATGAAAGAAAAAAAAACAAACGAAGTGCAAGAATTGTCAGCTCTTTGAGTCAATTTAATGAAGGAAAAGATCAGGCAAGAAAATGATTCATTACCAGCAGTGGATTGTTAGCTTTAAGATATTGGTTGTCTACCATAACCTCTTTTCCATCGGACCTGTCAAAATGTGACAAACAAAATTTATCATGGACAACATGAGCTTCAAGAAAGTGCAGCATAAATTTGAGGACTCTCAGAGACTCCAACAACAGAATCACATCTAAGATCAGTAAGCTAAAATTTTAGCATTCTAGAAGTTCATGTCCTAAAATTACTTGCTATGTTAGGGGCCACAAGTGATAGCATCATCAATTTCTCGTAAATAAAATCTTCGGGAATGAAATAAAAAACTGTTATTTGAAGGTAAAAAGAATATTCCGAAAGCCAAAAAGAAATGTCTAAATCAGGTCATTCATACTCAATCAGTACATAGTGCTTATGAAGTGTAGGACATTCTCCCAAATCGAGAACTAAAGAAAAACATGATGATTTCTAAGAAACTATATCCAAATACATGTGCAAACATTATAGTTACAACAGAAAAGAGTACATAAAATGCCCCAACAACAACTGAAATTCTAAAGAGCGACATGAAAGTACAGAAGTGTTAATACATCGCAACAGACGCAAGCAAGAACCAGACTTCAATCCAATAACACCACACACCAATAGCAAAGCAATATTTTAAAGTCAGCTGAACTAAAACTTTAGAACTTTTTTAGAGTAATTAAATTGATTAGGATCTGAATGGGCGTATATGTTGAAGGCTAGAAGTTTCAGCCTAAAAGATACTAGGCAATGCATGGATATAATTTCCAGACATGATACGTCAGCCAATTAAGGTACAAAAGTAAGCAATCGTACATTTTTGCAAGTTATTTGCATTCCATTACTTCTTATAGAAAAAGAGAATGAAAAATCATAGCAATGCTCAAAATATAGCTGCGAGATTCATTTGGTTCAAAGGTGGTTGAAATAGAGTTTGTAACTTAAACCTGATTGCCAAGAAGGTTACTGACACATCTTGAGTGTTGGCTGATACGAAAGCCGAAAATCTACAGGCTTGAGGATCTTGGTTATTGTTGGGATTTGGGCAATGATAGATAAAGATTAATAGAAGCTTGAGCAACAATGCTGTAAGTTTGCTAGAGAAAATAAACAGAATCAGGCTTGGAGAGCAAAAATGAAAGCAAAGAAAAGAGAGTTTTTGTTGAATGAAAATGCTGATAATTTCATTAACAAAGAACTTTGGCATAGTGCCATTACATATATCAGACATAAGTTGGTCAAAATGAAGCAAACTTCACCTAAACACTACCTTACTCCACTAATTACATGGAAACTTGTACACTTTAACAAAGCTGATTTAATAGCTCAAACTCTACCTAATTACATTAAATACATCACCAACCAAGTTCAAAACAAACTAGATTACATGACATCAATTGAGCTAAGGAAAAAACAAAACAGTAACAAAAACTTTAGCAGCTTCATACACTTCATCCATATAACTTGTACTGCATGGTCTACTCCTTGTCTGCTTGAGCTGTATGGAGGCCAACTTCAACACTCCTCCTTGGCTTCCATGCTGCAAACTCCCATTTGCTTTTTCAATTTGATAAATTTTGACACACTAAGAGGCTTTGTCAAGATGTTAAATACTTGTTCTTCAAAATTGCAATGAACCAGTTTCACTTCTTGTAATTACTCCATCTCTCTAACAACATGAAGCTTAATGTTAAAGTGCTTTGTCCTTCCATGGAACACCAGATTCTTTGCAATTGCAACAGCAAATTGATTATCACACATAATATCTGTTCTTTTCCTTCGGTGAAGATTCAAATCAGCTAAGATTTTCCTTAGCCAAATAGTTTGGTTGACAGCTCCTACAACTGCCACATATTCTACTTCTGCTGTTAATTGAGCAACAACAGATTGCTTCTTCGAACTCCAGCACAAAATGGCTGAACCAAGGGTGAAAACATACCCTAAAGTGCTCTTCATGACATCCATCGAGCCAGCCCAATCACTGTCACTACAGCCAACCAATTTTAGGCTTTCAGCCTTGCTAAACAACATTCCATAGCTCAGTGTACCATTGATGTACCTGAGCACCCTTTTGGCAGCTCAAAAATGCTTCTGATTGAAACAATGTATGAATCTCAAAAGCAAACTTACAACAAACATGATGTCTGGTCTAGTGGCAGTGAGATACAACAAACATCCAACCAAACTTCTATTGGTTGATTCACTAACCTGCTCAAAATCACCTTGACTTAGTAGCTTCTTTCCAATGACAACTGGTGTGCTTGTTGCCTTGCAATTTTGCATGGAGAATTTGATTAGAATTTTGAAGACAAAAGCCTTTTGACTTAGGAAGATTTCATGTTGTGTTTGAGTCACTTCCATATTAAGGAAGTAAGACATTTGCCCCAAATCAAACATTTCAAACATTTGTTCCATCTTGGCTTTGAAATCAGCCAGTATTGTATGATCTCTTCCTGTCACTAGCAGGTTATCAACATATAGAAACACTATCAGTTGAGTTTCACTATCTTGCTTCTTCACATACAGGGTAGGTTTACTGATACTTTTTTCAAATCCAAGGCTAGCTAAGTAGCCATCTATTCTACTGTACCAAGCTCTAGGTGCTTGTTTCAAGCCATACAAGGCTTTCTCCAGCCTGTACACCATGTGTTCTTTACCAGCCACTTCAAAACCTTGAAGCTACTCAACATAAATTTCCTCTTCAAGGAAACCATTGAGGAATGATGATTTTACGTCAAGCTAATGAATTTTCCACAGCATTTATACTGTAAAGGCAACTAGCAGCCTTATGATGTCAAGCCTAGCCACTGGTGCAAAGATATCAAAGGAGTCACTGCCATACTTTTGGCTGAACCCTTTTACAATTAGCCTTGCTTTCAGTTTGTTCAAGCTTCTATTAACATTGTGCTTGGCTTGAAGCACCCACTTCACTCGAATGACCTTTTTTGTTGGTCTCTCAACTAGCTGCCAGGTTTGATTTTTCTCAATCATACTGATTTCATCATCCATTGCATGTTTCCAGCCTTATTGAGCTTCAGCCTCTTTAAAGCAGCTTGGTTCAACTGCAACAACTTGAGCTCTTTCATAGATCTCAGCTAACAGTTTAGTGCCCCTGACTTATTCATCATCAATGTCCATTTCAGGACCATTCTGATCAGGTTCAGTCTGATCTGATACAAGGTCTTCAAAAACTACATCTGGCTCATTCTTCTCCCAATTCCAGCTTGACTTCTCATCGAATACCACATCTCTACTTACAAGCACCTTGTTTGTTGAAGGATCTAAGATCCTATAGCCCTTTTTTATTGTGCTGTAGCTTACCAGAATGTCTGCTTGAGCTTTCATATCAAATTAGTCTCTTTTCACAGCTGGAACTTGTGCATAACATATGCATCCAAAGATCTTTAGGTGAGCCTGTGATGGCTTGAACCTAAACCAGGTCTCAAATGGAATTTTGTAAGACAAATCCTTGGTTGGGAGTCTATTTTGGAGGTACAAAGAAGTGTTGACTACCTCAGCCTATAAGGTTTTGGGCAAATTCTTCTCAAACATTAGACACTTGGCCATATCCATCAAGCTTCTATTCTTTCTTTCACTAACACCATTCTATTGAGGTGTATAGGTGTTGGTGAGCTGGTGTTTGATGCCTGCTTCATCATAAAAGGATTGAAACTGAGATGAGGTGTACTCAGTTCCATTATCAGACCTCAATATCTTTAGCTTGCAACCTGATTATGTTTCTGCTGCAGCCTTGAACTTCCAAAACACAGAGACTACCTCATACTTATGCTGGATGAAGTAAACCCAGCAATGCATTGATTAATCATCAATGAATAAGATGAAATATCTACTTTCATTCAAAGACAGTGTCTTCATAGGGCTACACACATCAGTGTGGACTAGTTGCAATCTTTCAGAGGCTCTCCAGGCCTTGTATTTAAAGGAAATGGCAGCCTAGCCTACTTTCCTAGCTGACAAACCTCACAAACTTCTTTCTTTTCAACTGAATTGATAAAATTCTCAACCAGATCCTCTTTGGATAGCTGAGTGAAAAACCTGTAGTTGGCATGGCCAAGCCTTTGGTGCCATAGCTTAATTAATCTAATGAGGCTGTGTAGGCACTGTCTAGGGCTTTGTTCCAATCTACAACAAAGCTTTTGTTAGTCATAGCTGCGGACATGAGCTTGGATCCACTTGGATCACTAACTTGGCACTCATTGCCTTTGAACACCACTGAATAGCCCTTTTTTAGCAACTGAACTATACTGAGCAGATTTCTGCCAATTTCAGGCACAAACAAAACATTGGAAATAAGTTTGGTATCTGTAGGAATGTCTATCAACACATCTACTTTACCTTCTACCTTGATGAAGTGGCCATTTCCCACCTTCACCATGGTTTTGAAACTTCTATCTATTAACTTGAAGATGGCAGGATCAGGTGTCATATGGTTGGTGCAACCATTGTCTATGAGCCATGTAACGACCCAAAATTCATGGGCACCAGAAAAGTGTATTATTGGGCCTCCGTCTTAGTAAAATAAATCATTAAATAATTATTAGGAATAATTATGAGTCTAGTTGTATGTCTAATTAAGTTTTAAATTAGATGAAATTAGCCTAATTAGGACAAAATAGGAAAAAGGATTAAATTGAATTAAGGATAAAAGTTGAATTATAGAACAATAGAAAGTAAAAAGGATTAAAATGGTAATTAAACCATTTACAAATGTTGAGGCGGCATATTTGTATTAAAATTTAAGATTTTATTTAAGTTATATTTACATATTATATATAATTATTATAATTATTAATTAACATTATTGTTTTATATTAGATTATTATTATTAGTATTAAATAAATTAAATAGTAGATAATTATATGGTAATAAAAATATACATGTGTAAAAATTTCATTGGTACATTTGTAATTCAAATATTTAATTACTTATAATTTAAGTAAAAAGATATTTGTTAATTAAATAATCAAATTATTAAAATTATGAGATTTTTTGTTTGAGAAACAAATTAAATAATGACAATGGTAATAAAATTATTGGTACAAATGTAAAAACAAATATGCATCCAAATGTAATATTAGTATTTGTTATTAAAATAGATATTTATTAAATTAATTATGTATAAAATATAACATAAAAGAAATGAAACCACAAAGAAACAAAAAAGAAGAAAAGAAGTTACAGAGAGCAATTGAAACAGGGGAAAGAAAAGAAGGAAAAGAAAGAAAAGGGGAAAATAGGGTTTTTAAATCTTGAAGTTAATTTGGTAAGTTAATTAAGTTCTTTTTAGTTAATTTTGATGTTTTAGAAGTCTTAAAACAAGTTTTTGATGAAATTAAGTTGTTAGTTTGGAAGTTCTTAGGTTTTTAAACAAAGTTCATGTTGAATAAAATGATGAAATAGGGGTTTAATTGAATGAAATTCAAGTTAGAATAGATATAAGGATTGAATTGCAAAGTAAGCTATAAGTTTTGTGTTTTAGGGACTAAATTGAGGAAAATTCGAAATTAAGAAAATATGTTGAAAATTTAATAGTTAAATTTGAGTTTGAATGAAATTTGAATAGAAATAATGTAACACCCCCACGCCCGAGACCGTCGCCGGAGTCGAGCTTGAGGTGTTACCGAACATAATTTATCATTTAAACAACTTTACATCATTTATTTTGATTTTCGGAATAAGCAGTTTTTCTGCATCATAGTCGCTTAAAAAATCATATCTCGAGTTACGAAACTTGAAATCAAGATCCGTAAATTTTCCCTAAATCTAGACTCATATATCTATCTGCTAATTTTTTTCTAGAATTTTTGGCTGGGCCGATTAGTACAGTTTATTAGTTAAAGTTGCCCCTATTTTAGAACTCAACTGTACTGACCCCTACTTATTACGAACCACTTTTCTCCCTGTACAAAATTCATATGACTATGCCGTTTGTTTCTCCTAAAACTAGACTCAATAAGGATTCTGAAAATATAAAGTAATCCTCCTAGTTATTTTTGTACAATTTATGGTGAATTTCCAAAGTTGGAACAGGGGATCCAGAAATCACTCTGGCCCTGTTTTACTAAAACTCAGATATCTCATAAAATACAATACCTTTACCTGTTTTGTTTGTCCCATATGAAAATAGACACAATAAGCTTTAATTTCATATATTATTCACCATCAAATCATGTTTCGACTATTTTTAGTGATTTTTCAAACTCACATCACTGCTGTTACAATGTCCTGTTTTTAAGCTACTTTCACATTTTTCCTTAATTTCCAAGTGATAATTATCACTCAAGCATACATAATATCATACTTGTAAATCATTAGCCATTTCTTTAGCTATTTCTACCAAGCATTTACACACCATACATTGAACATATCATTCCATAAAAAAAACTAAGTCCCTATACATGCTATACACAAAATGAAACGTCTAGTTATACCAAAATAACTCCTTTGATAGTGTGATCTGAACTCTGACGTTTCCTTCGACCCCCGAGTGGGCTTGGCAAGAACTCGATACAAAATGTGACTAAACTTTACAATTTAGTCCTTTTCTTTTTCTTTTCCCCTAACTACTCCCGAATTTCGTTCTTCTTGATTATGGAGCTTGGAAGCTTGAAACAAACCCTAGCTATGGAGAACCCTTGAAATTTCGTGGCAATGAAGAAGATGATGATTTTTTTTGTCATCTTTTCCCTTTTTATTCATGTTAATAACCAAATGACCAAAATGCCCCTCCTCACTAAACTTTCAAAAATTCCACCCATGTCCTATTTTGTCCATGAACTAAGAAATTGGTCAAATTACTATTTAAACCCTCCTAATTAATACTCCAAAGCAATTTCATAATAAAAACTTCTAGAATGCAAGTTTTGCAATTTATTCGATTTAGTCCCTAACTCCAAGTTAAGCACTTTACGTATGGAATTTCTTCACGAAATCTTCTCACCATCATGCAATCATATCATAAACCTCAAAATAATTATAAAATAATTATTTCTATCTCGGATTTGTGGTTACGAAACCACTATTCCGATTAGGCCCTATTTCGGGATGTTACAAATAAGGTGTGAATTGGTGTTATAAATTTGGTTATTAACATTTTACATCAAAACAGTTTTAGGAAGTAGCAATGGTCTGAATTTGAAAATTCACTAAAAATTGTAGGAATTGAATTTGAGGATGAATAAGATATGAAATTAAAGCTTATTGAGTCTAGTTTTCTATAGTAGAAACAGTGTAAGCAATGAAATTATCAATCAAGAGATATTTGAAATTTTGTAAGACTGGTTCAGGGTGATTTCGAGATACTCTGTTTTGACTTTGGAAAATCATTAAAAATTGTACAAAAATTATTATGGAGTGTAATTTATACTTCTGAACTTCTTAATGAATCTAGTTTCAAAATAAATAAACAAGAACTTTATTCGAGTTCTGTACAATGAGATAATTGATTTTTAGTAGAGAGAGGTCAGAACTGTTGAATGGAGTAATAGGGGAGACTTTAATGAATAAACTGTACTAATTGGCTAGACCAAAAATTCTGAAAATTTTATGGTGAGAATATATATGAGTCTAGTTTCAAGAAAAATTTACAGATATTAATTTGGAGTTTTTTAGCTCAAGATATAAATAATTTAGTAATAATGACTCAAATAGACAGCTTAATGGTGAAATTATATATATCTTAAAAATGGTTAAATTTGCATGTTTAGGCTCATGAGTTAAATTGAATTGTGTTATATTGATGATTATAAATTATTATTTTCATAGCTAACAAGAAAAACGAGGCATCGGCATCCAAAGGAAAAGAAAAGATCGTTGAGGAGTGAACGCGTAATCCGGGTTTGTATTACTATAACTCAAACTATTTATTAAATGTATATTGAATTTATGGATATGGAATAATTAAGATAAGGTAAGTATTATATTTGAAATTAAACATGAGTATGTGAGAAAATTTATTTATATATGAATTAAAGTAATAGATGTTGAATTGATTGAGTATTGGAAATTTTTGTGGAAATGAAAGTGAAATTGGAAAAGTAAAAATAATACCGTATTAACTTGTCGGACTAGATTTGATAAAAATGGCATGCCATTGGATTTGTGATGTGATGAGGAGATTTGTAGCTCGGCCGAGGATATGATTCTATTATTATATGCTTCGGTTTATCCGAAGAGGCATTTCATGCCTTACTGGTGTGTTTGGGGGGATATGATATACTGGTGTGTTGGGGAGGCTACATTATACTGGTGTGTTACGGAGAATTTTATTATTATGGTGTGTTTGGGTTGGATATTCTGGTGTGTTTGGGTGGAATCCGCGTATCTGTCAGAGTCCGAGCCTTGTTAATAGGGTAATTAATTGAAATGAAAATTTGAAAATGAGATTGATTGTCTTGGCACTATTGGAAGTACGAGAAAGAATGCATAAGATAAATTATGAATTGAATTAGTATGTGAAAAATTTATGAAGTGATATTCAATTATATATAATTAATTAGTTTAAATGATTCATAAGCTTATGATTAATGTTCGTGAATTATTAATGTTAAATAGTTTGATAGTAATACCACTGAGTATGAAATACTCAGCGTACGGTTGTTTCCGTGCGCAGGTCATTAGAGCTCAAGGTCAGGTTCAGCGTCCAGAACGATCCCGACTCTAACACGAAGATTTTGGTGATGTATTTCTTCCTCTATACTAAGTGGCATGTACTAGATGAAATATGTGAGTTATGTAGTTATGCTATATGATTTTGAGTTGTAAATAATGGTTAAAATGTTTTGAATGATGAATGAAATACCAGTTATATAAATGGTAAAAAAATTTGGTACTAAATTGGACAAAGAATGAAGTTATAAATTATTTCTTTACTTGTTATGATATTTGATTTTAGTATTAAACCAATGTTATGAGCTTGATTAGAAGTGTTTAATGTGTAAAACCTTTGGTTGAGCATTGGCATGGGTTTATTTTCATTTGAAATTGCAGGGGGTTTTATGTAAAAATAAGCAGAAATGATGCCAAAATTTTTATAAAAAAAAAATTGGATTACACGAATAAGTCTCGAACCACTTTAATACATATTTAGGCTTTGAGAGTTCAATATAGGGATTAATTATTAAATTATACTATGAATATTATTTTATTTATGAATTATTCGTAAGTTGTCTGATATGTCCGATAATGCCTCGTAACCCTGTTCCGGCAACGGTTTGGGGTTAAGGGGTGTTACAAGCCATCCCTTTGTGGCCTTCTCCTTAGTAGCTAAGCATGAAACTGCAAAGACTTGTTCCTCATGGTCACTACCTTAAGCTTCAACTCTTGGTTGTTGAGATTTTTTTTTGTCTCTACTTGCCTTTGTTTCTGCAGACTTTCTAAGCATGGCCCATCTTTTCGTAGAATTTGCATCAGACCTGAACCAACATACTTCACCTAGATGACTTAGCCTTCTGCAGTATGGGCAGGGTGGATATCTTCTTGCACCATCTGCTACAGGCTTGTTTGACCAGGTTTTATTCACCTTATATGCAGAGGTGCTCAAGGCAGGCTTGGTTTTGGCTTGGAAGGCACTTTCTTGGTGCTCCTCTAGTCTGCTGGCTCTTTTTTGCTCTTGAGCATAAAGAGTATTAATCAGCTCTGTTAAGGATATGCTGGTCAGGTCCCTTGAGTCTTCGAGGGAAGATATTTTTGCCTCATACCTCTCAGGTAAGGTTGAGATCACTTTCTCCACTATTCTTACTTCACTGAATTGTTCTTCAAGTAGCCTTATGTTGTTTACCATAGCCATGATTCTGTCTGAATACTGCTTGATAGTTTTTTCCTTCTTCATCTTCAAATTTCCAAAATCCCTTCTCAAATTCAGTAACTGTTGCTGTCTTGTCCTCTCTGTTCCTTGGAACTCCTCCTTCAATCTGTCCTAGGCCAGATCACATCTGAGACACTATTCTAAATGCAAGATATAGCTTTATGCTTTTTAGTTCTTTCATTTGCATGTTATCTTATCTAAGCCACTATTAGATTGGCTCTTAGAGGTGCTGACTTGACAACCTCCCATAGGTCAAATGCCTATAGATAGGTCTTCATTTTTACTACCCAAATGTGGTACCCTACTCTATTAAAGACTGGTGGTGCAGGTGGTGAAAAACCTAAGGAATACATGGTTTTAAGGATTGAAAAATAACAGGTCCACTAAGAAATGAGCTCTAGATACCAATTGTTGGGACTTGGGCAATGATAGATGAAGGTTAACAGAAACTTGAGCAACAATGTTGTAAGTTTGCTAGAGAAAATAAACAGAATCAGGCTTAGAGAGCGAAAATGAAAGCAAAGAAAAGAGAGATTTTTTTTTGAATGAAAATGCTGATAATTTCATTAACTAAGAACTTTGGCATAGTGCCATTACATATACAACACATAAGCTTGTCAAAATGAAGCAAACTTCACCTAAACATTACCTAACTCCACTAATTACATAGTGTAATAGCCAATTTTGGCCCGGCCTATTAATAAATACAAAATCAATAAAAATCACAATAACATTAAAGTCCATTAGTCCCTTTACAAATTGAAAGGCCCAAAATCCTTAAAACTTGGTTAGCCCAACACCCGGAGCCCAAAATTGCAGCCCTAACCCGTTTCTAACCAACACTTCAACCCATTAGAACCCAATACCCCAATTGTATCCCAGGCCCAAACGGCCCAACAAGTTTAGGGAAACAGAAACCCTAGGACTTCTATGCGCCGTTTCCCCTCGGCAACAGTGCCCTTACCCTGTCCCGAGGTCCGTCTGCAACGCCGCTCCTCGCCGGTCACCACTCCCCATCGTGTCACCGCCACCTGCAAACATTAAATGGAGAATCGATAGCAACAAGCAGAAAAAAAAGGAAGCAACAGTAGCACAACAGGAGTAGAAACAGTGACAAGACAGATAAATAAAAAAATGTAAATCGGCTATAAAAGGAGAGGCCGATCAAACTGGCTTCTTCTTTTTTTTTTTTTTTAGAGATCAGAATATATTTTTGTAACCAAAACAGCAAAAAAAAAATCAAAAAGAAATAAAAAAGGTTCTTATAACCGAAGCAAAAATCAATCGAAAGTCAAGTTTTTCATTCGAAAGGTGACTCCGCTTTCTGTTTACTTTGTTTTTGTCGATCGATTCCCCATTTCCTTTTCACTCCCCAATATCCATTAAACAAGGAAAAGATTAGAAAGAAGCATTTACCTTCACAAGCGGACCACTACATCGTCGTTCGCTCCATCGTAATCGGGGTCGAATGCAGATTTGGGGGTTCGAAATAACTCAACCCTTTGAGGGCTTGTCTCGATTGGAGCCAGACTAGCCATCCGTGACGAACCCATCGCCGATTTAAGGCACAGAGTAGTCAGAAGGCCTCTTGGTTTTGGCTCGGTTGCGGCGAATTAGAAAGGAACGACTGAGGTTCCTTCTTTTTTCTTTTGTTTTGATTTTTAAACTACCTGATAACCTTAATCTTAGGGTTTCTTTTAGGTCTTTAAGTGCCATACAAAACGATGTCGTTTAAGGCATGATTTGTAGCCTCAAAACGGCACCGTATTAATAACCCAGTCCCATACCCGTTTTGACCCGATTCGGGACCCAGGAAGATCCGCGTATCCTTTCTAAAAAGGAATATTAACGCGAATAGTCCCTCTCTTTTTGTAGCATTATTTAATCATTTTTTTACTTCCTGATTTGGTTCTGGGATTATTTTCGGATTTCAATTGGGTCCTTTAAGTGCCAAGCCAAATGCATGCGCAGTGAGACCGGGGGTTATTGCCTCTGTGGGTCCTTGTGCATTCAGGCACGTTCTATTTCAGTCCTTGGCCATTCTTTTCTTTTTACTTTTCATTTTTACTCTAAATTTCATTTAATTTCAGTTTAATCCTCATTTGTCCTTATGTTTATTCATTCATTTGATTTACTAATATATTATATATTTTATATATAGTATTTTATCTATATGTTGCGTATATATATACACGTTGTACTTATATATATATATACACATATATTTTTTTGATACATCATAGATATATATACATTCTTTTGTATTATTTAATATATGTATTTCCAATACTATTATATGTTTTGTGTATTGCATTTGTTTTAAAGTGATATTATATATATATACATGTATATTATATTGTCATATAATTATATATGTACTTTTCATTCTAACAGTTACATATATATATTTTCTTTTTTACACTATTTCATGTATACACGTTTTTGATTTTTTTTTAACACCATTATAATCTATATATATATATATATATATTGTATTAATAATTGTTTTCATATGTCTTTTTTTTTTTAAAATACATAGTATGTACACATTTTTATATCATACTACTCATATTATCATTATCTCATGTATATACCTTAATATTATTATGTATAAGTATTTTTGTACATTACATATGTATATTTAAATATTATTTTTCTCATATATTAAATATATTATATTTTTGTACTATATATATTTACCATTATTTTACCTACTTTTTATGTTAATACTTCACATATTGTATGTGTATACATATTTTTATAGGCATATAATTTCTTTACTTTAAAAACTCCGTTTTTAATTAAATAATATATTGTTTATTTAAAATTTTCATTTGAATTCTTATAGCTCTAAACCTTTTTTATCATTATTCATTCATATTTGTTAAAAGCTTGTCAAATTTCATTTGTTCTAATTTGCTTTAAATTTCTTTTAAATTTGTTTTTAGTCTTCGAATGTTAATATTATTGTTTGCATATGATGATGTTATTGTTATCATGCATGTTATTTTACATTTGTTGATTGTTACGATTAATCGTTGTAACATATTGGTCATGATTTATTTCTTCGTTTTGTACGTGGTTATTCCGTGTTTGCATCTTAAAAAGATCGTATTTAATATCTTTTAAAAACTTCTATTCAAGGTTTCCAATGATGCATAACTCGAGTTTGGGAATTATGAGAAAATCAAGCCTTAACTTACTAGGTTCTCATTTTTCTCATTAAATCCGAATTATCGAGTATCGATTTCAACACCAAAACACGTGAATTTTCAAATAAGACCTATTCTTGAAACCTCGAAATGCTACATCCTAACTTATTGAATGTGGCGTTCAGTGTCTCGAGATAGGAATTTCAAAATTAAGGTAATATTCTATGTTTTGGAAATTCGATAAATCGAGCCCTAACTTACTAGGCTCTGATTTCTCATTCGATCTGAAATAGTAAAATATTCCTTTTTGATTTAAACACGAGTCTCTTTAAAACCAAAATGGCAAGCTTAATTTCAGAAATTGAGATGTTGCATCCTAACTTACTGGGTACAATATTCCTACTCCTCTGAAATAAGCGAGCCTCGATTTTACATCGATATATTCAAACGTTTTTCAAAACAAATGATCGTATTTTTAAAATCTTTTCAATCGTTTGATGATAGGTCATTAAGTAATCAACTCGGTACCAATTTTGGGCGTTACGAGGGTGCTAACCCTTCCTCGTACGTAACCGACTCCCGAGCCTGTTCTTTGATTTTCGTAGACCAAAATTAATTGTTTTAATAACTCAAAATGCTTTATTAAAATAATTTAAGATGACCCGATCGCACCTGGAGAAAGGTTGGTGGTGACTCCCGTTTTTAAAATTCCAAAGTTGATCCCCTATTTTCCAAAACACTCATAGAAAAAAATGGTTTCGACAGCTTGGCGACTCCGCTGGGGACCTGTTTAGAGAGTCAAGCCGTTGAATTGATTATTTACAGTCCTTTCATCAAAAATTGAAAATGGATTTGAAAAATTACGATCCTCTTTCGATTGGTTTAAAATTCCGTATGATTATTATAAATTGATTTCTGTGAATTAATTTCTGCGCATCATATTGCATGACCGCCGGGTCACACCTTTTAAGTGGGAGCAAGAAGCTACTCCTTCGTGAGGTTTTCACCTCCATGCAGGATAGTGAATCGCTTCCGGAACACATCCATACCTATGTGCTTCATGAGATTTTCATTTCCATGCAGCCTTAGGGAAATGTGTTCCCCTGAACCGAACTCGATCTAAATGAGCCTATAATGGGTGAAGACCGAGGAATCTGCTGGTTCAATACCCTACTTTAGATCCAAACCGCATATAGAGAACCCTTAGGAGCCCACCTTAGGTAGAGCCACGTCGAACCCTAGTGGTTACCCTAATAGGTCCTTGATTGTTCTCTATTTCCATACATGCTCTGAATGTTATTATTTATTGTACTGACATTTTGTGGTTTTACTTTCTACATATCGCACTGACATTTTGTGTTTCTGCTTTCTACATATTGCATTAAAAAGGAGTCAATTCGGGTTCGATTGCTAAAATAGGGAGCTCGACCATGGAAAAGGAACTTCTTGATAAAGTAAAAGGCAATGCGGCAATCCAAAATTGGTCAGAAACAGCACAATTAGAAAAAGGGGATAGCCTAGCTACGGGATATGTATCGGAGTTATGGGATTATACCCGCATCATTGTTACGCAAAATAGCCTTCAAGAATTGAGAGAAATGTGGTGTCAGTGGGATGATGAAACCAAAGGATTGTTCTACCACAAGTATGGGGATTTGCCGTACCTGCTAGATGTTAAGGTGGAAGAGAACTTGTTCCGGGCCCTCACACAGTATTGGAACCCAGCATATAGTTGTTTTGCCTTCGGGGAAGTGGATTTGGTGCCTACCATATAAGAGTATACTGCTCTACTAAACTGTCCGAGGGGGCAGGTAGATAAGATTTATTCAAGAGCTGCTTATGTCCCGGCTTTTTGGAAAAAGTTGATGAATATTACGGGAATGAGTGAGCAATAGATCACGGCTAAGATTAAGAAGAAAGGAGAATATAAGTGCATCCCATGGAAAAACCTAAGAGATCTGATTCTAGGTCACCCTGATACGATAAAGAAGGTTGATGTTTTCGCGCTCAGCATTTACGGATTAATTTTATTCCCCAAGGCTTTGGGATATGTAGATGAGGCAGTTACTGACCTCTTCGATCGACTCGACAAAGGGATCACGCCAGTACCTACGATCTTGGCAAAAACTTTCAGGTCATTAAGTGCATGCCGGAGAGCCGGAGAAGGCAGGTTCATAGGATGCACGTAATTGCTATTAGTATGGTTTCATAGTCATTTTTGGAAGGTGAGCAAGCCTTCTTATCAGGTATTCTTGAATGATTATTCTCCGTTAAAAGAAATGGTAGCCACACCAAGAAGAGACGATGTGTTGGAAGAGAACTGGATCGCACTTCTTCAAAATCTGCAAGATGGGGATTTCGAATGAAGGGCTCCTTGGTTTATACCCGAGGAAATCTTATACCGATGTGGGGACTTCGATTGGGTCCCTTTACTTAGAATTTGGGGAGCCACTGGTTATGCTCCCTTAATGGCATTAAGGCAGTATTGGTCGAAGCAGTTTATATCGGCGACGTATGGGTTGGCAGATTGTGAATTCCAGTACAGAGGGGAAAACTACAGGAGAAGAATCAAGGAGATTTCTACGGCATGGAACCAAACTCGTCGAATGAAAAATCTAAACTTAGTATTAGTGACTCCTGAGTATAGCGGCTGGTTTAGTAGAAGGGTTAATGACAATATTCCAAGACCGGATTCAGAAGGTGTTAGACCAATGGAAGAATATTTACGGGTAGTCCCCTCTGAGTTGGAAATTATAAAACAAGACTTTGAAAAGTGAAGCTCAGAAATGGGGAAGCAGATAAAGCAGTTGGAACAAGAAAAAATATATCTAAGCATGGACGTCGATATCCAGAAAGCAGAAGTCGAAAGACTCAAAAAGGGGAAGAACAAAGTAGAAGAAGACTTGGATAGCCTGAAAACCGATTATAAGAAAGTGTCTTCATCTTTAAAAAAGGCCGGTTTAGGGAAAACCCCAAAAGAATAGAAGCAGGAAGTCCAGGAAGAAAGACTGAAGGCTAAGCGTTGGGAAACAAGATACAAAGAGGCCCAAGCACGAAATGAAGCCTTGGAAAGAGGAGTGTTGGAAAACCAAAAAGGGAAAGATAAGTTAAAAGCTAGAGTGGCGGAGTTAGAGGAATCCCTTCGACGACATCGGAATTGTAACTCTGTAATGGAACTAAGAGCCAGCTTAGTTAAGATTGAAGAAATGAAGAAGAAAATCAAAGAATTGGAGACGACTTTACAAAACTGTCAAAACAATGTTAAGTTTCTGGAGGAGAATAAGGACCGGTGGAAAGAAGAATGTTACCGTTCTCAAGACCGGGTTCAGAGAAGAGATTACATTATGGGAGAAGCCATAATGCAAATTCGAGAGGTGGCTGAGCACTTGCAGTTCTTAGCAGCTCAAGCGGACATCCTTAGCATGAAGTATAGGTCTCAAGAACAAGAGTTAGTTTCTTTGTTGGAAAAGATTAAGGCTTTAGGCATTAAGGCAAAGCCGTATCTGTAATTTACTTTATGTAAAGAACTTTGTGTTCTAATAAAGTTTTCTATATGGAATTGAGCTAGAATTGACACTCTTTTTGCATTCATGCATCTTCATTGCACCACATCATTATATGCATTAAAATTCATAAAACAGACTCTAATAAAGAGAAATTATTTCAGATAGAGTTAACCTGGAAACTGCCAAAAACCCATTCGCCCAACACCGCTACAGCACTCGTTTTAAGTCAAGAAGTATGGATCAGAAATGGAAAGGTTGGAGCAGCTCCAGAAGGAGATGCATGACCAAATGCAAGAACAGCTGATTAAGATTCAGCAAGATATGATGAACCAAATGTTGGAAGCACAAAGCAGCAAGCTAACTCAGCTTTTGGCTGTGGGACAAGATAAAGGAAAAGGTCCTGCAACAAATACTGAGGAAAATGAGGATCCACCCTATCCTCCGGGGTTCACCCACCTAATGCGCAGACGCAACACGAAGTACACCAGCATAGACCTTCTGTCACCATTAGGCCGCAACAACCCCAAGGGGATGCATCGATACCGGGTAATCATCAAGCTGGTTCGGGCTCAGAACATAATCCAATTAACCTCAATATTCTCGACTTAGATGAGGCAGCCGAAGGAGAGAGGTCAAGAACGGAACTGCTAAAATAGCTAGATGATAGGTGCAAATGGATAGAAGAAAAATTCAAAGCCATGGAAAGCGCTGATAGCCGTCATGGGATTGATGCTAAGGACCTGAGTCTGGTCCCAGACTTGATCCTTCCCCCCAAGTTTAAAATGCCTGAATTCAAAAAGTACAATGGAACGAGCTGCCCTGAAGCTCACATCATTATGTTCTGCAGGCGGATGAAGGGCTATATCCATAACGACCAGCTATTAATTCACTGCTTTCAAGATAGCCTGGTTGGGGCGGCCTCAAAATGGTATAATCAATTAAGCCGTGCTGCGATTAACTCTTAGAAAGACCTTGCTCAAGCATTCATGAAACAATACAGTCATGTAACGGACATGACTCCCAACAGGATCACTCTCCAGAATATGGAGAAGAAACCTAATGAAAGTTTTAGACAGTATGCGCAACGTTGGAGAGAAGTTGCCATACAAGTTCAGCCGCCGCTTTTAGAGAAAAAAACTACGATGCTACTAGTAACACTCTAAAGGCTCCTTTTATCACTCATATGCTGGGAAGTGCCACCAAAAACTTCGCTGACATAGTGATGACAGGTGAGATGATTGATAATGCTGTGAGGAGCGATAAAATTGAAGTCGGGGAAAGTGCCAAACGATCGGTCCCTAGAAAGAGAGACAACGAAGTGAACAACACGAGTACATTTAGTAAAGGTCAGTCCAAGTCACTCACTGTAAATCAGCCAAAAACAATTACCACTAATCGATCTAGCATGGCAAGACAATAATCCAACACAAGGGAGAATACGGAGAGACCATCGTTCACTCATATACCCACGACATATAGGAAGTCGTATCAGAACCTATAAAATACTCATGTAGTCTCACCTTTTTACCTAAAACCACTACAGCCCCCGTATCCTAAATGGTATGACACGGATGCCCAATGTGAATACCATGGGGGAATAACCGGGCATTCAATTGAAAACTGCACCGCATTTAAGAAAGTGGTTGAGAGACTCGTCAAAATAGGGATTGTGAGGCTTGATGATCCAGCTACGCCCAATGTAGCAGGAAACCCACTCCTTAATCACACCGACCAAGGAGTAAACGGGATAAGCGAGGGCTAGAACAAAAAGATCAAATATGAGATAGCAGAGGTCAGAACCCCATTAAGGCGGGTATAGAAGGAAATGGTCAGGAGAGGATCGATTATGTTGGATTCAAGAGAAAGATTTGAAAAAGAGGGAAACTACTGCGAGTTTCACGCCAAAGTGGGCATGAGATCCAAGAATGTATGGATTTCAGGGCCATTGTACAAGCCATAATGAATAACAAAGTGATGGAGTTTTTCAAAGGAACTAAGAACCCTAAAGAGAGAGAGATATGTGCGTCAGAGGGGGAATCGGTGGCCCAAACAGTTAACTACCCCGTGATCATTATATCGCGACCCACAAACAATGAAGCAGGAGTGCAAATGCCACCAAAGGTTATAATTCAAAGACCTGCAATCTTCCCCTATAAAGACAGCAAAAGGGTCTCATGGAATTATAACTGTAACGTGACGATCCTAGAAAAAGAAAGCTTGATTGATGCTTCGAAGGAGGGCCAAGATGGAGGCTCCTTTACACGCAGTGGGAAACGTTACGATATAGCCATCGAGAAGACACAGTTCGTAAAGGACAAAACCCCAGCAGTCGAAGAAATGAAAGAAAAACTGACCAAGTCTGAGCATCCTATTAAGGAGCCAGTTAACGAGAGGGAAGCCAAGGAGTTCCTAAAATTCCTCAAGCATAGCGAATACAGCGTGGTGGAACAACTACGTAGACAACCAGCTCGTATCTCGGTATTGGCCTTACTCTTGAGTTCGGAAGTTCATTGATATCCTCGTGATAAGAAGTAATAAAATTTATAAAGAAATTGATCAAACCCAAACTAACTAATATCACGACGTTTAAAGGCAAGCGCACCTATCGATAGCAGTATAGTCTAGTGATAAGATCGAGTATCGTACCCAAGGGAACCGAAAGTACTATTACTCACTTCCTTTCTATTATTTAACCTAGAAATTAAATGGGGATTTATTTTAAAACTAAATTCTAAAATCTAAACTAAGAATAAAACAAAAGAAAAAGTAAATTGGGAAGACTTTTTAGGGAAAGCTGATTGATATGATTAATACTCAAGGGAGAATCCACCTAGACTTCACTTGTTATTATCTTCTTGAATTATACGAGTTATTTACTTGACTTGATCCGTAGAGATCCCTAATCTATGCTAAACCCTCCGTCGAGGTGAAGAGCAACTAGGCTTAAGTTGTTAATTAAAGTTCCTTTATTAATTAACTCCCTAGGTTGCATTAATTCGATCTATGGTTCCCCATATTAGGTTTGACCCTAATCCGGCAGATTTATGTCGCCCTATGTCTAGGGTTGCATGCAACTCTACTTAATTATTGTAGATCTACTCTTATCACAGGGACTTTTGCTCCTCTGCTCTAAGCACATCCAATTCCTGAATTAATACCTAGGATTATTAATTCAAGGATTAAAACACATAATTAAGAACAATTCAAATAATTATCATATAAATCAAGAATAAATAACAAGATCTTTCTTAGGTTTCATCCCCCTCAAGTATTTGAGGGGTTTAGTTCATAATGATAAAAGAAAACATCTCAGAAGTTATAAAATAATAAATCATAAAAGAGACCAAAAACCCCTGAAGGAATTTAGGAGAATCCTCTATGTTGATGCAGAATTCCGGCTTCTGAGATGAATCGATTGGCTTTTCCCTTCGAGTAATCCCTTGCTTCTACCTGTGGTGTGGCAGAAAGACGAGAGGAAACGAGTATAGAAGGTGTATAAAAGTGGGAAGAAGCCCCCTCTATGTTGCCTCATGGGATCTTTATATAGAGAAGTTTTGGGGACTCTTTCTTAGCCCCTAAGCATCCCAATTCGAGTGAAATCCGTCTTTCCCATGACTAGAACATGCCCGTGTGCCACGCCCGTGTGGGTTTCGACAGAGGCCGTGTGATTTAGCACGCCCGTGTATATTGGCCGTGCTTGTCGGGATTTTGTCCGTGTGAGCTTTGTGAGGCACGCCCGTGTAGAACGGCTGTGTGGCACCTCTTGGCCCGTGTGATTCGTGCATTTTGGTTCATTTTTCACCGTTTTGGGCCCGTTTTCTATTCTTTTATCTTCCATAGGCTCTCCTGAGTATAAGATATGAAAAAGAATGGTTAAGAGCACCAATTCTCACTAATTTGATACTAATTCATCCAAAATATAGGCTAAACATGAGGTAAAAATATGTATAAATTAATGCTTATCAAATACCCCCACACTTAAGCCTTTGCTTGTCCTCAAGCAAAACCTCAATCCCTAAAGGAAATCATTCTTCTTAATCTACAATCCTTATCAATAATATTTCAAATTAATCCACAGGTAGTCATACAATGAAAATTCAATCTAAAGAACATTTAGGACTCAATCACTTCTAAGTTGAGAATTTTATCATTGAAAACATAAGTCTTTTCCTTCCTTCCAAGTAATTATCTCTCCATCTTAATTAACAGGAATTGACATCCTCACTAAAGGTTCACTCTATCCACTCGAAGTGTTTAGGGTTCAAATTTAAGGCACTCCTTAGTCAACCTGAAAAGTTATTACCATAGGCTTGCAAGAAAATCAAATCTCCACCACTATAGTTTGATATGATACATTGATCAAAAGGTCTTTTCATGGTTGTAACGGGGCTTGGTTAGGGGTGTTGTCACAGGCTGCAAAAAGAGGGTTAGAATCGAGATTGAACTTGAAAAATTATCTAGCTAGAAAAATCTCTATCACTGGAACATATTTCTCAGCTAATTCTTGTGATATTATCATTTCTGCCTTGGTAGCCTTAAAATAGAAACATGCAAAAACTTTGACGAACTATTTACAATCTATAATTTACAATCGAAGTTTTCTGTATGTACTTTTTTTTTAATCAAGAATAAATAACAATAAATTGAACAAAACTTTACGATCTGGCAGAGAGAATAAAGCTAGATGAAAAAATTCAACTCAAATCTCGACAAAAATAGGGATCAAAATAATTGAATGAAATTTAACAAAAATGGGTTATTGATTAATAATTAGAGGGTGAGTTAAGGAAAAGGTTATTAGGCTCAACGGGGTTCACTAGGGGTTAGATTTATGTAGGAAGGCTTTTTCTGTGGGGTAAGTAGGTTAAATCCTAGGTGCCTTTATCATTTCAGTATATCAAATCAATGATGTGGTCTCGATATGTATAATCAAAGCAAGTTCTAGAATAACAATTTAGTATTGACTCACTCAAAGCAATAATAAAAGTGAGCACGAAGAAAATGTATGCTCAATAGGCTCAAAATCTCACCAGAATTACGGCTTTTGATGTCATTCCTGCGAATTTCAAATCTCAAGATAATGCTTAAAATTAGGGAAAATAACTTATGCAAAAATTGGGGATTCTCAAAATTTTCAACTTATCATGCTTGATTCCCTAATGTTTTAAAGTTTGGATAATTAAAGTACAAGCACCTATAATTTAATTCTCAATATATCGATAGAAATCATAAACTAATCAGAATAAATTCCTAATAGGAGACTGAAGATATTGCTATTAGGAAAAGTTCAGGGATTTCAAATATAGTATAAATAGTAAGTTACCCCCCCACACTTAAGATGTACATTGCCCCCAATGTACAAGGAAAATATTAACAATAATAAAAGCATAAAATCATAGGATAGGGGAGAGTATGAAACTCCCTGCTTTGGATGGATTAGTGGAAGAGCTGGTAGATTTGGCACTGTGTTCCCTTTTTTGGAAAGATTTGAGCTGTAGAGCTCCTTTGAAACTGCGAAGGGTTTTATTAGTCGTGGGAGGTTAAGATGAAGAGGGATTATTTCGTTAGGAGATAACCGTTATAATAATAAAATAGTAAATTTACTAAAATTCAAAATAAAGAAAATAAATAAGAAAATTAAAAAGCTGTAAGAAAAACTAACATTAAAAGTTAAGATTAGTGTGCACTTAGGTAAAGAAAATAAAGAAAAACAAAAGATAAAAGAAAATAAAATAAGATAAAAAGTAAAACTTAAATAAAATAAAATAAAAGAGGATTTAATCCTCTGGTGGGTGTCGTGGTGGTGGGACGATGCCAAGGTGATGACATATGTGCGCTAAGGTGGCGTCGATGTAATCGAGGCACTGTTCAAAGTGGTTCTGGCGTTCGGATATGTCAACACTAGAAGCTGCCGTCTGGTGTGATCGTGTAGGGCGTGGTGGCTCATCTGGCGCATCCTCGGCTGGTGGTGGCGATGGGACATCATCAGGAATGTCCTCTGGATCCTCGCCTTCTTGGACAAGACGGAAGTGAAAGTGGTCGCCACCGAGTCGTCTCTCGACCATCCTCATTGAAAGCATGCTCTGGATGCCCTGGGAGGACATCTGGCCAAGTAATGTGTAGGAGGAGGTCTGGGCTGTGGTGTTAAATAGGCCGAAGTAACGGCCTAGTCGAGTGATATACGGGCCCATGGATACGACTCCCTTTCGGTGCCTCTCGGTTTAATGCTGCATGGCGAGGGCGATGAAATATGCAAGGTCGATGGGGTGGCCATTCGCCATGCACCATAAAAAGTAGACGTCGTGTATGTTGACAATGCCTGTGCTCTCTCGGCGGCCTGTAATAGTATGAGCAAGAAGTGCATGAATATACCTGAGAGAGGGAGGGAGAGCGGAGGCTTTGCTGACGCTGGGGTTGTATAATTGTCTTCCTGGGGCAATCTCTTTCTAGCAATCAAGGGGTCGGATATGGATGCGCCTAGAGAGGGTGGGGAAGCTCTCCTCAGCCATAAACTGCGCGATGTAAAGCCCGAGTGCCACACCGAACTCTGGGATGCTGAGCTGTCGAACGAGTCCTCCCAAACGAAACTAGACCGTCCCAGGATCGTCGAACCGTGTCATCACCGTCTGAAGGTAGAATGTAGCACAGAACTCGAGAGTGAGTTCAAGGTATGTGGGCTCTACGATCCGAAAGAACTGGTCCCAAGGTTCAGTGGCAAGCAGGGCCCGAACATCATCTGCCAAGCGTACTTCTGCGAGGGCACTCCAGTCGATGCATCGGCCCATCGTGATATTGCGTGCGCGCAACAGCTAGTAGCGCTCTTCCTGAGAGTCTTGTGGAAATTGAAGAAATGGGTGGCGCATCTCGGAAGTGGGCCTAGTTGAAGAGCTCCCTGGTCCTTTTCGTTTCTTAGATGCGGGGACGGCAGCTTTCTTGACTCGGGAAGATGACATGTTATCTACAAAAATTTATTAGGAAAAGACAAATAATATAAAAGAAATGTAAATATTTAAAATAAAGAGGCTGAGGAATAAAATGAACATGTTCCTAATATGAAAATTTACCTTGGTAGTAAAATCTAATCATTTTTGAAGTTGGGGATGAAAATAATAAAATAAAAAAATCTTCTATGAATGGATGTATATATACTAAACTAAATAACAAATAGCATAATTATGTGCGTTTAAGTGGCCTATTTACAAGGTATATTAAGTGGCAACTAACTATGATGTTAAATGGCAGGAAATTGTGAAATAGAATCTAAAATGGCAAGCAAAATTAGAATTCTAAATGATTCTAGATTATTCTCTATTTCCTAATTCTCTAATAGCCTAAATCAATAGTATTAATAAATAAATAAAATAATAAAAGAATGTAATGTAAAAAAAAATTGCAGGAAAAATAAATAAATGAGAAAAAGGAAGAAAAATAGAACCAAAATTGGTGTCACACGGTCGTGGGTACTGTTGCACGGGCGTGTGGATCGTGGAAATCTAGTATGGTGGCGGTAGGAGGGCTGGGATTGTGTTTGTGGAGGTTTGGGGAGAAAATTTTAGGGTTTGGGTGAAATAGGAGTTTAGAAATGGCCCTGTATATATACATTTTGGGTCGTACGGGCATGTCACACGCCGGTATGAGTCGTGTTTAGCCCGTGTTTTTCGAAAATCAGACGTTTTGGCTTGCCACGCTTCAATGAGCACGCCCGTGTATAGTTTGAGCACGGCCGTGGAGATTAGTCCTTCGTTAAACGCACGGGCGTGGTGATGTTCACACGGCCGTGGAGATTGATCGTTCGCTAAACGCACGGCCATGTAATAATGTGCACGGGCGTATCTGAATTGACAGTAGCTTCTACGGGCTTATGGCACGGGCGTGTGTTTCTATGTTTGCCTGTGTGGAAGGTGCAGGGTTGCCACGGCTATTTCGCACGGCCGTGGGAGTTTATCGGAAGCCCGTGTTTTGGGGAAACGGTGCTCTGTTTGCACACGGTCTGCCCACACGACCGTGTCTCTGCTTTTTAGTATACACACGGCCTTAGGCACGCCCATGTTCCTGGCCGTGTTGTCCATATTTTCTGCAGGAAAAACGTTAGTTTATGCAATAAAATTATGAAAAATTTTAAAATAAAAGAAACTTACTACGTTAGTACTCGGGTTGCCTCTCGAGAAGCGCTTATTTAGAGTCTAAGCTCGACTCTTCCTAGAGGTGTCAAGAAGAAACGGGATGGAGCCTAAGCTCCTCCTTATTTTCTGTAAAGTTCTCACCTATATAATGTTTTAGCCTATGGCCATTTACCTTGAAAGTACCGTGGTTGGGGTGAGTTACCTCGACAGTGCCGTATGGAAAGACTTTGAGAATGGTAAACGGACCTGACCACCTTGATTTGAGTTTTCCAGGGAATAGTTTCAACCTTGAGTTGTAGAGTAGAACAAGATCACTTGTTTTGAATTGCTTGGGTCGTTTTAGCCTTTTGTCATGACGTCGCTTTACGGCTTCCTTATATAATCGTGAGTTCTCGTACGTGTTGTAGCGCCATTCATCTAGCTCGTTTAGCTGCAGAAGTCTCTTTTCACCTGCACTTTTAAGATCAAGGTTTAGAAATTTTATAGCCCAGAATGCTTTATGTTCGAGTTCAAATGGTAGATGGCAATTTTTTCCATAAACGAGTTTATAAGGAGATGTTCCTATGGGTGTTTTAAATGTAGTTCTGTAAGCCCATAATGCATCATCTAATTTCCTAGACCAGTCCTTCCTATTTGATTCTATTGTCTTTTCTAAGATGCGTTTTAGTTCTCTGTTCGTTACTTCGACTTGACCGCTAGTTTGTGGGTGGTAGGGGGTGGCTGTTCTGTAGTGTACTCTATATTTTCTTAGGGTTTTTTCAAATTGGGTATTGCAAAAATGTGTGCCCCTATCACTTATGATTATCCTAGGTGTTCCAAATCGAGAAAAAATTTTCTTCAGAAATCGTACTACCATTCTAGCATCATTTGTGGGTAAGGCTTGAGCTTCTACCCATTTTGACATGTAATCTACTGCTACTAGTATGTACTTATTTCCGAATGAATTAGGAAAGTGTCCCATGAAATCTATACCCCATACATCAAATATTTCACATGAAATCATATAATTTTGAGGCATTTCATTAAGTTGGGAGATATTACCTGTTCGTTGGCATTTATCACAAGAGGTCACATACCTGTTGGCGTCTCTGAAAAGGGTAGGCCAGTAAAAACCTGATTCGAGTACTTTGTGAGCGGTTCTGTTTCCACTGTGATGTCCTCCTATGGGTCCTGAGTGGCAGTGTTCCAAAATTTGATATGCCTCTATGTCATCCACACATTTTCGTATAACCTGGTCTGCGCAAATTCGAAAAAGAAAAGGATCTTCCCAAAAGTAGTTTTTCACATTAACAAAGAATCGCTTCTTTTGCTGATGGGTTAGCCCTTTTGGGGTTATATTGGCTGCTAAATAATTTACAAAATCGGCAAACCAAGGAAGTGTCGTACCTGTTAAATTTAGGAGTTGTTCCTCAGGGAACATATCGTTTATATTCTCAAGGTACCTGGGCTGTGTATTTTCTAATCTTGAGAGGTGATCTGCCGCTAAGTTTTCAGCTCCTTTCTTGTCTTTAATTTCTAAGTCGAATTCCTGTAACAGTAAAATCCATATTATTAAACGAGGTTTTGCGTCAGGTTTGGCTAAGAGATATCGAAGAGCTGAATGGTCAGTAAAAACGATGACTTTAGACAAGACTAAATAAGATCGGAATTTATCAAAAGCAAAAATAACGGCTAGCAGTTCTTTTTCCGTGGCGGTGTAGTTGGCTTGAGCGGCTGTCAATGTTCTGCTAGCATAGTAAATCGGTTGGAAATGCTTGTCTCTTCGCTGTCCAAGAACTGCATCTACGGCAAAATCACTTGCATCACACATCAGTTCAAAAGGCAAATTCCAATCAGGTGAAATCATAATTGGCGCATTGACTAACTTGTCTTTAAGGGTGCCAAAAGACTCTAAGCATTCTTAGTCGAAGTTAAAAGGTATGTCTTTTTCTAGCAATTTAGTTAAAGGCTTAGCTATTTTAGAAAAGTCCTTAATGAATCTACGATAAAAACCGGCATGTCCTAAAAAACTTCTTATGGCCTTAACTGAACTGGGAGGGGGTAGTTTCTCAATAGTTTCAACTTTAGCTTTGTCTACCTCTATTCCTCTGTTAGAGATTTTATGTCCTAGCACAATACCTTCCTGAACCATGAAATGACATTTTTCCCAATTTAGCACTAGATTTGTCTCTTCACATCTCATCAAAACAAGCTTTAAATTATTTAGATAGTGTTGGAAAAAGTTACCGAAAACGGAGAAATCATCCATGAATACCTCCATGATATCTTCCACAAATTTGTTAAAGATTGCTAACATGCATCGCTGAAAAGTAGCAGGAGCGTTACATAAACCAAAAGGCATTCTACGATATGCAAACGTACCGTATGGGCATGTGAACGTCGTTTTTTCCTGATCTTCTGGGGCTATCGGAATTTGGAAGTAACCGGAGAGGCCATCTAGGAAGCAGTAATACATGTGACCGGCTAATCTTTCTAACATTTGATCGATAAAGGGCAGAGGAAAATGATCTTTTCGTGTGGCGTCATTTAGCTTTCGGTAATCTATGCATACTCTCCATCCTGTGACTGTTCGTATTGGCACGAGTTCTTCTTTGTCATTGGACACCACGGTTAGCCCACCTTTTTTAGGAACAACCTGCACGGGGCTTACCCAAGAACTATCAGAAATAGGATAAATGATACCTGCATCAAGAAGTTTAATTACCTCGGCTTTTACGACCTCCTTCATGTTAGGGTTTAATCGTCTCTGAGCTTGCACTGCTGGTTTATATTCATCTTTCATTAAAATCTTGTGGGTACAGAAAGAAGGATTAATTCCTTTGATATCCGAAATTTTCCAGGCTATGGCTTGCCTATGTTTTCTTAATACTTGGAGCAGTTCTTCCTTTTCTCTAGATCTTAAATTTGATGCAATAATGACCGGTAAAGTTGAGTTCTCCCCTAAAAAGGCATATTCTAAGTGTTCTGGCAGTTGTTTTAATTCTAACTTAGGGGGTTCCTCAATGGAAGGTTTCTGTCTTAGCTTATCATTCATCTTTAGATTCTCATAACTTATATGTCTAGTGATCGTTTCGCTAGAATCTAATTCTTTTCTTACCTTCTCTACTTCTAAGGTGGTTTCACCCTCCCCCTGGATAAGACACAGTTCCAGAGTGTCGGTGATAGAGATTTCCTGCAAATTATCTTGAACAAAGTGATCAATTATATCGACAAAATAGCACGAATCATCTTGCTCTCTAGAAAATTTCATAGCAGCATAGATTTTGAAAATGACTTCCTCTTCACCAACTCTAAGAACTAATTTACCATCTCCTACATCGATAATAGCTCTGGCAGTGGCTAAAAATGGGCGTCCTAAAATTAAAGGTACGTCAATGTCTTCATCCATGTCAAGCACAACAAAATCTACAGGGAATATAAATTTATCGACTTTTACTAGCACGTCCTCAATGATTCCCCTAGGATACTTAACAGATCTATCCGCTAATTGGATGCTCATCCTAGTGGGTTTAGGTTCCCCTAGACCTAGTTGTTTGAACATTTTATAAGGCATGAGATTAATACTTGCACCTAAATCAGCCAATGCTTTATTAATAATTAAGCTACCAATTAAACAAGGGATAGTAAAACTCCCTGGATCCTTTAGCTTTGTTGGTAGCTTATTTTGGAGAATGGCTGAACACTCTTCGTTGAGTTCCACTGTGGCTAATTCTTCCAGCTTTCTTTTGTTTGTTAGGAGCTCTTTTAGGAATTTCGCGTATTTCGGCATCTGTGAAATTGCTTCAACAAAGGGTAGGTTAATATGTAATTGTTTGAAAAGTTCAAGAAACTTACCAAATTGGGCATCTGTTTGGTCCTTCTTTAACCTTGCTGGGTATGGGATGCGTGGTTTGTATTCTTTGAGTGTTGGAATAGCGTCATTCTTAGATTCCTCTACTTTATCTTTTGGCAGTTCGTGGGCATGCTTCTTTTCTGGTTCGGCTAGCATTTTACCATCTCTTAGGGTGATTGCTTTCACATGTTCTCTGGGATTTGGTTCAGTGTTGCTTGGGAGCCCACCCTGAGGTCTTTCCGAGATTAACTTTGCAAGCTGACCAATTTGGTTCTCGAGTCCTTGGATAGAGGCCTGTTGATTCTTTAATGCTGTTTCAGTGTTTTGGAAGCGAGTTTCTGAAGCGGCCATGAATTTGGTGAACATATCTTCAAGATTCGGCTTTTTTTCCTGTTGTGGTGGTGGCTGCTGATATACCGGAGGCTGTTGTCTTTGATTTCCTTGTCCTCCCCATGAAAAATTTGGGTGATTTCTCCAACCTGCATTATAAGTGTTACTATAAGGATTATTTTGAGGTCGAAAATTATTACCCATGTAATTGGCTTGCTCGGCGTCCATGTTGTGTAGATGGTCTGAATTAAACATGTTTCCTGGGGCTGCATCACATTGCATCACTGGTTAAGCCTGCGTAGAACCAACAAAATTATCAAATTTCTTATTCAATAGTTCTACTTGGTTAGTGAGCATAGTAACAGCATCAATATTATAAACTCCTGCGGCTTTCGTCGGCTTTGTCCTCATGACTTGCCACTGATAGTTATTCAATGACATCTCCTCAATAAATTCGTAAGCTGCGTCAGGTGTTTTATTATTGATAGTTCCGCCTGCGGCTGCATCGATCATTTGCCTACTTGACGGGTTCAACCCATTATGGAAAGTTTGAACCGTAGCCACAAGGGTAATCCGTGGTGAGGGCATCTTCTTAAAAGATCTTTGTACCTTTCCCAGGCATCATAAAGCTTTTCTAAATCCATCTGTACAAAAGAAGAAATATCGTTTCGTAATTTAGCAGTTTTAGTAGAGGGAAAATATTTAAGCAAAAATTTTTCAGTCATTTGGTCCCATGTAGTAATGGAGCCTCGTGGTAAAGAATTTAACCACTGTTTTGCCTTATTTCTCAAAGAAAAAGGAAATAGCCTTAGACGAATGGCGTCATCAGTAACGCCATTGATTTTAAAAGTATCGCATAGCTCCAAAAAGTTTGCTAAGTGAGCGTTGGGATCTTCATCCTGTAGACTATCAAATTGCACAAACTGCTGAATCATCTGAATAGTGTTAGGTTTTAGTTCAAAATTATTAGCAGCAATAGCAGGTCTAACAATGCTAGTTTGAGTACCAATCAAACTAGGTTTAGCATAATCGTACATAGTTCGAGGAGCTGCTTCTGGTTCGGCTGGTAGTGTTGGAGGTTGATGAACATGTTGATTTGCAGCCATCTCTTCAGTAAGTTCTGGCTCTTGCTCAAGTTCCTGCTCTGGATAATGTAGACTTCGTCTAAGTTCTCTACGATTTCTGCGGACTGTGGCTTCCAAATCTTCGTCAAAAAGTAGTGGTCCTGTCGGGTTGTTTCTAGTCATAGACTAGAAAAATCCTAAAAGGAAAATAAAATAAAATAAAATAATTAAAAGGAAAATAAATAAATAAAAAATAATAATAAAATTAAAAATAATTAAATAAATAAATAATGGCTAAAGTAATAGAAATCGAGCTTTCGTAATATTTCAGTTCGATCCCCGGCAACGGCGCCAAAAACTTGATATCCTCGTGATAAGAAGTAATAAAATTTATAAAGAAATTGATCAAACCCAAACTAACTAATATCACGACGTTTAAAGGCAAGTGCACCTATCGATAGCAGTATAGTCTAGTGATAAGATCGAGTATCGTACCCAAGGGAACCGAAAGTACTATTACTCACTTCCTTTCATTATTTAACCTAGAAATTAAATGGGGATTTATTTTAAAACTAAATTCTAAAATCTAAACTAAGAATAAAACAAAAGAAAAAGTAAATTGGGAAGACTTTTTAGGGAAAGCTGATTGATATGATTAATACTCAAGGGAGAATCCACCTAGACTTCACTTGTTATTATCTTCTTGAATTATACGAGTTATTTACTTGACTTGATCCGTAGAGATCCCTAATCTATGCTAAACCCTCCGTCGAGGTGAAGAGCAACTAGGCCTAAGTTGTTAATTAAAGTTCCTTTATTAATTAACTCCCTAGGTTGCATTAATTCGATCTATGGTTCCCCATATTAGGTTTGACCCTAATCCGGCAGATTTATGTCGCCCTATGTCTAGGGTTGCATGCAACTCTACTTAATTATGGTAGATCTACTCTTATCACAGGGACTTTTGCTCCTCTGCTCTAAGCACATCCAATTCCTGAATTAATACCTAGGATTATTAATTCAAGGATTAAAACACATAATTAAGAACAATTCAAATAATTATCATATAAATCAAGAATAAATAACAAGATCTTTCTTAGGTTTCATCCCCCTCAAGTATTTGAGGGGGTTTAGTTCATAATGATAAAAGAAAACATCTCAGAAGTTATAAAATAACAAATCATAAAAGAGACCAAAAACCCCTGAAGGAATTTAGGAGAATCCTCTATGTTGATGCAGAATTCCGACTTCTGAGATGAATCGATTGGCTTCTCCCTTCGAGTAATCCCTTGCTTCTACCTGTGGTGTGGCAGAAAGACGAGAGGAAACGAGTATAGAGGGTGTATAAAAGTGGGAAGAAGCCCCCTCTATGTTGCCTCATGGGATCTTTATATAGAGAAGTTTTGGGGACTCTTTCTTAGCCCCTAAGCATCCCAATTCGAGTGAAATTCGTCTTTCCCACGACTAGAACACGCCCGTGTGCCACGCCCGTGTGGGTTTCAACAGAGGCCGTGTGATTTAGCACGCCCGTGTATATTAGCCGTGCTTGTCGGGATTTTGTCCGTGTGAGCTTTGTGAGGCACGCCCGTGTAGAACGGCCGTGTGGCACCTCTTGGCCCGTGTGATTCGTGCATTTTGGTTCATTTTTCACCGTTTTGGGCCCGTTTTCTATTCTTTTATCTTCCCTAGGCTCTCCTGAGTATAATATATGAAAAAGAATGGTTAAGAGCACCAATTCTCACTAATTTGATACTAATTCACCCAAAATATAGGCTAAACATGAGGTAAAAATATGTATAAATTAATGCTTATCATTCATCGTAATGCATTGATGAAGATCTTGAATGAAACATATGTTGCTAATGACATCTCCGTCAACAAGCTAGATCAATTAGTCAACAACATAAGTGTTGATAACTTTATTTTCTTTAATGACGATGAGATACCACCAGGTGGTAGGGGGTCGACTAAAGCTTTACACATTACCACACATTGTAAAGGGTACACGCTGCCAGGTGTACTAATTGACAACGGGTCGGCTTTGAATATCCTACCATGGTCCACATTAAACAGACTACCAATAGATAGCTCTCACATGAAAGAGTGCCAGCACATAATAAAAGCATTTGACGGAACAGAGAGGAGGGTGATGGGTAGAATTGAAGTACCTCTTTTGATCGGACCTAGCACATACAAGGTGGATTTTCTAGTAATGAATATCAAGCACTCATACAAACTGCCTTTTGGGAAGACCGTGGATCCACTCAGCAGGGGCTGCTCCCTCTACGTTGCACCAAAAGCTGAAATTGGTGACGAAAAACTGACTAGTCACCATAAACGCTGAAAAAGAGATCATTGTGGCTGTAACCAGTGATGCACCGTATTTAAAGGCTAATGACGAGACCATTGAGTGCTCATTGCGGTCTTTGGAATTTGTGAATGCAACCTTTGTTAGTGAGGGGAACAGAGTCTCGAGGCCTAAAATATCCAAGACCACGAGGATGGGCCTGCAATTAACTGTTGGTAAAGGAGCATTACCAGGAAAAGGGCTCGGGAAATATCTCTAAGGCAGAGTGGATGTGCCATTTTTAAAGGAAAAACGAGACCGTTTCGACTTGGGGTTTAGGCCAGACGCTAGACAGAAAATGAAAGAATTGGAAAAGAAGCAAGAAAGATGAAGATCACAGCTAAAGGGAGAAGAAATCAAGTGGGAATCAATAGTTTTCCCCCATATATCCAAGACCTTCGTATCAGGAGGATTCATTAACCCTGAGCAAGAGACCCTTAAAAAAGAGCTCTAGAAGGAATATTGGAGGGCATGCACATCAATGCTATATCCGAGGAGAGAGCTGAAGGAAGTAGCTTGTTGGGAATCCGCCCTTTTGAGCCTGGGAGCGTTCTGGACAACTGGACTGCAGAAGAGATTCCTGTAATGTTTAGAACTATTTTAGAGTAATGTCCTAAAACATTTATTGCTCTAGGCCTAGGAGTAATAAACATCTTTTGTGAACTGAATTTGTCCCAAAATCTTTAACTCAATGAAAAGTGCACCTTTTTGAACAAATATTCTTTCATCCATTCCAATTCATACATAATCTTTTATTCTTTTATTATTTATTTATGATTATAACTTGCAAAACAATCATTCTTAGATGCTATTATTTATTTGCATCTTCCATTATCACCCGAAACAGGTCCCCAGATGTCAATGACGTGAGCGATGCTGCGAACGACTTGGAGTACCCTTTTGAACAAGATGTGTGCATAGAAGATTCAGAAGGTTTTGAGGATGATCGAGATTATGACCTAGCTCCCGAATTATTGAGAATGGTTGAGCAAGAGGAGAAACAAATCCTGCCTCACGAAGAATCGATAGAGATTGTGGATTTAGAAGACGGAAAAGAAGTAAAAATTGAGACCGGTATTGCCGCAAAAACAAGGCAAGAGCTGATCGAATTACTCTAGGAGTTCAAGGATGTGTTCGCATGGTAATGCCAGGATATGCCTGGTTTGGATACTGATATAGTGGTGCATCGACTCCCCATAAAAGAGGAATGCAAACTAGTCCAACAAAAGCTTCGGAGGATGAGACCTGATGTCTTGCTAAAAATAAAGGAAGAGGTCAAAAAGCAGTTTGACGCAGGATTTTTAAAGGTGGTGAAATACTCAGACTGGGTGGCCAACATCGTCTCCGTTCCTAAAAAGGATGGAAAAGTACGAATGTGTATGGACTACAGAGACCTAAATAAGGCAAGCCCGAAAGATAATTTCCCACTACCCCACATTGATACCTTGGTAGACAACACGGCAGGCTATTCATTGTTCTCTTTCATAGACAGTTTCTCCAGTTACAACTAGATCAAGCTACTTGAAGAAGACATGGAGAAGACCACATTCGTGACCATGTGGGGAACATTCTGTTATAAGGTGATGCCTTTTGGGCTGAAAAATGCGGGGGCCGCATATCAAAGAGCTATGGTAACCCTGTTTCACGACATGATGCACAAAGAAATCGAAGTTTATGTCGATGATATGATCGCAAAGTCCCGAACAGAGGAGGAGCACATACGAGTCTTAAGAAAGTTGTTCTTGCGATTGAGAAAGTTCCAACTAAAACTCAATCCGGCCAAATGTACCTTCGGAGCCAAGTCTGGAAAATTGCTCGAATTCGTGGTTAGTGAAAAGGGGATTGAGATTGATCCAGACAAAATCAAAGCTATACAAGGACTATCTCCGCCGTGTACCCAGAAAGAGGTTCGAGGTTTTTTAGGAAGATTAAATTACATCGCTCGGTTCATTTCACAACTAACCGAGAAATGTGACCCTATTTTCTGCCTCCTCAAGAAACACAACCCAGGTGTATGGGATGAAGAATGCCAAAAGGCTTTCGACAAAGTCAAACGGTACTTGTCCAACCCCCCAGTACTAATGCCACCTAACCCCGACAGACAGTTGATACTGTACTTGACGGCATTTGAGAATTCCATGAGATGTGTACTTGGCCAGCACGACGAGTCAGGAAAGAAGGAAAAGGCTATTTATTACCTTAGTAAAAAGTTTACTGAGTGTGAAGCAAGGTATCCGCCAATTGAGAAACTATGTTGCGCTTTGGTTTGGACAACACGAAGGTTAAGACAGTATATGCTATATCACACCACTTGGCTCATCTCAAAATTGGATCCTCTGAAGTACATGATGGGGTCGACAGCTTTGAATGGAAGAATGGCTCGATGGCAAATTCTAATTTCAGAATTCGACATAGTGTATGTGAACCAGAAAGCCGTCAAAGGAAGTGCGATAGCATATTTTCTAGCCAGTAGAGCTTTAGAAGATTACGAACCCTTAAACTTCGATTTCCCAAATGAAGACTTAATGCATATTGCAGCTGTTGAAGGAGACGCTCAAGAAAGCCTCCATTGGAAACTTAACTTCGACAGAGCATCTAACGCTGTGGGTAACGGGATTGGAAGGGTATTGGTATCTCCAAACGGAGACCATTACCCTTTTACCAGCAAGCTAAATTTTGACTGCACCAACAAAATGGCCGAATATGAAACATGCATCATGAGGATCCGAGCTGCCATAGAATGTAAGATTAAGCTGTTAGAAGTTTACGGGGATTCTGTACTGGTGATCTATCAACTTAAAGGCGAATGGGAAACGAGAGACCCTAAGCTGATCAATTATCGAAAAATAGTCCTACAGTTGATGGAGGAGTTTGATGATATCACTTTCTGCTACCTCCCACGAGATGAAAACCAGATGGCTGATGTCTTGGCCACTCTAGCCTCCATGATCAAAGTGAACAGGCATGATGATGTAAAATCCATCCAGATGAGTATCTATGAGGCTCCAGCCAATTGCTACAGCATTGACGAAGAGGAGAAAGATGACCACCCTTGGTATCATGATATATTACAATATGTGAAGGATCGTATATACCCAGATCAAGCGACTGAGAATGATAAAAGGACGTTGAGAAGACTGGCCATTGACTATATATTAGATGGAGAGATTCTATACAAGAGGAGGAAAGATCAAGTGCTGTTAAGATGTGTAGATCCTGTTGAAGCTAAGAAAATTCTCAAAGATGTTCATGAGGGCATCTGCGAAACACACGCTAATAGCATTACTATGGCCAGGCAAATTATGAGATTTGGTTATTACTGGTCCACCATGGAAGGGGACTGTATTAAGTACGCCAAGAAATGTCATAAGTGCCAGATTTACAGAGATAAGATCCATGTGCCGCCTTCACCTTTACATGTTATGACTTCTCCATGGCCCTTTTCCGTGTGGAGGATGGATGTCATTGGTCCAATTTCACCAAAAGCTTCAAACGGACATCGCTTCATCTTTGTGGTCATTGACTACTTTACGAAGTGGTCAAAGCTGCTTCATATGCCAATGTCACCAAGACAGCCGTTAGCAAATTCTTGAAGAAAGAAATCATCTGTCGATATGGAATGCCGGAGAGAATCATATTGGATAATACACTGAACTTGAATAACAGCATAATAGCAGAGGTCTGTAGTTGATTCAAAATCAAACACCACAATTCATCACCGTATCATCCAAAAATGAACGGCATGGTAGAAGCAGTGAATAAAAACATCAAGAAGATTGTGGGAAAGATGACGGAAACCTATAAAGATTGGCATGAGAAGCTACCTTTTGCCCTTGATGCTTATCGAATGTCTGTCAGAACTTCCACTGGGGCAACGCCTTTCCCCCTAGTTTACGGAATGGAGGCGGTCCTGCCCATTGAAGTTGAGACCCCCTCACTCAGAGTGTTGTCAGAAATAAAGTTGGATAAAGCCGAATGGGTCCAATCTAGATATGAACAGTTGAACCTGATTGAGGAAAAAAGGCTAAGAGCTATTCGTCATGGCCAGATGTATCAAAAACGAATGATGTGAGCTTACGACAAGAAGGTTCGCCCTAGAGAGTTCCATGAAGGGATCTAGCTCTGAAGAAAATCCTTCCAATACAAAAGGACTTCAGGGGGAAATGGATGCCAAATTGGGAAGGACCTTACGTGGTGAAGAAAGCCTTTTCCGGAGGAGCATTGATCCTAGCCGAGATGGATGGTGAAAACTTGTCCAATCCTGTGAATGCAGATTCTGTCAAGAAGTATTTCACTTAGGAAGCCAAAGTGAAAACCCACAAAGGGCGCTTTGAGACTTCACCAAAAAAAAAAGCAGAGGCCAAGGTGAAAACCCGCAAAAGGGCGCCTTGAGACCAAAGGGGATTTTGAGTTGAAAACCCGAAAAGGGCGACTCAAATTTTGATCAAGACCGGGATATAGATCTGGCTATAGTTAAAGTGACAAGAGGGAGCAACGCTGATATAGTAAGGCGTCAATGAAATCTTTTGAGACTGCTAAACATGATCAAGATCAAAAGGGCTTTCGAGAAGTGTTATGCAGGAAGCTCAACCAGCGATATCTAGGGCATTTATTATTCGTTCTTTGTATTCTAGCAAAATATTCTATTGACTATTATTCATATTCTAGCCAAATTTTCCACATCAATTTCTTTATTTACTTTGAGCATTATTTTTAAATCTCAATTTAATTCAGTAATTGTAGCTTTCCCTTTCAAGCATCTTTCATTGAAATAACGATTAATGGGTTAAATGATGTTCTGAACAAAAGGGGTTCTACATATTACTCTGAAAAGTTTCTAACTAATACAGGAACTTGAAATAGGACTAAAGTTAGAACTTACCAAACTTAAGGGTTGGAAAGGAGTCTACTTTGAGACTACGTGTTAATTGCTTTATCAATTGAATAAGAAGGCAAGGTATTGCATCAGTGATACATCCTTGACTAACAATGAGTTACTCAAGCATTAAAAGGGAATGGTTCTTGAAGAAACTCGACAAGCTTATATATCTAATCATGGCACCCAGAGGAAGGAGGGTATGGTAAACCAAATGGATTGGGTAAATCATAAAACCTATACCCCTGAGTTATAGTGGGATAGATTGGAAACTCTTTACCCCTGAATCGTAGTGGGAAAGGTCGATTACCTCTGAATTGCGGAGAGAGTGATTAAAGAGGGTAGCATACTATGTCAGTAAGTCAAACCCTAAGAAGCAACTAGTAAAGACACCCTAAAACATTGAAAATAACCATCCTCATGACATTTTGCATTCATACAAGTGTCATTCATAATATGTTAGGAGCATTTGATTCATTTCGATCACAATATCCTAAGCATTTTGCACAAGCATAATCACATTCTACAAGACAGGTCTCCCAGAAGACAGGTAACGACATTGATAAATTCACAGGTCTGACATCCTTGAGATGGCAAGGAGCAGATTAAAGTTAGAAGATTTGACCTTCCTCAAGATGCAGGGGCAGATCAAAGAAGAGTCTGACATCTTTGAAATTGTAAGGAGCGGATTGAAGTCAGAAGATTTGACCTTCCTGAAGATGCAGGGGCAGATCGAAGAAGAATCTGACATCCTTGAGATTGCAAGGAGCAGGATTGAAGTTAGAAGATTTGACTTTCCTGGAGATACAGGGGCAAATCGAAGAAGAGTCTGACATCCTTGAGATTGCAAGGAGCAGATTGAAGTTAGAAGATTTGACCTTCTTGAAGATGCAGGGGCAGATCGAAGAAAAGTCAGACATCCTTGAGATTGCAAGGAGCAGATTGAAGTTAAAAGATTTGACCTTCCTGAAGATGCAGGGGCAGATCGAAGAAGAGTCTGACATCCTTGAGATTGCAAGGAGCAGATTGAATTTAGAAGATTTGATCTCCCTGAAGATGCAGGGGCAGATCGAAGAAGAGTCTGACATCCTTGAGATTGCAAGGAGCAGATTGAAGTTAAAAGATTTGACCTTCCTAAAGATGCAGGGGCAGATCGAAGAAGATCTGACATCCTTGAGATTGCAAGGAGCAGATTGAAGTTAGAAGATTTGACTTTCCTGAAGATGCAAGGGCAGATTGAAGATGCAGATCTGGCATTCCTGAAGTTGCAGGAGCAAATTGAAGATAGAAGATCTGGCTTTCAGAGGTGATTGGAGTAGATTGAAGATGAAGATTGGGCTTCTAGAAGTTGTTGGAGCAGATTGAAGATTTGAGTCTAGACTAGAATCACAAGTCTTATACCTCTGAAGTTGCATTGGAAGGGAGTGAGGCTAATTGAAGAAAAGAAGCACCAAGAGATCAAGACTCAGCAGGGCCGGACAAAATTGGCCCTTTTAAGGTTTTTGCTTTATTCTCGTTACACGACAACGAGTAAAGAGGGCAGCTGTAATAACCAATTTTGGCCCGACCAATTAATAAATACAAAATCAATAAAAATCATAATAACATTAAAGTCTATCAGTCCTTTTACAAATTGAAAGGCCCAAAATCCCTAAAACCTGGTTAGCCCAATACCTGGAGCCCAGAATTGCAGCCCTAACCCGTTTCTAACCAACACTTCAACCCATTAGAACCCAATACCCCAATTGTATCCCAGGCCCAAATGGCCCAACAAGTTTAGGGAAACAGAAACCCTAGGACTTCTATGCGCCGTTTCTCCTCGGCAACAGCGCCCTTACCCCGTCCCGAGGTCCGTCTGCAACGCCGCTCCTCGCCGGTCACCACTCTCCATCGTGTCACCGCCACCTGCAAACATTAAATGGAGAATCGACAGCAACAAGCAGAAAAAAAGGAAGCAATAGTAGCGCAACAGGAGCAAAAACAGTGACAAGAAAGATAAATAAAAAAATGTAAATCGGCTATAAAAGGGGGGCCGATCAAACTGGCTTCTTCTTCTTTTTTTTTTAGATATTAGAATATATTTTTGTAACCAAAAAAGAAAAAAAAAGAATCAAAAAGAAATCAAAAAGGTTCTTGTAACCGAAGTAAAAATCAATTGAAAGTCAAGTTTTTCATTTGAAAGGTGACTTCGCTTTCTGTTTACTTTGTTTTTGTCGATCGATTCCCCGTTTTCTTTTCACTCCCCAATATTCATTAAACAAGGAAAAGATTAGAAAGAAGCATTTACCTTCACAAGTGGACCACCACATCGTCGTTCGCTCCGTCGTAATCGGGGTCGAATGCAGCTTTGGGGGTTCGAAATAACTCAACCTTTTGAGGGCTTGTCTCGATTGGAGCCAGACTAGCCATCCGTGACGAGCCCATCGCCGATTTAAGGCACAGGGTAGTTGGAGGGCCTCTTGGTTTTGGCTCGGTTGCGGCGAATTAGAAAGGAACGATTGAGGTTCCTTCTTTTTTCTTTTGTTTTGATTTTTAAACGACCTGATAACCTTAATCTTAGGGTTTCTTTTAGGTCTTTAAGTGTCATACGAAACGGTGTCGTTTAAGGCATGATTTGTAGCCTCAAAATGGCACCGTATTAATGACCCAGTCCCATACCCGTTTTGACCCGATTCGGGACCCAGGAAGATCCGCGTATCCTTTCTAAAAAGGAATATTAACGCGAATAGTCCCTCTCTTTTTGTAGCATTATTTAATCAGTTTTTTTACTTCCTGATTTGGTTCTGGGATTATTTTCGGATTTCAATTGGGTCCTTTAAGTGCCAAGCCAAACGCATGCGCACTAAGACCAGGGGTTATTGCCTCTGTGGGTCCTTGTGCATTTAGGCACGTTCCATTTCAATCCTTGGCCATTCTTTTCTTTTTATTTTTCATTTTTACTCTAAATTTCATTTAATTTCAGTTTAATCCTCATTTGTCCTTATGTTTATTCATTCATTTGATTTACTTATATATTATATATTTTATATATAGTATTTTATCTATATGTTGCGTATATATATACACGTTGTACTTATATATATATACACATATTTTTTTAATACATCATAGATATATATACATTCTTTTGTATTATTTAATATATGTATTTCCAATACTATTATATGTTTTGTGTATTGCATTTGTTTTAAAGTGATATTATATATATATACATATATAGTATATTGTCATATAATTATATATGTACTTTTCATTCTAACAGTTACATATATATATTTTCTTTTTTACACTATTTCATGTATACACGTTTTTGATTTTTTTTTAACATCATTATAATCTATATATATATATATATATATATATATATATATTTATATATTGTATTAATAATTGTTTTCGTATGTCATTTTTTTTTAAAATACATAGTATGTACACATTTTTATATCATACTACTCATATTATCATTATCTCATGTATATACCTTAATATTATTATGTATAAGTGTTTTTGTACATTACATATGTATATTTAAATATTATTTTCTCATATGTTAAATCTATTATATTTTTGTACTATATATACTTACCATTATTTTACCTACTTTTTATGTTAATACTTCACATATTGTATGTGTATACATATTTTTATAGGCATATAATTTCTTTACTTTAAAAACTCCTTTTTTAATTAAATAATATATTGTTTATTTAAAATTTTCATTTGAATTCTTATAGCTCTAAACCTTTTTTATGATTATTCATTCATATTTGTTAAAAGCTTGTCAAATATCATTTGTTCTAATTTGTTTTAAATTTCTTTTAAATTTGTTTTTAGTCTTCGAATGTTAATATTATTGTTTGCATATGATGATGTTATTGTTATCATGCATGTTATTTTACATTTGTTGATTGTTACGATTAATCGTTGTAACATATTGGTCATGATTTATTTCTTCGTTTTGTACGTGGTTATTCCGTGTTTGCATCTCAAAAAGATCGTATTTAATATCTTTTAAAAACTTCTATTCAAGGTTTCCAATGATGCATAACTCGAGTTTCGAAATTATGAGAAAATCAAGCCTTAACTTACTAGGTTCTCATTTTTCTCATTAAATCTGAACTATCGAGTATCGATTTCAACACCAAAACACGTGAATTTTCAAATAAGACCTATTCTTGAAACCTCGAAATGCTACATCCTAACTTACTGAATGTGGCGTTCAGTGTCTCGAGATAGGAATTTCAAAATTAAGGTAATATTCTATGTTTTGGAAATTTGATAAATCTAGCCCTAACTTACTGGGCTCCGATTTCTTATTCGATCCGAAATAGTAAAATATTCCTTTTTTATTTAAACACGAGTCTCTTTAAAACCAAAATGGCAAGCTTAATTTCAGAAATTGAGATGTTCATCCTAACTTACTGGGTACAATATTCCTACTCCTCTGAAATAAGCGAGCCTCGATTTTACATCGATATATTCAAACATTTTTCAAAACAAAGGATCGTATTTTTAAAATCTTTTCAATCGTTTGATGATAGGACATTAAGTAATCAACTCGGTACCAATTTTGGGCGTTACGAGGGTGCTAACCCTTCCTCGTACGTAACCGACTCCCGAGCCTGTTCTTTGATTTTCGTAGACCAAAATTAATTGTTTTAATAACTCAAAATGCTTTATTAAAATAATTTAAGGTGACCTGATCGCACCTGGAGAAAGGTCGGTGGCGACTCCCGTTTTTAAAATTCCAAAGTCGATCCTCTATTTTCCAAAACACTCATAGAAAAAAATGGTTTCGACACATGGAAACTTGTACACTTTAACAAAGTTTATTTAACAACTCAAACACTACCTAATTACATTAAATACATCACCAACCAAGTTCAAAACAAACTAGATTACATGACATCAACTGAACTAAGGAAAAAACAAAACAGTAGCAAAAACTTTAGCAGCTTCATGCACTTCATCCGCATAACTTGTGCTGCATGGTCTGCTCCTTGTCTGCATGAGTTGCATGGAGGCCAACTTCAACAGTTATGACTTGGTACACTTAAAGAATTATCAATTAGGGACCTATGACTCGAACTGTCTACTGTTAAACCAAGATTTATGATTTCCATCTCTGCATCTGTAATTGCATATCCAACATGGACATTTGTAGCATTTTGAGCCAAATTAGGTTCAGAAGAGGCTGAATCATGTTTAAACTCTTAACAGAACCAAACTACCTCCTTTTAGCTCCCGTACGACTCTGAACTAATTCCCCACAGTCAACCTTTGGTAACCCATTTATAGGTCCATCACCTTCAGAAGCTCTGCCTTTTTAAAACCGAATTGCAAGCTATATTGCCCCCTTCAGAAGATAATGCACCTTTTAGCTCACTAAGTTTGGTATCATAATCATTTTCATGCTTTGTCTCGACAATTTTCTTTCAACCGTTTGCAGAATTGTTATCCTTAGCTCTTTTAGCTGTCACTATTATTTGTTTCATTGAAAGGACCAAGATGCTGGACGGGATAAGCTCCAAGAAAACCTTTGTTATGCGAGATTACTGATAACATGATTATTTTGCATCATTTCTTGTGTTTAATTCGGTTTATTTCTGAATTAGTCCCTACTAAATTACTATTTTTATGATTTAATTCTTGTCAGGGGCACAATTGACCAAAAGCAAGCTGAAAAGGGCTAAACTGGAAGAAAATCATAGAAATGGGGCCAAAGCAGAAAGATGGAGCAAGCCAAGACTAATCGTAATTTTGACTTTGTAAAAAAACTAAAAATAGGAAGATATTTTGTTATATTATTTTTATTTTTAATTATTTTTTATTTTATTTTATTAATTAGGCTATTTTTAGTAAACTCTATCTATATAAATAGGGGGTTTTAGTTCTTAAAAAATCATTCCTCATTTTTGTATTCCTACTCCTATTTGGAAATACATTATCCTCTTTGTCTTCTTTTTCCTAATTCAAATTGAGAATTGGATTAGTTTGTCTTCTTTTTACAATTTGTCTAAATCTCTTTTCAAACATTTTTCCCTATCCATTTCCATCACCTTTTCATACAATTTTCATCTCCCATAACCTTCAAGCATGAATAAATTCATGCTTAACTAAATTCTATCTTAGCCTTAGACCAGTGTTCTTTCGGTCGAAAAATTGTGAGACATGTAACCGAGCTAAAAATCTTTCCAAGCGGTATTCATCTTTTTCCTAAGTATCGTGATTGACAACTCATCCCTTAAGGTTAACTCGATTCCAAGTCAAAAAGAGCTCGTTGAATTGGGGGCGTGTTTACTGACAGTTGGAGGAAAGAATCGACCGTGCTGTATTCGATTCTCTGAGAACAAATCAAGGAAGAGGTGATCGGGTTTAAACGACTCACGCGGTTGAGGCCGTTAACTTGAGTTGGGTTCTTCAGAATGCAAGGCTACCGGGGTCTTCAACCGGGAACACGTGTATCTCGATTAGATAATTGGTAATGGTTGGTTTGCAGGACGTTCCGGAACCAGCTACGAGAGGAAGAACTGGTGATTAGGACGTTCTTAATCACTATAACCAGCTTATCGTTAGAGGAGAAAATCAACTTTCAAGGACCGATTCTTGACACGAGAATTACCGAGTCTAAGGCTGAGGCTATTTATTTCTATTTATACAATTCTAAATTTAATTCTGATTTACATTTATTTTCGACATTAATTAATTATTTATTCTAAATTATTTTCCGAAATATTTTTAAACCCCCCACTTAACTTGTTTACTTTATTTTTGGCAGGCACATCTAGAGTCGTGGGCACGACTCCTGACACAACACTTGACACAAAGGATACTCCATTCATAAGCTAACACAGAAGTTGAGTACGACATCCAATTCCTGTGGATTCAACCCTACTATCACTCTTTACTACAATTTAGAGTTATTCTAGTAAGAAATAATTTTGGTAGATTCAACGCCCATCAATTACAAAGGCTATTCCACGGCCATGGAAGTATCCTGGTACAATTGCGAAAATGGACGTGGTAGAAAAGGAGGAAACACCACTATTTTTGTAGACCAAATGGAAACAATTTTGCTATTAATTTTATATTATGCATAAAATTAAATTTAATCTATATTCTCTAATTAGATCATTTTTAATCATTATATTTTTTGAATTTTAGTCTTAAAGCAAATATTAATAGTAAAACCTATTGGCTGATTTTTTATAGTAATATGTAAAAATAGAAAGCTGACATAACATTACACATACCATGATATATTTACGACATCAAATTTTAAAAATAACAAAACCCATCTTAATGAATTTAATTGCTACCATTTAATCTCATGTTCTATGTTCCGTTGAAATTGAGCACCTTGATCCACTAAATCTCCCTCTTTGTATACCCTCAAGCACAAGCAAATGGCAACCCCAACTAATATACCCACACTTGCTACTGGAACCATGATCCAAACCCACAGTTGATTGCCGTTTCCTCCTATATCAGTATCAGAAAACGCCCACGATTTCACACAGTTGAGCTCAGTTTCATTACTTGTTGAACCAAAGAATCCCATGAAAATCTTCTGCGGAAGATAAGTAGAGAGATCTACAAGCTAAGAAAGCACAAGTGTCTGGTTGTCCCCAATGAAAACTTACAGGTTTCGCCCGTCATAACACAGATGCACCCTTAAATCCTGACCTCCGGCTGAAATGTCAACATCGTAGTTGCTTAAAGAAACTTGCTTGGTTGACTGGATTCTGTTCATGTTTAACCCAATATGGTTGCCCTCCATGTCTTGCTCATCACTCCTCCTGATGTCAAATTCCACAGCCACAATGGCTTCAGAAGAACCATTTGTGTTCGCATTTGCCATAGCCAGCAACCATCCTTGGCTGTTGCCCAGTAGGCTGGAGTTGTCGTTTATTAAGAAGGCAACGCCTTCGCCTCCACCAGAGGTTTGGTTGAGGATATTGAAGATGAACTCGTATTGAAAGAAGCAATGGCGGTGAGGTTGCCTTTCCAAAGCCGAAATGGTTTCTTATACAGAGCTCGACCCGACAAATTTTCCATGGAACCTCCATTAACATCTGGAGTAACTTGGATAGCTCCAAGAACCATGTAAGAATTCCTACTCAAGATAAGCTGGCTTTCATCTTCTTTCTGAAAAGTTGGAAAATTGAACAAAAAACAGGTTACTTGAACAAGAAAAACTGCTGGTATTAAAAAAATAGGCTAAAAGAGAAGACCCCATGCTAGCTGCAAAATGTGGTTAATCCCATTCATTCAAAGTCCAAAACGTTGTAATGACTTCCCCTGGTTTTCCAAAAATCAGTGCTAAAGTTCCCAACCTATATATAGTGTTGACAAATTACCAATTGCTGCAATACTGAATGTATGTTCTACGACAATCATAAATTTTCAACATATCAATTCTTTTTTACTCATAATTACGTAAACATAATTATGACTAATAAGAATACAGATTATATGCTTGTTCTATGCTGTTTTGCCAGACAGTTCTTTCCCCCCACTTAACATTGTTGTTTCAAGGGGGAAATTTTTTCTTGAATAAGTTAGTTTAAAAATATTCCTAATTTCAACAAAAGAATCAGTCTACGCACCTTTCCAATATTATTTATACATTTTGTTTGATTTAAATCTTACACATCATTTAAAGTTATCGTGAAATCTTGCAACTTGTTCATTTAATTAGATTGATATTGAAAACTAGTCATTCGAACACATTAAAAAAAATTAAATTAATAAAAAAATCAAGTTTATTTTATTTTATTAAAATTTATCTTAAATCTATCTTTCAAAAACCATATTTTAATTAACTAATTACTATATTTATTATTTAATTGAATAATATGACTACTCGACTGAATCAGTGACCCTGAAAGCTACAATAATATTTACCCCGCAAAGAACAGCAATGGCTCGTACCATTGAAATCAAAATTGCCTTTAAGTCCTCTAGATATCTTGAGCTGTGAAATAATACACTCCAACAACAAAATGCATAAGAAACATCTTTTATCGCGTGTTACCTTCTCGCAATACGTCAATCATATTATATATACGCTTGTCTGCCTTCGACTTAACCTGCACTTGAACAATATCCACAATCAAACACACTGATATGAACATAAAACTAAACCAACACCCTAGTCTCGCCATGACATTTGTTATAATCAACATTATGATCCCTAAGTGCTACTCTCCCTACCCTTAAGCAGTAAATACAACCGGATATTGTTAACTTAACCAAACTGCATGCTCAATTTCTCTGAAATTTAAATATGAGACACTAGTGCCACAAACTTTAAGTTCACAGAAATCGAAGGCAGTAACAGTAAAAACATTTGGTGAAACACTAGGATAGATTCAAAGTGGCAAGAGAAATATAAATAACATCACCATCTTAGCAAGGAAAAGTATAGCATCAACAGTTCCCTCCGTGTATATTGATCTGCCGCAAACATTATGCTGAAACTCAAACGACACTCTGCAGAAGAATTTTCAATCGGAGATCAATGAAAGGTCATTTGATAGTTACACGTTGAACAAGATGTAACGTACGGGTGAAAAAGTTAAGTCAATACGTTTGATCAGGTGATGTTAGATGATACAAATGGAAGGCATGACCGGACAGATGTTCTTCTGGTACTCCCACCATCTCAATCTGCTGCTTGGGATCCCGGATCATTTGTATCTGAAAAAAGAAAAGGAGACAAGTTAGAAGTCCAAAACCTTGAAAGAACCATATAATAAAGGAATTTATGTCATTCCTAAGGGTCAAAATCTCCCAACCTTTTCCTACCCCCTCCCGAGCCCCTAACCAATAAGAAAAAAGAACTTGATTTCTCTTTCAATTACAATTAAGAATGTGTGAGAGCCACACACCTGATCCACGTCAAATGACACCCCCAATTTCCGAAAGCAAGAAATAATAGCCTTAGCAGTACCAGAAGTGTCCAATTTGCCTGCTTGATGGGACTCCATCACCTAATCAAGATTAATGAAGATTAGCAATATGCAACCAATATGACAAAACACTAAAGATGGTGCCTAAGAAAACTTATTATAAATAATATTTAAGAAAAAAGGAGGCATCCCAAAGGACTATCATATCCGAAGACCAAGATAAGTAATAAACACAAGCCCAAGAAAACTTGTTACAAACAAATTCCCTATGGTGTGTAAACACTAATGGATAAATCCATCCACAAATGTAAGATCCAAAAGTTAACTGCTCCAAGTCATGCTATTTCTTCACAATGTATCAAACCCGCTTCTTGATATTGCTTCAAACAGTTGTATTTTGCAGCCTCAATTGTTTACAAGTTATAACATTATTGGTTATATCTAATCAGCCTAATTTGAAATATTGTTTTTTCAAGCACGTTCAAAACAAATAACCTTATTTAAAGAAGTAACTGTAGGGAATATCCAGGGAATGCTCCAGGAAACTGCTCAGCCATGATCTCCATCGCTGCAAGAAATGCAACAACCTAAAAAAACCATCAGTATTAAGCAACTAAAAAGGAAATCTACAATTCCAACAGTTAAAATAGTATTTCAACTGACTAAAGGTTGGACGACCTGTTTCCCCATTTGTGGCGAGATCACAGCATAAACCTTTGACTCTTCAACCGTCTTATAGAGTCGATCCCTGTCTCCACCAGTGGTGCCCATAACAAAAGGTAGTCCAACTTTGCCATAGAGCTCAGCATTATCTATATTTATCAAACACCCCAATACCATAAACAATTTAAAAAGGTAATTAATAGAGAGATCAAATCATAACATCGTACTTGAATAGCATGCATAAATTTATTTAACAAGTTGTAACTTTTTTAATGATAAGCTGAGAAGAAAGTAATTCAATCATAGTATAGAATATCACCACAAAATATCGCTTCAGATTTTGGAGACATTATTCCACACACTATCGAAATGCTTCTCACTCAAGTTCATTTTAGTTTCTTTTTCATCAAATATGAAATATGATTTAGTTTTAAATGCACGTTCCTGAATAGGTTACCATTAATTGTGGCAGGCACGGTGTAGTCTACCACGATCAGGTTTGGATACTCCTGAAAGACAGAAGCAAGGATGCTTTCTCTATCAGACGGACCATGCACAAGAATCTTTTTCCCGCACACTTCAACAGTCTGTCCAGACTTCTTCTCTGCATCAAAAGACACAGGAACAACGTAAAGGCCAGAAGAATCTGCGGCTTGGATAACAGACTTTCCCATTTTTCCAGTACAACCATTCACCTGCAGCAGGAAAAGGAACAGCAGGCAATGGGGTGGATGTTAAACAATGTTATCTGTTAACCTATATTCTCATACCATTTAGCAAGAGTAACAAGGTAAAATTCAGAAGAGCAACCAAGCTGAGAAAGTAAAGACATAGAAACAATAAATGACAATTACCATAGATGAAAAGGTTGATAATATATGTGGGATCAAACCATAATACATACTTACAATAATACTCACCGCCAATTAATATGGCATTTTAGTTATGTTTGGTTACATCCTACTCTTAAGGAGAAATTCTTTCACTCATAATAATCAGAATCCAAAAAAATAGCTATTACAATAGCCAGAACAAACTGAAATAACTTTCAGTAATCCCCAGTCCATTCACCATAGCAAATGCTCATATTAACACAGCTAAGCAAAGTAGATGATCTAATCTTGTCCACCCCCAAAGTTGCTATCTATCTACATGCCAAGTCACCAAACTCCAAATCCGTGTGACAAAGATGTTAAAAGTTAAAGTTCTGTTGGTAAAATACACACACAAAATCAAAATGCCCATAGAGAAAAAGACTCTTCCTTTGCCATTGATATATTTAAAGCTTTACTCACTTATGACCAAACATATTGGCAACATACACCACATAGAGATAAATCCAACTGAAAATTTCGACTTTTTTTCTCCTTTTAACAGAAAAGAAAAATGGGTACCATGATTGGGATGGAAATGTCTGGAGAATTAGATCTCAGGTCATGTTCAACAGTTCCAATCGACGTAGACAAGGATAATGCGATAGGAACCAAACAAAATGTTACTTTCTTTGGAACAACACCTTGTCTTGTCTTGCTTCTGGACAAGAAAGGTAGCTTCTCGGACCAAAGTATGTTGAAAGAGGCCTTAAGGAGGGAAGCCATTTTTGAACTGTGAAAATGAAGGGAAAAAAGGAAACTGAAGATGGTTTGATTAGATAAAAAGTAAAAGTTTAGAGTTTATTAATTCAACAGAAGCAAATCATGAATCTTATTGTATGCTATCATAGATAGAAGTTAATCAACTTATGCATATAAACACAAATATGAATTCACTACGTTTGCACATCACAAAGCACAAAGGTAAGGGGAATAAAAATATATGATTATATTCAAAAAGAATGCAAATATACCATGTTGACCATAGCAGGTTTGGTAGGTAAACAGAATCAAAGCTCAATATTATGAAGCCAAATGAATATTTAAACAATATTAATTTCCCAAAGGCAATTCGTGGAAATAATTATAACAAAAACAACATAGTTTATTACTACGTTTTTCTAAGAGCAATAGTCATTTGTTTATTCTCAAGTATAAAAGAACCTTTTTACTCAACCAGAAAAAGAAAGAGAAATCCTTTCTACCATGGCTTTCTCTACATTCGAATATATCCCTATTAATCATAACGCTAATGCCAAATTATCCCAAAGACTTCTCCTTTGAAAAGTTGCAAAGATACATTATTTTCATCGGAGAAGAATCGCATTGGGATTGGAATTGGGGTTGGGTTCGTTAATATGCCAGAACACAAGCTTAACCTACGGACAAGCACTAGCTTTCTTAATAATGGAGTCAAAGTTTTATTCAAGAAAGCTGAAAATGTATATATAGATGAAGATAAAGGTGTGGAGATTTTGTTAAATGAATCAGAAGTTGGGAATTATTTTCAGCAGTTGAAGAATCTGCATATCCAAAATGGCGCGATGATCCAATATATCATTAAAGGTAATAATGTTGTTAGCAAAATTGAATTTCTTCAACCCTATTAACTTTTGTTAAACCTTATCAACTTTTGCTAAAGCAACAATGGTTCGACTTTCATATCTCCACCGGAAACTGCCCTTTTCAACCAAAAGGTATTTAATATTTTTTCCTTCTTCAAGTGCATGCATTTTGATCCACTTTCCAACTTTGTTAAATTCAGTTAAGGTTTTTATATAACGTATAGGAAAATAGTCAACCAGATAAAGCAAAGATGAATAGAACACAATGAGTTTATACCCCCCACAAAGAAAAAATAACAGAGTAGAATAACAGAGTACCATGTAATGCTTTCCTTCTTATAACACACTACTATAATTACACAACACACTACTATAATTACAGAAATTACTCAATCATGCAAAACAATACTCAATCACACAAATTATTACAATTTATGTAATCTTTTGCGTTATTATAATTATGCAAAATATTAATCAATTACACAAGACATTATCCATTTAGGCAAATTATTACAATTTCATAATGTTTTGTTTAAACTCAATTATATGAACTATTACAAATTTTATAATATTTTATGTATTATTGGAGCTAATGAAAATATCATATTAAGGAGCTCTTTTTTGAATTTTCACTCCATAAGATTAGATTTGGTAAGTAAATAAGTATGCTGTGCAGATATTGTTTCCTAAACTAGAGAAGTTGAAACTATCCTCAATTGGCATTGAAAGAATATGGCTTACCCCAGCATTTTGTTCAACTCAAAATTTGACAAGCTTGATCATTGAGGGTTGCGCCAACATAAAGCATGTGGTATCCGACTCCATGATTAAATATTTGCAGCAGCTCAAATGCTTGGAAGTAAGTGAAGGCAAATGCATGCAGGAGATAATATCAATGGAGAAACCGATCAAAGAAGCATTCTAAAACAAAGTATTAATCTGCTTCCCTCGATTGAACTCCCTCAAATTGAAAGATCTTCAGAAACTCATTGGATTTTGCCATGAAGATTATACTGTTGACTTCCCAGCCTTAAGGATTCTTGAGATAGAAAACTGTCCAGAATTGAAGGCATTCATCCATAAATCTATCGACAAAGATAACCCTACTGATGGAGTTTTGTTCAATGAAAAGGTACTGTTTTTAACGCAGTGAATTGTACCTTATTTCCATTTCTCTTGCTATAATTAACTCTTCTAATCATTTCTTCCACTGACGCGAATACTGACATCAACTATATTACTTCTGTTAAATTCACCATCTCTAAACAACATAAATTCAAGGATTAACTAAACATAACAATTAAAAGAATTCAAAACCCCAAAAAGAACAAATCTTGCAGAGACCCAAAATTAAAAACACGAAAAAAAATGGAAACATGATTACATATGGCTTGTAAATTGAAGGTTTAGCTGACCTGTAATGAATTTGGATTTCCTTTGAAATAAATCGAAGCCTTGAGTGGAGCCTGGAAAGAAGCAGAAATGGCGATAACTAGGCGCAGGCAAGGCAACCAAGAAGAGGAATAAATTAGGAGGAACGGAAAGCTTAAAAACCCAAAAGGCCAAAACCCTTGGAGTAGCTTACGAATTTTGTACATTCAAGATTGGGGTTGTCATCAAAAGGAAGCAAGTTTGTAAATGTAGCCATCAGGCTTGCAAACCCGATATGGCTTGTAATCGTAAATGGGTTATTGGATTAATTTGGCTCAAATCAATGAGACCCCCTATAATTTCAACAAAACTATATAACCTTCTACTTTTTTTTAAAAAGGCTAACGGATTTATTAGAAAAATACATTATTAAAGAAGAAGAGTTTATCTTCAACTATCCGGATCAAATAATTTATTATATTAAACCTATAATAGACAACACACATGGAGAAGATGAATCAATTGGGGTGCTGTGCTGATTTTTTATTTGTATTTTTGCACTCTATTGTCAAGTTCTATTTGTGAGAAATTAAACTTTTGTCAGATTGGAATAAAACCATCATTGAGCAAGAGTGTAGAATAAAATTGTTTCCAAACTGCATTAACAAGTGATTGTATGCAAATCTGCAATTATCTGTTCCAACTTGCGTCTTTTTCCGTATCTTTTTTCTTAAACGGAGTTTACTTGTGAATAAAGTGATACCTATTTAAAAACTTCAAATTCCAAACTGATACAAAAAATTCTTTAGATACCAAAATGACAATTGGATGCTACTTTGAAAGGCAAATAGTGCATTAACCCTATGATAAATTACAACAAAAGAACATATATTCTTAAGTCTACTAGAAATGTAACTTCTGATTGCAAATGAGAAAAATATATATTCATTAAAAACAAACTAATACAGCATAGGACTCCATACAATGCAATATTGCTAGGTATAGGATACCAGGGGATCGACCCTACCATTGCAGGCAAATATGCTCATAGTAAAATTCAGCACAAAAAATAGGTTTCTTCACCAGGCCAAGCTCCTTGTGTGGTCTACATGGAGAAAGAAGACAAAAAAAAAGTGGTATTTCAAGTGAGCTTCATCACACTTTATATGAGGAAAGTTTGATGGTAGTTATAACAACGTTAAATGTCTAATTAAGCAACACTAATGGTAATTATAACCATGCTAAATGTCCAATTAAGGCACACTAATGGTAGTTATAAGAGAGAGCTACCGTTATATCAGTCAGCTTGGCACTTGAAAATGAGAGCTCTTGCTTATCCTGCTCTATCTTCTGCAACTAATGTAATAGAGTTACAACAATGCATACACAAACAAAATGAATATGGCGGCCTTCAGCTTCATCAATACACTAAATATGCCTAGGTGATCAAGATGGAGGGCTATACTTAAGATGTTGCTCATAGAAGCTGATTAACTGCAATGGAAGAAAAAAACAAACGAGCAAGAATTGTCAGCTCTTTAAGTCAACTTAATGAAGGAAAAGATCAGGCAAGAAAATGATCCATTACCAGCAGTGGATTGTTAGCTTTAAGATATTGGTTGTCCACCATAACCTCTTTTCCATCGGACCTGTCAAATTGTGATGAACAAAATTTATCATTGACAATATGAACTTCAAGAAAGTGCAGCATTAATTTGAGGATTCTCAAAGACTCCAACAACAGAATCACATCTAAGATCAGCAAGCTAAAAACTTGAGCATTCTAGCGGTTCATGTCTTAAAATTACTTGCTATGTTAGGGGCCACAAGTGATAGCATTATCAATTTCTCATAAATAAAATTCTAGGGAGTGAAACAAAAAGTTATTTGAAGGTAAAAAATATATTCCAAAAGCCAAAAGGAATTGTCTCAATCAGGTCATACATAACTAAAGATAAACCAGAACTAAAGAATGATCCAACCACCACCAAAACTCTAACGAGGGATATGAAAGTACATTAAGTGTTAATACATCGTAAAATGATAAGTTGATAACTCACGCAAGCAAGAACCAGACTTCAATCCAATAACACCACACACCAATAGCAAAGCAAAATTATTTTGAAGTCGGCTGAACTAAAACTTTAGAACTTTCTTAGAGAAATTAAATTGATTATGATCTGAATGGGCGTATATGTTGAAGGCTAGAAGTTTCAACCTAAAAGGTACTAAGCAATGCATAGATATAATTTCAAGACATGATAAGTCAGCCAATTAAGGAAAAAAGGCAAGCAATCTTACATTTTTGCAAGTTAATTGCATTCCATTTACTTCTTATAGAAAAAGAGAATGAAAAATCATAGCAATGCTCAAAATATAGCTGCAAGATTCATTCGGTTCAAAGGTGGTTGAAATAGGTTTGTAACAAACCTTAGTGCCAAGAAGGTTACTGACACATCTTGAGTGTTAGCTGATACAGAAGCAGAAAATCCTACAGGCTTGAGGATCTTGGTTATGACAGGTACATTTAAAGAATTATCGATCGGGGACCTATGACTCGAACTGTCTGCTGCTAAACCAAGATTTACAATTTCCATCTCTGCATCTGTAATTGCATAGCCAACATGGACATTTGTAGCATTTTGAGTCAAATTAGGTCCGGACGAGGCTGGATCCTGTGTAAACCTCTTAACAGAACCAGACTTCCTCCTTTTAGCTCCCGTGCGACGATCACTCTGCACTGATTCCCCACGATCAACCTTTTGTAACCCATTTACAGGTCCATCACCTTCAGAAGCTTTGCCTTCTTGAAACCGTATTGCAAGCTTATCTGTATTGCCCCCTTTAGAAGACAATGCACCTTTTAGCTCACTAAGCTTGGTATCATAATCATTTTCATCCTTTGTCTCGTCAATTTTCTTTGAACCGTTTGCAGAACTGGTATCCTTAACTCTTTTAGCTCTTCTGACATTGCTGCTATTTCCATTACGCTCTCCTTCTCGTGCCAACACTATAACTGTACTTGAAGCAGAAAGATCAGCAATACTGGCATTGTCAAAGGGAACCAAGGGAGTCTTATCAACAACACCAAGTTCAAGTCCAGTCGTATTATATGTAGAACCAGAAGAACAAGGCTGCTTCTTCTTGGACTGTGTATGAGGACCACCATACTTGCGTTTTCGCTTTCGACTATGCTTCCCTGAACGCAAGCTTCAAACCCGAAATGAAATTAAGTACATGCTTATATGGAAAAAGACAATTGATTATGTCCACCTTATTTGAACGAAACCAGTGAAACCTTACCTTTCCTCAAATGCATCAATTACGTCAGAACAAGACTGTAGATTCTCCAATGGCTCCCATGTATTTGCAGTTTCCGGCCATCCACGCCTTCAAAATCAATAATTTCATTACCATTTTCTTAGGAGAACAGCTCATACAGTCTAAAGCCAAACCAAAAACAAAAAAAAGGATACTCAGGGAAAGGGTACTCACCATTTGATGAGATATTGAAGCTGACCCTATCATGCATAAACACACTTACAATTAGCAACAAGTGAAGCTAAAAACAACATAATAAAAAGAACCCAGTTGAGCTGTCTGTTTGGTCCAATTGAAAATTGACCCAAAAAATAACTATTAAAGCAGAATCGTACCTTTCGAACCCTTTTACGACGAATAGCTTCAATCTCAAAGAACCCATCATCAAGCTTAGTTCTTTCATCTTCTTTCCTTTCCCCATTTTCTTCATCTTTTCCTTCTTCTTCCTCTTCTTCTTCATCATCATCCTCATCATCATCATCATCTTCCTCCCCTTGCTCCTCTTCTTCTTCCTTTTTCCCCCCAAGTCCTTCAGTTTCAACTATTTCCTCTTCAGTCCCTCCCTTTTTCTTCTCTTTGACACTACCCCCTCTTCCTCCTCCTTCACTCTGAGACACCCTTTTCCTTCCTCCTTTCATTTCTAAAACAAAAACCCAAAATCCCAACTCAAGTAAAAACCCTTCTCTTTTGTTTTTTTGCAGTGAATTTTTTACCTGAATAAACGAGAAATAAAAGGGTTTTGCTTTTGGGGGAATTAGACCCGAATTCACTGATAAAACCCGGATTCTATGATCTTTTCATAGTCTAAAATATTAAGTTTTCTGATTTGGATATCCTGTCTTTGCCGCCTTCCCAATTGTTTCCGCCAAAACCTTGCTCTTTTTTACTAGAACTTATCGATGTTGTAAGAATTAGATCTCTAGTCTAGTCAAACCGAGTAGATTTTTAGTCTTTTATTTAATTTCTTCAATAATGAAAAATCAATTTTTTAAAAAATAGAAAAAAAATTTTAAATATCTTTTATAAATAAAAATAACAAAAATTAAATATTTAAACTTAAACTCAATTAAATCTTTTTTCTTTTACCAATTATTTAGTTGCATCACATTTTTAACAATTCAATTGATTTTTTATTTACTTTTATAGATTTAATTTTTAATTTAAATAATAAATTTAATTCGATTTTGAGAAACATAAAATTTATTATAGTAAAAAGAATTTTTAAAAATATATTTAATTTTTTATACAACTTTTACTACTATCTATATCCATACACTCTTTAACTATTTCAATTGGATTTTTCGTAATTCAATCAAATTTTTATCAATTATAGATTATCAAGTCTCAATTCAACCGATCAATCCGGTTAGATTTTGATAATCATAAAATTATTATAGTGAAAAGAAAAAACTTTAAAAGAATTAAGTGAAGCTTTATACAATTCTTTTAACCATTCGTACTTTCAAATCAATACATTCTTCCAATTAAGTTAAAACTTAATCGATCAAAATTATCTGTAATTATCTATTGATTTATATTATTATTTTCAACATTGCCAACAATCCTAGAAAGTTGAATCAAACATAACCTTCATCTACATTTGATAATTAATGAGAAAAAAATGTTATTAGTGCCTGGATTTTATGTTTGATACAGTAAAAAAAATTGCATGTTTTCTCTGAAACTTGTAGGAATGAAAAAGGAAAACTAGAAGGGAAGAAATGAAGTATCTATGAGGTATATGAAAGTAAATATTGCTGCAGATGTTTTGTTCTCCTTTTGTTCTTCAATTTCCGAAAAGCGCATAGCTCGATTTGCCGGATTCTTTCCCTGCTTACACCCATCGACTCCCCGATTTCTTGCAAGGTTTTCATCCTTCCATCTTCCATTCCGAACCTCCATTGAATCACTTGCCTTTCCCTTGGACTCAGACTGTCCAATACCTTCTCCAGATCCTTCTTCATGAACTGTTTCAGCAAGATATCTTCAGCTGAATCTGATTCGGGATCCGCGATTACTTCCTGGACAAGAAAATAATGTGTTCGTGTTGAAATGAAATAGAAATGTGCTGTATCGATGACAGGTTAAAAATGGGAGAAAGGAATAGTAAGTGCTGCATGTGAAATAGGACGGACCGATGGTTTAAGGTTTTGGTTGATCCCAATCTTTTGATCGAGAGATCTCGGAGCCTTTGGTGCAAGTAGAACAGCAGTGAGCCTCTTCATGGAGAGTCCTGTTGCCTCCGCAACTTCAATATTGTCAGGCTGTCTTCCATTTTCGCTGTACAACTGCTTTCTAGCCTCCTTCACTCTGTATGTTGCCTCGACCATGTGAAACTGTACAACCAGAAAAAGAGGTTGAGAAAGTTACAGATTTGACCTTTTTTACTTCGATAATGATTACATTTATCGCAAAGGGAGATGAATTTAGGACCAGAACAGTTTAGAACTTACCGGCAAGCGAATTGTCCTTGACTGATCAGAGAGAGACTTCCGTACAGCTTGTTTAATCCACCAATGCGCATAAGTTGAGAACTTGAAGCCTTTAGAAGCATCAAATTTCTCGGCACCTCTTATAAGGCCTCGGCATCCTTCCTGTGAGTGAATCACTCAAGATTCAGACACTAAAGCGTATGCTAAATCAGCTATTTTCACGATAAATTCAACTTGTTCAGCCGCATGCTAGAGATCACATACCTGAACAAGATCTTGAAGATTCATTCCAGCCCCCTGATAATTTTTTGCAATCGAAATAACAAGCCGTATGTTGCTTTTAATCATTTTGTCCTTGCAAATTGTGCCATAATTCAAGCGTTGACGAAGGGTCTTCCGATCAACTTCAGCAGCAGCAGCCCATTGTGCAAAGGTGGGTGGTCGTCCACAGCGCTCCGCAAGCTCCTCATGGAGTCCTTCCAGTTTTAGCAAGTCCTGAAGTCATTTATAAGATGGCAATTTTATGTACAAAACAAAGAAGATGAGCTTTACATTCAGAAATGCCTGTCGATTCATCATACCTGTATTCCTTCTGACAACTCAAGTTCTTCATTAGCAGTGAGAAGCTTGGAAGTGTTGGTAGTCCCTCTCAAGTAACGCAATGGATCAGAGTAGTCTATATCTTGTAAAGCACCACGCCGTTTTCTGTTGGTAGAACCGGACTTCACTGAAACAACATTGGTAGCAGCCTTCTCAGCTGCTCTCGTTCTTTTAGCTTTTCGTTCAGTTTGGCGATTTGACCTCACTGCTATACTTCTGGATAATTGTTCCTCAAGAAGTTTAAGTTCTTCATTTGTGGGCTCTAGTTCATCGGATTCTTTTGTGGAATTTTGCACTAAATGATCTTCTTCCAGTTCAAGTTCATCCGAGACGTTATCTCCAACAATACCGGCCCTCTCTGCTTCAGTAAACAGACCCCACTTTGATGTTAAAGTATCCGTTGCAGATGACCCTGGAGATTTCATTTCTGTTTTGGCTGAACCGTGATTCTTAACCATAATGACAGCATCCTTAGCAACCTTAGCAGCTGCTCGTGCAAGAGCTACTGCTTCAGCGGCAGCAGCAGAAATTACAGCCTCATCACTTGTAAGAAGATTTTCAGTTGCTAAAGTTGCTCCGAAGCTTGCCTGCAAAAACAATGAAATTATAACTCTCACACACACTTCATAGTATGACATCAAAACAAGCACCAAAATTTGTAGTAAAACAAACTTGGCCACCCATAATGAAGAAACTGAAAGAGAATTTAGAAGTGACTATCATCCAGAGATAATGAATTGTCTCGATTTTTAAATGCATGATGTTCATATACAATATGAAGTTTACCTGAACATTACTGGCTCATTGTCTAGCATGATCTTCATATAAAGAAGTTTATCTATGGGTAATGAACTCGATAAAGGAAGAAAACATGTCAATTCCAGAAGTTCAATAGTAAATACCCCGCAATTTTCCGCTCTTATTCTCGACATTATATACTCAAAATAACAAGACTGACCTCAGAAGGAGGACCAGTTGCCCCTGTATATGTCCATGGTCTATTGGTCACAACTGAATTCGAATGAGCTTCAAAAGATGGTAATCTTAGCTTCTCTACATCAAGCACAGCCGTTGTTGCCGTTGATGTCGATGAAGTGGTCGATAAAACACATTGTGAACGGAAACATATAGATTCTTTGTGTTTTGCTGCAGGGTTCAGCGGAGAAATCATGAGAAAACAAATAATGACAAATGGTACCATTAACAATTAGGACAATGAACATACAACAGAACATTACAAACTATTGTCATTCCAATCCCGCAATGTTACAGATACAAAAGAACAACTCTCATTATAATCTATGATCATTTACTGATAATGTCAAGCAAATACACCAAATTCTATCAGAGAACACGGTGAAATCCTCGGAAATCAACAAGCCAACAAAAAGGCCCGCTAAAGCAAAGACAAGACAAAGGCAACCAAGAGAAAATCAAACCGTATTACGTCCTCGAATGCTAAAGCCCAAATGAAACAGTCCAAAAGAAGGTCATTAGTTCCAGTATACTCTTTTTCTCTTATGCAAAGCATTAACACTAGAAATGTAGGCAATACTCATTGAACACCACTAAGACGAAAAAAGACCAAAGCGATAGTGCAATATTGGCATAACTTAGATTGCTAAAAGTGACATAACCACATTAAACTCTCACTCATTTCAGATAAAGAAAGGTGGCTAACACATGAAAAAATAAACAAATCCGGTAAAACCTTATCTGAATTCTGGTAAAAATAAAAGGCATTTGCTACCGGAACCGATTTAAGTTTATCGCAATAACTACTACACACCCTTCATAGTTGTAATTGGGATAAATTCATTGACTTTGTGGCATTGAGATAACCAGCAAAAAGTACATACATATGAAATAAGTCCAGTAGTGGAGAAGCCACTTAAAACTATCACAAAAAACAGAGAACACCCATTTTACTTCTTGATAAAATAAAGTCACTAGCTTTCAATCCAAATTCGAACTATTACAAAAATCAAAGTAAACCCATAATCCCAAATTAGTTCTGATTCAATGAAGTCTCCAACTTTCTATCAAGTCAACAGTATATATACAGCAACAATCCATTTGAATTCCAATTCAAACAAAGCCATTTTTGAGAGTTAAAAGCTTACAATGGTGAGAATGGTGAGCTCTGAATTGGATAGAAAAAGTGTCAGGTTGGCACTTGAATTGTGGCAATAAACAAGACATCCTCTCCTTCCAGCTTCTGACTGAGATATTAACTAAAAACAAACAAAAAAAAAAAAAGGTGAACTTTCGGTTTCTTCTTTAACAGCCCAATGACATGGTTCAGAAAATAAACAATGGGTTATCATTTAATTATCTCCACGTTGTGCCCAAGGATGAAAAAAATATAAAAAATAAAGAGACTTACTGTTTCTGTTCTTGTTGTACAAAGTTTAAGTGTTTGACATTTTGAAGAAGAAGATTCCAGGGCTGGGAAATCAAAAGAAAGAACAAAATGAATTGAAGAACAGAGAAAAAGGAGAGATTTTGAGAAAAAGGCTAATGTATGTATTGTGATAAATAAGAGGATAAGGGGAAGCAGGGTTGCCTGAGGTTGAGAGAGAGACAACGGACACAGACTTTTTGTGGGGGGTTGAATTTCGATATTAGTCCTTGAATTATGCATAAGTTATGAATTTAGTCTCTCGGTTAAATTCTGCTATCAGTCTCTGAATTATTCATAAGTTATGAATTTAATCTCTATACTTTAATCCGATAATTTTGTACTTCTAGTATTTTAAAATTTCAGTATTGTTCATACAATATCTATTAAATTCATTATATTTTTTTGTGTTGCCACTGGTGTCCTCTCCTGTTTTATGGTTTGAACCTAGTTTTGCTCATGTTCATATTATTCAAGTAAAGTCCCTCCCAACAATCTCAATTTCAAAATTCGAACTTGGGCCAAATACTCAGAAGGAAGTCCACTTTTACTTCTTCTAACCACTTGCTGGTATTAAACTCATTAAGTTAATTTTTATTATTTTTCACGTATTATTCACACAAAAATTTAATTAATAGATTTGACAATTATCATTTTATGTCACTACTGAAATTTTAAATTTCGAAAAGTATAGGAACTAAAAATAATTCAATTAAAAATATATGGATCAAAATCAGCAACTTTGTGCATAATATATGATTAATAACATAATTTAACAAAACAAATGTAACCGCTACCATTTGGAACATGACTAAAATTAATCAATTTAAAAAATATAGAGACTAAAATAGACTAAATTAAAATATAATGACTAATTCTACAACGTATGCAGAGTACAAAGATTAATTATTTTTCTCGACAAACTTATTGAGTAAAAATTTGAAAGTCAAAACATGCTAAGTCTTTATACTTTTCATATATATGGAATTTAGTCTATATATTTCTATTTTTAAGAATTTAGTCATACTACTTTTCGAATTTAAATATTTAGGTTTAGTTGTTAAAACCGTTAAAATTATTCTATTAAATTCTCTACTGTGACATGTTAAATTTAAAAAAAAAAAAAAACCACTCAATAGTTGTTTAACAAAAAAATGACATTTTAATGAACTTGAATTTAATAAAAAATTTCAACAGTGCTAACAATCTTAAAAATTCACTTTAAAATTTTAATCCAAATAAAGTATTTAGATAATTAATGATATTATAAACATCAGTGTACTAAATTAATTATAAAATAGAGTATAAAGATTAAATTTCAATTTTAAGCATAGATTAAGGACCAAAACTAAAGTTTGATCATTATTATATAATCAAAGAAAATGTAAAATATTATATATTTGGACAAGTGTGAGAATGCATAAATATTTAAACTTACTTATAATATTATAAAAATTGAGGTGTATAACAATGTTAAAAATTAAATTTGAAATTTGAACAAAACATAAGGACTAAAACTAAAATTTGACCATTTTTATATTATTTGTACAAGTGTCCGTTAATGAACGCTTAAGGACATTATTTCTATATATAGAGTACAGTAAATAGCTGCGAATCAATTCAAATTCTTTTCATTAAAATAATAGGATAAATTATAAAAATAGTCACTTATTTATTAGTATATTTCTGTTTTGGTCAATCAGGTTTAATTTTTTTTTTTAGTCATTAACATTATCTAAATTTAATATTTTGGTCACTCTTTCTTTAAATCACTAACGATGGCCTTTTTATTAGCAAACCAATAAATTTAGCTCTCCAATATTTATAAATTTTATCAAGTTAATCCTAATTTTAAAAATTTCAACACATCTAGCCCTCAACTTTAGATATTCTATCAATTTAGTTTTACTTCTTAAAGATTCAAAATTCCAAAACTTAAAAAATATAATAAAATATTTAAAAGTTTATTTTTCCAATAAATATGCATATGATTTTGTAACAATACATACAATATATTATTTAAATCATATTCAAACTTTTCCTTTTATTTTTAGTTTATTTTATAAATAATTTTAGTATACGTCTAGCATTACTCATTAGTCCTCGTCAAATTTGACAATCACTAGTGCTAATAACCCTTACTCCAAACTTCCTGATTTCCACATCCTCTATAATGGCGCCATTGGACTGGGAATTGATTGTGAAGTTGTCAGTATGGCCTTCCACCTACTGGGTCTCTAAGACCTCATCCCACTTAGATACCCCTAATCATACCTGCTCTCAAGCATAACCTCAAATGTAACAAACTCGTTTTGGGCAACAACTTCAATATATCAATTCTCACCATTTTCGACCTTAAAATATAATTTTCGACCCAACCAAAATATGACAGTCGTTAATGTAAAAATAAGAGACTTTTTATAATTTTCAACCCCTTAAATTGTTTTTATTTCTGATCAAATAAATAAACATTTTTTACATTAATTATGGTAAGATAAACCATTATAATATTTAACATAAATTTTGCATTTGACTTTCTTTTTAATGCATGTAACCTTATATTTTATTTTGTAATATAAAACAATTCCATGTTTATTTTGATTATTTTAATTCATACTATAATTTTTAATAATAAATATTTAATTTGTATAAAAATTTACATATATGTAATTTTACATGTTTAAAATGTTAAAACTTTTACTTTATTACGAGTAATATTAGTGACAAATAGAATACTTAAATTAATCTTTTGGTATAGCAATATATATTATATTACTCATTTCTATTTTATAATCATGTTCGGAGTTCGGAAGTACCTTCCCAATAACAAAATATATTTTGTTAAAATTATTTTTACATTAAATATAAGGTTTTTTATACCCGAACAATTTTTCTAATTTCGTTCCTAAAAAAATGGATAAAGGAGATTAAATTAAATTATTATTTAAAAGGGCTAAATCTACAATTGTACCATTAAAACAGGTGTGCTAAATTAATGGGACGAAATCCAAGGAACTCTCTCCCTCTATAAAATCATTTCTATCATTTATTTTTCTATTCAAAAGCAAATGAGAAAAGTTTAGGTTCCAAAGAATCTCCAGGTAATCTTTATCTGTCATTCATGTAATCTTCCCTTTTCCTTTCATTTTATTTTATTTTTTTGAATTCTTCATGTAATCTTTTAGCATTTGGGGGTGATTTCATGGTTAACCTTTTTGATATTGTGTTATATCCATGGGGTTAATTTCCATTCATGATCATGATTGATTGTTTGCATGTATAAACGTGTTCAATCATGTACGGTATATACAGATTCATGTCCATGTATGGCTTGTCAAATATTGTTGCCAAAAAGGCTATGCATGTTATTTTTTTTATGTATGAACGTGGACATGCATGTATGTATTTGTCTTCGGATCCTTTATATACATCCATGCACTATGGCATATATGTATACGTGTATGTGCATGAATCTTTCGTGAACAAAGAAGCATCCATATAGACGGCAATAAATGTAGTATTATACTATTTTCATGCATATATATATATATATATATATCATAATTTGAGTATAGTATTATAGTTTAAATATGAATTACTTAAAATTGTGTACGATCTTTTTAATATGTTATTTTTTTATTTTTTTAATTTTGTAATAAAACAGTTATTCTCATTCATTAATTTAAAGAAACATGGGAGGTAAAAAAAATTATTATGCTTCACCTGGGTCTTATCCCTACCCACCACAAGGATATCCTTCTCTCGGTGGATACCCACCGGCCGGATATCCTCCACTAGTAAGATATCCTTCTCATGGTGGGGGATATCCTCCTCCCAACGGATACCCTTCACCAGTCGCTACAGCATATCCTTCACCTTGGGGATATCCTCCTCCTCCTCCTCCTCCTCTTGCTTCAGGATATCCTCCTCCAGGACCAATAGGACAAATTCCGATAGTTTATCCACCCGCTAATTATCCTGGTATGCTCCATACATACATACATACATACATACATACATACATGTTTCGTGAAAATAATTATTGAAAAATATTTTACTCAAATTTAAATACTTATTTCTTAATAAAAATTCATTTTTTTTTCTAAAAAAAGGTATTTTCTTAGAAAAAAAAACTTGGCTTTCTATCATATATCACCATTTAAGTTGAAGAGTTAAAATATACCGCAGGTGCTGGAAGTAGTGGTGCATATGGGGCTCACCCTCACTATATGGCACATGGTGCTTATGCAACATATGGAGGTTACTATGGCCATTGTCATGGGAAATTTAAGCATGGGAAATTTAAGCATGGGAAGCATGGCATGTATGGCAAGCATGGTGGGTATCGATACAAGAAGTGGAAGTAATTCTTTGCATACATACATATGCATACTTCTTCTTGTACATGAATGAATTGGTTCCATTGGAAGAGGAGTTGCATATCATCTTTTTTACCCTATGCATTAGCCAGGGCTAGAGTGCACAAAGTCCATATTCTTGGTGTTTGTATTTTTGTAAATTTTTTCATATTGTTTAAATTATTATGTATATTTATGATTTTTAATACATTAATATTTTTTATCATATAAATCTTGTCATATTGTGTATTACTCTGTTTTGTATATATTTAAAATTGCCGTATCTAATATCTTTTTTTTTTTATGAAAATAGCCTTTGTAATAAATAGATAAGATATAAATCACTTTTTGGATTTGAATTTGGTAATTTTTTCCATACTAGGATTTGAAATTTCATTTTGTCTAAGTTAGGTCCTAGACTTAATAATCGTTTCACATTGTGGTTTGAATTTTTTTATCTAAATTAGACCCTGAACCTAGAGATTATTATCACATTAGGGCTTGAACATTTTTTTGTCTAAGTTAGCCCTTGAAAACTTTAGAGTTCAGGTCCCAACGTAGGAATAATTACCAAGTTCAAGCCCCAAAATAATTACAAATTCAGGTATCAATATGAAAAAAAACTATTAAATTCAAACCCTAAATAATAATTTAACCCCAATTGAAATTTGTAGCTAACATGCAAACCTAACAGTACTTTCAATATTAAACCAGTTTTATATAATTGTTTTTATTTAAGTTACATTTATAATCGATACATTCAATTAATTACAAATTTAATCATTACAATAAACTATCAAACTAATATTCAATCAGTTTTAGACAAATAATTTTTCTAAGTAAACACTAAAAAAAAAAAAACCAAACTTATATATAGGTATTTAAATTGAGATAAATGGGATAATATCTGTCTATGTTTGGAATTTGGATAAATAAAATATATTAGGCTCTAATTCCGGAATTTTCTTTAATTAAAAGCTCTGCATTTTCTTTTTCTACACAAGAATGGTGAATAAAGAAAATTAGAAATTGAGCCGATTGAGTCTTAGTTTTGTATTGTTGCCAATGTAGGAGGATGTGGATTCGAGTGCGTTGAAGTAGATAATTATCTTCCTATTTATGGGCAAGGGTGTGCAAAATTCGGGTAAAACCGAAAAAATTCGGTTAACTGACCGAATTCGGTTAATCGGTCGGTTAACCGAATTTTTTCGGTTGGGGGTCGATTAATAATTTTTTGAGTTTTTTATTAACAATTAATTTAGTTCGAAACCAGTCGGTTATCCCAACTTTTCGGTTTAACAGAAAAAATTAATAAATAAAATTATAATATATAAATAGCCCACTATTCAATCAAACCCAATCCAACATAAACCCAATCAAACTAAAACTAATTACCCAACCCAATCATAAAAATTACAAATAATTTAATAAATAAAAATAAAAATAATTTGATTAATTCGGTTAATTTGGGTAAGTCGGTAATTCAGTTAATTCGGGTAAATCAGGTAATTCGATTAATTTTATACTTATTTTAACCAAAAATTAAAAGAACATATAATTTTCTATTAATTCGGTTAACCAACCGAATTAACCGAAAAATTTTGGTTCGGTTAAATTTTTTTGAAAAAATTTCGGTTCGGTTAACGGTTAAAATTTTTTAAGGGTCGGTTAATTCGGTTAATGGTGTTTCAGGTCGGTTAACCTATTTATGAGTTGAAGATACGCTATAGATAGTTCTAAATATTGTATCAAAAAGAGCAAATATGATGATCAACACCTATAATATCGAAAAAAAATATTTAATTAGATAATTAGTTAAATTAAATAATTAAGCCAAACTTTTCATCTTAAGGTAAATTAAACAAAATTAAACCCAACTCTGTCAAAAGGTTAGGAATTTGAAGTTACAGGATTCCCTTTCATTCACTTTCCTTGCATAGATAAAAGGGTTAGGGTTTGAATATTTTTTTAAAATTAAGTCCTCATTTGATAATAGTTTTATAACGTGGCCTAGATTTTTTTATTCAAATTAGGTCTTAAATCATTTTTTTCATTTTTGTTTTCTTAAATTCATTTAAATTATTGAGTTATATAAATTTTTTTTAAGATAACCAGCTTTTATAATTATATTATTTGTCGTGGGTAAATATCTCTATATTTAATGAAAATTCTAAATTTTATGAAATTGTTACTTTTAAAAAAATTATTTTAAATTTAATTATCTATACATATTTCATGATAAAATTTTTTAAAAAAATAAAGATTTTAAAGATAAATTAAATCATTTTTATAAAAAAAATGTATTTGGATACAATTTAGCTTTAAATTTTTTCTTTTTAAATTTATATTATCAACATACCTTAAATAAAAATGGACAAACTTTTCATTTAAAATTTGATTTAACGTTACATCTTACAAAATAATAACATTCTTTTAATTATAACTTATTTATAATTTTTTTTTAGCAAAAACGACCGTAAAGGTCAAGGTACATATTATTAAGTAACATCTCTTATAACAACATTGTGGATTTCCTTAGGATAATCGATATAAAAAAATTATATATTGGTTATCCTACTCAATTTGATACAGATTAAGTCAACCACCTTATTACAAGACCTATATGACCAAACTAAGTTGGCAGAATTAAACAGTTTGAAAGCTTATTTACACCTCTTGAGTCTATTTCCAATGGTAGTAATGTCAAAATCACCCATATTTAATTTAAAAAGAAAAATTTTAAAGCTAAATTGTATCCAAATACAAGAGTTAATATGCAAGGAAAGTGAGGGTAAGAGAATGCTATAGCTTGTATTACTCAACAAAGCTTATATAAAACAAGGCTTTTATACAATGATTCATGTTCCAAATGAGGGTGGGGTGCCTCTGCCAAACACCTTAACATCCAAGGCTAATATTACAACTAGTGTAAGGCTAAGATACACCCTCTAGATTATTTTAGGTTTAAAAATATTAACTAAATTGAATAACTAGTGTAGGGCTAAGATACACCCTCTAGATTATTCTAGGTCTAAAAACATTAACTAAATTGAATTAGATCAAGGAAAGACAGTTAGAGACCCCTAATAAGTTGGTAGGAGGTTTCATTCGAACCATCTAGAAGGTGGAGGCCACTCTGGGCTTAGACCTATTGCCCTCACAATTTAGGTATTCTAGAGTGATTTATTGTTCACCCATGTGTCTACTTGGTTTCATTAACTTTTAGAGTCCACATGCACCTCAAGTATGTTTGGTGTACCTTGTGAACAATTGAAACCATCTTGAAAGGAGTTTGGAGATTTTTAAAATTTGATATCCCACCAACGTCATCTAAGGGGCTTCGAAGACTTTCGAAGCCACTCGACTAGGTCTCCTTACACGCACAATTATCATTATGGTCACTACTCTTAACACTCATATACAGGTTGTGACAATTGCAACATTTGCCCATATCAAACGCCCAGAATATTTGTTGCATAATCACATATTTACTGTTGTAGCCCAATTTTGCAAACCAAACAGAAACAAAACAGAAACCAAAATTAAACCAAATTAATGTCCATTTACAATTCTTTTTTTTTTCTTTCTTTGAACCCAATTACAAACCCAAAATTAAAACCCGTTACAAGCCCTACCCGTGACCCATTACAGAGACCCGATTTCCCTAAACCTAACCCGATTACAACCCAACCCAACAAGAAACAACCCAACAGCAGCCCGAAACCCTAGCCACACTGACCTAACCCCCATTTTCTACCCTAGCTGCCCCACTTGGCCACTTGCCTCTGACTCAGCACCTGCCCTCTGTTCCACCGCCCCGGTCATATCATTCTGCTCTCAGCACTGCCTAAATCCCTGTAAAGAATTAAACGAGACAGGACAGAAAGCAGAAAACAGGGAAGCAATTTGTAAAAGTAGAGGCTATATAAGCCGATTAAGAGCATATTGTAAAGGGTTCGATTTTGAGATACAAAATAGAGAGAAAACAAATCTAAATAATAGTATATTGAATGTAAAGGCAAGAATATTCAAAGCAAAACAAAACAGCAGTACTTTGGCAATATCCAGCGAAGGGAATACCCCCGAAATCATCAATAAAGAGACCAATATCGAAGGTAATACCAGATTTCCTTCTCTGTTTTTCGCATTTTTGACACTTACAATATTTGAATACAAGTATATACTTTAAATAACTAAAAATAAGTATAAAAAAAAAGGGGAAAAAATAAAAAATTACCTTTTTCCGGCCACCGGAACGGTGGCTGGAGCGGCGACGAATGGCCGGTGATCGGCCGGTGACCGGTCCGGCACCGGAGACCCCCGGGACCCCTTCCTCTCTTCCTTCCCTCTCCTTCTCTCATTTCCCTTTCCCCTCTTCTTCTTTCCCTCTTTTTTTTTCTTCTCCGGGTACCAAATGAGCCAAAATAAAAAAATTTGGCCTTTTATACTTTTGAACTCGGATCGGGTCGACCCGATCCGACCCACCCCAAGTCCGCGTGTTGTGACGTCACATGGGCAATTTGCCACCTTGGTCCTTCCGCTTTTTATGTAATCTGCAATCAGGCCCTATCCCCTTTGTAATTTGGCCCTGGAAGTTGTCCCGTGTTTCAATTTGATCCTCTTTGCTACGATACCGTTTTGTAGAGGCGGGTAAATTGTTGTTTTGGTCCCCTTAAGCTTAACCCGCGTTTAAATAGGCCCCATTTGCATGTTTATGTTTTAAAATCTGGCCCAAATATTTGCCTCCGTTTTCAATCTAGTCCGTCCTAATACGAACCGTTTTAAACACACGGGAAATTTGCACTCCTGGTCCCTGTATGTTTTCCCCGTGTTCGCATAAACCCTCCTCCCTCAGTTTTTATTCAAAATTCGCCCCAAAAGTTTCTTTTCAATTCAATTTCGTCCTTTTATTTCCTTTTAGCGTTATTTTCTTTAAATCTTAACATTACTATTATTATATTAATTATTATATTATTTTATATTTTACTATATATATATGTATTATCATTGCTGTATACAATACTATTTTTACTACTATTATACTTACTTTCAAGTGTTAGCATTTTGGTTATTTTTATTAAACTTATTTTTAAATATTACAATTATTATTTTTATTAACATTATTTTTATTATAATGTATATAATGTATTGTGTACTGTATATGTTGCGTTTTATATATTATATCATATATCTATATATATTATGTCTTTTAATATTATTATTATTCATGCCTATATGTATATATACATATATATTAATAGTTTGCTTTTAACAGTTATCATTTCCTATATGTATTATGTATATCCCAAATACTATGTTTTATATTCGGCATACACACTTTAATATTATTTATATATCATTTTATGTATATACTTTTCAATATTACTTTGTGTATATATTATATCTTCATGTAAATGCAATTTTCAATATTATGTCTTTATATTAATATTATATTCCTAGTTTAATATAGAGCTTTCATAAAGTTATTAATAGTTTTTAATACCATCATTCTACATACCCATGCATATACATAACAAATATTATTTCCAATAATTTTAAATATTATTATTTTTTGGTTAACACATGCTTATGTATATATATATTCTTTTACATATAAACGTTAATACTACATTCGTAATTGTATTATTACTTTTAATACATAGGTACATACGTATTATTATACTACTTAAATATTCTTATTATGACTAATATATATATTTTACCGTACATCACGTATATCCTCTTCATACTATATTTATATATATATACTTCGTATCTATTTTGTATATTAATATATATATGTCATATTTATGTATATACTCTTTATTACTATTATTATCTTATGTTATTACTATTAATTAGTTTTTAATATGATATTACTATTATTTTATCATTAGTACTTTTTTCACGTTATATTTATACATATATGCTTTTTTTTTTTTTCATTTATCACATCTTTAATATTTTGCATATTATATATATATACTTTTAAGTCAATATTATTTATGTATATTTTTATTATATTACTTTCTATATTTGTATATTTTCAAATATTATCTTATGTACATACTCTCTTTTTATATTTCTAATATATATATCTTTTTTGTATAAACTTTTAACACTATTATCTATTTGATTATGCATGCATTGTTATATGTTTTATTCATCTCGTATCTTTTCACCTTATTCGTTATGTGTTTTTAATATAGTATATTAATTCACATTTTGATTTCTTCACCGATATTACCCATTCATAATCTTTTCATGATTTCATAAACAAGGCAATATACTGATTTTAACATTAAGCCGGTGATTTCATCGCTATGTTGGGTGAATCACGGATGGCTCGTGTTAAAAGCGGGATATCCTTCTCAAAAACAAAAAAACCTAAAACGCTCGTATTTTGATCGGGTCACAACTAAATTTTAAATTGAACTTGTACTTTTGAAAATTAAGACAACGTGCATTTGAAAGATACCAATTTTGGGCGTCGCGGGGGTGCTAATACCTTCCCCGCGCGTAACTGACTCCCGAACCCTCTTTTTTATCTGAATTTCAACGTAGACCTAAATTGAGCTTTTCTTTTACACAAAAACGAATTTCTCTGCCAGAAAGAGGTTTTATTAGGTGCCCGATCACACCTAAGAAAAAGGATCGGTGGCGACTCCTTTGCTTTCATAAAATTAAAATTCGTTTTCAAGATTTTAAATCGCCACAATTAGTGACCTAAGCTAAAAATTTTTCGTCGCTACAGCTGGCGACTCCACTGGGGACCAGCTTTCGAGAGTCGAATCGAATCAAATGCGTTGTCAAAATTTTCGAAATGCCTTTTTTCAAATTAATATTTAGTTGTGATCCTCAAAATTTTGCAAAAATCATGTACTCGCATCTCATTGTAAATGTTTTCTAACTTCTTGTTTACTTGTTTTGAAGCTCTAAATTTCTAAGCTTCGGTTCTCTAAGTCTAGTTTTTAAAATAAAACGAAAGGTTTGTGAGTTTCTCCCCACACACCGTTCACGTGCATTGTTGCATAACATGAGCTCTATACCCGGGCTCCGTCCCTTTTAAGTGAAAGTAAACGCTACGCCTTCCTGAGTTAACTCGTTCCTCCGCACAGGCTAGTGAATACTTTCGGGTTACATATGACTTATGCTTTCGTGAGATAACTCGTCCCTCCGCACAGGCATAAGTAAATGTAATCCCTCGAATTGATCTCGTAAGCCTGTGATGGGCTATGACTGAGGTTCTGTACTAATCTTAGTAGATGACAGTACAGACAATTCGGGTACCTTTCTAGAACCTAAAACTACATATAATGAACTGTACGAGCTACCCAACTAGAGCCATGCCGAACCTCTGTCCGTTTAGTAGATACCAAAATAGGCACACGGGAGAAACGCCTCTCACCTTTTGTACTTTCGCTTTGTATATAAGGGGATGGGATCTTTTTGGTAAATTGGATCGGGTAGCTTAAAATTACTTTAATTTATTTTCGTTTATATCTGATCACTAACCGAGTTTGATTGTCTTTGTTTTATTCCTCATCATGCATCATAGGCATCATAATAGGACGGTGTTGACTAAAGATTAGTTGCCAAAAACGGGTTTCAAATGGAAGAGTCAATTGTACAAATAACCGAGACAAACACCGTGGTTTGGGACTGGTCTTTGAGGACTCAAAGAGAAAAGGGAAACAGCCTGGTGGAAGATTGCATGGTCAATCTACCCGAGCAGGTGACTGTGAATGTCCGTCAAAACAACCTTGAAGACTTGGTTTGGATCTGGAATCAGTGGGATTCAGATACTAGGGGCATTTTCACCGAAAGGTACGGGGACATAGCCCATCTGATTGCTGTCAAAGTAGACGAAAGATTGATTCAAGCTATGATCAGATTTTGGGATCCGGGTTATCAGTGTTTCACATTTAACCAAGAAGAATATGACCCCTACGATAGAGGAATATGCTGCTTTGCTGCGTGTCGAAAACATGCAAACCTACAAAATATATGTCAAAGAGCCCAAGCCGATGACCTTCAAGAAAAAGTTAGTGAGGCTGACGGACATGACCGATGCATGGGCCGAAAAGTAAATAAAGAAAAAGAATGAAATCAGCTGTGTCCCATGGTTTTCCCTACGAGACCTGGTTTTAAATCATCCTGACATGTTGAAACGGATAAATTTGTTTGCTTTGGCTATCTATGGTTTGGTTGTCTTTCCGAAGATTCTCGGACATATAGAAGTAGCGGTAGTGGATTTCTTTGAAAAGTTAAAGCAAGGTATCAATCCCGCCCCAACCATCCTAGCAGAGACCTTCAGATCTTTGAGCAGTTGCAGAAAAAGAGGGGAAGGACGATTCATCGGATGCGCGCAGCTACTCAACGTTTGGATTTTGAGTCACTTTTGGAAGGTAGAGCGCACACCGTTCTACATGTTTTCGAATACATTTGCCCCGTTGGAAGCTCACATTAAGAAAGAATGGCAGAAGGAGGTTACTGAACAGCATTGGGTCTCAGTGTTTCAGAACCTGCGTGCCGAGGACATAATTTAAAGAGCGCCGTGGATACGCCCTTCGCTTCTGTTATACAAGGTCGGAAACCAAGATTGGGTACCACTACTTGGATTGTGGGGAGGAGTTGGTTATGCCCCTCTTTTGGTTTAAAGACAGTTCTCTTCACGACAGTTTATACCCGCCACCAGTGGTCTAGCACAGTCAGAGTTTGCTTTTGCGAGTGAAGGTTACATGAAGAAAGTCCGAGGCACTGCAAAGGCTTGGAAAAGAATTTATCTGATGGAGTTGGCTTTATACGCCGATACTATCACCCAGGATTATGATGCATGGAGGAAGCAACGGATGAGTAGTTTGCGAGTCTCATCGGCAGATCATGCCTTTCAAAATTCTTTCTCGGAAGAAATCCTATCCGCGCTAGAGACGGCGAGACAAGAATTCGAACGCGAAAAGACCAAGATGTTACGGGATCTTAGTGCCCTCCAGGAAGAAAACTATCAGCTAAAGATCGATGTTCAAATTGAAAGATCCAGGGCCGAGAAGGTGCAAAAAGAAGCCGAGGTCGTAAGAAACGACTTAAGAGATCTTCATCTGGAAAATAAAAAGTTAAGAGGCACTATAAAGAACAGCGGACTGGGCAAGTCGTCAGCGGAATGGAAAGAGGAATTGAGTAACATCAAATGTGGGATGGAATTTTGGAAAGGAAAAGCAAAGAAAGAAGAAGAAAAAGCTGCACGGGCTGTAATAGAGTTAAGGAAGAAGTCTGTCGAGCACGAAGCTACGTCTGCAGAACTGATAGCTGGTCGAGCTAAGCGTCAAGAATTGAAAGAAATGATGCGGGATTTAGAAGACACACTACAAGCTCGACAACAACAATTAAATGCTCTCTTGGAAGCTTTGGAAGAGAAGAAGGGTCAGTATGATAGAGATACCCGCGCCTACGAGAGAGCCCTCTGTGAAAAGGACGAGAATCTCAAATATTTGATCAACGGGATTCGCACGGCAGCCATGCACATAATGCAAATAGCGGATGAAGCCGAGAGTCTTAGTTGCCAATTCCCGCCTAGACAGAGATCGAGCATATCAGAATTCTTGGAACGAGTGAAAAATTATGGCAATGTAGCGAGGAAGTTTGTATGAAAGCTGAATCAAATGATGGAAAAAACGTTTTGTAAATAAACTCTTTTGATTAATGAAATGCCTAAATAGGGGCTGTCTGGAATCAACACCGATTTTGCATATGCATTCATGACTAACATTCATTCATTCATTCGTTGCATATCTCATGATCATTCGCTAAAGAGTAGAATTGTATAATGCGCAGTTGCGACGTTGTAAACATGGAATCACACCATACGTATAGAAAACGTCGACAAGCTAGAGCAATGGAGGCTGAGTTTAACGAAAGAATTGAAAGGATGGAGAGAATTCAGAAAGAATTACAGGAATAGTTAGCCAGGTCGCAACAGGAGACGAGAGAGTTGATGATAAGGTCTCGGGAAGAATCCACTGAACAGAAGGACCAATTGGCTAAAATGATGGAAATGATGTCGGCCCTAGTCAAAGGAAAGGGACCTATACAAAACCCTGAGGTTGTGAATCTTGATCAGGATCCGCCCTACCCTCCTGGGTTTACTCCGCCTCACGCGATACATAGAGGATACACGCAAGGGGGACCCGCGGGCCTGGAACAATGACCTGTAACACCTCCTCCTGTAGGACAAGGGGTATTCGTGGCAAACCCAGGAACTGCTCCGATGGATCCACCTGTCCCAAACCTAGACGATCCGGCAGAAATCGCTAGGCTAAGGATAGAGGATCATGAAGTCCAAGAAAAATATAGAAGTCTGGAGGAAAGACTTAAAGCGATAGAAGGCACTGAAGTCTTCTCGGCACTAAACGCTAAAGAACTTAGTCTGGTACCGGACTTGATCCTACCTCCAAAATTCAAAGCACCGGATTTTGAAAAGTATGATGGCTCGAGATGCCCGAAGGCACATCTCGTTATGTTCTGCCGAAAAATGACAGGGTATGTTAATGAAGACAAGCTGCTTATATACTGTTTTCAGGACAGTTTGACCGGATCAGCTCTCCGCTGGTACAACCAACTCAGTAGAGAAAAGATCCGAGCCTGGAAGGATCTTGCAGCGGCATTTTGCGAGCAGTACAAACACGTCTCCGATATGGTACCTGACCGCATGACACTACAAATGATGGAGAAAAAGCCATCGGAAACTTTTAGACAATACGCGCAGAGATGGAGGGACATCTCAGCTCAGGTGGAACCCCCACTAACCAAGACCGAGATAGCAGTCCTTTTTATCAATACCTTGAAGGCGCCGTTTTATGAGAAATTAGTAAGAAGCGCCACAAAGGACTTCTCGGATATTGTTATATCCGGCGAACTTATAGAAAATGCGGTTAAAAGTGGAAGAATGGAAGGAGAAGGTTCGAAGAAGGCAGTGCCCATGAGAAAAAAGGAGCCGGAAGCCCACATGGTGGAAACGGGAAACCGTTATACTCCTGGTCTATATTCTAATCAATTTCGACCCCGAAATTACCCGCCACCAAATTTTTATCACCCACAGACTCCTTACTACCAAACACCACATCCTGACCCTTCCTATCCCGTATATGCCATAAGTCATCAAAGACCAGTCGCCATGTTTCCTCAAAATACCGGTTCCAGCCAAGGCCAACCCCAATATGGGCCAAGGCCTGCAAGATCTAATCCTGAAAAACCACAATTTACCCCCATCCCTGTGTCGTACGGGGAACTATACCCCAAACTTCTTGAGAAACAGTTGATATCTCCACACTATGTGGCACCCTTGAAACCCCCGTACCCGAAGTGGTACGACCCAAACGCTAACTGTGCATACCATGCTGGGAATCAAGGACATTCTACGGAAAACTGCCTCGCCTTCAAAAAGCAGGTCCAAGGACTCATTGATACGGGCATTCTGCGATTTGATAATGCTAGCAATGCGACCAAGAATCCATTCCCTGACCATGCTAAAGGGAGTGTGAACGCAGTGACGAAGGAATGAAATTTACCAAGCGTTTGCCCTTACATGCTTGGGAATATTTTGAACAATGGGACTGTGGAAGAGACATATATTTTAGAACTTATTTAGAGTAATGCTCAGAACATGCTTATTGTCTCAGGCCTAGGGGCAATAAAGGCCCTTTTGTGAAATAGGCATCTGTCCAGAATTTTTATTTCCATGAAATGCATCTTTTTGAACAAATATTCTTTTTATTCTGTTTATGTGTAGGTTCCTTTACTCTTGGACTTTCATTCATATATCCTTTCATATTGACTATTATACCATGTAAATAATCTTCTCAGAATCACTTTTTCTTCAAAACTCGTCTTTGTACCTGCAATAGGTGCCCAGATATCAATGTCACGAGCAACACTGTTACTAACTCCCTTTTTAGTAAGATATGTGTTCAGAGGGATCTCAAGACTTTGAAGATGACAGAGATGATATTTAGCTTCCGATTTGTTAAGGATAGTAGGACGAGATGAAAAGACACATCCTAGCTTACAAGGGGTTAGTCGACATTGCGAGTTTGCGAAAGAGATCAGAACCTAGCTCGCCGCAGAAATAAGGCAAGACATATATGCCTCATTTGTTTCTTACAGACTCTCTATACGAGGCATGATTATTATAGGGGCAACATCGTCGACATCAGATCGTTACTAAGGGGGTAAGGTCACTTCATATACCAAAGTTACAAGGTAAACAGTCATCAAATTCAAATTCAAATCCAGATCCAGATCCAGATCCAAATTCAAATTCGAAACCAGATCCAAATCCAATTCCCAAATCCAAGTTCAAATCCAAATCCAAAATTTAAAATTCAAAGTTCCAATTCAAATCGGAATCCAAAATGGCAATTTACGGTCTATTCAAAGTCAGACACAATATCAGTGCAACAAAGGCAACCAAAGACATCCAAAAGGATCTTGAAAGATGACTAAGACTTGTGATGGTTGGTATGAAGAAGTTCCCATTTACTTGCCATACGTTGGCTAGAACTGTCGCTGGGGCAACACATTTCTCATTGGTCTTATTGAAGCTGAGATGCTTTCTTCTGAATTTTATCAGAGGAAGCTTGATGAAGCGGAATCCATTCAATTCCGATATGATCAATCAAATTGAAGAAGAAAAGTTAAGAGCAATCTGTCGCGATCAGATAATGCAAGTTTACGATGAAAAGGTTCGCCTAAGAGATTTTCATTATGGGAGCTGATATTGAAAATGATCCTGCAAAAGGAGCTTTAAAGGAAAAAGGGCACCTTGAAATAGGAAATAAAAAAAAAAAGAGAAAGAAAAGAAAGAAAGAAAAGAAAGAAGAGAAGAAGAAAATCAATTAGAAAAGAAAAAAGAAAAAGGAGAGGCCAAGGCGAAAACCCGCAAAGGGCGCTTTGAGTCCAAAGGGGATTTGAGTTGAAAACCCGAAAAGGGCAGCTCAAATTTTGATTGAGAGTGGGGCATACAGTAGTCTTGCTGTGCTTGAATTAACAATGGAGAAGTATGCTACATCTTGGGGGCATCAACGAAGTAATCCAGATCCCCTAAACACATATTGAGCTCAAAATGGTCCTCAAGAAGTTCGAACAGAAAAGCTCAGGCTGCGATATCTGGGGCACCTAGTTTCCATCCTATCCATTTTGAATTTGTTTCCTTTGATTATCTTGTTTATTTCAAAAAGTGTCATTCTTGATCCCTGTTTGTTTCGAGTTGTGCTTCCAATTAATCTCTTTGTTGTCCATTAGACATGATTCTTCCTTCAAGCATATCATATTGAAATAACGATTAGTGGACTAATAATACTTTCATAAAAGGAGTTTTGCGTATTACTCTAAAAAGCTTTCGAATAGTACGGGAACCTGAAACAGGACTGTTGTTTAAAAGCTCACAAGTATAAAGATTGGGAAATTTGAGCTTAAAATGAGTTTGTTTCGTCGATTTTCTGTCAAAGATGTTAGTTGAACAGAAACAAGATATCGAGTTGGTGATAATCTCGATGAAAACGAGCAATGTCAACCTAAGCATAAAAGAAAATCATTCTCGGAAAAATGATACTCTGCACCCATAAACATCTGATCGGGTCACCCGAAGAGGGGGCAATTGATCGAACAAGCTATAGATCCTATACCTTCGAGATACACCGGAAGGAACCCTAAAGTCGCAGTGGGGCAAGATGGTTGAGTAAAACACAATTGGTTCCTCGAATTTTGGGTCGAAATTCCAGCCAAGTAATAGGGCGTCCCAAGATGAAAAATGAGAAGAAAATCAAGATGAAAACTTGAAAGGGGCATCTTGTTAAGCAAGTTAGGATAAAAACCCGAAAGGGCGTCCTAATGAAACAGATCTGGGCCCAAGGAGTAAGACGATTTGAGCAGTGAATCAAACAGCAAGACTACAGTATTTGAAGCATTTTTAGTTGTTTGAAACCTTCAAAGTAAGAAGCCACGCTTGAAAAGATTCTTGATTGAGAAATAGAGAAGAGTTCATGCGTTAAAGATTTAAAGCATTTTGAGATAACATACTCCAAACAAAGAAATGTTGAACATTACCTGGATAAGAATTTGACGAGTACAAGAGCCTCAAAGCAAGGACAAAAGTTTAACCGGGGGCAAAAGAGTGTTATCCAAGAAACAAAGATTACTCGTGAAATTGGGAAACGAGTACGGAGTTTAAAGGGAAAGGTCAAAAAAAAATGATGAGAGTAGATCACTACAAGAGTCGTGATGAAAAGAGATCACGACAAACAAATGCAAGGCACATAACATGTTCATATAGGCATGAATGCATTTAAGACAAGCATGCGCATATCATGATTGCATCATGCATGACATATACAGATATTTTAGCAGAACAAAGGGTTTCGATGATAACTGTACCGAATCAAGGAAAGGATACTTGAGTTCTACCAGATGATATGTTTTGGTACTCTGAGGTACCTTTAATTCATGTTTCTAAAGAAATCAACTCATATTGCGAGAAGTGAGTTGAGCCTCAAGACACGTTGAGGTATTTTTAATTTCTGTTATTGACTCATATTGCGAGAGGTGAGTCAAATCTCAAGTCACGACGAGATGTTTTCAACATCTGTCTTTAATATGTTTTAAAAATCAGCTCATATTGCGAGAGGTGAGTTGAGCCTCAAGACACGTTGAGGTGTTTTTAATTTTTGTTATTGACTCATATTGCGAGAGGTGAGTCAAATCTCAAGTTGTGACGTGATGTTTTCAACATCTGTCTTTAATTTATGTTTTCAAAAATCAGCTCATATTGCGAGAGGTGAGCTGAGCCTCGAGACACGTTGAGGTACTTTTAATTTCAGTTCTTGATCAACTCATATTGCGAGAGGTGAGTTGAGCTCTTTTAGTTCTTTTTAATTTATGTTTTAAACCTAACTCATATTGCAAGAGGTGAGTTGAGCTCCTTTAGTTTCGGTTTTCAGTTTATGTTTCAAGGTCAACTCATATTGCGAGAAGTGAGTTGAGCTCTTTTAATTTCAGTTTTAATTTGTGCTCCAAAATCAGCTCATATTGCGAGAAGTGAGTTGGTTTCTTTTAATTTTAGTTTTTAACTTATGTTTTCAATCAACTCATATTGCGAGAGGTGAGTTGATCTTTTTCAATTTCTGCATTTTAATTTCTGTTCATTCAACTCATATTGCGAGAGGTGAGTTGATCTTTTTCAATTTCTGCTTTTTAATTTCTGTTTGTTCAACTCATATCGCGTGAGGTGAGTTGATCTGTTTCTATTTCTGCCTTTTAATTTCAGTTTTTAATCAACTCATATTGCGAGAAATGAGTTGAGCTTTTTCAATTCCTGTTTTTATTTTCTGCTTTTCAAAAAAAAACAATTCATGTTACAGAGATGAGTTGAGCTTTTCAATTTCTATCTTAATTCCTGTTTCTCAAAAGTCAACTCATATTGCGAGAAGTGAGTTGAGCCTTAGTTTGCACACCGAGGTACTTGCAATTTATATTTCAAAAATCTGCCCATATTGCGAGAATGCGCAGGTCGAGCAATTTTTGACTTCGTCTCAATAGAGGATAAAGACTGGAGTTGATCGAAGACATCAGATTTTGCCTCCTTGGAGTTGCAATGGAGCCAGTTGAAGGTACAAACTGTGCCTCTTTGAAGTTACAATGAAGTTAATCAAAGATATAGACCTTGCATCCCCAATGAAGTCACAGTGGAATGAATTGAAGTCACAAGTTTCATCCTCCTGAAGTTGTAGCAGAGCAAATTGAAGATACAAGATCTCATCTCTGAAGTTGCAGAAGAGTAGCTCACGACGAATTTTATATCCTTGAAGAAGAGATAGATCGAGGCTACAAGTCGAAGCTCAGAAGTCGTGATGGATTGAACCTAAAGCTATGAGAGGCGGTGGGTTGGAACAAGATTACTTGAACAAAAGGAGCACCAAAGAAGTCAAAACTTGGCAAGACCAGGCAAAATTAGCCTTTCTCTATGTCTTTACTCTATTTTCATTACACGACAATGAGCAAAGAGGGGCAGCTGTTGTAGCCCAATTTTGCAAACCAAACAGAAACAAAACAGAAACCAAAATTAAACCAAATTAATGTCCATTTACAATTCTTTTTTTTCTTTCTTTCTTTGAACCCAATTACAAACCCAAAATTATAACCCATTACAAGCCCTACCCGTGACCCATTACAGAGACCCGATTTCCCTAAACCTAACCCGATTACAACCCAACCCAATAAGAAACAACCCAACAGCAGCCCGAAACCCTAGCCACACTGACCTAACCCCAATTTTCTGCCCTAGCTGCCCCACTTGGCCACTTGCCTCTGACTCAGCACCTGCCCTCTGTTCCACCGCCCCGGTCATATCATTCTGCTCTCAGCACCGCCTAAATCCCTGTAAAGAATTAAACGAGACAGGACAGAAAGCAGAAAACAGGGAAGCAATTTGTAAAAGTAGAGGCTATATAAGCCGATTAAGAGCATATTGTAAAGGGTTCGATTTTGAGATACAAAATAGAGAGAAAACAAATCTAAATAATAGTATACTGAATGTAAAGGCAAGAATATTCAAAGCAAAACAAAACAGCAGTACTTTGGCAATATCCAGCGAAGGGAATACCCCCGAAATCATCAATAAAGAGACCAATATCGAAGGTAATACCAGATTTCCTTCTCTGTTTTTCGCATTTTTGACACTTACAATATTTGAATACAAGTATATACTTTAAATAACTAAAAATAAGTATAAAAAAAAAGGGGAAAAAAATAAAAAATTACCTTTTTCCGGCCACCGGAACGGTGGCTGGAGCGGCGACGAACGGCGGCCGACGATCGGCCGGTGATCGGCCGGTGACCGGCCGGTGACCGGTCCGGCACCGGAGACCCCCGGGACCCCTTCCTCTCTTCCTTCCCTCTCCTTCTCTCCTTTCCCATTCCCCTCTTCTTCTTTCCCTCTTTTTTTTTCTTCTCCGGGTACCAAATGAGCCAAAATAAAAAAATTTGGCCTTTTATACTTTTGAACTCGGATCGGGTCGACCCGATCCGACCCACCCCAAGTCCGCGTGTTGTGACGTCACATGGGCAATTTGCCACCTTGATCCTTCCGCTTTTTATGTAATCTGCAATCAGGCCCTATCCTCTTTGTAATTTGGCCCTGGAAGTTGTCCCGTGTTTCAATTTGATCCTCTTTGCTACGATACCATTTTGTAGAGGCGGGTAAATTGTTGTTTTGGTCCCCTTAAGCTTAACCCGCGTTTAAATAGGCCCCATTTGCATGTTTATGTTTTAAAATCTGGCCCAAATATTTGCCTCCGTTTTCAATCTAGTCCGTCCTAATACGAATCGTTTTAAACACACGGGAAATTTGCACTCCTGGTCCCTGTATGTTTTCCCCGTGTTCGCATAAACCCTCCTCCCTCAGTTTTTATTCAAAATTCGCCCCAAAAGTTTCTTTTCAATTCAATTTCGTCCTTTTATTTCCTTTTAGTGTTATTTTCTTTAAATCTTAACATTACTATTATTATATTAATTATTATATTATTTTATATTTTACTATATATATATGTATTATCATTGCTGTATACAATACTATTTTTACTACTATTATACTTACTTTCAAGTGTTAGCATTTTGGTTATTTTTATTAAACTTATTTTTAAATATTACAATTATTATTTTTATTAACATTATTTTTATTATAATGTATATAATGTATTGTGTACTGTATATGTTGCGTTTTATATATTATATCATATATCTATATATATTATGTCTTTTAATATTATTATTATTCATGCCTATATGTATATATACATATATATTAATAGTTTGCTTTTAACAGTTATCATTTCCTATATGTATTATGTATATCCCAAATACTATGTTTTATATTCGGCATACACACTTTAATATTATTTATATATCATTTTATGTATATACTTTTCAATATTACTTTGTGTATATATTATATCTTCATGTAAATGCAATTTTCAATATTATGTCTTTATATTAATATTATATTCCTAGTTTAATATAGAGCTTTCATAAAGTTATTAATAGTTTTTAATACCATCATTCTACATACCCATGCATATACATAACAAATATTATTTCCAATAATTTTAAATATTATTATTTTTTGGTTAACACATGCTTATGTATATATATATTCTTTTACATATAAACGTTAATACTACATTCGTAATTGTATTATTACTTTTAATACATAGGTACATACGTATTATTATACTACGTAAATATTCTTATTATGACTAATATATATATTTTACCGTACATCACGTATATCCTCTTCATACTATATTTATATATATACTTCGTATCTATTTTGTATATTAATATATATATGTCATATTTATGTATATACTCTTTATTACTATTATTATCTTATGTTATTACTATTAATTAGTTTTTAATATGATATTACTATTATTTTATCATTAGTACTTTTTTCACGTTATATTTATACATATATGCTTTTTTTTTTTTTTTTTTCATTTATCACATCTTTAATATTTTGCATATTATATATATATACTTTTAAGTCAATATTATTTATGTATATTTTTATTATATTACTTTCTATATTTGTATATTTTCAAATATTATCTTATGTACATACTCTCTTTTTATATTTCTAATATATATATCTTTTTTGTATAAACTTTTAACACTATTATCTATTTGATTATGCATGCATTGTTATATGTTTTATTCATCTCGTATCTTTTCACCTTATTCGTTATGTGTTTTTAATATAGTATATTAATTCACATTTTGATTTCTTCACCGATATTACCCATTCATAATCTTTTCATGATTTCATAAACAAGGCAATATACTGATTTTAACATTAAGCCGGTGATTTCATCGCTATGTTGGGTGAATCACGGATGGCTCGTGTTAAAAGCGGGATATCCTTCTCAAAAACAAAAAAACCTAAAACGCTCGTATTTTGATCGGGTCACAACTAAATTTTAAATTGAACTTGTACTTTTGAAAATTAAGACAACGTGCATTTGAAAGATACCAATTTTGGGCGTCGCGGGGGTGCTAATACCTTCCCCGCGCGTAACTGACTCCCGAACCCTCTTTTTTCTCTGAATTTCAACGTAGACCTAAATTGAGCCTTTCTTTTACACAAAAACGAATTTCTCTGCCAGAAAGAGGTTTTATTAGGTGCCCGATCACACCTAAGAAAAAGGATCGGTGGCGACTCCTTTGCTTTCATAAAATTAAAATTCGTTTTCAAGATTTTAAATCGCCACAATTAGCGACCTAAGCTAAAAATTTTTCGTCGCTACATTTACTTTTTTCCGGATATTTTCATGTTCATTATAAGGTTGAATTTCGAGATTGTAATATATCTTTTAAATTAGAAAAGGTTAAGAATACATATTTTAATATATTTTTGTTTTCGACATCTAACATTTTATTTTGTCAATTATCAACAACGACAAACAAACAACCTACTAGTGTACTAGTAAGTAGCTAGCCTCGTTTTGCATGTTCTTGAGAAGAGAGTGGTGCAATTTTAATGGTTTTGGGACCCATTCCCTCAAAGCTTGCACATGCAATTGGAGTTGTCTCTTATCCTTTCTTTTTCTTTTTCTGTGGCCACATCTTTGGTCGACACATGTTGGTTCACACTGCCATGTTGGGACGTGCATGCAACTTATGAATGAGTTTTTTTAGGGCATGAAAAATTAAGAGAATATTTCAAGGAAATTATGACTTGAATTTCAACCTTTGTTTTCATAGACTTTGAAAAGCATAATTTGTTGTATAAAAATAATTACCACATAACCAAATATCTCACAACATAAGTTTATTCTAATAAATAAATTGGAGAATATGTGCTTTATAAATATTAAAAAAAAAAGCTTTAATTCCAAAGTAAAGATTTGTTGTGATATATAAAAAGGAAACAATTTTTTTTTGAAGTATATAAAAAATTATTTGAAACAAAAAAGTAAAAAAAAAATTGATATGGATTTTTAGACGCTACACCGGCCGGGTATAGGTCTAGAAGGTATTTTTGAACCGATTAAATTGGAAATTAATATAAACCGATTAAACCGATTAAAAATCGATTTAATCAATTATTGAATTGGTTGAATCGAGATTTTTAATTTTTTTCAACTTTTAATAATTTTTTAATTGGACCAAAGAATTGGTAGTATGATCGGTTTGACCATTAGCCCGATTTAAAAACATTGGTCAATTTTTACTAATAAAAATATTGGGTTTAGATGAATTTTTAACGTTATAAAAACAAATAAATCAATTTATGAATTTAAAGTATAGATATTAAATCTTGATTTAAACATACTAATTGGGCAAAAATCAATATTTGACCGATATATAAATCTAAAATTCATATCTTTATACCACTACATGCATGATATGGATCATGCTATTTGACCAGACAAGATTATATATCTTTTTTTATAATTTACAAATGATATATGTCAACTTTTTTATTAATTTCGCCACCTGACACAATAATTTTAAATCTTATGAGTAAAATTTGGGATGAGAAAGAGAATCAATACCCTAAGTTTGTTAACGGAGTTTAGATTTATCAATTTTATGTGTGTAAGGTCTCACTCAAAAATAATTTTATTTAATAATTTATTTAGAATAATTATTGACTTAAACTTAATCTAGTTTAAACCCAATCTATACCAACAACAAGTGATAATTGTAACTCCAAATTGAATCTAAATCGTCAAAATCACTCTCTCAAAACCTCACAGTACAATGAAGAATAACTTTCTAATAAGTACTTAAGTAAAAGGTGATTAAATACACTTTAATCAACATTCGAATTCTCAAGAAAAACACTCACCAAGAAGCACACTCTCTAAGCGAAATCAATAATCTAGAAATCAACTTCAAATAGCTTCATCTCCAAATTAAACTAGGATAAGTCAACAACCTTCATTAAATTCAATGTTATTTAAAGTAAATATCGATCAACTCATTGGCAAATAAGTCTCTTACTTATAGCAAATCTGATCAGTAATTTATCGTTTAAAATAATAAAAAATCTCAGTGAAAGTTGAACTTCTAATCCTTTCAAGATTATCGTTCCACATGGATAAGACTTTAAACTCTTTTAAATTTAATTTCCTTTTTCATAAAAACATATCCAATATATCTTTTATTTTTTTGTACAAGTCAAAATTATTAACTTAATTGACTTGTGTATTATTGACAACGCAAGAAAATATAATTTCGAGTGCGTTAAAGTACATTATATTTTTATTTATAAATTAAAATAATATAAATAGCTGTAAATATTATCTATAATCAATATTCATAATCTAATCGATAATATATATTTTTACCGCTAAAATTCACTTATGAATCAAAATAAAATATTTTGAACAGGAAATAAAAGGAATAAATTAGACAATTTTATATTTAGACAATTGACAGGTTCCCAATTTTTTTTTTTTTGGACGAGAATGTAAGAGGAATAGTTATTAAAAATTTTATTTGATTTTTTGAGATAATTTAATTTTAATTTTGAAAATAAATTAAAATTCATAATAAAACTTTTGTGTCAACCAAAATCCGCCGCGGATTACAGCTGTATTCACGTCCTCTCTTTCCTCAAAAATTCCTTTTTATAATACTTTTATTTTACTAATAATTTATTTTCTTTTCATTTATTTAAATAAAAATCTATTTAAAAAAATGATTTACAAAGAAACGTTCGCCGTTTATTTCGAGAAAATTATTGAAAAAAAAATCTTTTTGGGTATAATTACAATATTTAGTTATTATACATATATATTAGAGAAAAGAACAAAAAAAAAAATCTGAAAAATGTAAGAGAAAGACAGACAGAGATTTTATGAAATGGAAGAAAAACAATAAAATGATTAAAAACAATGGAAAAGCGAGCTTCTTAATCCTCGTGATCTGCGAAAGAGTCTTACGTGAAAACCCAGATTTGCCTTTAAAGCCTTTTGATTTTGTTCCTTATTAGTATTATTATTCATTGTTCTGTAACTCCCTATCATTGCTGGACATTATATAAAAAGCTTGGCTTTTTACGTGGGGAAGGAGAAAAAAAGAATTCATCTTGGGGGGTAAAAGCTGAAATAGGAAAGGATTTTTAATGTTTTTGTTTCTGGGAAATTTGTTTCCTTCAACTTCTGTATGAAGAAAAAGCTTCATTCAAAGGTGGGTTTCTTTTATTTTTTTGTTTTAATTTAAAGAATTTCCTTTTGTGTGTGTGTGTGTTATGTTTATAGCTTACACTTGGATATAAATTTTGGGTTATTCTAGGTGAGTTTGACTTTTGTTAGTTGGTGGATGCAGGTTTTTTAGCTGGGTTTCAATGTTTTTGATTGCTTTGCAAGTTACGAACAAATATTATTATTTTTTTGTTGAATTCCTTTTTAAGTTGAAATTTTATGTGGGATTTCCTTTTTAAGTGGGAATTCCTGGTGAGTTTTTCATTTTGAGTTCAAGTTAGAAGGCATATATATATTTTTTGGGAGTTTGTCAATGGAAAAGTGTGCTAAAAGAGAAGAATTTGGAAATTCTAAGCAAAATATTTCTTGTTTTTAAGGTCGGATTTTAGTACACTATATATACTTGGAAGCTTAATTATGGTAATTTTGGGTTCAGATGAGGTCAATTTGCTGTTTTAGAAAAAAGAACCTTGAAGGAGCCAAAAGGATAATTGAAGAAGCCCTGTTGCATTGTTAGGTGGATAATGAAATTTCAGCTTGAGACACTGGAGTCTCTCTCTCTCTATATATGTATGTATATGTATGTATGTATATGTGTGTATGTATGTACATATGTTTGATGAATTTTCATGAGTATAGATGGTGAATGGAATGTTAGTAAGGAAAATGACTGTTTCTAGGCTGCTGTATGTATGTACATATGTTCAAGTCAGAAGCCCTGTTGCGTTGTTCTTAGTGCTGCTGTGTGGCAAATTAGGTGTCCAATAGTTCTAGGACCTGTGTAACTTAGTCCTGTTGATGTTTCCAATAATTTCAACTTTTGCTCAAGCTTTCAATGTGACATAGATGGCAGAAATATAGTTTAGGATCTATTTCAACTTGATGATTCTCCCTCTTTTCAGTTATGAATCGGTTGAAGACCGACCAGCGTTTGAGAAGATCCACTTATCTCACTATAATTGTTATATCATATTGATCATGGCTTGGAATACCTGTGCCAAGAAGCTCTTGATTAGTATATTGCCACAGAAAAAAAAGGCAAGGAGAATGATTTAGCTTTTGATGCAATATCGAGCTGCGGAGCTTGGCAAGATCTTCTAGCTGTTGCTTAGGGTTTGAATCTTATTTGTCTAACATAAGAAGCTTTTAGTTTGGTGCCTTTTCTTTGCTTATCGCTGTAAATAACTTTGAATGGTATCAATAAATCCTACTACTACTAGAGCCTTATGTTTTTCTCTGTTCGAAATATTGGGTAAAGGTAGATAACAAGGATAGATATGGTACATGCCAGTATATTTTATATGATCATACATATATAACCACAGAACTAAGCTGTTGTAATTACTTCACTGACTCCGACTGGGAATTTCTTGCTTAGGCAACTCGATTGCACTGCTTATATGCCATCTTTCAAGTTTTATGTTTGATTAAAGTCATCTTAATTCAAGTTATCAACATATGCAGATCACCTAGCAAGCAATAATCTTTGTTACAGCATGCTTCTGAGTTTGTTTTTGGCATCTAATCTTTACTTGCCTGATGAAATGACAGGTTCATTGAATTGTCGGAGCTTAAAGCTTTTTATACGATGGGAAAATATTTGTGACAATAATGGATCCTCAGGCTTTCATTAGGTTGTCAATAGGCTCACTAGGTCTGAGGATTCCTGGTCCAGCCCCAAAATCTTCAAAAGCTGGAATTCATGCATTCTCTGCCCCATTTTCATGTGAGATACGGCTCCGAGGTTTCCCTGTCCAGACAACACCAATTCCTTTAGTATCCTCTTACGAAGTTACACCTGATATTCACGGTATTGCTTCCAGCTTTTATTTAGAAGAGTCTGATTTGAAGGCTTTGCTAACACCTGGCTGTTTCTATAACCACCATGCTTATTTGGAGATCACTGTCTTCATGGGGAGAAAGGGCACGCATTTTGGTGTCGGAGTCAAGAGACAGCAGATTGGGACATTCAAGTTGGCGGTGGGTCCTGAATGGGGTGAAGGGAAGCCAGTTATTCTTTTCAATGGATGGATCGGGATCGGTAAAAACAAGCATGAAAATGGAAAACCAGGAGCAGAACTTCATTTGAGAGTACAACTAGATCCTGATCCAAGATATGTATTCCAGTTTGAAGATGTGACGATGTTAAGTCCTCAGATTGTACAGCTTCAAGGTTCTGTAAAACAACCGATTTTCAGTTGCAAATTCAGTCGAGACAGGTTATGTTACAAGTTGCTTCATCTGTTCCATTTGTGTGTGTATATATCCAAGAAGGTCTAGCTAAAAAAATTGCATGGAATGATTTCCGTAAATAGCAGGAATTTGACTTGTTTGGGTCATGGAACTCAGAGACGGGTCTTTGTTATTTTCCAGACAATTGTTAATGAAAGTATTCATGGTTTTGAACTGCAGGGCATCACAGGTTGACCTATTAAGCGCTTACTGGCCAGGTTCTGCTGACAATTTAGACATAGAGACCGGTAGAAGAGAGAGGAAAGGATGGAAGGTGAAAATACATGATCTGTCCGGCTCGGCTGTTGCAGCAGCCTTCATAACCACTCCCTTTGTGCCATCAACAGGTTGTGATTGGGTTGCCAAGTCCAACCCGGGAGCTTGGTTGATTCTTCGTCCTGATGTTGTCAGGCCAGAGAGCTGGCTACCTTGGGGAAAACTTGAGGCATGGCGTGAGCGTGGCATCAGAGACGCCATATGCTGCCGATTTCACCTCTTGTCTGAAGCTCAAGACGGAGCAGAGGTTCTCATGTCTGAGATACGTATTAGTGCTGAAAAGGGTGGGGAATTTTTTATCGACACCGATAGATTAATGCGGCAGGCACCAACTCCTACACCGAGTCCACAAAGCAGTGGAGACTTTTCAGCACTAAGTCCGAACTCTGGTGGCTTTGTAATGAGCTGCAGAGTCCAAGGGGAAGGTAAGAACAGCAAGCCATTAGTGCAACTGGCCATGCGACACGTGACATGCATAGAAGATGCTGCCATCTTCATGGCCCTCGCAGCAGCCGTTGACTTAAGCATTGAGGCATGCAAGCCTTTCCGAAGAAAGTTTAGGAGAGGCTCCCGAGGCTCTCGCCATTCCTTATGAAAAAAAGAACAAAGAATTAAGGTGATTTGTTTCCATGAACAAAGTATGACTCTATATTTGCTTTCATTTCTGTATAATTTGGCATTGTGTATAGGATATTTTGGTTTAGGTTTGATCAAAATATTGTTTATGGTGTCAGTACAGCCTATAAATGACACCTATAGAATCTATCCAGTCTTTAAGCTGGGGCCTTTGTACAGCTGCTGAGCTTTTTCCATTTTTGGTCTAAGGAACTCCCGGAATCCAGTAGTCACACTGGGTTCCAATTATTCTACTTTCAAAGGTTATCTTGTTTAAGAAGCATCGAGCTTTGTTTACTCGTAAAGGGTTAGAAGATGCTCGTCACATTAAGCTCTGCAAGTAGCCTAGTTTTGCATATAAACTCATAAAAACAAGCATGAATTCCCGTTTTCTTCCACAAATATGTGAAAAAACCAGACATTAAGTACTCAAGAAAACGACATTGGTATTTGCAGAATCAGTTTCAGATAACTGGCAAGATTCCAAGTTCCAAAAGACATCTTACCTGGTTGTAGCTAGAAATAGAAACATACAAACTTATAACCATCTATGTCAATTTTTTTGTGGTAACTACAGCCGCTTAAAAGAAGCTGTCACTAAGCCTCTGTTGTTTGAAACAACTTTTCAACTTCGGTTATGGTGCTGCGAGCATCTTCGAATTCGGGGCCTTCCTTCTCATTCGCTTCCTCCAATTCAGCCTGAAACCAAATATGTACTTCATCAAAATTCATGCAGTAAACTGATCTTCGATTGGGTAGGAAGTAGACTTGATAATTTTAGACATGACATGACCTCGACAAGGGAAAAAACAACTAAAACAAGGCATGAAACAAAAGTTAACATGAACATGGCATAACCATGAACAAGTGCGAAGCATTAGGAAGTCAGTCATCCCTAAAAGTTACCAGCAAATTCAGTTATAGGCAGTGTATGTATAAGCCTACATTTCTCAAGTAAATCTATTTGCGTATGCCATGGCAATATATATGCTATCAGAACAACCACTCGGAACATAAGTCTGCAAGAACTAAAATCTGTTTGCAATGCCATGGCAATATATGTTTCAAGTTTCATCAATGGTTAGTGCACCAGCTCTGATTGCTGGACCATCCTACCTTGGTGCAACAAAGAATTTCAATACTGAAAAAGGAACTAATGAAATGCTAGTGAATACAATTCTCCATCCCCTAACTTTCAAACAAAATATCGCCAGGACCTAGTTGGTAATTAGCATATAAAACCGGATTGTGGCTATCTAGGAGGCTCTAGTAGAACAAACACTGAACAACAATCAAATCACAGTTCATTAATAGTGATGAATTCAGTAAGACAAGTAACTTCATCAAATACTATTATTGTACAATACCAAAGTTGCTTTAAGGTCAGCTAATGAACCCTCTAGCCGCTTGTGACAATCAGGGACCATCATCCTTGATTCAGCCAGCACATTTTCCTGCCCAAGAAGATCAAAATTTATATGTATACGAAACAATTCACATCAAGTAGCTCCAAAATCTACATTATGAGTGTCAAACATAGTTATGTTCCAACACAAACATGATCGAATATATAAACCAATGTTCGAATATATGTCGACTAAGGCTACTTAATAAGTCTCAATTAAGATGGGGTGAACTGATCAAACATGAAAAATAACATGGAATCTAAAAAATGGGTCTTTCTCAAAAACTTAGACCTCTACAGCAGGCAAATTTCTACCATTAAAAGGGGGGGGGGAGGGAAGAGCTTTAAAAAAGCAGCAAATTAAAAATAATAATACCTGTTGCTTTAGGTCATAAGGGTCAGCTCCTTTCTCTTTCATGTCAGCTGTTTTAGCAGCTTCTCTTTCAACTTCCTTCTCATATGAGTGAAGCTCTTTAACAATTCGTTTGCAAGTCGATGTCTTGATTTTCAGATTTCTAACTGTTGCCATTGGTTAACCTGTAAAAAAATCAAAATGCTTTCTTTTACTGATTTCCACACTATAAATCACTCCCAAAAAAACCCAAATTTCTTTGGTTTCAATAAGTAGTACTACAATACTATTCATCCTTTCAGCACTTTTTTTTTTTTTTTGTTTCCTATCATCTTTTTTTACTATAGTTTTTTCTTGCATTTTCTCGGGAACCAAGCAGATGGTTTGTTTTGGAATTTGAAGAGATGGATTCAATCGATTCTTGTTTGAATGGAAACAAAAACCCAAAATAATAATAGAAAAAAGCAGACAATTACATACCTTAGGGAAGGAGATGAGATCTGAAGATGAGAATAAGAGTGTAGAAATGAAAGCTGCACAAAGTGAAAAAGCAGGCCAAGAAAGAGAACATGGGAAATATTTGGTATGGCAATAGCAGGGCCGGGTTACCCCCCTTGACCCGGTAGACCGTATTTAGTCCGGATTTGAATGAGGTAAATTTTAATTTGGATCCACTCCTTTTGAATTAGTTAAATATAAATTTAATATTTAGATTTAGATTTAATTATAAAATGAGTTATTTAGGTTAATTTTTCCCTATGTTATGATAGTAAAAATATAATTTTATCATTTTAGTAGTTTATATTTTTATAATTTTTAAATGATTAAATAAAAAATTTATCATTTTAGGCAGTAGAGGTGTCCATAAGTCGGGTTGAGTCGATTCTGGCCGGGCCCAAAAATGGGCCTAATTTTTTACCCATGCCCAGCCCAACCCGGATAAAATGCTAAAATTGAAGCCCAGCCCGACCCGGCCTTATTATTTTTATATAAATTTTTAAATATATATAATACATCAAAAAAACTAAAAATATTAAAATAAATGTTTCCCAACAAATTGAAAATAAAATAAAAAAATTATGTATACTTAAATAACATTAAGATAGATGGAACTTTACAAGCAAATACCTTTAAAATAATAATAAAATTAACAATAAATCAAGAATTATACAATATCCAAATAATAACAACAAATAGTAGAAATATTATTGTGAAATAGTAGCAAAATAGTGAAAAGAAAAAAGAAAAAAGCAACCAAATAATAATAAAAACAATAAGAAAACAGAAAAAAATAGTTGTTTTTTTTTTTGCATATTCGGACCTGGTTGAGCTAGGCTAGGGCAAAAAGGATATTATTTGAGGCCTGACCCATTTTTTAAACGAGCCTTATTTTTTACTCAAACCCATTTTTTGATCCTATATTTTTATCCAAACCTTTCCACTTTTCAAACGAGTCTTCAGGCCGAATAAGTCTCTTTTAAAAGATCAAATTATAAATTTATTTTTATTAATATAAAATTTTAAAATTTTTAAATAGTCTAAATAGAAAATTTTACATTTAGAAACCGAGTAACCTACCGGCACCTAATTTCTTATGGAGAGAAATAGACATGTTTATATTGTTGATTTAGAAGATTGTAATTTTTTAGTTTCTGAGTGTAATTTGTTGTAGATTTGAATTTTGTGAACTATCCCCAAGCAACCTACATAGAAGTGGAGTGGACAAGTCAAGGGTGAGGGCTCAGCCATTTGGTTGAGCTTTCATGCTCTTTTGGCTTTGCTTTGTATGAACATGATGAATTGAAATACGAAATATTATCTATTTGGAGACTAAATTTCACTTTAAAAACTTGATCATTATATATTTGTAGTGTAAAAGTTTGATCTTATTTTAATTGATTTTGAATACACAGATTGATAAAAATACCTACATTACGTGTGTCACCTTTCTTATTTGAAGAAGAAATATTTTAATTATATTTATTTATTATTATAAGTTGAGAAAATTAGCATTTTGTCTATTACATTCCATTTGCAATGTTATTTTTATACCAATTTTACTTTTTATAAAATTAAAATACAACGACTAATGTCTTAATTTTTATAAAGTAAAGGGATGTAATTTCAAAATTATCCCTTTTGTTAATTAATACGAGAATATTTTGCCCGCTTCGTTGGGCTCCAATTTTTTATTATAATTTTAGTTATATTTTAATTTAGCTTGTAAAAAGTCTTTAAACTTTTTAAAGAAAAACAATTAAATACTTATTTTTTTCTTAATTTATTTGGGTATTTAAACTTTTATAATGTATTAAAAATATCCTTAATTATTTTTAAAAATAGCAATTAAACCCCTACTTTTTTCTCTACTCAATTTATTACTTAAACTTTCAAAATGTATAAAAAAAGGTCCTCAAACCTTTTTTGAAAGCAATTAAGCTCTTACTTTTTTTTTTGTACTCAATTGGGTACTTGAATCACTTCTAATTTTTTCCAGTTAAAGCCATCACATGTCGCAGTCACTGCGTGACATATGGTAAAAAATGATAAAAATAAAAATCAATAAAAGTCATAAAAAGATTAAATTTTAATAAAAATAAAAAATACTTAAAATTTATTAAAAATAATAAAAATCGTAAAACATTATAAACTTTTATAAAAATAATAAAAGGAAACTTATAAAATATAGAAAAAATTATAAAATTTGCTACATGTCACGCTGTGGTTTGTGACATGGGGTGACTTTAAGTGAAAAAAATTAGAGACAATTAACTTTAACGGTCAAAGAGCCTTTTTAATGCATTTTACAATTCGAGTACCTAATTGAGTACAAAAAAGATCAGTGGCTTATTTACTCCTTTTTTTTTGAAAAAGTTTGAGGATTTTTTTGATGTAATGTGAAAGTTCAAGTACCCAAGTAAGTGCAAAAAAAAAAAAAAGGCAGGGACCTAATTGCTTTTTTTTTTTTGAAAAAGTTTAAAGGCTTTTAACACCCTTAAGCCTTCAATTTATTAAATATTTATTGAAATTGTAGTATATATTTATTAAAATAATTATGTTTGGAATTATATTTTTACTAATTAAAAATATTATTTTAGAAAAACTCAAACTTTTTGTTAAATGAAATGAGAAATGATTGTATTAGGTAAAATTTAATATTTATACTTTAATTTAATATAATATTTTTTTATTTTTAATTACTCTAAATATTTGACACTTTTAATTATTTTGAATAAAAATATCATTCCAAATTTATAATACCGAAATATATTTTTTTATATTAAAAAAGTGTATTTATCATACCGAAATAGATTTATTTTCGTGGGTTAGAAAAGTTAAAAAGAAAAGTTGAAATGCATGTAAAAGCGTTTTCGAACAAATTGAAAGGCGATAAAAGGAGTTGGAATTGCACTACCGACCAAGCTATGGACGACAGCTTGATTATTGATAGCTTCAAACCCTTAGGCATGGCGTTGTTAACTAAGACGGAATCCAACCCAAAATATTCAACATTTTTGTATAATTCCCTCAGCAAAAGGTGATTTTCAACATTGAAATTTGGGTCAAAAATCCTACGACATGCAAGAGACCGCCGCTATAAAACACCAAGCTGGAAGTGTCCCATTTCCTCGTCACCCGAAACAATGGAAATTTGGTTCCTTATCCTTCTCTTACTCTCCAGTTCTCTTCTGTTCAAAGCCTTCTTCAACTTCTTTTCCTCTTCGAAAACTGTTCGTCACACTCTTCCTCCATCACCTTCCAGTTTTCCGATCATCAGCAACTTATTATGGGTCCGCAAATCCATCTTACAAAACGAACAAAGCCTCCGTCACCTCAGCCGAACACTTGGTCCAATTGTCACTCTCCATGTCGGTCCTTTTCCTTCCATCTTTGTCTTCGATCGTTCCCTAGCTCACCAGGCTTTAATCCAAAACGGTTCCTTGTTTTCAGACCGACCCAAATCTCTCCCTGCTAACATCATCATGGACAGCAACCAACATAATATCAGCACCGCTTCTTATGGCCCTACATGGCGGCTCTTTCGACGGAACGTGACTTCGGAGATCCTCCATCCGTCACGTATAAAATCGTATTCTCATGCACGAAAATGGGTTTTGGGGATTCTTTTTGGGGTTTTACAACAAAAGGCTAAAAATGGAGAATCTGTTGAGGTTTTGGTTCATTTTCAATATGCTATGTGTTGTTTGTTGGTCTTGATGTGTTTTGGTGACAAACTTAGTCAACAACAGATTGAAGAGATTGGTGCTGTTCATCGAAGGGTGTTGAATGGTTTTGCGACATTCAATGTGCTTAACTTTTGGCCTAGAGTGACCAAGATTTTGCTTCGTAAGCGGTGGGATCAGTTGTTTCAGCTACGCAAGGAACTTGATGATGCATTGATCCCTTTGATAAGAGCAAGAAAGAAAGCTAAAGATGACAGATTGAGTAACAAGGGAAGTGATGATTATGAGTTGGCATATGTTGATACTTTGTTGGATTTGGAATTACCAGAGGAGAAAAGGAAACTTGATGAAGCTGAAATGGTCACCTTGGCCTCTGAGTTTATCAATGCTGGTACTGATACAACCTCCACAGCTTTGCAATGGATTATGGCAAATTTGGTGAAATACCCTTATATTCAAGATAGATTGTTCCTTGAAATCAAAGGTGTTGTGGGAGATTATGTGGAAGAAATCGAAGAAGAGGATCTGCAAAAGATGCCATATTTGAAAGCAGTGATTTTGGAAGGGCTAAGAAGGCACCCACCAGCACACTTTGTGGTGCCACATTGTGTGACTGAAGACACTGTCTTGGGAGGATACTTGATCCCAAAAAATGGAATGATCAATTTCATGGTGGCAGATATTGGGTGGGATCCAAAGGTGTGGGAGGATCCAATGGCATTTAAGCCTGAGAGGTTCATGGGTGAGGAAGTGTTTGATATAACAGGGAGTAGGGAGATTAAGATGATGCCATTTGGAGTAGGGAGAAGAATCTGCCCTGGACTTGGCTTGGCTTTGCTCCATCTCGAGTATTTTGTGGCTAATTTGATTTGGAAATTTGAATGGAAAGCCATGGGTGGAGATGAGATCAGCTTGGAGGAGAAACATGAATTCACCATTGTGATGAAGACTCCATTGATGGCCCACATCTCCCCAAGGAAGAGCTAAGTTATTGGACTTTCTACTTGAAATATTGAATTATATATGTGATCATGAATTGGTCATATGTGATCTTAGCTTTCATTATGGTCTATGTGGTGTTGTATACACCATTCTTATACTTATATCTATATTTATACCGGCTCCTAACAGAGGTCATACAATAAATAATGGTTTTTTATTGAAATAAATGTAAAAAACAAAATGCTTATATATGTGTATGGGAAGTTATTGACGGAGAATAAATTTTATTTTTAGCAAATATTTCAATATTTATAGGTGTTAAAGTCAATGTAGCTTCAAATCTACGAGGAAACTGTACTCCTAATTGTTAGAAATATTGTAATTATTAAAGTATATTCTAAAATTCTCGACATTAATGAGTGTTGACGCTAAAATAATCAAATTGACAAAATATTTATTGCATGTAGACCCAACCTCACTTAATAATGAGGACCTCCATACCTATGGGTGTTAAGGTCTTCTTCATCTCCCATAAATATTCATTTATTCTTTTTTATTTTTATTGAAAATCCTATTGAAAAAAAACCTAAACACTCTCCCACCTAGAAACAAAGTCCTAAATTTGTTGTAATTAGATTTTGTTACAATTAAAAATTATTATTATGAAATTTTCTTTTTTATTTTAAGAAAGTAATTATTAATTTATGATTTTTTGAACAACAAATGGATTAAATTGTTCGTGACTGATATAATTTAATCTTTCAAAGTCAAATAGATATATCCAAGACAATGTAAGGAGGGATGGTTTATCATAGACATCTACAACAATAAAGTTTAAAATGATGCTGGAGTTGTTTGTCACGTTATTGGAAAGATTGAGGCCAAAAACAAATACTTTTTTCATGAAGAAAAGCAACTGTAATGCTAGAAGATGCCGGTTTAAAAATTAGCTTTCCAGCCAATGGGGTAGACAATAATTGAAGATTAACATATATCTACAATTTTTATGTTATCAGTTATTGGATGTTGCGTTAGATAAGGAGGAGAATGAATTTGATGAGAATCAGATGAAACTCACATGGTTGCAGAAACTTGTCAAACTATCTACTTCACGTAACACAATTGTGGAGTAGGTTGAGTGATATTGATGTGCAACCCAAGACCAATATCCTTGAAGGACTTAACAAACTCAAAAAAAAAAAAAAAAAAAAAAACTCAACTTCTAAAGGAAACTTGTTTCACCCAGAGTAAAATATAAAACTTTAATTTTATTTATTTGTGTTCAATATGACTGGCCAATTTCTATAAAATTTGCAAGTCTCTTTTACATAGGTAGTTGAATGATAAAATTTTAAAAAATATATGAATCCTTAAAAAAAATATAAATTTCGACATTAATAATTTAATTTATTGTTAAACTCTATTTAGTAAATGAATAAATATGTAATCTCTTAAATAAATTTTTATATATACCATAAAACACTAAAATTTAAGCTTACAAATAACAGTTTATGGCTAAAGAGGTTTCCAAAGGATGCCACCTATATCTGTGAAGTCTCGCTTAAAGAATAATTTTCACTAACAATTTATCTAAAAGTCGAACCCCTCACAATAGATAATTGCATCCTCAAAGTTGAACCTAAATTGTTACAAATCTCTCCAAAAAAAAAAAACTTAAAAAGAGTGTCACAAAAGAACCAACGAAAACACAAAGAAATTGATTACAAAAGACACTCCAAAAACCACTCCACAATATGTAGCAATGCAAGCCTATTTATAGGCTCAAACAAAAGCTTTTAAACAATATTTTGGTAACCTTAAAAATCTTAGTAAAAAATTGACTTTATCTTCAATAACTATCCTATAACTACCTTCGTATCTAAGTAAAACAACCAACTTGGTCTCCAAGTAAAATGATAAGGGTTAGGTGTGAGTTGATGAAGGTCGGTCCTTCCTCCTCTCCCTCTCCAAATTTGATTAACATCATTAAGGGTAAAATAAGATATGGTCAAAGGATCATTTGTTGATAGTGCAACGCATCATGAAGATCAAAGTAAAATATACTGCACTTAAACTATTTAGAAGCCACGTCCAGATTGTTGTCCAAAGATCTGTTCGAATAGTTATTTGAACAAGGGATAGAACATAGTGACAAAACATGCAATTCAAAAGGTTGTTTGAACATGAGAAGAAACTTCATATATAAGATAGCTAAGGTCCCAAGAAAATTTAATAAAATTAAGGGTAAATTACAGCAACAGTCACCCAACTTTGGGGTAACTGACAAAACAGTCCTTTAGGTTTCATTTCAGTCACTTAACTTTTAAAAAGTAACAAAACAGTCCTTTTTACCGTTTTCCGTCACAGAGGTCACAGTAAAGTGACGTGGCCGTTAACAGCGTCCTTGCTGTCAACCTTAAGTCCAACTGGCCGGTTTCCTTGACTTTAAAAATAGCACCAGCGCCATTTTAGGGCTAAAGAAAAAGAAAAAAAGAAAGAAGCAGAGAAGGAGGAGAAGAAGAAGAAGGAGGAGAAGAGGAAAAATGGAGGTGCCTGAAGAGGAAAAAAGGAGCAGACCTTCCATTGAAGTCTTCCAAACTCAACATCTAGACATTTTTTCCATTAAGTTGTTCAGAAGAAAAATTGATAAACGCAAGAAACCAACATAAAATCAAGTGATTATCTGTGCTAAAAAGACGCTCAGATGAGGACCTGAATATTTATAGTTCCATATGAGCGAAGTCTCTCAGACCTCGAACTGTGATCGGGGAGTTCTATCGGTAAAATATTCAAATACATTCTGAAATCAGAGTAAGCATCAGAAAGTCTAGACACAGAACTTCATACATATTATGAGCTTTATCAAGCTAATGTTAAGTACCTTAACACTATCCACCCATTCCATAATTAAGTTTTCAGGCATTGTCGTCATCCAATCTCCTGTTGTAACTCGTAAAAACATCCCATTTTCGGCTGCCAACCACAAGTTGTAATCACTGAAGTTCTGCAGCGCAAATTATGAGTTCAGAGATTTCATTTTAAAGAAAAAAATGCAACAAGTCAAAACTAAGGATTTATCATCTGTGATAATTGAAGAGTCGCTCGTCTCTGAAGAAATATCCAGGGACTTGCTTTCTTCATGAACCATCATTTCAGTAGCTTTAACAATACTCACAGACTCTGCATATGAAGGTTAAATATTAATAAACCTGGGATATTCATGATTATCATCATAAATTATACAAATGCAAAATTGTACCTTTGGAACTCAATTCATCTTTTATAGAACAAAAAATTGGATCCTCTTTGTCTTTATTCACACTAGTGTCAAGGTTGTTTGAAATTGCATTATCACTTTCAACTTCATTATCGCTTTTGTTTTCAGAAATGCAAAGCTGGCCGTTGGTCTTCTCTGCCCTCTGACAAACCAATCATTTTCACTCACTATTTGCAATTTGTCCGAGCCTGCAAATCTCATCTGTGCAGTTGTAAAACTATGCTCCAAGTTCCGACCAGGGCTGCCGACAGGGGGATGTATTATACTCAGGAAGAGAAAGAATCCTACCTAAGGTTTTTGGAACCTGTGTACTCAAAAGATCCTCATTTTGATCCTCATTTGTTAGCAGATCAGAGAGATGTTTCTTTGCCTCGATATAGATGTTCAAGACCCTTTTCATGGAAAAATCAATAGTCTCATATTCCGTGCTTAGTTCGGAGCCCTTTAGCTTGCTTGTCTTTTCTCCTTTTGCAGCATCAATGGAAGGTCTGCTCCTTTTTTCCTCTTCAGGCACCTCCATTTTTCCTCTTCTCCTCCTCCTTCTCTGCTTCTTTCTTTTCTTTCTTTTTCTTTAGCCCTAAAATGGTGCTGGTGCTATTGTTAAAGTCAAGGAACCGGCCAACTGAACTTAAGGTTGACAGCAAGGACGCTGTTAACGGCCACGTCACTTTACCGTGACCTCTGTGACGGAAAACGGTAAAAATGACCGTTTTATTACTTTTTGAAAGTTAAGTGACTGAAATGAAACTTAGGGGACTGTTTTGTCAGTTATCCCAAAATTGAGTGACTGTTGGTGTAATTTATCCTAAAATTAATCTTTTTTTTTTAAATTGAAAACCTAAACCTTATACCCTAAATATTAAATCTTAAATTTTACATTGCTCTAAACATTAACCCCAACCCTCAACCATAATCTAATCCTTTACCTAAAATCATAAATCTAAAAAATTTAAAATTCTAGACCCATTATACCATAAACTAAAAACCTTGTGTTACTATTATTATATGTAAATTTTATTTAATTAATCAATACTAATTACACTTAAATATTATTAAGGAAATTTGATATAGTGTTAGAAAGTACATTATAATAATTTAAAAAATTAACCCAAAAAATGAAATAAAATTTTTTTATTGGACGCCTAAAAAGTATCTTTCTAGAATCATGGTGATAGAATTTAGATTACAATTATGTAGAAACCTTTATGTTTTTTTGTAAATCTAAAATGTAATTTCTCTATTTTTTTAGTAATTTAATTCATCTATTTTTCAAATTTAAAATTTTCAGTCTAATTCTTAACACATTAAACTTCTATTAAATTCACTATTTTAATATTTTATAATAAATAAATACCCATTTAATAGCCGTGCAATAAGAAAAATGTTATTGTAATGAACTTAAATTGAATAAAAGAATTCTAACTGTATTAATAATTAAACTTATATTTTTAAATCTGAAAAATAAAATAATCAAATTCTATTTAATAAAAATAGAAAGACTACCTTCCTAGTGGAGGAAGATTACAAGTAGTAAACCACATTTTAACCTATAATTTTAACTTTAATTCTATATCAATCCATAACTATCAGGAAATTATTGCTTCAAAATATCTTTGTTTAATGCTACTTCTTTCCATATATAATTATTTTAAATTATTATTATTTTATTATTAATAAAAAAAAAAAGTCTTACTTGGATGGCATGAAAATTCAAGCAAAAGAAATTTCACAAAAAATCCAATGCCATGACAAGACAGAAGATAAAACGGAGACATTGCTGCCATAAAAGTCTTCAAACTGAAAGTCGAGATTTCCATCGTCTCTCATCTCTGAAACTTAAAGCTTTTACCCTCCCCCCCGGCAAAAAAAATAAAAATAAATGGAAACTTGGTTCCTCTTCCTCTTCACTATCTCCATTTCTCTTCTTCTCAAAGCTTTCTTCAACCTCTTATTCTCTTCCAAAAAGCTTCTTTACCCCCTTCCTCCATCTCCTCCTCCCACTTTCCCCTTCATCGGCAACCTCTTTTGGATCCGCAAATCCTTCTTTCATATTGAACAAAGCCTCCGCCACCATAGCCGAAGCCTTGGCCCTATAGTCACTCTCTATATCGGTCGACGTCCTTCCATCTTTGTCTTCGACCGTTCTCTTGCTCACCAAGCTTTAATCCAAAACGGTTCGTTGTTTTCAGACCGACCCAAAGCTCTCCCTACTAGCAAGATCTTGACCAGCAACCAACATAGCATCAACTCCGCTTCTTATGGACCAACATGGCGGCTCTTTCGTCGGAACTTGACTTCGGAAATCCTCCATCCTTCGCGTATAAAGTCGTATTCTCATGCTCGTAAATGGGTTTTGGATATGCTTATTGATGCTTTACAGCAAAAGGCTAAAAGTGGAGAATCAGTTGAGGTTTTGGTTCATTTTCGATATGTTATGTTATGTTTGTTGGCTTTCATGTGCTTTGGTGATAAACTTAGTCAACAACAGATTAAAGAGATTGAAGCTCTTCAACGAAGGGCAGTTAATGGTTTTGGACGATTCGGTGTGCTTAATTTTTGGCCTAGAGTGACCAAGATTTTGCTTCGTAAGCGGTGGGAACAGTTGTTTCAGTTACGCAAGGAACGTGAAGATGGGTTGATTCCTTTGTTAAGAGCAAGAAAGAAAGGCAAAGATGAGAGATTAAGCAATAAAGAAAGTGATGATTATGTGTTGGCATATGTTGATACTTTGTTGAATTTGGAATTACCAGAGGAGAAAAGGAAACTCGATGAAGCTGAAATGGTCACTTTGGCCTCAGAGTTTATCAATGCTGGTACTGATACAACCTCCACTGCTTTGCAATGGATTATGGCAAATTTGGTGAAATACCCTCATATTCAAGAGAGATTGTTGGATGAAATCAAACAGGTAGTGGGAGATGGTGTTGAAAATATTAAAGAAGAGGATTTACAAAAGATGCCTTATTTGAGAGCAGTGATTTTGGAAGGCCTAAGAAGGCACCCACCAGCACATTTTGTGGTGCCTCATTGTGTGACAGAAGACACTATCTTGGGAGGATATTTGATCCCCAAGAATTCAAATATCAATTTCATGGTGGCAGATATGGGATGGGATCCAAAGGTGTGGGAGGATCCAATTGCATTTAAGCCTGAGAGGTTCATGGGTGAGGAAGTGTTTGATATAACAGGGAGTAGGGAGATTAAGATGATGCCGTTTGGTGTAGGGAGAAGAATATGCCCTGGACTTGGCTTGGCATTGCTTCATCTTGAGTATTTTGTGGCTAATTTGATTTGGAAATTTGAATGGAAAGCCATGGATGGTGATGAGATCAGCTTGGAGGAGAAGCAGGAGTTTACCATTGTGATGAAGACTCCATTGATTGCCCACATCTCACCAAGGAAGAGTTAAGTTATTGGACTGATTGCCATGAGTAATGGTATGCCTCATAATTTATTTTGAATGCTACATAGGATTGGATTAAATTGATGATTTTAGTCAAAGGCATGGTGCACGTTGCTTTTGATTTGCTTGTTCAGTTGCTGCTGTAACCCTTCAATCACCTTCTGAAGAGTGGTTGAGTTGAGTAGAAAGGCTTTTATATTATACATGTTAAATTTGGTACAATTTAAAAAATTTAACTATTTATTTTTTATATAGAAAAACTTTAACCATTTAGTATATAAAATCTTTTAAATTAATTTGATAAAAATATTAAATCAATTTAAAAATTTACATGCATAATAAATATAATTATATTAATAAATTTAATAATTAAATCGTCAAAAATATTAATGTCAACTCAAAATCTATTAATCCTGAACCCAATTCATTTACTTTCAAAATTACTACAAGTTGATTTACTATGTAAAATATGAACGCTCTATTGCGAAAGAAACATATGTAAAAAATCTATAAATATAACGATTCATATATGTGCGTTGTTGCTAATCAGAATCTGTATCTATATCTACTAAATTCAACGGTTTCGCATAAAAAGAAAGTAAATAAATAAACGAAAGAAAAGAAACAAATGAAAGAAGGGGGAAAGGAGGGAGAAAGGGGGAAGGAGGGGCATCCTAATGAGATCCTAATTTCAAGACACAAAAGGGGATATGGCGAAATTGGTAAACGCTACGGACTTAATTGGATTGAGCCTTGGTATGGAAACCTACTAAGTGATAATTTTCAAATTCAGAGAAACCCTGGAATGAAAAATGGGCAATCCTGAGCCAAATCTTATTATTTTATTATTTTACGAAAATAAACATGATCAAAGGTTCAGCAAGCAAGAATAATAAAAAATGGAAATGATAGGTGCAGAGACTCAATGGAAGCTATTCTAACAAATGGGGTTGACTATTGGTAAATGAATCATTATATCGAATATCGAAACCCTAGAAAGGATGCAAGATATACCTATTTTTTTTATAGGTATACTAATGAAAAACTATCTCAAAAAAGACGTACCGAACCCGTATTTTTTTTATTTCTATTATATGCAAAATCAATTTATATTTAATTGCATATAAAAATTAACATAAAAAATAAATATTTAATTTAAAATAAAAAATTAATATCCACTAATCGCTCGATAACTACAGGTGCAGAATATCATTGCCAAGTAATAATTATAATAAAATATTTTGAGGATTAAACCATAAAAAAAACATATAAATGACTTCAACTTACTAATATAAGTTGGCAGCTAATAAAGGGAATGCACAATAGGATTGCAAGTAAACATAATACAATAATAAGAGACTATTTTACTTATACAACCTTGATACATAAAATGTAATGGTGAAGGATCACCTTTGGTTAATGGCAATTAATAATCTATGTTACATTGATGTGTCTTTATATTTAAGCAAAGTGCTTGCAAAGTATAGTTGTCCCTTACACATATTCAACAACACCACCTCCAAGTGGGATACTGCAATTTACCTAACCTTATATGTAGTGCAATGTAGTCCTTAGTTGGTCATTTTCCCTAGAACCGATTTTGGAGGGAATGCTCAAAAGTTAAAGTGTCACTGTCGCACCTTCCTTAACTCCTCCAAGTGATATACCACATTTACTAGCTTCGCCTTTGGTTATCAGGATTTTCAATTAGAAGGTTTTACCTAGAATCAATTCTGGGTAACCTCTCGGTCGATCGCTAGCGCAGAGTGAATGATTGGTACTCAACTCACCTTCCACTAGAATTTATGTTAACCTATCTATCACCTAGGATTAACAACACGAGTAAAAATCAAGGAAATTAAACTACAACTATCATTTTTAAATCAATGTTTAATCATATTTTAGTTACTAAGTCATCAACCTACAAATTAACACATTATAGATTTTCAAGTAATGTAAAAGATATAGAGAGAGTGCATAATGAAAGAGAAATAAATAAAACTAAGTAAACTTAATATTAGATAACACTCAATCAATTTATTGCAATCTACTAACGAATTTGAAGTTGAATAGTCCTTCATAAGTGTAAATGCCGATAATGGTAATAGAATGATCGCAAAGCAATAGGAAAACAAAAATAAGAACACATAGATTTCATGTGAAAATCCTCTCGGGAAAAACACCACAGACAAATGAGAAGAAATTCACCAATATTGAAAAACGAATGATACAAGAGGAGTTTCGACTACATTTATTTAAAGGTTGTTCTAATCAAAGTTAAATAGTAAAAGTATAGTTCTATATGGACTCAACTTATTTAATTACCACTGTATTTATCTCTTTAACAAATAATAAGATTCGAGTCACACAAACTCTAAAACTATCCTAATCTAATTAAATTTCTATCAATCACATAGAATGTGTAACAAATATTCGTTCAGAAGATGATTCAAAGTTAGGCACCAAATTAATTTGCAAACACATCCTTGGGTTGGCCGAAGCAAATCCAACCATGTTCATTCCAATTTGGATGAACGAGATTTGGACCACATATGAACATAAGCCTATAAGTTGAAACATCTCATATGGTTGGACGTTGGTGGGTTTGATTAATGAATCTTAATTAGTATCACCAAATAAGGAATAAGATTCCAATTTAAACAAGTTTTTGACATGCCACGTTTTTCTTTTTTAGTTTTTCTAGAGACTTTCTATTATAATTTAAAGTGATACTTAATATGGTTTTCGCCTTCTAAGTTAATTATAAGGGGGAATTATATCACCTATCCTTAAATTTTATTTAAAATTTCATCTTAGTCACTCAATTTTCACGAGTTACATAATAGTGTCTAACATTATCAAATTATTATTTTTTTGTCGCTCGGCTATTAACTTCTATTAAAAAAAATAACATCACACCTTAATTCAAAGGATTAATACCTAATTTGGTTCCTAAACTACAGTTCAATTTTTTTTATATTTTTAAATTTTTCTTAACAATAATTGTAAAAATATAAATTAATTAATTTATGTAAAAAAATCAATTGCACAACAAGGAAAAAAAATTGCAGCTAATTTTCCTACGTCTAATCTCATCAAATAATAGTCTTTGAACTTTCACAAAAAAAAAAAAATAAATACCGATTCACTTTGATCCTACTCATTTTTTTTTCATTTGCTTTGTTGTTTTACGCTCTTTTCATTTGCATCTTTCTTTATTAGATCTAAAATAAGTACTGTTTTAGAAATAAACTCGTAATTCAAACTGGTTGGATCAAGAACAGGTTAGGATATCAGTTTAGACTAAGGGATTGGATCAATTGAATTGAATTACGAATCAATTCAACGGCTGAACTGACTACTCGTACGATTAGATTAATTGGTTGCACCGATTTTCTCTATTTTTAATTTTTTTAATAATTTATTTATTAAACTGGATAAATCGATCAAATTGATAACTGGTGGTCTATCCATCTATCTAGTTTTAAAAATTAAAACCTTGAAAATTGGATTTTAGTAGAAATGTATAGAAAAAAAGCATTAAAAACAATAAAAACATTTTTTAATTCTATAAATTTTGAAATTGATAAATTGGTCCCTTTCAAAAAAATTAGAGCAATTTAATCCTTTATCCATTTTATTGTGAGCAAATAAGGACAATTAATCATAACATAATGTTTTTTTTCCTCAATTGTACCTCATTTTGATTGGTATAATAACAAATTTAGCCTTCGATATTTACATACTTTGTGTAAATATTGACAGAATGTGTAAGTTTTGCAGGTTAAATTTGTTAAATCAGGGCCAAATTGACAAGATGTATAAATATTGTGAGCTAGGTTTGTTAAATTAAAATCAAATTGACAAAATGTAGAAATTTTGAGAGCCAAATTTGTTATTATATAAATAGAAGATATGTACAATTGACAAAAAAAATTAATATTTTGATTAATTATCCTTAGTTGCTGGCTTTCAAAATTGACAGGGATCAATTTGCTTTAATTTTTTTGAGAGGGACCAATTTTCTTAATATCAAATTGAGAGGGACCAGAGAGGATTTTATTCCAATAAAAACTCACAATATCACAACACGAAGCAAGACAAGAGAGGAGTCACCGTCGCTATAAAACTTGAATCTGACAGCTCCAAGTTTCGATCATCTCCTCTCTGAAACTTAAGACTTTAACCCCCAAAACATGGAAACTTGGCTCCTTATCCTTTTCACAATCTCCTTTTCTCTTCTTCTCAAAGCTTTCTTCAACCTTTTCTCCTCTTCCAAAAAACTTCCCTACACTCTTCCACCATCACCTTCCACTTTCCCCATCATCGGCAACTTCTTATGGGTCCGCAAATCCTTCTTTCAAATCGAACAAAGCCTCCGCCGCTTCAGCCGGAGCTTTGGCCCTATGGTCACTCTCTATATCGGTCCTCGTCCTTCCATCTTTGTCTTCGACCGTTCTCTTACTCACCAGGCTTTAATCCAATGCGGTTCCCTGTTTTCAGACCGACCCAAATCTCCCCCTGCTAACAAGATCATGAACAGCAACCAACATAACATCAGTTCCGGTTCCTACGGTCCGAACTGGCGGCTGTTTCGTCGGAACTTGACTTCGGAGATCCTCCATCCCTCGCGTGTGAAGTTGTATTCTCATGCTCGTAAATGGGTTTTGGATATTCTTTTTGATGGTTTACAGGAAAAGGCTAAAAGTGGAGAATCAGTTGAGGTTTTGGTTCAGTTTCAATATGCTATGTTATCTTTGTTGGTTTTAATGTGTTTTGGTGATAAACTTAGTCAACAACATATTAAAGAGATTGGGGATCTTCAACGAAGGGTGTTTACTGGTTTTGGGAGATTCAATGTGCTTAACTTATGGCCTAGAGTGACCAAGATTTTACTTCGTAAGAAATGGGATCAATTGTTTAAGCTACGCAAGGATCTTGAAGACGCATATATCCCTTTGATAAGAGCAAGAAAGAAAGCTAAAGATGAGAGATTGAGTAACAAGGGAAGTGATGATTATGTGTTGGCATATGTTGATACTTTGTTGGATTTGGAATTACCAGAGGAGAAAAGGAAACTTGACGAAGCTGAAATGGTCACTTTGGCCTCTGAGTTCATCAATGCTGGTACTGATACAACCTCCACAGCTTTACAGTGGGTAATGGCAAATTTGGTGAAATACCCTCATATTCAAGAGAGATTATTGGTTGAAATCAAAGGTGTTGTGGGAGATAGTGTTGAAGAAATCAAAGAAGAGGATTTACAAAAGATGCCTTATTTGAGAGCAGTGATTTTGGAAGGCCTAAGAAGGCACCCACCAGCACACTTTGTGGTGCCTCATTGTGTGACTGAAGACACTGTCTTGGGAGGATATTTGATCCCCAAGAATTCAACTATCAATTTCATGGTGGCAGATATGGGGTGGGATCCAAAGGTGTGGGAGGATCCAATGGCATTTAAGCCTGAGAGGTTCATTAACAATGCTGGTGGGGGGGAAGTGTTTGATATAACAGGGAGTAGGGAGATTAAGATGATGCCATTTGGAGTTGGGAGAAGAATATGCCCTGGACTAGGCTTGGCATTGCTTCATCTTGAGTATTTTGTGGCTAATTTGATTTGGAAATTTGAATGGAAAGCCATGGATGGAGATGATATCAGCTTGGAAGAGAAGCAAGAGTTCACCATTGTGATGAAGACTCCATTGATGGCCCACATCTCACCAAGGAAGAGCTAAGCTATTGGTCTTCTACTTAAAATATTTAATTATATATAGAATAATGTATTGGTTAGCTTTCAATATTGTCCATGTGATGTTGTATGCATATCCCTTCCTATATGAAACTAGTTATTTAAGTACTTTTCTTGATGATAAATTAAATTGATAAGTAATGGTGCACCTTGTCAGGTACTTCACCCACAATTAACTGAAAGCAGCTTTCATACAGTTTAAGCTTTATATATACATACAATCTAGCCTATACTTTTTTGTTGGTTTGGGTTTATTTTGATTATAGACCTAACTTTGACATCCCACTTGCTCTGTGTTTCCTCTGTTTCTTACAAAGGTGTAATGTTATGATTAATGAAAGATGGTTATGTCCTCATTGTTTATTCAAATACATGCCTATATATGAACTAACTAGCTTTGAAATTGTCAAATAATAATTTAACCAACTAATTATCAATAACAAATTTAGTTTCATGATATTTACAAATTCTATCAATTTGGTATCCAACATCATAGAGGTGGCCACCACATTTACTTTTGTTTTTTTTTTTCCTTCACTTTTTCAGCCCATATTGAAACTTAAAAAGAATTTTTTGTTCATTTATCCATTTAGGAATACATTAAAATTCATTCATTTTATTTTTCAAGTTTAGGGATCTCTCGTCCGTTTCTTCTACTGCCTCGGCCTCTCTGGGAGCGACCATTCGGTTGTTGGGTTGACGCCACTCACATCTCCAACCATTGTGGTTGGTCCATTTCCTTTTGTCTTCGTTTTTGGCTCCTTTTGTGCTAGTTTTCTTTTCCTGGCGAGGGGCAGTGCATTGCTTTCTCTGGGGTTCTCCCTTTTTGCTTGGCTTTGGAACGTCTCTTGTGTAACACCCTATACCCGAGACCGTCGCCGGAATCAAGTACAGAGCATTACCGGACTTAACGGAACTTTACAGAACTTGATCAGAAATGAATATAAAATATTGTGTAATTTATTGTATAAACGTTCATATTAACTGTTTTCGGACTAATTACATACATCTCGGATGGTTAGGATTCGAATCCTAACGAGTCGTGACTTAGAAAATTTTTCATGAAAAGCATCGTCACACACGCCCGTGTGACTTTTAGCACGGCCGTGTTGTTAAACCGTGTGGCTTTCACACGCCCATGCTAGGCAACCGTGGAACATTCTGACTTACCCGACACGGCCACAAGCTATTTCACATGCCCGTGGAGTCAGGCCGTGTGCTTCCCACGGCTAAGGCACGCCCGTGTGCTCAGCCTGTGGAAGAATCTGTCAAATTCTACACGGTCTGGTCACACGCCCGTGTAACCAACCACTCAGGCCGTGTGAGGCTATCTACCAAGCCTTGGCCCTCCTGCACTCAAATACACAATTCATATCCCACTCATTTTCACATAACACTAACCCAATTGACATTCATTTCATTTCAAACATCATATAATACATAAGAACTATGTTTGTATTCAAAACATAAAAATTTACAAGTGACTTATACTAAACCTAGTACATGCCACAATATCAAAAGATAGATACATCACCACAATTTGGAGCTGAGATCGGGATTGACTTGGATGCTTGACTGAACCTCAACTTTACCTAACCTGCGCACGGAAATAACCGTACGCTGAGTATGGGAATACTCAGTAGTATTACCATAATTCAAATTATACAATAACTTTTATACATTCAATTTGTTTTACAATTACTTAATAACTATTCATACTTTAAATCAAATTATTTAATAATATTAAGCCCTATTTCAAGGCTTGTATTTAATCCAATACATACATTATTTCATTATCAAATTTGCATTAAATCTTTTTCATATCTCATTTCATTACCTCATTTCGTACCACATGAAATTCACCAAATTTTATCACTTTATTCAATCTTAATTCTATTGCAATTTGTTCTTACTAAAGTCATATTTCAATAACAATTTCAACTAATTAATTTCATATAACATCATTTACTTTAATCAATTCTTCAACTTAGCTCATATTTTAAGATATCATATCTTAATTTCATTTCCACATATCAAATTCACATTCAAATTATGTAATTCAAATTTTACTATTCTTTTCAATTAAATTCTCATACTATTTATTTATATAAATTTCACACAAATTATGAACTTTAGTTTCGCTTCTCAATCTCATATAATATTTCAATTCATAATCCAACTTTGAACATTTCTTGAATCTTTGATTCAAACATTCAATCTCATAACACAGATCACATTTCATAAATTCCCTTTACTATTTCTTTTTATAGCTCAATCACAATCATTCGGAATTTATTAGTTCACTTATTTACCCCTATTAACTTGACTCGGACCCTGGCGGATACACGGATCCAACCAAACACACCAGATTGGCACCCAGTGCCTCATCGGATAGTTCGAAGCAAAGTTGACACCCAGTGTCTCATCGGCCTAGCCGAAGTAAAGTGGTACCCAGTACCTCATCGAATCTATCCGAAGCAATATGACACTCCAAGTGTCTCATCGACTCGAGGTCGAAGTAACCCTGAACACTTCCAATCCTATGGCATGCCAACTATATCCACTGTTATAGGCCAATTTTGGCCCTTTTAAATTACAACCATTGAACCCATCCAAAATTAAAACCCAATGTCCATTTACAGTCCATATTACAAACCCATTTTACAAAATTAACCCATTAAACCAAACCCACTAAGCCATCAAGACCCAACAGCAACCCAACACACCAACCTAAACCCAAGTCCCTCAATACCCGATTAAGCCCGAATACATCACCCAAAACCCAATTAATCCAGTTGCTAAACTAACCCATACATTAAATTAACCCAAAACACTACCCGATTACCCAAACCCCACAAGACCCAATACCAGCCCAATACCCTAAACCCAATTGCACCGAACCCTAACCAAACCCTCACCCGAACAGCCACCGCCCTAGTTGCTGCCAAATCAGAGCAATGTCACATCCACCGCCTCTGGCCACCGACCCCAGCAACTTGTACCTGCAAACAATAAATAGGAGAAGACAACAAAAAAAAAAAGGAAATAATAGAAAAAAAGGAAAAGCAGTTTGTATGAAGGCTATAAATAGCCGAATCAAAAACTGTAATGGGGAGTCTTTGGCAAGGAATACAAATCAGATTCAGAAATATTAACTAGATAGCAACTCTAATAACACAATAGCAGCAGCATACCCCAAAATCACAAGAGTAATATTCCAAGATCAGAGAATCCGAAAACAGAATATCAAAGCCAGAAACGAAGGTTTTTTTTTATATTTTACTTTGAATCTGTCTCTTTCTTCTTTCCTATCCATAAGCATATACGTATAAAAATACCATATATTTACTAATCTTAATAGTTTATATAAAATATAAATTAAAATAAAAAAATTTTAGAAAAATTTACCTTTCCGGTGGCCGGAACGGCGGCGATCGGCGGTCCACGGCGGTCCGATCATCGACCGGTGACCGGCCGGTGACCGGACGGTGACCGGTCCGGCGACAGGAGCCCGGAGCCCCCCCTTCTCTCTTCCTTCCCTCTCCCCCTCTCTTCTCTCCCCTTTTTTTTCTCTCCGGGTACCAAATGACCAAAAAAACAAAAAAGTTTATCTTTTATACTCACCGACCCGGGTCGGGTCGATCCGACCCGACCCAACTAGGATCCGCGTGTTTTCGACCCCGGAAGGGCTAATTGCACGCGCAGCCCTTCCGCTTTTTTACCAATTTACAATTAAGTTATTTTTATTTTAAAATTGGCCCTGGAATTCGACCCGTGTTTCGATTTAATCCCTGTAGCTGCTGTGCGTTTTAAGATAACTGGGTAAATTACGTTTTTGGTCCTCTGGGGTTTTAAGCGTGTTCTAATTGGTCCTTTTACTTGTTTTGATTTTAAAATTTTGGCCCGAACCTTTGAATTGCCTCACAATTTCATCCTTTACCATTTTATATTTAAATTTTGTTTCTTTTCTTGTATTATTATTATTACTACTTATTATATGATTGTATATTATTATATATGTATATACTATTATTATTATATTGTGTACCACTATTATATTTATCCTTATTATTATTACTATATTTATGTGTATATGTACAGTTTATTACTTAGTGTTATGTTATTATTATTATATAATTGTTATTTATTATTTCTTTGTTGAATTTGTTATTATTTTATTTTATTATTTATTATATTATTGTATGTATTATATTGTGTAAGCGTATGTATTTTATTACCATTATGTTGTGTATCATCATCCTATCACTATTAAATTTTGTTAGTATTAGTACCTGTTTCATTATACATACATACTTTTAGTATATATATATTTATTATTAGTAGTATATTTTAACCTAATTATTGATAATAATAGGTATATATATTATGTATATCTTTAATATACTATAATTATTTTCTTACATCATGTTATTTATACCATTTCATATACTTTTAATATTTTACTGTATATTTATGTATATATTTCGTATCTATTTTTATATATTAATATATGTGTCACGTTTATGTACGTACTCTTTATTACTATTATTATTATTATTTTATGTCATTGCTATTAATTAGTTTTTTAATATGATATTATTACTATCGCGTTTTGTTATTTTCATTATTATTAAATTGATTGTTTACTAATGTTTTGCTATTATTAACATTATATTATTTATTTTTGCTTGATATTTATACGTATTATGTGTACATCTTAATAATGTATCGCACTTGTTATTTTCACTAATATTATTATTATTATTATCCATCTATATATTATCTTAAGTACGTTATATATATATATTTATTTATCACCTTATATCTGCATCACTATTACCGTACTATATGTATCATTATAATCATTATTATTACGCGCGCATTATTATATGTTTAATATATATTCATCTCGTTCATTCTTACCTTTTGTCATTATTTACTTCTAATTCAGCATGTTAATTCACATCTCGATTTCTTCATTGATATTAATCAATCTTTTCATGTTTTAAAAAAATAAGGCAATGTGCCGATTTTAATATTATGCCGGTGATTTCATCGCTATGTTGGGTGAATCACGAATGGCTCGTGTTAAAAGCGGGATATCCTTCTCAAAAATAAAAAAAAAAACCCTTAAAATGCTCGTATCTTGATCGGACCACAACTAAATTTTAAATTGAACTCGTATTTTCGAAAATTAAGACAACGCATGTTTGAAAAGATACCAATTTTTGGGCGTCGCGGGGGTGCTAATACCTTCCTCGCGCGTAGCTGACTCCCGAACCCTCTTTTTTCTCTGAATTTCAACGTAGACCTAAATTGAGCCTTTCTTTTACTTAAAAAATGAATTCTTCAGCCAAAAGAAGTTTTAATAGGTGTCCGATCACACCTAAGAAAAAGGATCGGTGGCGACTCCTTTGCTTTAAATAAATCGAAATTCGTTTTCAAGATTTTAAATCGCCATCATTAGCGACCTAAGCTAAAATTTTTTCGTCGCTACATCCACTAAGCCCGACTAGTTAATAGGGTATCGAAAACATATATCAATTTCAATCACTTTCTCTTATTTTCAATCAAATTCACATCATTTGCTCTTTGGCCACATTTCTCACATAATTCTCAATTCAATCACAATTTGTTTCAATTTCACAAAATCAAATATTTTCACTTCAATTCACATTTCAACTCAATCAATTTCTCATAATTTCATTCCATATACATTTCAAAATAATCACATTCAATTCCAATCAAACTCTCATACATATGTATACTTCATTTCAATATCATTCAATTCATAATTTCTCATATTCACAATTCAAATCAATTTCCCAATTCAATACGTATTTCAATATCGCATTAATTCTTTTAATTCAAATCATATTATCAGAAATTTCCGTTCATTTCACATACGATTCAATTTTTATTTAATTCAATATCAATATCAACCTTTATTTTATTTACTAGACATATTATTCAACATTCAAGAATTACTAATAATAAATTCTATTTAATCTTGATACTTACCTCAATTCGCTTATTATATACATATTAATTTAAAATTTAACAAATAATCATATTTGAATTATAGTAATACTAACCTGGATTTCTCGTTTTTACTCCTCATTTGTTTCTCTCTTTTCCTTCCTTGCTCGATGTCTCGAATTCTTTATTTACTACGGAAATAATAATAATTTACATTATTAATTACAGCATTAAAATTTAAATAATTACACTTTTATTCAATTCCTATTCTTCCTCTTCATTCTACTTTCTTTTTACACAATCCTACTATATATTCTTTTAAATCTGTCTACCCGCGCAACAGTCACTAAATTGTTTATATCTGGAGCTACGAAGCTCCAAATCAAGTTTCATTAATTTTTCCTGAAACTAGACTCATGTACCTTTTTACCATAAAATTTCAAGAATTTTTAGTTTTACCAATTAATACAGTTTATTCCTCAAATTTACCCCTGATTCACTGTCTGATAGTTCCGACCCTCCTGTACTAAAGTTCAATTATCTCATAGCTCAGGACTCGGATAATGTTCTCGTTTATTTCTCTTGAAACTAGACTCACTGAGGATTCTGAACATATAAATTACAACTCATAACTATTTTTGTACAATTTTTAATAATTTTCTAAATTTAAAACAGAGTATCTCGAAATCTTCCTGAACCAGTCTTTCAAAAATTTAAATATCTCAATTTATAGACTTCCTTTGCTTGTTCTGTTTCTTTTATCTAAAAATAGACTCATCAAGCTTGAATTCTATATCCCATTCAACTTCTAATTCAATTTCTACTATTTTTGGTGATTTTTCAAAGGTAAGATTCTGTTATTGTCTAAAACTGTTTCTTATAGCTTATTTTGCACATAATTTCTAACTAAGTTTACTTACTTTTACAACTCAATTCATACTTCAATTCTACTTAATCTCTTCCCATATTTAACTTAACTATCCAATATTCATATTAGAACTCAGATTTAAAACTTATTCCAATTCAATCCCTACTACATAAAATTTATGGCATCTTTTACAATTTAATCCTCTCTTTCATTCTCACTTAAAGTTCTATCAATTAAACCCCTATTCCAACTTTTTGTTCAACATATACTATGTTCACAAACCTTAAAACTTTAAAGATCTTAACTTAAATTCATCAAAACTTTGTTCTATAGCTTATGAAACATCAAAATAAAAAAGGAAAGGGCCTAATTAACTTACCTATTAAAGCTCCAAGCTTCAAGCCTTAAATTTTCCTTTTTCTTCTTTCTTTCTCCTTTCTTTCCTTCTTTCACGTTTGCTCTCTGTTCTCTTTTTCTTTCTTTTTGTTTCTTTTCTTTTCTTTTATAACATACATATATATATATTAATTTATAATAATAATTGTTGTTATAAAAATCTATTTAATAACCAATATTTTAATTACACTTGTACACACACATTTTATTCCACATGTATTTTATCAATACCATCCATTTGTTTTATTTTAATTTATTTCATAATTTAATTAATACAATTTATAATTTAATAATAAATAACAATAAATATCTTATTTGGTATCAAATACTAATATTACAATTGTACACACTTATATTTTCACATTTGTGCCAATGAATTTATTACAAATGTCATTATTTAATTTATTTAAAATAAGAATATTTAATATAAAACCATAATTAATAATACAAATAATAAATACCAAAATCTAAGAAAAATCTTAGATTTTTCTAAGTTTGCCGCCTCAACTATTGCCAAATGGCATATTTGCCATTTTGGCCCTTTATAATTTCTATCAATCTACAATTAGGCTTTTATCTCTTATTCAATTTAGTCCTTTTTCCGAATTGCTCTTGATTGAGCTAAATTTACTTAATTAAAACCTAATTAAACACATCACTAACTTCATAAACGTTTTTAATAAATATTTACGAGTCTGTTTATTGAAAACGGAGATCTAATAACATATTTTCCGATACCTGTGCTTTTGAGGTCGTTACACCTTGTCTCCTCAGCCTCTGTTTTGAATGCTCTAGTAAGGCTACTGTCACTGTGCAAGGCGGAGCACTGTTGCCGTTTGGCCTCGATGGCTCGTGCATGGTGAAGTCGATCGAGTTGGACCAAACCCTTGTTGGTTGGGTGTTGATGCCCTCTCGGAAGCATTTACAGCCGTCGGTATCCCTGACGTGCACCATGGTGGTGACAAAAGTCCTCGATGACCTGGCCCTAGCATTGGCTCCTCCTCAACAGTGGATTTGTTAGTTGTTGGTATGTCAGCCATGCAGGATTTGCACTTTCCAATCACTCTCTTCCCTAGGGGTGTTCATTCGGTTAACCGATCGGTTAATCGACCCGAAATTATGTTAACTGAATTAATCGACCTTTTAAAATTTTTAACCGTTAACCGAACAGAAATTTTTTTTTAAAAAATTAACCGATACGAAATTTTTTCGGTTAATTCGATCGGTTAACCGAATTAGCCGAATTTTTTTAAATTTTTAGTTAAAAATTAACCGAATTAACTGATTGACCGATTAGCCGAATTAACCGATTAACCGAATTAACTGATTAACCGAATTGAATCACTACATATTAAAAACATTACATAAATCTTTGAATCACTACATAATTAAAAACATTACATAAGTCTTTGAATCACTACATAATTAAAAACGTTACATAAGTCTTGAAATTAACACATAATTGAAATGTAAGTCTTTAATAATCTCCATTTATATCCATTTCTTCTCTCTAAAAGATCTCCATTTGCATTAAACCTACAAAAAAAACATGTGCAAAAATTTAACATATAATAGAAATATATGCATTAAAAAAATCAAATAATATAAACAAACGAATAGATTATAAGTTAACAAGAATAAGATAGTAAGTATACCCTTCAACTCACGAAAGCTCATGAATTTAGAGTAGGCTCTGATGTAGGGGTGAGCATTCGATCGAATCGAATAAAAAAATTTCGAGTTAATCGAGTTTTCGAATCTTATTTTATCATTCAAACTTTATTTGAAATTTTCTCTAATCGAGTCGAGTGAGATAGAATTCGAAACTAATAGAATCGAATATATTTGTTCGAGTTAAATTTTAAAAAATAATTTTGGGTTCTTATAACCACTATCACCCATCGTAATAAAATTTTGTCACTATAATCAAATTTTTTATTAACTTTCATCACCTCATAATTATTTATTAATCTCTTATATACGGGTTAGCTTTTTTGTTTGCTTAGTTGTTTCAATTATCTTCAAATTCTTGTCACTATGTATTTTGGAATTAAAAAATATATTAAATGTAATAATGTGACTTTTTAATAAAAGTTCTTTTAAAGATAAAACGTGAAATTAATACCAATATAAAATTTTAACACGAATAATTTATGACATCATTAATAATTCAATTTTAATATAAATATTCAATATGAATAAACAATTCAATAATATAAATAATATAAAATGTGAATTTTAATTTAATAATATAAATAGCAGATATAAATAAAATTATTACTATTTATGTTTATGGGTTTTTTTTAAGATAATTTTGATTTTTTTATTTGGGAGTAAATAGTGAGAAGTAAAAGTTTGAGGGAAAGTAAATAGGGAGAGTAAATTTTGGAGGGAAAATATTAAAAAAATTGGGGAGATGAGTTTGGGGTAGATGGGGGTGGGATTTTGAGGGAAAGTAAATAGGGAGAGTAAATTTTGGAGGGAAAATATTAAAAAAAATTGGGGAGATGAGTATGTGATAGATGAGGGGTGGGATGAAAAGAGAGTAGAAGTTTTAAGGGGAAAGTGGGAGGGAGTAAAAATTTTAGGGGAAAATAAAAAGTTTTAAGGGGATTTGGGAGTAAAATTTTGAGGAAAAGTAAATAGGAGAGTAAAATTTTGGTGGGAAATGGATTTTGGGTAGATGGGGAGTTGGGATGAGAGAGGAGTAAAAGTTTTGAGGAGAAAGTGGGAAGGAGTAAAAATTTTGAGGAAAAAGTAAAAAGGTTTGGAAGTTTGGGGTAAAAATGTAAAATATTATAGTTTGATATTCGAATTATTCGAGTTATTTGAATTTAAAAACTCAACTCGATTCGAACTCGAAATTCGAAAAAAAATTCGAGTTGACTCGAATAACTCGAATAATTCGAATAACTCGATTCGTTTAACTCGAAATTCAAATTTTTTTCGATTTTTTTTAGTCGAATCGAGTTTTGCTCACCCCTACTCTGATGCATTCCAAGAAAAGTCTAAACATTGAATCAATTAAATAAGTAGGAGTGAGATAGTAAAAAAAATTGAAACTATTAAAATAAAATAGTAAATATACCATTTTCAATCTTGTCAAGCTCTTGGATTTGTTCTTCAATCTTTTTTAAGTCTTCTTGTGATGAAGATTTTCGAATCCAATCTTGAGTACACACAAGAGCTTGTACAATTAAAGGAGTTAAGGAACTCCTATATTGATCAAGCACACGTCCCCCGGAGCTAAATGCAGACTCTGAAGCAACCGTAGAAACCGGTATAGCTAACACATCTCTAGCCATTTTTGAAAGAGTGGGAAATCTAGGGCTATTAACTTTCCACCACAATAAAATATCAAAATCTTCAACAAATTCCTCATTAGCCTCAACTAGATATTTATCCAACTCAGATGTTTTATCCTCACCACAAATTTCTAACTCACGCTTGTTGTAGCCCAATTTTGCATTCATTATAAACCCAAACAAAAACAAAACAGGAACCAAAATTATAAGTCCAGTCCATTTACAAAAAATACTAAACCCAATTACATTTTATACAGCCAACAGTAGCCCAAAACCAAATAACCCCTAACCCATTACAAACTAACCCAACCCGTTACAAGCCTAAATACCTAGCCCAGCACCCAAACCCTAATCAGCAGAAACCCTAGCCCGAACCTCCACTTGTTCTGACTGCTGCTGCTCCTCTGACTCAACAGTCCCATCCACCGCCCCAAGGTCATCTCAGCACCGCCCTTGGCCACCACGGTACCTGCAAAGACATTAAAGAGACAAGGACATAAGACAATAGAAAAATAATAAATGAACAACTTGTAAACGAAGTAATGAGACTATAAAAGCCCGGATTAAAAACATTGTAAAGGGTTCGGATTTTTTACCAAAAAAGATCAATACGAACAGAGAGTTTAAACACAGAATAGTGACATTTTAAGCAATTTCCAGCGAAGGGAACACCCCCGAATCAAGACACATCAGAGCAGAATCGACAGTAAGGTGATTCGTTTTACAGTTTTATATATATTTTCACGCATGTAGTTTTAAAAATAACAAAGGTAATAATAAGTTATAAAAAAATAAAAAAAGAAAAAAGTATAAAATTTACCTTTTTCCGGCACCCGGAACGGTGGCCGGAACGGCGGCGGACGGCGGCGCGAACGGTGGTCAACGATCGGCCGGTGATCGGCCGGTGACCGGCCGGTGACCGGCCGGCGACCGGTCCGGTGACCGGACCTTCCCCGGATCCCCCCTCTCTCCTTCCTTCCTTCTCTTTCCTTTCCTTTCTTTCCCTTTCCTTTCTCCCTTCTCCTTTCTCCTTTCTTTCTTTCTCCTCTCCCCTTCCCCTTTCTTTTTTTTTTTCTCTCCGGATACCAAATGAGCCAGAAACAAAAAAATCGCCCTTTTATACTAACCGACCTGGGTCGGGTCGACCCGACCCAGGTCCGCTCAAGGTCCGCGTGCTCTGACGTCACGTGGGGAATTTGCGCAATTGGTCCTTCCGCTTTCTTTTTAAGTTACAATCAAGTTATTTTTATTTTAAATTGACCCTGAAAGTTACTCCGTGTTTCAATATGGTCCCCACTGCTGCGCACCGTTTTAAAAGCACGGGAAAATTGCTGTTTTGGCCCCCTGAGGTTTTGCCCGTGTTCTAATAGGTCCCTGTGACTTGTTTTAATTTTAAAATTTGGCCCGAACCTTTGTTTTGTTCTTCAATTTAGTCCCCTTTCCAGCGACACCGTCTTGAATAACCGGGAAAATTACTGTTTTGGTCCCCTGAGGTTTTGCCCGTGTTCGAATAGGTCCCTTTTGACTGTTTTGGTTTTAAAATCTGGCCCAAAACTTTAAATCTGTTTCTAATTTGGTCCTTTTTGCCCTATTTCGTTTTTTCTTATTTTATTATTATTATTATTATTATTATTATTATTATTATTATTATAATAATATATGTGTACATATATATAGCACGTTATTATTTGTGTCTATTTATATTAAGTTTTATTCGTTTTAATATTGGTTGATATTGTTAATATTATTATGTCTATCTACTATTTTGTTTTTTAAACATTAATATTATTCCTTTTATATTATATATATTATTATTCTTTCCAATATTATATTTTATTATATCGTTATTACTATTTACTTTCTTTATGCATATATATAATATATTCTTAGTATTATCATTATATATTTTATTTTCTAAACACGTACGTATGTGTATTTTATATATTTATAATCGATCCTAATATTTTTATTTCTCATAAATATATACTTATTACTACTATTATCATTATACATTTTTTACTATATGTACATATCACTCCACCGTTTATTTATTCTTTTTGGTATATTTATTATTTCATGTGTATGTTTTTAACGTTATATATGTTTATATATTACGTGCATATATTTCTAATGTTATATTTTATATATTATGTATCCTGTATATACTTTTAACATTATTATGTATGTATATATATGTATAAATCCAAGTAGTGTTGTAAATAATTTGTCTCTAATATTATCATTTCCCACGTATGTGTTACGTATATTTCTAATATTATTATCATCAATATACATAGCTATTTTCATGTGCTTATTTCAAATACATCATTTCTACATTATATCATTACGTATATATCACATTTCCATCTTGATTATTGATATATATATATATACTTTGCGTGTACCCATAATATCATATTACTCGTATATTTTCATCCCATGTTTTATATATATTATCATATATGTGTGTTTATCAAACTTAGCATTATCTGTTTTATATATGTTTGCATTATTATTATTGTCACACTATATGCATCACTATAACCATTATTATTACGCATGCATTATTATATGTTTAATATATATTACATATTATTTATTCCGTATATTTTTCACCTTTATCATCATTTGTTTTTAACATAGCATATTGTTTCACATTATTGTTATTTCTATGTCAACTCTCTTTGTCACAATCTTTTCATGTTTTAAAAAAATAAGGCAATGTGCCGATTTAAATATTATGCCGGTGATTTCATCGCTATGTTGGGTGAATCACGAATGGCTCGTGTTAAAAGCGAGATATCCTTCTTAAAAATAAAAAACCCTTAAAATGCTCGTATTTTGATCGGACCACAACTAAATTTTTAAATTGAACTCGTATTTTCAAAAATTAAGACAACGCATGTTTGAAAAGATACCAATTTTTGGGCGTCGCGGGGGTGCTAATACCTTCCCCGCGCGTAACCGACTCCTGGACTCTACTTTTCTCTGAATTTCAACGTGGACCTAAATTTAGCCTTTTTACTTAAAAAACGAATTTTTCAGCCAAAAGAAGTTTTAATAGGTGTCCGATCACACCTAAGAAAAAGGATCGGTGGCGACTCCTTTGCTTTAAATAAATCGAAATTCGTTTTCAAGATTTTAAATCGCCACAATTAGCGACCTAAGCTAAAAATTTTTTCGTCGCTACAGCTGGCGACTCCACTGGGGACCAGCTTTCGAGAGTCAAATCGAATCAAATGCGTTGTCAAAATTTTCGAAATGCCTTTTTCAAATTAATATTTAGTTGTGATCCTCAAAATTTTTGGAAAAATCATGCACTTGCATCTCGTTGTGAATATTTTCTAACTTGTTCTGTCTATTTGTTTTGAAGCTCTAAATTTCCAAGCTTCGGTTCTCTAAGTCTAGTTTTTAAAATAAAACGAAAGGTTTGTGAGTTTCTCTCCATACACTGTTCACGTGCATTGTCGCATAACATGAGCTCTATACCCGGGCTCCGTCCCTTTTAAGTGAAAGTAAACGCTACGCCTTCGTGAGTTAACTCGTCCCTCCGCACAGGCTAGTGAATACTTTCGGGTTACATATGACTTATGCTTTCGTGAGATAACTCGTCCCTCTGCATAGGCATAAGTAAATGTGATCCCTCGAATTGATCTCGTAAGCCTATGATGGGCCATGACCGAGGTTCTGTACTAATCTTAGTAGATGACAGTACAGACAATTCGGGTACCTTTCTAGAACCTAAAACCGCATATAATGAATTGTACGAGCCACCCAACTAGAGCCATGCCGAACCCTTGTCCGTTTAGTAGATACCAAAATAGGCACACGGGAGAAACGCCTCTTACCTGTTGTACTTTCGCTTGTATATAAGGGGTGGGATTTATTTGGTAAATTGGATCGGGTAGCTTAAATTTACTTTAATTTATTTTCGTTTATATCTGATCACTAACCGAGTTTGATTGTCTCTGTTTTATTCCTCATCGTGCATCATAGACATCATAATAGGACGGTGTTGACTAAAGATTAGTTGCCAAAAACGGGTTTCAAATGGAAGAGTCAATTGTACAAACGACCGAGACAAACACCGTGGTCCGGGACTGGTCTTTGAGGACTCAAAGAGAAAAGGGAGATAGCCTGGTAGAAGGATGCATTGTCAATCTACCCGAGCGGGTAACTGTGAATGTCCGTCAAAACAACCTTGAAGACTTAGTTTGGATCTGGAATCAGTGGGATTCAGATACTAGGGGCATTTTCACCGAAAGGTACTGGGACATAGCCCATTTGATTGCCGTCAAAGTAGACGAAAGATTGATTCAGGCTATGATCAGATTTTGGGATCCGGGTTACCAGTGTTTCACATTCAACCAAGAAGATATGACCCCTACGATAGAGGAGTATGCTGCTCTGCTGCGTGTCGAAAACATGCAAATCTACAAAATATATGTCAAAGAGCCCAAGACGATGACATTCAAGAAAAAGTTAGTAAGGCTGACGGATATGACCGATGCATGGGCCGAAAAGCAAATAAAGAAGAAGAATGAAATCAGCTGTGTCCCGTGGTTTTCACTACGAGATCTGGTTTTAAATCATCCTGACATGTTGAAACGGATAAATTTGTTTGCTTTGGCTATCTATGGCTTGGTTGTCTTTCCGAAGATTCTCGGGCATATAGAAGTAGCTGTGGTCGATTTCTTTGAAAAGTTGAAGCAATGTATCAATCCTGCCCCAACCATCCTAGCAGAGACCTTCAGATCTTTGAGCAGTTGCAGAAAAAGAGGGGAAGGACGATTCATCGGATGCGCGCAGCTACTCAACGTTTGGATTTTGAGTCACTTTTGGAAGGTAGAGCGCACACCGTTCTACATGTTTTCAAAGACATTTGCCCCGTTGGAAGCTCACCTTAAGAAAGAATGGCCGAAGGAGGTTACTGAACAGCATTGGGTCTCAGTGTTTCAGAACCTGCGTGCCGAGGACATAATTTGGAGAGCGCCATGGATACGCCCTTCGCTTCTGTTATACAAGGCCGGAAACCAAGATTGGGTACCACTACTTGGATTGTGAGGAGGAGTTGGTTATGCCCCTCTTTTGGTTCAGAGACAGTTCTCTTCGCAGCAGTTTATACCCGCCACCAGTGGTCTAGCTCAATCAGAGTTTGTTTTTGCGGGCGAAGGTTATATGAAGAAAGTCCGAGACACTGCAAAGGCTTAGAAAAGAATTCATCTGATGGAGTTGGCTTTATATGCTGACACTGTCACCCAGGACTACGATGCATGGAGAAAGTAACGGGTAAATAGTTTGCAAGTCTCATCGGCAGATTACGCCTTTCAGAATCCTTTTTCGAAAGAAATTCCATCCGAGCTAGAGACGGCGAGACAAGAATTCGAACGCGAAAAGACAAAAATGTTACGAGACCTTGGTGCCCTTCAAGAAGAAAACTATCAGCTGAAGATTGATGTTCAAATTGAAAGATCTAGGGCTGAGAAGGTGCAAAAGGAAGCCAAGGTCGTGAGAAACGACTTAAGAGATCTTCATCTGGAAAATAAAAAGTTGAGAGGCACTATAAAGAACAGCGGACTGGGCAAGTCGTCAGCGGAATGGAAAGAGGAATTGAGTAACATTAAATGTGGGATGGAATTTTGGAAAGGAAAAGCAAAGAAAGAAGAAGAAAAAGCTGCACAGGCTGCAATAGAGTTAAGAAAGAAGTCTGCCGAGCACGAAGCTACGTCTGCAGAACTGATGACCGGTCGAGCTAAGCGTCAAGAATTAAAAGAAATGATACGGGATTTAGAAGACACACTACAAGCTCGACAACAACAACTAGATACTCTCTTGGAAGCTTTGGAAGAAAAGAAGGGTCAGTATGATAGAGATACCCACGCTTACGAAAGAGCCCTCTGCGAAAAGGATGAGAATCTCAAATACTTGATCAACGAGATTCGTACGGCAGCCATGCATATAATGCAGATAGCGGATGAAGCCGAGAGTCTTAGTTGCCAATTCCCGCCTAGACAGAGATCGAGCATATCAGAATTCTTGGAGCGAGTGAAAAATTATGGCAATGTAGCGAGAAAGTTTGTATGAAAGCTGAATCAAATAATGAAAAAACGTTATGTAAATAGACTCTTTTGATTAATGAAATGCCTAAATAGGGGCTGTCTGGAATCAACACCGATTTTGCATATGCATTCATGACTAACATTCATTCATTCATTGCATATCTCATGATCATTCGCTAAAGAGTAGAATCGTATAATGCGCATTTGCGACGTTGTAAACCTGGAATCACACCATACGTATAGAACACGTCGACAAGCTAGAGCAATGGAAGCTGAGTTTAACGAAAGAATTGAAAGGATGGAGAGAATTCAGAAAGAATTACAGGAACAGTTAGCCAGGTCGCAACAGGAGACGAGAGAGTTGATGATAAGGTCTCGGGAAGAATCCACTGAACAGAAGGACCAATTGGCCAAAATGATGGAAATGATGTCGGCCCTAGTCAAAGGAAAGGGACCTATACAAAACCCTGAGGTTGTGAATCTTGATCAGGATCTGTCCTACCCTCCCGGGTTTACTCCGCCTCACGCGATACATAGAGGATACACGCAAGGGGGACCCGCGGGCCTGGAACAACGGCCTATAACACCTCCTCCTGTAGGACAGGGGGTATTCGTGGCAAACCCAGGAACTGCTCAAATGGATCCACCTGTCCCAAACCTAGACGATCCTGCAGAAATCGCTAGGCTAAGGATAGAGGATCATGAAGTCCAAGAAAAATATAGAAGTCTGGAGGAAAGACTTAGAGCGATAGAAGGCATTGAAGTCTTCTCGGCACTAAACGCTAAAGAACTTAGTCTGGTACCTGATTTGGTCCTCCCTCCAAAATTTAAAGCACCGGATTTTGAAAAGTATGATGGTTCGAGATGCCCGAAGGCACATCTCGTTATGTTCTGCCGAAAAATGACTGGTTATGTTAATGAAGACAAGCTGCTTATACACTGTTTTCAGGACAGTTTGACCGGATCAGCTCTCCGCTGGTACAACCAACTCAGTAGAGAAAAGATCCGAACCTGGAAGGATTTGGCAGCGGCATTTTGCGAGCAGTACAAACATGTCTCCGATATGGTACCCGACCGCATGACACTACAAATGATGGAGAAAAAACCATCGGAAACATTCAGACAATATGCGTAGAGGTGGAGAGACATCTCGGCTCAGGTGGAACCTCCATTGACCAAGACCGAGATAGCAGTCCTGTTCATCAATACCCTGAAGGCGCTATTCTATGATAAATTAGTGGGAAGCGCCACAAATGACTTCTCGGACATTGTCATATCTGGCGAACTAATAGAAAATGCGGTTAAAAGTGGAAGAATGGAAGGAGAAGGTTCGAAGAAGGCAGTGCCTATGAGAAAAAAGGAGCCGGAAGCCCACATGGTGGGAACCGGAAACCGTTATGCTCCTAGTCCATATCCTAATCAATTTCGACCTCGAAATTACCCGCCACCAAACTTCTATCAACCACAAGCCCCCTATTACCAACCACCATCTCCCTACCATTCTTACCCTGTCTATGCAACCAATAACCCGAGGCCAGCCGCCACGTTTCCTCAAAATGCCGGCTCCACCCAAAGCCAACCCAGAAATGAACCAAGGCCAGCAAGGCCAAACCCCGAGAGACCCCAATTCACTCCTATTCCTGTATCTTACGGGGAACTGTACCCTAAGCTTTTGGAAAAACAATTGATATCTCCTCATTACATGGCACCGTTGAAACCCCCGTACCCAAAGTGGTACGACCCAAATGCAAGCTGTGCATACCACGCGGGGAACCAGGGGCACTCTACGGAAAACTGCATTGCCTTTAAACGAAGAGTCCAAGGATTAATCGATGCCGGTGTTTTGCGCTTCGACGGTACCGGTGGTGAAACTGGGAACCCGTTCCCAAATCATACTGAAAGAAATGTAAGCGCAGTGGAGGAGATAAATGAATTGCAAACCAGAAGAGTTGTTTCAGAAATAAGCTCACCTTTACAGAGAATCTGGGAGGTGCTGCTTGGAAAAGGGTTACTCTGTCGTCTTAAAGGGGTAACCGAGAAAAGAAATATGAAAAGTCAAAATTTTTGTGACTTTCATGAAGTCATAGGACACAATATCCAATCCTGTGAGCAATTTAAAGAACTACTCCAAGGCATGATGGATAGCAAAGAGATTGAAATCGTCAACGGAAAAAGAGAGGCCGATGAAGGAGAAATATGTGCCTCTGATGGTCAATCATCGGATCTCCATTACACTGCTGAACGACCATTGATAATATATTATGATGCGAGGAGAGAACCAGTAAAACCAAAAATGGTAATTGAGGCGCCATCGCCTTTTCCGTACCGAGATAGTAAGGCAATACCTTGGAAGTACGATGTTAATATCGTCACTCCTGAAAGTGAAAAATCCCAAGGCACGGCTAAAAATATCGGAGAAGTTGGTCACTTTACCCGGAGTGGAAGATGCTATTCCAAAGAAGTTGAACCAGCAAAGAGGAATAATGATTCCAAACAAAAGGGAAAGGCACCCATGCTTGAGGCTGAAGTTGAATCGGAAAGTCCGCCCGAACGACAAGAGACTAAAAGACCTGTAAATGAAGAAGAGGCACAGGAATTCTTGAAATTCATTAAACACAGTGAGTACAACGTGGTCGAACAATTAAGTAAACAACCTGCACGTATTTCGGTATTATCCCTATTATTGAATTCAGAGCCACATCGAAATGCCTTGTTAAAGGTATTGAATCAAGCCTATGTAGCAAACAATATATCGGTCGAAAAGCTTGATAGGTGGATCAATAACTTGAACGCTGATAATTTCATCTCCTTCAGTGATGATGAAATACCACCGAACGGTAGAGGCTTTGTGAAGGCGCTGCACATAACAACCCGCTGTAAGGGTTATATAATACCAAACGTGCTTATTGATAATGGATCAGCACTTAATGTTATGCCCCTGGCCACACTTTCCAGAATTCCGATAGATTTGTCCTATTTGAGGCCATGTCATTCCACGGTGAGGGCATTTGATGGAACGAGACGAGAAGTTGTAGGAAAAATTGAGATCCCTCTAGAAGTGGGTCCTTATGTCTATGACGTCGAATTCCAAGTTATGGACATCACTCCTTGATATAATTGCCTCCTGGGGAGGCCATGGATTCATTCCGCGGTTGCCGTTCCATCATCCCTTCATCAGAAAATAAAGTTTATCATGGATGGCTGCTTGGTTACCGTTGAGGGTGAAGGGGATATTGTTGCGTCTATCTCTGCAGACACACCTTACCTCGAAGCGAACAAAGACGCCGTGGAATGTTCCTTTAGATCCTTTGAGTTTGTCAACGCCACATTTGTGGCTGAAGGAAACAGAATTCCCGTGCCTAGGCTGTCGAAGAATACTAAAATGGGAATCAAGTTGACGGTAGGAAGAGGGGCCCGAGCGAGAAAAGGGTTAGGAAGACATCATCAAGGAATAGCCAGGGCTCTAAAGCCAATTCACCACAAGGCCCGTTTTGGGCTAGGATTCCAACCAAAAGCACATCATTTAAAGAAACAGTGGAGGAAGGAGCAAGAAAGAAGGGTTGCGAGGACTCTGGGGCGAGAGCTGGAATGGGAACCCATTGAGTACTCCCATCTGTCAACGACATTTACATCTGCTGGAATAATATATCCTGGGCAAGATAGTGTGCACAGCCCATTGTTACTCATTGAGAAGGCTTTCCAGAACGTTTGCATAAATGTCATTGATGAAGAAGCTGGCACAAGTAAGAACGTTTCAAAGATACGCCCTTGTCCCCCTGGTTACATGTTGAACAATTGGACCGCTGAAGATCTCCTTGTGGTTTACAAGTCTTCCTCAGAGTAATATCCGATATTCACTTTTTGTGTCCCTAAATATAATGGGACTCTTTTGTAAGAGCTGTCGTCTGCTCTTTATCTATTAAATGAATATTAATGAAGAAGCATTTTGTCATAACCTTTTGCATTTGCATCTACTCCATAATTTTTCTTTCATTTCATGGCCTGTTCCCGCACTTACCCCATACCATGCCATAATGTTTTGTTTGTTGTTTCCAAAACTTGGATGTCCCTCTATAGTGTTCTCTTTCCCATTCAATTTTCAGGTGTTCAGATGCCAATGACATGAATGAACCCGTTACCAATCTTGAAATCGATTTTGAAAGGACCGTTTGTTTAGGAGAATTCGAGGATGAGGGAAATGCCGAAGACTATGTCTCGTCTCCTGACTTGCTAAGGTTGGTGGAACAAGAGGACAAACAGATTCTACCTCATCAAGAATCTGTTGAAACAATAAACCTGGGCACTAATGAAAATAAGCAAGAAGTGAAGATTGGGACCTCACTCTCAGAGGACACCAGGCATCATTTGATTGATTTGCTTCATGAGTACAAAGACGTGTTTGCATGGTCCTATCAGGATATGCCGGGATTGGATGGGGACATAATGGTTCATAAGCTCCCGCTGAGACCCGAATGTAAACCCATCCAAGAAAAATTAAGGCGGATGAGGCCCGAAATGCTGCTGAAGATAAAAGAGGAAGTCAAGAGACAATTTAATGCAGGCTTCCTACAAGCTTCCAGATATCCAGAATGGGTGGCTAATATTGTCCCAGTGCCGAAGAAGGATGGTAAAGTGCGAATGTGCGTGGATTATCGTGACCTGAACCGCGCAAGTCCTAAGGATAATTTTCCCTTACCACATATCGACACATTGGTGGACAATACGGCGAAGCATTTATTATTTTCTTTCATGGATGGATTTTCGGGGTATAATCAGATCAAAATGGCTCCCGAGGATATGGAGAAAACCACCTTTATAACGATGTGGGGAACGTTCTGTTACAAGGTGATGCCATTCGGGCTCAAGAATGCCGGGGCCACGTATCAGAGGGCCATGGTGACATTGTTCCATGATATGATGCATAAGGAGATAGAAGTCTATGTTGACGACATGATTGCTAAATCCCGAGGAGAAGAGGAACATATTGTGAACCTCAAAAAGTTATTTGAAAGACTGAGAAAGTTTCAGCTGAGACTTAATCTAGTCAAATGTACATTTGGGGTTACCTCGGGAAAATTACTGGGCTTCATCGTCAGTAAAAAAGGCATAGAGGTAGATCCAGAAAAGATAAAAGCCATTCAAGAACTACCCCCGCCGCGCACTCAGAAAGAGGTCAGAGGATTCTTGGGAAGGCTAAACTACATTGCCCGATTCATTTCTCAACTCACTAATCAGTGTGACCCCATCTTTCGACTCCTTCGAAAGCACAATTTTGGAGAATGGGACGAGAAATGTCAAGAAGCCTTTGACAAAATAAAACAATATTTGTCTAACCCCCCAGTGCTAGTGCCACCAACCCCAGGGAGGCCTTTGATTTTGTATGTAACTGTGTTCGAGAACTCAATGGGTTGTGTACTCGGGCAGCATGACGAGTCGGGGAAGAAAGAAAATGCGATATACTACCTTAGCAAAAAGTTTACAGAATACGAAGCAAGGTATTCACCAATCGAAAAGTTCTGTTGTGCTTTGGTTTGGGCAGCTCGGAGACTCAAGCAATACATGTTGTATCATACGACATGGTTGATTTCAAAGCTAGACCCGAGAAAGTATATGATGGAATCGCCCGCACTCTCGGGGAGAATGGCACGTTGGCAGATCCTGTTATCAGAATACGATATCATCTATGTGAGTCAGAAATCGGTGAAAGGGAGTGCAATAGCTGATTTCTTAGCGGCTCGAACAACCGAAGAGTATGAGCCCCTGAGATTTGATTTCCCGGATGAAGACCTAATATGCATCACAGAAAGAGAGTGTGAGTCATCAAAGGGGACGCCCTGGAAGATGACCTTTGATGGCGCGTCAAATGCCCTGGGGCACGGGATTGGGGCAGTCTTAGTATCACCGGAAGGAGATCATTATCCTTTCACTGCTAGACTCAATTTCTTCTGCACCAACAACATAGCAGAATACGAGGCTTGTATCATGGGACTACGGGCAGCCATTGAACGAAACATCGAGATCCTAGAGGTATACGGGGATTCAGCTTTAGTTATCTACCAAATCCGTGGAGATTGGGAAGTGAGAGACCCAAAGTTGATTAAATACAGCTATCTGGTGGCTGAATTGATCAAAGATTTCAAAGAAATAACTTTTAATTACTTCCCGCAAGAAGATAACCAATTGGCTGACGCCTTGGCCACCTTAGCCTCAATGTTCAAAGTAAATAAAGAAGCAGAAATAATGCCCCTCAAGATGAGCATATACGAGGTCCCTGCACATTGTTATAGCATCGAGAAGGAGGCTGATGGACGACCATGGTACCATGATATCTTAGAGTACATCAAGAATCAAACGTATCCTGAACAGGCAAACGAGAATGACAAAAGAATAATCAGAAGAATGTCAGTGGGATTTGTTCTTGATGGAGACACCTTGTACAAGAGAGGCAAAGATCAGGTGCTTATGAGATGCGTTGACACCGCTGAAGCCAAGAAAATACTTGAAGAAGTTCACGAAGGAATATGTGGGACCCACTCCAACGGCTTCACTATGTCCAGAAAAATTATGAGACTCGGGTATTACTGGTCGACGATGGAAAGGGATTGCATTAGCTACGCAAGAAAGTGCCACAAATGTCAAATTTATGGCGACAAAATTCATGTAGCTCCTTCTCCCCTTCATGTTATGACGTCTCCATGGCCCTTTTCAATGTGGGGCATGGACGTTATAGGGCCGATTTCTCCCAAAGCTTCTAATGGGCACCGATTCATTTTCGTGGTCATCGACTATTTTACAAAATGGGTAGAAGCTGCCTCATTTGCTAATGTGACAAGGGCCGCTGTCTGTAGGTTCCTGAAAAAGGAAATCATTTGTCGATATGGTTTGCCTGAAAGAATCATCTCAGATAACGCTTTGAATTTGAACAATAAAATGATGACAGAAGTGTGCAAGCAATTTCAAATAAAGCATCATAATTCCTCGCCTTATCGCCCGAAGATGAACGGAGCTGTTGAAGCAGCTAACAAGAACATAAAGAAGATCATCGGCAAAATGACAGAGACCTACAGGGACTGGCACGAAAAGCTGCCATTCGCTCTATTCGCGTACCGCACATCTGTGAGGACGTCCACAGGGGCAACTCCTTTCTCTCTAGTCTATGGGATGGAAGCCGTGCTGCCCATTGAAGTCGAGATTCCCTCCTTACGAGTCTTAATGGAGTCGAAACTCGAGGAGGCAGAATGGGTCCAAGCTCAATATGATCAGTTGAATCTCATCGAAGAAAAACGCCTAAGGGCAATCTGTCATGGACAGATGTACCAAAAGAGAATGATTGCGGCCCATAACAAGAAGGTACGGCCAAGAGAATTCCACGAAGGAGAACTCGTGTTGAGAAAGATCCTCCCAATACAAAAAGATTTGCGAGGGAAATGGGCACCTAATTGGGAAGGACCATACGTCGTGAAGAAGGCATTCTCTGGTGGGGCCTTGATCCTTACAGAAATGGATGGGAAGGAGTTACCAAATCCAGTAAACTCCGATGTTGTGAAGAAATACTACACTTAAAAAAAAAAAAAGGGAGATCAAGGTGAAAACCCGAAAAGGGCGCCTTGGTCAAACACAGAACATTAGGATGAAAACCCTAAAGGGCGTCCTAATAAAGCAAATCTGGGCCCAAGGGGCAGAAGCAATTTTGAACAGTGGGCCAAGTGACCAGGCTATAGTATGAAGCATTTCTGAAACACTCGAGATCTTCTACACAAGAGGCCTTGCTCAGAAAGATTCGTGATTGAGAAACGTGGCAGAGTTCATGCATTGAATATCTAGAACATTTGTATCCACTAATATGGTTCCTTTTCTTCTATGGCACTTTCAATTATCCTTGGTTAACTTTGTTTGTTACCTTTGAAATTATTATGAAGTCTCTTTCTTGTACCTACCTGACAACTTGCATGCATCTCATTATGTTGTTTATTTAATTGATAAATAGTAATATGACATGCTCTGAACAAAAGAAATGTTGAATATTACTCGGATAGAAAACTTGATAGGCACAAGAGTCTCAAAGCAAGAACAAAAGTTCAACGTATACCAGGCAAGTGATATCTGAGAAACGCAGATTACTTGTAAGGCTTAAAAGATGGATACAAAGCCTGAAGAGAAACTTAAAAATCCAAGCAATGAAAGCAGATCATCATGATAAGTAAAACAAGAGCTCGGAAGCAAGAACAAAAGCTCAGATGGGGCAAAAGAGTGCTATCTAAGAAACAAAGGTTACTCGTGAAATTGGGAAACGAGTACGAAGTTTAAAAGAAAGGGTCAAGAAATAATGAGACCAGATCACTACAAGAGTCGTGAAGAAAAGAGATCACGACAAACAAATGCAAGGCACATAACATGTTCATATAGACATGAATGCATTTAAGACAAACATGTGCATATCATGATTGCATCATGCATGACACATACAGATATTCTAGCAGAACAAAGGGTTTTCGATGATAATTGTACAGAATCAAGGGAAGGATACTTGAGTTCCACCAGATGATATGTTTTGTACTCCGAGGTACCTTTAATTTATGTTTCAACTCATATTGCGAGAGGTGAGTTGAGCCTCAGGACACGCTGAGGTATTTTCAACTTCTGTCTTTAATTTATGTTTCAAAAATCAGCTCATATTGTGAGAAGTGAGTTGAGCCTCAAGACACATTGAGGTACTTTTAAATTTCTGTTATTGACTCATATTGCGAGAGATGAGTCAAATCTCAAGTCACGGCAAGATGTTTTCAACATCTGTCTTTAATTTATGTTTCAAAAATCAGCTCATATTGCGAGAAGTGAGTTGAGCCTCAAGACACATTGAGGTACTTTTAAATTTCTGTTATTGACTCATATTGCGAGAGATGAGTCAAATCTCAAGTCACGGCAAGATGTTTTCAACATCTGTCTTTAATTTATGTTTCAAAATCAGCTCATATTGCGAGAGGTGAGCTGAGCCTCAAGACACGTTGAGGTATCTTTAATTTCAAAATCAACTCATATTGCGAGAAGTGAGTTGAGCCTCAGGACACGCTGAGGTATTTTCAATTTCTGTTTTCAGTTTCAGTTTTTAATCAACTCAGATTGCGAGAGGTGGGTTGAGCTTTTTCAATTTCAGTTTTTAAATTTCTGTTCATTCAACTCATATTGCGAGAGGTGAGTTGATCTTTTTCAATCCTGTTTTTTAATTTCTGTTCATTCAACCCATATTGCGAGAGGTGAGTTGATCTTTTTCAATTCCTACTTTTTAAATTCCTGTTTATTCAACTCATATTGCGAGAGGTGAGTTGATCTTTTTTCAATTTCTGCTTTTTAATTTCTACTGTTCGAAAATCAACTCATATTGCGAGAGGTGAGTTGAGACTCTTCAATTTCTGTCTTAATTTCTGTTTCTCGGAGGTTAACTCATATCACGAGAAGTGAGTTAAGCCTTGGACCTCATATTCAGATATTTTCAAATACTATTCTCAACGTTTGCTTTTCAAAAATCAACTCATATCGCGAGAAGTGGGTTGAGCCTCAGTCACACACTAAGGCACTTTTAATGTTTCAAAAATTAACCCATATTATGAGAATGTGCAGATCAAGCAATTTTTGACTTCATCTCAATGAAGGATGAAGATTGGAGCTGATTGAAGACATCAGATTTTGCCTCCTTGAAGCTGCAATGGAGCCAGTTGAAGAAACAAATTGTGCCTTTTTGAAGTTACAAGGGATCCAATCAAAGATGTAGGCCTTGCATCCCCAGCGAAATCGCAGAGGCGCAGATTGAAGTTACAAGTTTCATCTTCTTGAAGTTGTAGCAGAGCGGACTGAAGATACCAGATTTCATTTCTGAAATTGCAGAAGATCAGATCACGACGAATTTTACACCCCTGAAGAGGAGATAGATCGAGGCTGCAAGGCAGATTTCTGAAGTTGCAGCGGATCGAACCTAAGCTCCAAGATGCGATGGACTGTAAGGAGGCTACCTGAACTGGAGTACCAGAGAAGTCAAGATTTGACAGGGCGGGGCAAAATTGGCCTTTCATTATGTCTTTGCTCTATTTTCGTTGCACGACAATGAGCAAAGAGGGGCAGCTGTTGTAGCTCAATTTTGCATTCATTATAAACCCAAACAAAAACAAAACAGGAACCAAAATTATAAGTCCAGTCCATTTACAAAAAATACTAAACCTAATTACATTTTATACACCCAACAGTAGCCCAAAACCAAATAACCCCTAACCCATTACAAACTAACCCAACCCGTTACAAGCCCAAATACCTAGCCCAGCACCCAAACCCTAATCAGCAGAAACCCTAGCCCGAACCTCCACTTGTTCTGACTGCTGCTGCTCCTCTGACTCAACAGTCCCATCCACCGCCCCAAGGTCATCTCAGCACCGCCCTTGGCCACCACGGTACCTGCAAAGACATTAAAGAGACAAGGACAGAAGACAATAGAAAAATAATAAATGAACAACTTGTAAACGAAGTAATGAGACTATAAAAGCCCGGATTAAAAACATTGTAAAGGGTTCGGATTTTTTACCAAAAAAGATCAATACGAACAGAGAGTTTAAACACAGAATAGTGACATTTTAAGCAATTTCCAGAGAAGGGAACACCCCCGAATCAAGACACATCAGAGCAGAATCGACAGTAAGGTGATTCGTTTTACAGTTTTATATATATTTTCACGCATGTAGTTTTAAAAATAACAAAGGTAATAATAAGTTATAAAAAAATAAAAAAAGAAAAAAAGTATAAAATTTACCTTTTTCCGGCCACCGGAACGGTGGCCGGAACGGCGGCGGACGGCGGCGCGAACGGTGGTCGACGATCGGCCGGTGATCGGCCGGTGACCGGCCGGCGACCGGTCCGGTGACCGGACCTTCCCCGGATCCCCCCTCTCTCCTTCCTTCCTTCTCTTTCCTTTCCTTTCTTTCCCTTTCCTTTCTCCCTTCTCCTTTCTCCTTTCTTTCTTTCTCCTCTCCCCTTCCCCTTTCTTTTTTTTTTCTCTCCGGATACCAAATGAGCCAGAAACAAAAAAATCGCCCTTTTATACTAACCGACCTGGGTCGGGTCGACCCGACCCAGGTCCGCTCAAGGTCCGCGTGCTCTGACGTCACGTGGGGAATCTATGCAATTGGTCCTTCCGCTTTCTTTTTAAGTTACAATCAAGTTATTTTTATTTTAAATTGACCCTGAAAGTTACTCCGTGTTTCAATATGGTCCCCACTGCTGCGCACCGTTTTAAAAGCACGGGAAAATTACTGTTTTGGCCCCCTGAGGTTTTGCCCGTGTTCTAATAGGTCCCTGTGACTTGTTTTAATTTTAAAATTTGGCCCGAACCTTTGTTTTGTTCTTCAATTTAGTCCCCTTTCCAGCGACACCGTCTTGAATAACCGGGAAAATTACTGTTTTGGTCCCCTGAGGTTTTGCCCGTGTTCGAATAGGTCCCTTTTGACTGTTTTGGTTTTAAAATCTGGCCCAAAACTTTAAATCTGTTTCTAATTTGGTCCTTTCTGCCCTATTTCGTTTTTTCTTATTTTATTATTATTATTATTATTATTATTATTATTATAATAATAATATATGTGTACATATATATAGCACGTTATTATTCGTGTCTATTTATATTAAGTTTTATTCGTTTTAATATTGGTTGATATTGTTAATATTATTATGTCTATCTACTATTTTGTTTTTTAAACATTAATATTATTCCTTTTATATTATATATATTATTATTCTTTCCAATATTATATTTTATTATATCGTTATTACTATTTACTTTCTTTATGCATATATATAATATATTCTTAGTATTATCATTATATATTTTATTTTCTAAACACGTACGTATGTGTATTTTATATATTTATAATCGATCCTAATATTTTTATTTCTCATAAATATATACTTATTACTACTATTATCATTATACATTTTTTACTATATGTACATATCACTCCACCGTTTATTTATTCTTTTTGGTATATTTATTATTTCATGTGTATGTTTTTAACGTTATATATGTTTATATATTACGTGCATATATTTCTAATGTTATATTTTATATATTATGTATCCTGTATATACTTTTAACATTATTATGTATGTATATATATGTATAAATCCAAGTAGTTTTGTAAATAATTTGTCTCTAATATTATCATTTCCCACGTATGTGTTACGTATATTTCTAATATTATTATCATCAATATACATAGCTATTTTCATGTGCTTATTTCAAATACATCATTTCTACATTATATCATTACGTATATATCACATTTCCATCTTGATTATTGATATATATATATACTTTGCGTGTACCCATAATATCATATTACTCGTATATTTTCATCCCATGTTTTATATATATTATCATATATGTGTGTTTATCAAACTTAGCATTATCTGTTTTATATATGTTTGCATTATTATTATTGTCACACTATATGCATCACTATAACCATTATTATTACGCATGCATTATTATATGTTTAATATATATTACATATTATTTATTCCGTATATTTTTCACCTTTATCATCATTTGTTTTTAACATAGCATATTGTTTCACATTATTGTTATTTCTATGTCAACTCTCTTTGTCACAATCTTTTCATGTTTTAAAAAAATAAGGCAATGTGCCGATTTTAATATTATGCCGGTGATTTCATCGCTATGTTGGGTGAATCACGAATGGCTCGTGTTAAAAGCGGGATATCCTTCTTAAAAATAAAAAACCCTTAAAATGCTCGTATTTTGATCGGACCACAACTAAATTTTTAAATTGAACTCGTATTTTCAAAAATTAAGACAACGCATGTTTGAAAAGATACCAATTTTTGGGCGTCGCGGGGGTGCTAATACCTTCCCCGCGCGTAACCGACTCCCGGACTCTACTTTTCTCTGAATTTCAACGTGGACCTAAATTTAGCCTTTTTACTTAAAAAACGAATTTTTCAGCCAAAAGAAGTTTTAATAGGTGTCCGATCACACCTAAGAAAAAGGATCGGTGGCGACTCCTTTGCTTTAAATAAATCGAAATTCGTTTTCAAGATTTTAAATCGCCACAATTAGCGACCTAAGCTAAAAATTTTTTCGTCGCTACAACGCTTTTTATACAAAGCTTGCATTCGCCTTTTAATTTTTTGTTGTGGTTCACTGAGAGAAACATGTGTTGGCACACTCGATTTGCTACAAGTACTATGAAGTGGAGGCTTATACTCATCAAACAATTCATACAATGATTCCTTCAATTTTTGCATCATTTCAGAAGCTTTTTCAGAACTAGACATTTCACTAAGTGCAAATTCAAGATACTTTAGTTTTTGTCTAGGATCTAAAACACAAGCAACAAACATAAGCAAATTCATCTTATCAATATCACCCCAATACTTATCATACTTCTCTTTCATCTTGATAGCCATAACACTGAAATCGACATTACTATTTAACTGAGCATATCGTAAAAGAATATCAATTTCAGAAAGCTCATCAAAAAAATTATTGGACATGACATACGAAGTGCCAGATACACGCAAAGTGACTTCATAAAAGTGTTCCAAGAAATCCCTCAAGTTTCTAACATTAGCCCAATCATCCACACTAGGCCAACCCTCTCCCCTTTCAAGTTCAGCCCTAAAGTTTGTATCTTGCTCCTCAAATCTCTCAAAAGCTCTCTCAAAGTTCTGAGCAGTATCTAACATTAAGTAGGTCGAGTTCCACCTAGTACAAACATCAAGACACAACACCTTCTTGCACTCTATCTTTTCCACCACAACACACTCCTTAAACTTTTGTAATCTAGCTGGAGATTGTCTCACATATCTAACAGCCCCCCTAACACGTTCAACAGATATATTCATTTCCTTTAAGCCTTCAACAACAATCAAATTCACAATGTGTGCCATGCATCTCATATGAAGATATTTACCATTTTGAACTAAACCCCCTCGAGGGTTAAATTTCTTTCTCAAATAACCAATAGCAACATCATTTGAACTTGCATTATCAACAGTAACAGTAAACAACTTATCAATCCCCCAATTCAACAAGCATTTCTCAATCACCATCCCAATGGACTCACCCTTATGACTAGAAATTGGACAAAAGTTTAAGATCTTTTTATTCAATTTCCAATCATTATCAATAAAGTGAGCAGTGATACACAAATAATTAACTCTTTGCAAAGAAGTCCATGTGTCAGTAGTTAAGCAAACTCTAGAACAAGAACTTCTCAAAAGTTGTTTTATCTTGACCATTTCATCTAAATACAATTGATAAACATCCCTAGTCATAATAGTTCGTGAAGGAATATGAAACCTAGGACATGCCACAGACATAAATTTCTTAAAGCCTTCACTTTCAACAAACTTGAAAGGTAATTCATCAATCACAATCATTTTTGCTAATCCTTTCCTACATGCTTCTTGATCAAATCTCCAAGTTGAAAGATGCCCTTCCTCAACTCCCTTTCTAGGTAAAACTAGTTGTCCTTGACTAGTATCAACAACATTACTAGGATTTTGCTTACATGAACCAATATGATATTTCAATGACCCTGTAACATTTTTTTTCATATTACAACAAAATTCCTTCTGACAATAATTACATTTAGCCTTACTTGCACCATCACTATTAATAAACTTAGTGAAGTGAGACCAAACTTGTGACCTTTGAGGAGCAACTTTTCTTTTCCCAGTAGTCCCCTCTGCTTGGCTTGAAGCTCCAACTCCCGAATTTTCAGAATCTATCGAAGTAGGAGGTGTAACACTACCCTCAATAGATGTTGGTTCGGTGGACATTCTGTAAGAAAAAAAGTATATAATAAATTAAAATACATTTACAATATTAAACATATTAAACAATTTTTCAATAGCATAATAATGCTTACTTTGAGACATTGAAGCAAGTTGCTTAATTTAATTTAATTTAATTAAAACAACACAATTTAATACATAAAACAGCAGCTTAATTTAATTTAAGTAAAAAGGTTGTTCTAGTTTTAGGATATCCTTTTTTTAAGTTCATCTCTACGTTAATTGCATAGCATGAACTGCTTCCTACATGGTATATTTCAGTTCTGTATGAGTTTTTTTTTTTTAATAGGAAGGAACTGTCTCATGTGGGACAATAACAAAAGTTTAAGAAACACTAATAATAATGTTTGTTTATATAAAAATAATGAAAAATATTAATTCATATTGTTAAAGGTTTCGATATATGTCATGATTCTGTAGGTTCAACTTAAAAATAAAAAAAAAAGAAACAAAGTTTAACTCAAGCTTCACCAACCAAGAAAAAGAACCAACAGCTCCCCTAACTTGAATATAAGAGTCAGATCATTACATTATATCACTTTTAGTTTAATAAAAGAGTAATCAAAAATTAAAAAATTAGTTTAGCTTAATAACAACATTATATCGTAAATATAAAAGTTTGAGTTTGATCCTAAACAACTTTATTCTTCTCTCCTAATTATTAAAATAATAACAATTTTGTGTTAATTTCAATATCACTTTTTAAAAAAAAAATATTAATTTACTTGTTTTGTCCTTAAACTCTAAGTTTATCCCCATTAATATAATTATTTTTAAGTTACGATTCAACCATTTATAACTCATTTCTTTAGTTTTCAAACTTAATTTATTTAAAAGAAAAATAATTTAAATTTAATAATTAATTCAATTTGCATTTTACCTTTTTATGTTACATACAAATTTTTGAAATATTTTGCTTTAATCATAAAATACGATATTGGTTTTGACATCTTTTTACCACTATGAATTTATAGTAGGAAGAATATATTTTGTTTACAACCTACTCTCATATGATAACAATGACCTTTTATTATTAGTAGTAGTGGTGATATTTGACAAAATTTAACATTTATCCATTGTATTAAATTTTCTTCATTATATTACCTTAATTTTAATTAATTATATAAATGAGTTTTTCATTATTAATTGTTTGTCACTTCAAAATTTTCAACATTTTGTATATTATAATTATGACATTTTCATAATTAAAATTTACTCCCAATATGGTATAATAACCATTTTCTATCATTATTTATAATTAAGGTAATTTAGTAAAATGTTTTTTAAATAATTTTATATTTTTTTCAATTAAATAATAAAATCTTATATTCAAACTAAATAAATAAAATAAAGTAATCTAATATACCCAATCAAATCATTGTTTCAAGAGTCAGATCTCACATTCAATAATGCTTGCAACCTTTTACAACTTTTTCTTTTTTACCAAAAAAAATTTTGATTTAGTGAAAAGATACATAAAACACATTAAAAATACCCCCCACCCCTGCAGTTGCAAGTCGTCTTCCTTCCCATTGTTTTTTTTTTTTTTTGTTATAAAAACAGCCCATGGTTGTGTCTATATTAAGTCAATGACAGCCACTAAACTAGATAAAAGCACAAACAACACTTTCCTCCTCATAAATGGCAGATTGCATCGGTAAGCTTATTAAAGATTTCTAGGAATTCAAAATGTAGTATTTTTAAGGATCTAATGCTCCAACACCCCCCCCCCCAAAGCAAGAAGCTAAAAGGAAGAGCAAGGCAGCACTGCAGCAGCAATATTAGTGCAAGAGGCTTACCTCCTCAACTCGCCGGAAGTGCTGGACGTGGATGAAAGGTGGCTGGTGGCTGGTGGCTGGCCTGGTAGAGAACTAGAGATATTGGGAGTTTTCAAATTTCAATTAGGGATTTGAAGTTAGGTTTTTTTTTTTAGTTTGTGGTCTGGTTACCTTAGTTTTAGTTTTAGATTTTTAGTTTTATTTTTTTATTAAATTATTTGTAATTTCTATTACTGGGTTGGGTTGGGTTGGATAATTGGGTTAGGTAATTGGGTAGTTGGGTTTGGGTTGGGTTTAGGTGAATAAAAAGCCTATTTATATATTTTATTTTTTATTTTTTTAGTTAAACCGAAAAATTTCGGTTAACCGACCGGTTTCGAACCGAATTAATCGTTAACCGAAAACTCAAAAAATAATTAACCGACCCCCGAACGAAAAAATTAGGTTAACCGACCGATTAAAAAATTTTATTATTAAAATATTATGTCGTGCCTGTTAGATAGGCGCGACTCAAAAAAATAACCTATGTTCGTAAATAATCTATCTGACAACCTATTTTTGTATATAATAAATTTCTTTATACCAAACAGGTAAAAAACCCTGACTCTTTCATTTGTCTATTATCCTGTCACTTTTTCTGTAAATTTTTACAACCAGGACTGATTGATTCGATCGGTCAATTTTTATCCACTATTTTATGAATCTGGAGCAGTTTATTTATACTATTCAAGAAATGAATAAATTAATTTAAAATTTTACTTATTTATATTAACAAAAATTAGTGTTTATATATCAATATGAAAAATACGTGGCACATTATGTATCACTATTTAATTATTCCATTATTCATGTTAATTTTTATTAATACAAATAAAAAATTATTTTACTCATTAATCTAACATATATTGATTAATTTACATATTTATTTAGTAAAAAAAGTAAAATTACATTTTAACTCATAATATACGGATTCCTATGGTTCATTTATTTGAGAAGGAAATACTATTTTTCTAAAACTTTTATATAATTTTTTAAATATATAATTCAAAATAAATAAATTACGAGGTTTGTAAATTGTTCTAATACTCTTTTAGATATAATTCTTACTAATCTTGATGCTTTTTTTTTTTTCATTTTTAGCAAATAAATTGTGTAAAATGCAAATCAAATGGGTATATTAGCATTTCTCTTCCAAAGATGTTTTTTAGGTTATTAGGAGATATAATTAGAGTGGTCTTTTCGAAGTTGAGTGATTAAAATATAAATTTTCGAATAATTTAGTAGCTACTTTGTAATTTTCTAAAATTGAGTGATCAAAAAATGAATTAAATGTAATTTACCGTTGTTTTTTATTAAAATTAAAAGACATTTTTTTTATTCCTAAAAATATTTTCTATGTTCATATTTAAAAAAATGATTTAATTTTTTATATTTTGAAAACAATTCATTTTTAGTAAATAGAAATAAAAACTTGTTTTGAATAATGAAAACATGTTTGGTATCTATTTTTCCTCATGAACATGAAAAATAATACAAAATAAATTCTACGTATATATGGATTCAAATCAATGTAAAAGATTTAATAGTCGGAAAAAATGTTGAAAAAGAAATATTTTTACGTTTATATGGATTTGAATTAGAATTAATTCATTTAAAGTTAAAAGTATTTGTTTTCATCATTTTTAGTTTTACAAAATATTTTTAGTCAAAACAATCAAAATAATATTTTGTTTTTTTTTTCTAAATTTTAACTATTTTAATTTTATTAGTGTATTTTATTATATGTATTATATATACTAGATTTTATCATAGTTATTATGTGACAAAGAAAAAATTTAAAAACAAATATATTTATAATTTTATCTTTAATATTAAATGAGTTATATCGACTTAGAGTAGTGGTTGAGGCTTTTATAGCTTTCAAAGGTTTAGTCCTTTTTTTTATATACAGTTCGAAATCGTGTCAAACGGGTGTCAGATAAAAGTTTTAGCCATTGCTACATTTAAATTAAGACAATAGTTTAATCTTAGTATTATAATCTTTTACATAATAATATTTATTATTAGTTTAAAAAAAAAAGATATTTTAAACTTATTGGTGACTTGGTATAGCTTCATACAATTAAACCTTTTTACAATAGTCACATTTTATAGCGATATTTACTTATAACAATTAAGTAGGTTATAGAGCCGATTTTTAATGCTTTAATTTTATCATCTATAGCAACTTTTCATTTGTAATTGCAACATCCACATATTATAAATACACTTTTTCATAAGAGCTTCTTATATCTAATTTTAATAAAATTAAATTTATTCCTAATTGAAATAAAAAATAATAAAATTTAATTAAAATATTATTTCAATAAAAAATTCAACTTTAAATTTGAATTACAACACCAGTTCGTCATATATTATGAAACAATTATCAAACTTGTAATCAAATTAATAATGTAATTCATATATATATATATATATATATATATGAAAATATAAAGATTCTAAAAAATACTAAATTATTCCCCCAAAATAATGCTAAATTAAAATATAAATAAAGCAGAGAATTTTTTTTGTGAAATACAAAAACAGGACAAAACCCGAATAATAAATACAATTAGCGTGACTTGAATCCAGACCATAGTTGGGATAATAAGCACCCTAACCATCAGACATCACATGGGGCTCAAATCCGAGAAATTCTTCCTAATTTTATTTTAAAAAACCAATATATAGTGGCTTGAGAGTTGAGACACATATTTATTCATGTGAATTGAAGCAAGGACATCATTTAATTACAATTACTCTGTAATTTACTCCAATCTACAATCTTATACTACCTTCATCTTCACCTAATAATTCAGGTTGCTATTCCAACAGCCTTGCGAACTTATTCCAAGAATCAACATGTTCATTCTCGTTTCCATCCCCAGAACGAACGAGGCATGATCAAATGCCTTACCCATGTCGGGTTTATTTTTATCTTGCCTGTTCTTCAGTAGTGATGTTGCAGCATGCAAATTCCGGCATTACCTTCGAGTTCCTTCAAGTTGAGGATGGACAACTGAGATCCTTCCATGAGAGTTTCGAGTTACTTGAATTCATATCGGAGATTTCCTTCTTCCATGATTACAAGTTTTAAAACTACAATGCAAAAAGGAAAAGACAACTAATACCAAAATCAAAACATAAGCAAACTTGTTTTGAAATCCACTGTAAAACCAAATGAGAGATAACTTCAGACTGAAGCAATAACTAAGCCTATAAACTTCAGCGACAAGAAAATCAACAAAAATCATTACATCATTTATAAACGCCCTTCCAAAACCTTAAAACAATACATATATGTATGATGGAAATATATATAACTTGAATTTTGGTAACTCTGAGAAATAAAATTGACTGAATACTGTATCTAGCTATACTGTAACTTCAATTAATTAAGAAAATTTCATTGAATATTTAACCGTGTCGATCAAAAGCATGTCCACAACTGTATTATGATTTTTTAGAAATGTATTTTTTTAAGAAAATAATTTTATAGTTGGGGGCGATGGGACGGCTGGAGGGAGTGGCGCCCCTGCAGCAGGCGCCACATGTGGCGCCTACGGGTCAGGCGCGACCCGTTTTTGCCCCTCATTTTATTGCAAATATTATAAAAAATTAAAAAATAAATTAATAATATTTAAAAAAATTATTATTAAAATATTATGTCGCGTCTGTTAGATAGGCGCGACTCAAAAAATAACCTATTTTCGTAAATAATCTATCTGACAACCTATTTTCGTATATAATAAAATTTTTTATACCAAATAGGTAAAAAAACCCTATATATATATGTTAAATTTATATAATTTTAAATTTTTTTCACTATTTATTTTATATAAAAAATTTCAACCATTTAATAAATATTAGTACATAAAATCTTTTATATCGGTATGATAAATATATTAAATTGATTCAAAAATGTATATACATGATAAATACAATTATATCAATAAATTTAATAGTTAAATCATCCAAATATTAATGTACAAAAAAAATAACTCAACTCATCTCAAAATCTACTAATCCGAACCCAATCCAATTACTTTCAAAATTACTACAAGTTAATTTATCGTGCAAGTATTTTAGCCAAATGTCATGCAAGTATCATGCAAGTATCATCCAAGTATTCTTATTGTGTTTGCTAAATGTTTATAGTAAATTTATAAGTGTTATTTTCGCCAATATTATGCTATTATTGTTATTAACAAATGTTAGAATATGTTGCAAAAAAGAGTTGTGTTGTCTTCTTCGTTATAAAACAGTATTTGTTATTTAACTACAATACTAGAGAGTCAATGGATTACAAACAGTGAGTTGGTAGGAGTCAATTTTTTTAAAATAAAAAATCTTTTGTTTAGGCTGTTTGTAATTTATAAAATTTTAAATTAGTAATAGCAAAATTATACTTTGACTCCTTAAAAATAATAAAAATTTGATTTAATCCTTTAAAAATTATAAAGATATAGAGAATTAAAATGATGAAATTATATTTTTTCTATTGTATAAATATATAATTTAATTCTGCCCAAAATATTTTCTTTAAAGTCATTGATTCAATGTGGACTACATTTATTTAAGGGCTGTTCTAATCAAAGTTAAATAGTAAAAATATAATTCTATACGGACTCAACTTATAAGTGTAACTTGAAACATCTCATATGGTTGGACGTTAGTAGGCTTGATTAATGAATCTTAATTAGTATCACCAAATAAGAATTGAAACATCTCTATTTTTAATTTTTAAATAATTTTTTTATTAAACTAGATAAATCCACCAAATTGATAATTGGATTTAAAACCTTGAAATTTGGATTTTAAAATTTTAAACCAAATCCACCAAATAATTTTATCACGGCACGAAGCCAGACGAGAGGAGTCACTGTTGCTATAAAACTTGAAACTGACAGGTCCAAGTTTCGATCATCTCCTCTCTGAAACTTAGGACTTTACCCCCAAAAACATGGAAACTTGGTTCCTTATCCTTTTCACAATCTCCATTTCTCTTCTTCTCAAAGCTTTCTTTGACCTTTTCTCCTCTTCCAAAAAACCTCCCTACACTCTTCCACCATCACCTTCCACTTTCCCCATCATCGGCAACTTCTTATGGTTCCGCAAATCCGTCTTTCAAATCGAACAAAGCCTCCGCCGCTCCAGCCGAAGCCTTGGGCCTATGGTGGCTCTCTATATCGGTCCTCGTCCTTCCATCTTTGTCTTCGACCGTTCCCTTACTCACCAAGCTTTAATCCAAAGCGGTTCCCTGTTTTCAGACCGACCCAATTCTCTCCCTGCTGACAAGATCATGAACAGCAACCAACATAACATCAGTTCCGGTTCCTACGGTCCGAACTGGCGGCTGTTTCGTCGGAACTTGACTTCGGAGATCCTCCATCCCTCGCGTGTGAAGTCTTATTCTCATGCTCGTAAATGGGTTTTGGATATTCTTTTTGATGGTTTACAGGAAAAGGCTAAAAGTGGAGAATCAGTTGAGGTTTTGGTTCAGTTTCAATTTGCTATGTTATCTTTGTTGGTTTTAATGTGTTTTGGTGATAAACTTAGTCAACAACATATTAAAGAGATTGGGGATCTTCAACGAAGGGTGTTTACTGGTTTTGGGAGATTCGCTTTGCTTAACTTATGGCCTAGAGTGACCAAGATTTTACTTCGTAAGAAATGGATCAATTGTTTAAGCTACGCAAGGATCTTGAAGACGCATATATCCCTTTGATAAGAGCAAGAAAGAAAGCTAAAGATGAGAGATTGAGTAACAAGGGAAGTGATGATTATGTGTTGGCATATGTTGATACTTTGTTGGATTTGGAATTACCAGAGGAGAAAAGGAAACTTGATGAAGCTGAAATGGTCACTTTGGCCGCTGAGTTCATCAATGCTGGTACTGATACAACCTCCACAGCTTTACAGTGGGTAATGGCAAATTTGGTGAAATACCCTCATATTCAAGATAGATTATTGGTTGAAATCAAAGGTGTTGTGGGAGATAGTGTTGAAGAAATCAAAGAAGAGGAATTACAAAAGATCCCTTATTTGAGAGCAGTGATTTTGGAAGGCCTAAGAAGGCACCCACCAGCACACTTTGTGGTGCCTCATTGTGTGACTGAAGACACTGTCTTGGGAGGATATTTGATCCCCAAGAATTCAACTATCAATTTCATGGTGGCAGATATGGGGTGGGATCCAAAGGTGTGGGAGGATCCAATGGCATTTAAGCCTGAGAGGTTCATGGGTGAGAAAGTGTTTGATATAACAGGGAGTAGGGAGATTAAGATGATGCCATTTGGAGTTGGGAGAAGAATATGCCCTGGACTAGGCTTGGCATTGCTTCATCTTGAGTATTTTGTGGCTAATTTGATTTGGAAATTTGAATGGAAAGCCATGGATGGAGATGATATCAGCTTGGAGGAGAAAAAAGAGTTCACCATTGTGATGAAGACTCCATTGATGGCCCACATCTCACCAAGGAAGAGCTAAGCTATTGGTCCTTCCGTTTTTTTTTTTTTTAGAATTAGGTATATTTCGTTTTTTCTAATTTTTCCATTTGATTTTATCTTGTTTTCAATTTAGCCCCTCAGCCCTTTTAAGGCTAACTTCAAAACGCTGCGTTTCGGGACAAGGGCCGAATTGCCCAATGAGTCCCTCATTTTTTAATATGTGTTCCAGATCAGCCCGAACTCATCTTTTTATTTTTTAAATTAGTCCCAAAATTCAATTCAACTTTAATTTTAATCTTTTTTATTTTAAGTTTATATGTTATTATTTCACCATAAAAAATATATATTTTATTTTATATTCTTTTAGTATTTTCATATAAATATATTAGTATATTTTTTATTAATATCATATTATTTTAATTATTATATTATTTTTATACTTTATTATATTAAATTATTTTGTATTTTATTTTATATTGTTTATATTTTTTGTTATATATCATATTGCGTTTTTTATATATATGTTATTGTATTTAAATTTCATTTTATTATTTATTATACTACTTTATACTTTATGTATTTTAAAACATATATATATTTATATTTTATGTTATTATGAATAATTTGTAAATTTGTAAATTTTTTTTTTACATATTAAATATCTAACTTGTATGTTATAAATATTCTTATAAAATTTTGTTCCTATTATATATATTATTATAAATTTTTTTATAAATAAATATGTATATTTATTAAATTATATAATATACTTTTATTAATTGATCTTTTATTAATTCTTTTTTTATATTATTTTTATGTTGCTTCAAATTTTATTTTTAAAATATTTTTTTTATCTTTTCAACTCTTTTAGATATTTAAAATTTGTTGATTTATTCTTGTATACACTTTTAATGTATTAATTTTATTTTCTTTGTGTTATTTATTATATATATGCATATATATATATATTTGCATGGAAATTGATTATTTGTGTTGGTATTTTAAATTGTATTTGCATTATTGTATATGTGTTGTGTAATTTATATTTTTATATGTCGTATTCACATAAGTCGTAAACGAATGTTGTATAATTTAAATTGTTTAATATTTGATATTCTGCAATGGGTTAATGTTATTTTTCAGCATCATTGTTTTTTACAAAAAATATATTTCATCAAAAATTCTTTTTAAATAAGGCAATATTTCTGTATTTAAGAATTCGGAAAATAGTGCCCTAACATGCTGGGCTGCGATTTCCCGTTTGCATAAATACTTAAAATACCTGTCGAAACCATTTTTTGAAAAAAAGAAAAAACGGATGTCGACTTAAAAAAAAAATGAAAATAGGGAGTCGCCACCAACCTTTTTAGGTGTGATTGGGTCACCGTATAAATGTTTTGGTCTACGAAAAATTAGAGAAAATGGATTCGGGAGTCGGTTACGCGCGAGGAAGGATTAGCACCCCCGCGACGCCCAAAATTGGTACCAAATTGAGCAATTTTCTGTCTTAAGTCGAAATTTGGAAAGATTTGAAAATACAATTCTTTTTTGAGACTGGAATGGTTTAGGTTGAGAAGATCGGGATTTCTTTCACTTCGGTAGAATACGAACATCACATCCAGCACGATTGGACACGAGATTCGTGAATTCCTCGAAACCAGAGATGTCCCGTAAGTTGCAAAATTTAGGAGGGTATTTTAGGTATTTAGGCGAACGAGAAATCGCAACCCAGCACGTTAGGGCACTATTTCCCGAATCTCCAAATACAAAAACATTGCCTCGTTTTTTTAGAATATTTTGAATACAATTTTGAGATAATCTGGGTTGAAAAGCCGAGATTCTTTCGCTTCGGAGGAATACGAACATCACATCCAGCACGATTGGACATGAAGTTCTTAAGTTCCTCGAAACTAAAGATATCCCGCGAGTTGCAAAATTTAGGAGGGTATTTTAGATATTTAGACGAATGAGAAATCGCAACCCAGCACGTTAGGGCACTATTTCCCGAATCTCCAAATACAAAAACATTGCCTCGTTTTTTTAGAATATTTTGAATACAATTTTGAGATAATCTGGGTTGAAAAGCCGAGATTCTTTCGCTTCGGAGGAATACGAACATCACATCCAGCACGATTGGACATGAAGTTCTTAAGTTCCTCGAAACTAAAGATATCCCGCGAGTTGCAAAATTTAGGAGGGTATTTTAGATATTTAGACGAATGAGAAATCGCAACCCAGCACGTTAGGGCACTATTTCCCGGACCTCTAAATACGAAGATATCGCCTCGCTTTTAAACATTTTAGGTCGAATGAGATATATATTTTGAAAATGATGTAGAAATGTTTGAACATAACATGGGAATATTGTGATGATAATTGTAATGATTTTAGTAAAAGGATGATATAGAAGGGTGTTTTTTAGAAGAGCGTATACGTAGTAAGATATATGTATATGATAAATTGCATGATGCGGTTAGGACGAAGTATATTCACGAGACCGAAAGGAGTACGAATACTATGACATTAAAGATATGCATGAAGGTATATAAAATGTACGCAGGATACAATATTTTGGATTTTATATGATATAATATAAAAAAAATATAAGGCTAATAAAGTATAAAATACGTGTTTATAAAAGTACGATATATGATATATAGATGTGATGTATGTATAGATATGGTATTGGGGCTAAATGTATATATATAATATGCAAAGACATATGTGTGAATAAGATAGCACGAAACAATATGGAATAATACGTATAATATGCGTACGTAATGTACAAAGAATACGCGATATGTATATAAAGGATGTATGGTTTAAAAGGTGTTATATTCGTGAGAACACATAAATAATAATAATATTAAGATATGATAAAAGATAATATTAATAAATATATGGAAAAGGGGCATGTATGATATTAAAATGTATATACAGATGTTAATACCGTATACGCGTAATATATATTGAAAACTATGAATACGAGTTCTAAATGTATATGTATGATGATTTAAAAGATGCAATGTAATGTTGGTAATAGATATACAATAGTTAAAATATGCGTATAGTATATAAAAACATTTGTGTAGCAAATATGTATGTATATGTATATAATATATACGGTACGTAATATACGAAAACATTGAATATATATATATAGCTAAAATATACGTATAATATATAAAAGAAAAATTTGAGTAATCAAATATATATATATATGTATAAGTATAGTATATGCATAATATATATTTTTAAAGTATATCATGATATATATATATAGTACAATCTCATAAACAATAATATTATAGATATATACATGCTAATATATTGCATAATATAATAATAATATGCTAAAGCATTAGAATACACACATATATATAAATACACCATATACATAATATATATATATATATATATATTTTTTTTAAAATACAGCAGTGTAAAAATATATAATACATATACAGTATTTAAAATTAGAGAAAAATAATACAAACTGGATGAAATTGCAATAAAAGGAAGAATTTTGGGGCGAATTCGAAAGAAAAACAAAGAAAAGGGGCTATCTGGGCACGGGCAGAACATTTGAGGACCAGGAAAGCAATTCTCCCGCGCTTTCAAAACGATGTCGTGGCATCAGGGACCAAATCACAAAACCAGGGTAAATTGTAGGGCTGATTTAAGAGTTAAAAAAAACCTAATTGCATAAGTCCGAGAAAGCGGAAGGGCTAATTGCGCAAATAGCCCTTCCGTTTAAAAACACGCGGACCTTATGCGGGTAGGGTCGGGTCGATCCGACCCAAGGCAGAACGACGTCGTTTTGGGGTTAAAATGCAGCCCCCAAAACGACGTCGTTTTGGGGTGCTATAAATAGGCTTAGTTTGCCAAAAAAATTTCATTTTCACGGGTGAGGAGGAAAAAGAAAGGAGAGAGGGGAGAGCAGGGGTGCCCGGAGCGATTTTCGGTGGTCGGTCCGACCACCGGCCGGTCACCGGACCGCCGCACTGTCGCCGGTGCCGGCCACCGCACGCGGTGGCCGGAAAAGGTAAAAAATTCATCTTTTTGTCTCTTTTTTTTTAAAAAAAAAATTATTAGTATTTTTAAATATATTTATATATGATACATAGGAAGTTTAAAGTAAATGAGTAAATAATCGGCAGAGTCACCTTTGGTTTTCGGATCTGGCTGCTGATACTTGCCTCTTTGATTTGGTTCGGACTTCTTGCCTTAGATTCTTAGTTTACACTCGAAAATATATGCGTATATTGAAAAATTTTTGCAACATAAAATGCCTCTGTTTTCTATTGATATCAAAAAGGCCGACCCTTGCAAAAGGGTTTGATTCGGGTTTTTATAACCCTTTTTACAAACTATTTTCTATTATTTCTGTCCCTTTCCATTTAATGTTTGCAGGAGCAGAAGGATGATGGCCACAGTGGCGGTGGGCGGTGGACGTGATGGCTGTCAGATTCGGCAGCAGCAAGTGGGGGAGTAGGTGATGCAAGTGGCTAGGGTTTCTGTTGGGTTTTGGGCTTATACGGGTTTGGGCATTGTTTGGGCTAGGTTAGTGGTTGCAATTGGGTTTAGTTTAGGGTTTATTATTTGGTTTGGGTTTATTGGATTATGGGTTTGTAGTGGGATTTGGGTAGTTGTTTTGGGGGGCAAAATTGGGCTTACAACAATACCCTTTTAAATAAATTTTGTAAACCACGAGATGATTTTAGTTTCAAGAATTAAAAACATCGTGCCCTAACATGCTGGGTGTGATGTTTGTATTCATTTGGAACAAAAGAATCTCGATCTTCAAATCAGATTGCCCAGATTTTAAAAAAAGGGATCATACTTTTAAATCTTTTCAAAGTTTCGACGATAGGACAGAAAACTAATCAATTGGTACCAATTTTGGGCATTACGAGGGTGCTAATCCTTCCTCGTACGTAACCGACTCCCGAACCTGTTTTCTAAAATTCGTAGACCGGAATGTTTTTATAAAGTGATCCAATCACACCTAAAAAGATTGGTGGCGACTCTTATTTTCATTTTTTTAAAGTCGACCCCGTTTTTTAAACCCTTTAAAAATGGTTTCGACAAGGTTAAATTATTATTTGACAAATTCAAAGCTAGTTCGTTCATGTATAGGCATGTATTTGAATAAACAATAAGGACATAACTATCTTTCATTAATCATAACATTACACCTTTGTAAGAAACAGAGGAAACAGAGAGCAAGTGGGATGTCAAAGTTTGGTCTATGATAAAAAAAAACCCAAACCAACAAAAAAGTATAGGCTAGATTGTATGTATATATAAAGCTTAAATTGTATGAAAGCTGCTTTGAGTTAATTGTGGGTAAAGTACCTGATTAGGTGCACCATTACCTATCAATTTAATTTATCATCAAGAAAAGTACTTAAATATCTAGTTTCATATAGGAAGGGATGTGCATAAAACACCACATGGACATTATTCAAAGCTAATTTGACATATGACCAATACATTATTCTATATATAATTAAATATCTAGTTTTTGGCTCATTTTGTGCTAGTTTTCTTTTCCTGGCGAAGGGTAGTGCATTGCTTTCACTGGGGTTCTCCTTTTTTGCTTGGCTTTGGAATGTCCCCTGTCTCCTCAGCCTTTGTTTTGAATGCTCTAGCAAGGCTACTGCCACTATGCAAGGCAGAGCACTGTTGCCATTTGGCCTCAATGGTTGAAGTCGATCGAGTTGCACCAAACCCTTTTTGGTTGGGTGTTGATACCCTCTCGGAAGCATTTACAGTCGTCGGTATCCCTAACTTGCACCATGATGGTGACAACAGTCCTCGATGACCTGGCCCCAACATTGGCTCCTCCTCAACAGTGGATTTGTTAGTTGTTGGTATGTCAGCCATGCAGGATTTGCACTTTCCAATCACTCTCCTCCCTCGTTGTTAGCGTCCACTGCTGAGAGCTAGGGTTGGTTTAGCCCTTATATCATTGTTTATTTTTGTTGGGCTTTTGAGTCTACATGCTTTATTTTTCTATATAAAAAGATAAAAAAATAAAAAAAATTCTCAAATAATACAATTTATTTTATAAAATAAAGATATTTTTATAGCCAATTAAGTTTGTGCCTGGTTAACACGTAACATCTGTTCAGTTAGGAACTTAATATAAGTATAAATCACCTAACTGAATTGATACTCATAATAAAACCTTAGTCATAGCTGCCAATCTCCAACCAAGGGCGAAGCCAGCGGGGTTGGCATGGGCGTCGGCCCCCCTAAAATGTAAAATTGCTTTTAAGGCCCTTAAAATTTTTTAAAAATTTTAAATTAGTAAAGGTAAAATTGCACTTTGGCCCCCCTAAAATTATAAAAATTCGATTTAATCCTTTACAAATTATAAAGATATAAACTATAAAAAATTAAAATTTCATTCGGCCCTCCTAAAAAATTTTTCTGGCTTCGCCCGTGTCTCCAACACGGCCATTTATTCTCTAGCCACCGATTATCTTTTTTTCTTCCCTCTTTCTACTTCTTACATTTTTTTTTAAAAAACCCTAAATTGAAGGGGCACTGGATATCGGTTTAGGGCTAGTTTGGCAATGCTTTTGAGAAGTGCTGTGGAAAAGTGCTTTTGAGAAGTGCTTTTGAGAAGTGCTTTTGAAAAATTTAAGTGTTTGGTATTGCTGTCAAAAAGTGCTTTTGAGAAGTAAAATGTTCATTTTAGACATGATATTATAAAGTAACAAATATGTATTTAAATAATATTTAAATTAGTTAATATTATGATAGCAAAAATATAAAAAAATAATTTATTATAACTTATTGTTAATATTTTAATATATAATATTAATTTTAAATATTTCTAAGTAATTAATATTAATTATTTATTAAATTTAATTAGAATATATAAACTATATTTAAATATTTAAATATAATAATTAAATATTTGTAATTAAATATTGACACAATTGTATTATTTTAAAAATTATTTTTTTATTTTTAATTAATGCTTTTAACATATTTGTAAAACTCATATTAGATATTAACATAACATAGAAAACATAAACCTAACAAATTAAAATAGGGTAATCTACAAAAATGGTCACTTTTGTTTGCCTCTGGTTACATTTTAGTCATTTGCGTTTGAAATGTTGCGTTTTAGTCACTTATCTTATTATTTTGTTACAAAGTGATCACTTTACCGTTAAGTTCCGTTATCTCTCTAACGGTAATCCTACTTGGCAGTCCAACTAGATTTTAGGTGCCAACTCAACTCTGTTCTCGTAAAAGCTTAATTACCTACACTGGTAAGCAGTGTTATTATTTCACACTCAACTCTGTTCTCGTAAAAGCTTAATTACCTACATTGGTAAGCAGTGTTATTATTTCACGGTCAAAACCCATATAATTAAGATCCTTTATCTTTATTCCTTAGGTCGATTCTTTTTCTGCTTTTGCCTCTATCCACTCAATACCTTCCACACTTTCTCTAATAGTTAACTAAGGACAAGAAAACCCAACAATCCCCCACTCTCTACCTTCTAAGAAATGTTATATATCTCATGTTAGAAAATTCTATTGCTTATATTTAGTTTTTGATCTCTAATACCGAGAATAATGAGGGAAGATGTAGGAAACTTGCCCATCTAAGGAACTTGAAAGCGAGTTTCACATGTATGTTGACTAAAGCCAAACACCCTCCAGCCAAGCATTTTCTTCTACTTGCCCCTGCAGCAAAGCTGGCCCCAACTGGGATACACGACCAATTCCAGTTTTCAACATAGACAAGGCAGGATCCAGCTATTAGGAATCGTTATCATAAAAGATCAAAGCCATATACACAGACTAAGCATACGTGTATTAACGGCTAAAAGATCAACCAACCACAAGCAGAGCTGATTAAAATGAATTTATCCAAACAGTAGAAAATAATATTGAAATAAATAAATAATACAATGCATTGCATTGCATTACATTACATTACATTTATTAAGAAATAATAGAATTGATCAATTTTCCATTCCAAAGATTTAACTTCCCACTTGTCGAAGGAAGGAACAATTTATAACATGAACAAATTTCATTCAGCAAACTAATCATGCAAAGCTTTTCCTAACTTCTGACAAATTCCCTATATATTATATAAGCATTACACTTCAAGTCCACTATCATTTAATGTTAGTTTTATGAATTGGAGCGACTGGTATACAATGGGATTATGCAATCAATTTTCTGCTCCCTTAACAATGAAATAACTACCGTACTTTTTATACTGATGCGAGTTGTTTATGTGTATAAAACTGTGAAAAATATACAGGATCAAAACTGTGAAAAATATACAGGATCAAAAAGAGGCAAATGAAACCAGTTAAAAGTTCTGTCAAAGATGAAAAGGATGGAACCTTAGAAAATATCAGTGAACGTTAACAGCAGTTGCAGATAAAGAAGATGTCGAGAAGCTTGAACCGATCTGAAAAAAAATGTGAAAAAATTAAACTATATTTCATAATTATTTCATAAAATCAAATAGAAGAAGACTGGAAGAAAAAGATAAAACTTACTGGTAGTGAGAAGAGGAAAAAACCAGAGGAAAAATAAAGTTCAAACAAAAGAGAAGACAAAAGAGAAAAGGTGAAAAAAATGTCTTGTAACGTGTAGCAATAGTAAGGTTAAAAAGGTAAATTAATAGTCAAAAGTACTTTTTGGCTGAGAAAAGCCAATTTTTCCTGCTTCTGGAACTGGCCAAAAGCACTTAATTTAAGTCAAAAAAAGTTTTCAACTGTTAGCTGTTCTTTGTTGCTTTTGGAGAAAAAGCACTTAATTGTGCAAAAGTCCATCTCAAATGGAATGAAGAACAGACCCTTAGTGTTGTGATGGTGAAAGAGGTGAACGGTGGTGGAGGGTGTAAGATGGTTTGGGGTTGGCGTGGTAACAGTGGTGGCTGGGTTAAGAGGGAAAGGATGGTGTTTGGAGGATTTGGGGAAAGGAAATAATATGAAAAAAAAGGAAAAATAAAAAAAATGAAATAAAGTTAAAAAAAAGTTAAAAAATGGTTAAATTACATGTCCATGACATGGGAGCCATGTTAACATTAATGGCATAATTTGTGTCATGATAGACTTTTGTAACACCTTTGATGTCAAGTAACGGCACAGTGGCCAAATTGTTATAAATCAATAACGTTTGTGGTTAAATCGAAATTAATAATGGCATAAACCAATTGAATTAAATTTCACATTCAACTATAATAATTATCATGGTAAAAATACTATAGAAGCTCTTATATTAGTAGTCAGATTGCATTTTACTATTATGTTGTTATTATTTTGTTGTTATTGTTTAGATATTGTATAAAACTTATTTTATTGTTAATTTTGTTATTATTTTAAAGACATTTGTTAATTTTGTTATTTTTTTAGAGACATTTGCTTGTTAAGGTACATCTATTTTAGTGTTATTTAAGTCTACATATTTATTAAAATTTATTTTCAATTTGTTGAAAAATATTTATTTTAATTTTTTTAGTATTTTTGATGTATTATATATATTTAAAATTATATAAAATAATATAAAAAATTAATACGGGCGGGCCAGGAAGGGCCCGGGTTTTAGCATTTTTATATGGCCCGAGCTTGGACAAAATTTTAGGCCCATTTTTTGGGCCCGGCCCGGCCCGAGCCCAATGAACTGGCCTAAAGTTTTAGTTGGACCCGGCTCGGGCCCGGGCCTGACCCGGCCCATGTACACCTCTGGCAGTGATTTGTACCTTTTGGTCAATGAGATTTGCCCAAAACCAAGCCATTGCTCTCTCATATGGATCCGAAGGCAAAATAGGGTTATTCTTCCAAGTCTCATCAATTTATTCAAGGATTACACTGGTTATATTTGAGAAGCAATTGGCTTCTGTTCTTAGGGTCTCTAAAGCCTTGCTCCACCTAATCATGGGATCTATGCCTTTCAAATTCAACACCCACACTACCCTCTGTATATATGGGCTAAACCATGTTCGTAACAGCTTCACCTCTTAGCCATTGCCTTGGCCACCCATTGCTTAACTAATTCTCTATGGTTTTTTGTTTATGATTGACAAATGAAATATTTTTTACACACTCACAATGAATTTATTTTGCTTTCGAAAATTCTGTTCTTTTCTTCTCTATATTGTCATACGTTTCCGTAATAGAAGAAAGCAAGATTTGTTCATTAATCACTACAGAGGTGCTACTACTTCGATCATCTTGTTGTATCCTGGGCTACAGTACTCGACCTACGTTTCTCCAAATATCATAGAAGAGGTCGAATTTGTCTTAACGAAATTGTATTAACAAGCGTCAACATCTAGTAAAACTTGATTCTCTTATTCGATTTCTGGATTTCATAATCTTGTTTATTTAATTGGTTTTTCGCATTTGATATTTCAAATATAAATATTTCATTTGTTTTATTTAAATTTAATTTTTTAAATAAATATAAATATTTGTTTATATTACTTGTTTAGATCTTATATTTAATATAATTATTTATATTTATATTTGTTCACTAACATATTTTGTCCAACATATATAACCTTTAATCTTGTAATATATTCTAATCACTGTTCCAATAGTCTCCTCAGTTGCCCTTAGAAGAATACTTCTTTTACTTAACGTTCACGATAACCTAATAAACGAATGGCATAATGATTTATTTATCCCTTTAATTTTACAAAAAAAAATTATTTTAGTCTTTTATTTAATTTTTCGTCTCTTTTAACTTTTAAACTTGCTTTTTTTGTCAAGTTATCCCAAAATAGATGGAAAAAATTGCAAACATTAACTTTGTTGACGTGAATATACATGTGGGTTGTTATGTGGATGCCGCATCAACAATTAACTAAATTTTTTTAAGAAATTCAAAAAAATTCCAAAAATATATAGAAAGATATTAAAATTATTTTAAAATTTTGTAAAAATAAATATATTACATATATTTTGAAACTTATATTAAAAATTAATTAATTACTTATTTACTAGTCCATGTATATGTTTGCATCAACAAAATTAACATTTGTTAATTTTTCTATCTATTTTAAAATAATTTAATAAAAAACATAAATTAAAAAATTAAAAAAAACTAAAACTTAAATGAAAAATAAAAATAATATTTTTTAAAAATGGAAAGAATAAATATACCATTATATTCAAACCAAAGAATGCAACCACTTTCACAATATGTGACTGCCAAGTAGTGAAAGATGGAGACATATCAAAGTAGTGATATACATTATCCAAGTACCATCATTGGACTATCAAAGTAGTAATATACATTACCCAAGTACCATGATTAGACTATTAAGTAGTAAAGATGGAGACCATAACTAGACTATCAAGTACTCAATAAATAAATAAAGTATACTGAGAAAGTGCTAAAACTTTTCTTTTTCGAATATAATAAACAGTGATAGATTTAGAAGCTGATTCCTTAAAATAAAAAAAAATATTTAAGTTTTTTATAGTTTATAAAATTTTAAATTTGTAATAATAAAATTGTACTTTGACCTCCTAAAAATAATAAAAATTTAATTTAATCCTTTAAAAATTATAAAGTTATAGATTATTAATAAAATTATGTTTTCGATTGAGAAAAAATAATAAAACCACAAAAAAGAAAGTAAAGAAAGTGAGCACAATTAATGATATACATGTTTCGAAATTATTCCTTGACAAAGCTTAAATAATCAACGTGATTAGCGCGATTTAAACTCAGGACATACTTGAGACGATGAACACTTTTGACCATCAGGCCATTATATGAGATTCCTTATCCACAAACTTTGAGCAATCTTCTAAATCAATATTAACTATACAATTTCTACATATTGAAAAATATTTAGGAATAACAAATAACAAGTGACCTACATTTTGTTTTCAATCTCAAAATGTCAAAAACAATACTTTATTTAAAACATCCTAGCCTCTTATTAATCATCAATGACTTACCACTCCTTTCCTTTTGTCAAGATGTGTCTGACCAAGGAGGTTGTGCTGTTGCTGTGCCCATAAGCAGGTATTGCCCTCTTTAGATGCCCACCATTCAAGGCTTTATCACCCAAAGGTACTCCCAGTGGTACCATTTGGCCTTCTATCTGCCACCAATTTCTTGGTTCCCAAAGCTGAATGAAAGTACAAGGCTAAATAAATAACAAAATAATGGTTTAGTCTATATCTATACCGGCTCCTAATAGAGGCCATACAATAAATAATGGTACCACTGGGAATACCATGCCCATTGTCACACAATGGGAAACTCGATGAAGCTGAAATGGTCACTTTGGCCTCAGAGTTTATCAATGCTGATACTGATACAACCTCCACTGCTTTGCAATGGGTTATGGCAAATTTGGTGAAATACCCTCATATTCAAGAGAGATTGTTGGATGAAATCAAACAGGTAGTGGGAGATGGTGTTGAAAATATCAAAGAAGAGGATTTAAAAAAGATGCCTTATTTGAGAGCAGTGATTTTGGAAGGCCTAAGAAGGCACCCACCAGCACATTTTGTGGTGCCTCATTGTGTGACAGAAGACACTATCTTGGGAGGATATTTGATCCCCAAGAATTCAAATATCAATTTCATGGTGGCAGATATGGGATGGGATCCAAAGGTGTGTGAGGATCCAATGGCATTTAAGCCTGGGAGGTTCATGGGAATATGCCCTGGACTTGGCTTGGCATTGCTTCATCTTGAGTATTTTGTGGTTAATTTGATTTGGAAATTTGAATGGAAAGCCATGGATGGTGATGAGATCAGCCTGGAGGAGAAGCAGGAGTTTACCATTGTGATGAAGACTCCATTGATGGCCCACATCTCACTAAGGAAGAGTTAAGTTATTGGTCTTCTACATAAAATATTGATACTTAACCTTTTTTTTTTTTGGGGGGGGGGGTGCAATTTGATATGTAAAGTATGTTCTCTAAATTAGTACTTTAAAGTATGTTTCTCTTATATTTTCTATTACATGTAAAAAAACCTGATGGCCAATTAAACCGCCACTTGGTCTGATTGTCATGAGTAATGCCTCCTAATTTATTTTGAATGCTACATAGGATTGGATTAAATTGATGATTTTAGTCAAAGGCATGGTGCACCTTGCTTTTGATTTGTTTGCTCAGTTACTGCTGTAACCTTCAACCACCTTCGGAAGAGTGGTTGGGTTGAGTAGAAAAGGCTTTTATATTGGGATATAATTTGCTGGTAGGAATCGAATTGATATTGATTATGTGTATATATATATATATATATTATATTATATATAGGATTTTTTACTTATTTGGTATAAAAAAATTTATTATACACGAAAATAGGTTGCCAAATAGATTATTTACGAAAATAGGTTATTTTTTTGAGTCGCGCCTATCTGACAGGCGCGACATAATATTTTAATAATAAATTTTTTTAAATATTATTAATTTATTTTTTAAATTTTTTATAATATTTAAAATAAAATACGGGGCAAAAACGGGTTGAGCCTGACTCGTAGGTGCCACATGTGGCGCCTGCTGCAGGGGCGCCACTCCTTGCAGCTAGGGGTGTTCAATCGGTTAATCAATCGGTTAACCGACCCGAAACACCATTAACCGAATTAACTGACCCTTCAAAAATTTTAACAGTTAAACGAATCGAAATTTTTTCTGTTAATTCGGTCGGTTAACCGAATTAATCGAAAATTATATATTTTTTATTTTTGGTTAAAATAAGTATAAAATTAACCGAATTACCCGAATTAACCGAATTAACCGAATTAATCAAATTAACCGAATTATTTTTATTTTTAATTTTGTTTTTGTTTTTATTTTTATTTATTAAATTATTTGTAATTTTTATGATTGGGTTGGGTAATTAGGTTGGATAATTAATTTTAGTTTGATTGGGTTTATGTTAGATTGGGCTTGAATGAATAGTGGACTATTTATATATTATAATTTTATTTATTAATTTTTTTGGTTAACTGGCCGGTTTCGAATCGAATTAACCGTTAACCGAAAACTCAAAAAATTATTAACCGACCCCCGACCGAAAAAATTCGGTTAACTGACCGATTAACCGAATTCAGTCGGTTAACTGAATTTTTTCGATTTTACCCGAATTTTGCACACCCCTACTTGCAGCCGTCCCATCACTATCCCTGTTAAGCGTGCCTCCCCAGTGTTTGACGTCCAGGAGCAAAGAGAGAAAAAAAAAAAGAGAAGAAGAAGAATAAAGAAAGAAGAAGAAAAAAAGTTAGTAATTTGTTATAATTATTTTAAAATTAAATTGTTAGTAATTTTGAATTATTTGATAAATTTTTGTGTTTGTAATTATTTTAAAATTAATTTATTAGTAATTTAAGATTATATTCTAAATTATTTTGTTTAGTTTAATAATGTTAAATTTATTTTGTTAAATATTTTGTTATAAATAATTTGTAACTGTAAAGAAAATAATTTAGAATTTTTTAGAAGTTTAGAGATTAGAAAATCGAAGGTAAAAGAGATTGAGAATAAAAATTAGAAAAGACGGATGAAATTGAATGGAAAAAGATGATATGGTGAAAGGTTTATATAGTATTAGAGTTTGAGGGCAATAAAATTTGTAGATGTTGGTGCAATAAAATTAATTTTTAAAATGGTTGTGCAATAAAATTAGTTTTTAGTAGGGTATTAGTAGAGGTGTGCATGGGCCGGGCCGGGCCGGGTTTGGGTCGAGCCCAACTAAAAAATTAGGCCCGTTTTTCGGGCCCAGGCCAGGCCGAGCCCAAAAATGGGCCTAAAATTTTGTCCAAGCCCGGCCCAAATAAAAATATTAAAACTCGGGCCCGGCCCGGTCCGCCCATATTAATTTTTATATTATTTTTATATAATTTTGAAATATATATAAACCACCAAAAATACTAAAAATATCAAAATAAATATTTCTCAACAAATTAAAAATAAATTTTAAAAAATATGTAAACTTAAATAACAAAAAAAATAGATGCAACTTAACAAGCAAATGCCTCTAAAATAATAACAAAATTAACAAATGTCTTTAAAATAATAACAAAATTAACAATAAAATAAGTTTTATACAATATCTAAACAATAACAACAAAATAGTAGAACATAATAGTAAAATGGTAGCAAAATAGGGAGAAAATAATAAGAAAATAATATTAAAAATATATATATATATTTTTGTCTTTAGTGAGCCGGGCCGGGCTCGGGCCAAAAATGTCTTACCCGAGCCCGGCCCATTTTTTAAACGGGCCTTATTTTTTTGTCCAAGCCCATTTTTCGGGCCTATATTTTTGCCCAAACCCTCCCACATTTCGGGCGGGCCTTCAGGCCGGGCGGCATGCACACCTCTATGTATTAGTGTATTGTGATTTTTTTGATAATGTATTTAAAAAAAAATTATAGCTATTTTATTAGTAATTTATGATTAGGTTATATAATTTGTTAGTGTTTAGTGGTTTTACTGTATTATGATTTTTGAGAAATGTATATTTTTTTTTTAAGAAAATAATTTTATAGTTGGGGGTGATGGGACGGCTGGAGGGAGTGGCGCCCCTGCTACGGGTCAGGTGCGACCCGTTTTTGCCACGTATTTTATTTCAAATATTATAAAAAATTAAAAAATAAATTAATAATATTTAAAAAATTTTATTATTAAAATATTATGTCGCGCCTGTTAGATAGGCGCGATTAAAAAAAATAACCTATTTTTGTAAATAATCTATCTGACAACCTATTTTTGTATATAATAAATTTTTTTATACCAAATAGGTAAAAAACCCTGACTCTTTCATTTGTCTATTATCCTGTCACTTTTTCTGTAAATTTTTACAACCAGGACTGATTGATTCGATCGGTCAATTTCCATCCACTATTTTATGAATCTGGAGCAGTTTATTTATACTATGCAAGAAATGAATAAATTAATTTAAAATTTTACTTATTTATATTAATAAAAATTAGTGTTTATATATCAATATGAAAAATACGTGACACATTATGTATCACTATTTAATTATTTCATTATTCATGTTAATTTTTATTAATACAAATAAAAAATTATTTTACTCATTAATCTAACATATATTGATTAATTTACTCATTTATTTAGTTAAAAAAAGTAAAATTACATTTTAACTCATAATATCCGGACTTCTATGGTTCATTTATTTGAGAAGGAAATACTATTTTTCTAAAACTTTTATATAATTTTTTAAATATATAATTCAAAATAAATAAATTAGGAGGTTTGTAAATTGTTCTAATACTCTTTTAGATATAATTCTTACTAATCTTGATGCTTTTTTTTTTTCATTTTTAGCAAATAAATTGTGTAAAATGCAAATCAAATGGGTATATTAGCATTTCTCTTTTAAAGATGTTTTTTAGGTTATTAGGAGATATAATTAATTTAGGGCATAATTTTTTATACAATAACAGAGTAAAAGTGAGGTAGTGTAGTTTGAATCTATGTCAAAGGGATATCAGATAAAAATTTTAATTATCGCTTTATACAAGTTAAGATAGATTAATTATTAGTATTATTTTTAATGTTGTTCTAAGAAGATCCTAATTTGGTATTTAAAATACTATATAATTAGTTAGAGTATATTAATAATTAAAATAAATTAGTAGTTTGATTGAGAGAACAACTGAATTATACCATGGGAATGAGTGGTCTAATTTAAATGAATCATGCAGTTGGATTTATTAATTAGAATTGGGTCTTTTTAATTTATAAGACTGTTGGCAAAACAAAATTTAATTAGAATTAGAGTGGTCTTTTTGAAGTTGAGTGATTAAAATGTAAATTTTCGAATAATTTAGTAATTACTTTGTAATTTTTTAAAATTGAGTGATCAAAAAATGAATTAAATGTCATTTACCGTTGTTTTTTATTAAAATTAAAAGACATTTTTTTTATTCCTAAAAATATTTTCTATGTTCATATTTAAAAAAATGATTTAATTAATTTTTTATATTTTGAAATAGAAATAAAAACTTGTTTTGAATAATGAAAACATGTTTGGTATCTATTTTTCCTCATGAACATGAAAAATAAAACAAAATAAATTCTACGTATATATGGATTCAAATCAATGTAAAAGATTTAATAGTTGGAAAAAATGTTGAAAAAGAAATATTTTTACGTTTATATGGATTTGAATTAGAATTAATTCATTTAAAGTTAAAAGTATTTGTTTTCATCATTTTTAGTTTTACAAAATATTTTTAGTCAAAACAATCAAAATAATATTTTGTTTTTTTTTTTCTAAATTTTAACTATTTTAATTTTATTAGTATATTTTATTATATTCATTATATATACTAGATTTTATCATAGTTATTATGTGACAAAGAAAAAATTTAAAAACAAATATATTTATAATTTTATCTTTAATATTAAATGAGTTATAGCGACTTAGAGTAGTGGTTGAGGCTTTTATAGCTTTCAAAGGTTTAGTCTTTTTTTTTATATACGGTTCGAAATTGTGTCAAACGGGTGTCAGATAAAAGTTTTAGCCATTACTACATTTAAATCAAGACAAGAGTTTAATCTTAGTATTATAATTTTTTACATAATAATATTTATTATTAGTTTAAAAAAAAGATATTTTAAACTTCTTGGTGACTTGGTATAGCTTCATACAATCAAACCTTTTTACAATAGTCGCATTTTATAGCGATATTTACTTATAACAATTAAGTAGGTTATAGAGCCGATTTTTAATGTTTTAATTTTATCATCTATAACAACTTTTCATTTGTAATTGCAACATCCACATATTATAAATACACTTTTTTATTAGAGCTTCTTATATCTAATTTTAATAAAATTAATTTTATTCCTAATTGAAATAAAAATAATAAAATTTAATTAAAATATTATTTCAATAAAAAATTTAACTTTAAATTTGAATTACAACACCAGTTCGTCATATTTTATGAAACAATTATCAAACTTGTAATCAAATTAATAATGTAAGTCAAATATATATATATATATATATATATATATATGAAAATATAAAGATTCTAAAAAATACTAAATTATTCCCCCAAAATAATGCTAAATTAAAATATAAATAAAGCAGAGAAATTTTTTTGGTGAAATACAAAAACAGGACAAAACCCGAATAATAAATATAATTAGCGTGACTTGAATCCAGACCACCCTAACCATCAGACATCACATGGAGTTCAAAGTCGAAAAATTCTTCCTAATTTTGTTTTAAAAAAGTAATATATAGTGGCTTGAGAGTTGAGACATATATTTATTCATGTGAATTGAAGCAAGGACATCATTTAATTACAATTACTCTATAATTTACTCCAATCTACAATCACCTAATAATTCAGGTTGCTATTCCAACAGCCTTTGCGAACTTATTCCAAGAATCGACATGTTCATTCTCATTTCCATCCCTCAGAACGAACGAGACATGATCAAATGCCTTACCCATGTCGGGTTTATTTTTATCTTGCCTGTTCTTCAGTAGTGATGTTGCAGCATGCAAATTCCGGCTACGTTCGCGTTCCTTCAAGTTGAGGATGGACAACTGAGATGCTTCCATGAGAGTTTCGAGTTACTTGGATTCATATCGGAAATTTCCTTCTTCCATGATTCTAAGGATCATAACATTATGATTACAAGTTTTAAAACTGCAATGCAAAAAGGAAAAGACAACTAATACCAAAATCAAAACATAAGCAAACTTGTTTTGAAATCCACTGTAAAACCAAATGAGAGATAACTTTAGACTGAAGCAATAACTAAGCCTATAAACTTCAGCGACAAGAAAATCAACAAAATTAAGAAAATTTCATTGAAAATTTACCGTGTCGATCAAAAGCATGTCCACAACTGTATTATGATTTTTTAGAAATGTATTTTTTTAAGAAAATAATTTTATAGTTGGGGGCGATGGGGCGGCTGGAGGGAGTGGCGCCCCTGCAGCAGGCGCGACCCGTTTTTGCCCAGTATTTTATTGCAAATATTATAAAAAATTAAAAATAAATTAAGAATATTTAAAAAAATTATTATTAAAATATTATGTCGCGCCTGCCAGATAGGCACGACTCAAAAAAATAACCTATTTTCATAAATAATCTATCTGACAACCTTTTTTTGTATATAATAATTTTTTTATACCAAATAGGTAAAAAACCCTATATATATATATATATATATATATATATATGTGTTAAATTTATATAATTTTAAATTTTTTTCACTATTTATTTTATATAAAAAATTTCAACCATTTAATAAATATTAGTACGTAAAATCTTTTATATCGGTATGATAAATATATTAAATTGATTCAAAAATGTATATACATGATAAATACAATTATATCAATAAATTTAATAGTTAAATCATCAAAATATTGATGTACAAAAAAAATAAATCAACTCATCTCAAAATCTACTAATCCGAACCCAGTCCAATTACTTTCAAAATTACTACAAATTAATTTATCAAGCAAGTATTTTTTTTTTATTTTTCATTTTTATGTTATGAGTGTTACTAAGGTTTTCATAAGTTATTTTTGCTAATATTATGTTAATATTGTTATTATTGTGTTTGCTAAATGTTTATAGTAAATTTGTAAGTGTTATTTTAGCCAATATTATGCTACTATTGTTATTAACAAATGTTAGAATATGTTGCAAAAAAGAGTTGTGTTGACTTCTGCGTTATAAAACAGTATTTGTTATTTAACTACAATACTAGAGAGTCAATGGATTACAAACTGTGGGTTGGTAGGAGTCAATTTTTTTAAAATAGAAAATCTTTTGTTTAGGCTCTTTGTAATTTATAAAATTTTAAATTAGTAATAGTAAAATTATACTTTGACTCCTTAAAAATAATAAAAATTTGATTTAATCTTTTAAAAATTATAAAGATATAAAGAATTAAAATGATGAAATTATATTTTTTCTATTGTATAAATATATAATTTAATTCTGCCCAAAAAATTTTCTTTAAAATCATTGATTCTATACTGACTATATTTATTTAAAGGCTGTTCTAATCAAAGTTAAATAATAAAAGTATAATTCTAACCAAAGAGGTTTTTTTACCATTAGAAACTCACAATATCACGGCACGAAGCAAGACGAGAGGAGTCACCGTTGCTATAAAACTTGAAACTGACTGCTCCAAGTTTCGATCATCTCCTCTCTGAAACTTAGGACTCCCCCCCCCCCCCCCCCAAAACATGGGAACTTGGTTCCTTATCCTTTTCACAATCTCCATTCCTCTTCTTCTCAAAGCTTTCTTTGACCTTTTCTCCTCTTCCAAAAAACCTCCCTACACTCTTCCACCATCACCTCCCACTTTCCCCATCATCGGTAACTTCTTATGGGTCCGCAAATCCGTCTTTCAAATCGAACAAAGCCTCCGCCGCTTCAGCCGAAGCCTTGGGCCTATGGTGACTCTATATATCGGTCCTCGTCCTTCCATCTTTGTCTTCGACCGTTCCCTTACTCACCAAGCTTTAATCCAATGCGGTTCCCTGTTTTCAGACCGACCCAATTCTCTCCCTGCTGACAAGATCATGAACAGCAACCAACATAACATCAGTTCCGGTTCCTACGGTCCGAACTGGCGGCTGTTTCGTCGGAACTTGACTTCGGAGATCCTCCATCCCTCGCGTGTGAAGTCTTATTCTCATGCTCGTAAATGGGTTTTGGATATTCTTTTTGATGGTTTACAGGAAAAGGCTAAAAGTGGAGAATCAGTTGAGGTTTTGGTTCAGTTTCAATATGCTATGTTATCTTTGTTGGTTTTAATGTGTTTTGGTGATAAACTTAGTCAACAACATATTAAAGAGATTGGGGATCTTCAACGAAGGGTGTTTACTGGTTTTGGGAGATTCGCTTTGCTTAACTTATGGCCTAGAGTGACCAAGATTTTACTTCGTAAGAAATGGGATCAATTGTTTAAGCTACGCAAGGATCTTGAAGACGCATATATCCCTTTGATAAGAGCAAGAAAGAAAGCTAAAGATGAGAGATTGAGTAACAAGGGAAGTGATGATTATGTGTTGGCATATGTTGATACTTTGTTGGATTTGGAATTACCAGAGGAGAAAAGGAAACTTGACGAAGCTGAAATGGTCACTTTGGCCGCTGAGTTCATCAATGCTGGTACTGATACAACCTCCACAGCTTTACAGTGGGTAATGGCAAATTTGGTGAAATACCCTCATATTCAAGATAGATTATTGGTTGAAATCAAAGGTGTTGTGGGAGATAGTGTTGAAGAAATTAAAGAAGAGGAATTACAAAAGATCCCTTATTTGAAAGCAGTGATTTTGGAAGGGCTAAGAAGGCACCCACCAGCACACTTTGTGGTGCCTCATTGTGTGACTGAAGACACAGTCTTGGGAGGATATTTGATCCCCAAGAATTCAACTATCAATTTCATGGTGGCAGATATGGGGTGGGATCCAAAGGTGTGGGAGGATCCAATGGCATTTAAGCCTGAGAGGTTCATGGGTGAGAAAGTGTTTGATATAACAGGGAGTAGGGAGATTAAGATGATGCCATTTGGAGTTGGGAGAAGAATATGCCCTGGACTAGGCTTGGCATTGCTTCATCTTGAGTATTTTGTGGCTAATTTGATTTGGAAATTTGAATGGAAAGCCATGGATGGAGATGATATCAGCTTGGAGGAGAAAAAAGAGTTCACCGTTGTGATGAAGACTCCATTGATGGCCCACATCTCACCAAGGAAGAGCTAAGCTATTGGTCTTCTACTTAAAGTATTTAATTATATATAGAATAATGTATTGGTCATATGTCAAATTAGCTTTCAATAATGTCCATGTGGTATCCCTTCCTATATGAAACTAGATATTTAAGTACTTTTCTTGATGATAAATTAAATTGATAGGTAATGGTGCACCTAGTCAGGTACTTCACCCACAATTAACTGAAAGCAGCTTTCATACAGTTTAAGCTTTATATATACATACAATCTAGCCTATACTTTTTTGTTGGTTTGGGTTTATTTTGATCATAGACCAAACTTTGACATCCCACTTGTTCTATGTTTCCTCTGTTTCTTACAAAGGTGTAATGTTATGATTAATGAAAGATAGTTATGTCCTCATTGTTTATTCAAATACATGCCTATACATGAACGAATTAGCTTTGAATTTGTCAAATAATAATTTAACCTGACTAATTTTTATTGATGTAATAATAAATTTAGTCCTCCTATATTTATAAATTCTATCAATTTGGCATCCACCAACATAGTAGTAGCCACGACATTTCCTTTTGTTCTTTTTTTTTCTTCACTTTTTAAAAACGGAAAGAATAAATATACCATTATATTCAAACCAAAGAATGCAACCACTTTAACAATATGTGATTGCCAAGTAGTGAAAGATGGAGACATATCAAAGTAGTGATATACATTATCCAAGTACCATCATTGGACTATCAAAGTAGTAATATACATTACCCAAGTACCATGATTAGACTATTAAGTAGTGAAAGATGGAGACAATGACTGGACTAAAGTACTCAATAAATAAATAAAGTTTATTGAGAAAGTGCTAAAACTTTTCTTTTTTGAATATAATAAACAGTGATAGATTTATGTACAAGGCCCATTTTGCCCGGGCCCGTTTACAAAAACTCAATAACAGGTTTTAAACCCATTTCACTACCCATTTAACCTTAGCCCAATTACCCATTTAAACCCAATACCCGGAGGCCCATTAAACCTAACCTACCCAAATCAGAAAACAAAAAAACCCAACCCTAGCCCCAGGGTCAGCGCCGCACCAACTCTCTGCGCAACCACCACCCTTCTGACACCACGCTACCGACGTCGGCCACCGACTCCATCAAGTGGCCCCTGCAAAGCATTTAAAGGATTAGACAGAATGTAGAAAAGAGAAAAAAACAACTTGTAAATATTAAGGCTATAAAAGCCGAATGACACTGATGTAACGGAGGATTTTTTTTTCTTTTTTGGAGATCAATACACCAGTCTTTAAACACAAACAGTTTCAAGAGATTCAAAATATAAAAGCAGAGGTAGAAACACGAGCGAAATCGGAGGAGACCAACCAAGATCGAAAACCCAAGGTGATTTTTAGGGTTTTCAGAATCTGTTTTATTTTTTTTTTCTTTCTCCCCTTTTTTTATCAGCACATATATATACGGATAAAATATAAAAAATAACAACAAAAATAAAAAAAAATTTAATTAAAAATCTTACCTTTTCCGGCCACCGTGTACGGTGGCCGGCGCCGGCGCCGGTGACCGTCCGGTGACCGGACGGTGGTCGGACCGACCACCGGAAATCGCACCGATCACCCCCCCGATTCCCTCTCTCTTCTCTCTCTTATTTTTTTCTTCTACCCGGGCAAAATGAATTTTTTTTGGGACTTAGGCCTATTTATAGCGCCTGAAAACGGCGCCGTTTTGGCCTTAAGACCCAGGGCACAAAACGACGTCGTTTCGCCCTGGGTCGGAGCCACCCGACCCGTACCGGAGGCAGATCCGCGTGTTTTTGAGCGGAAGGGCTAATTGCGTCCCAAGCCCTTCCGCTTTTCAGTGATTCTACAATCACACTCTTTTTAATTATAAATAGACCCCATCAATTTGTCCCGAAGTTCAACGTGGTCCCAGGCCATGCGCAGCGTTTTAGAAATATGGGAATATTTCCCTTTTGGTCCTTCGTCACTTCACGCGCGTTTAAACAGGTCCCCCTTTTTGCGTTTATATTATAAATTCGCCCCAAAACTTCTCCTTTTATTTTAATTCCATCCTGTCCGTACTATTTTATTCTAATTTTAAATACTGTATGTTATATATTTTATATACTGTTTTCTTTAAAAATTATATTACGTATATGGTAGTATATTTTTCGTATATGTCCATATTTTTGTGCTGTTTTGTATGTATTTATATTACCATTTTTACTAATATATTTATTGTGTGTATTTTATGTATATTGGGATCCTTTTTACGTATTTACATGTATATATATATTCTAATATTTTAGCCATATGTCATTTTAATTATCATACAAGTATATTTTCCAAATATTCTATATATATTTCGCATATAGTATGTTTATATGTTTTATTATATATATATATATATTTGTTATATTATTGTTTACAATATTATACATATGTTACGTATGATATATTAAGATATGTATGTGTTTTAATATTTCATCATATATATATTTTTGATGTTATTGTTTATAATATTATACATATATTACGTATACAATATATTTATATATATATGTATGTGCCCTAACGTTTTAAAATATATATATTTGTAGTATTATTATTTATGGTATTATGCATACATTTATGTATATAATACATATGTACGTGTCTAACGTTTTTGTATATATATATAGTTGTAATATTATTATTTACGATATTCTACATATTTGTAATATTATTATATACACCTTTGCCTGTTATATGTATTTTTATACTATTTATATATTTCATATATATATATATATACTATCTTAGGTGCGCCATTCTAAAATATTATCATCACTAATATACTATAGTCACTATATATTTTATATGTTACTTACATGTTATATATATTTTTTTACCTGTTTATTATTAATAATTGTCTTTACATTATTATTCCAAAATATATGCATTGTATTTCGATATTATTACGTATATATATATACCTTAACATTACGTCGTGTATACTTAATGTTTTATCCTACGTATAAATTTTGTTATATCCATAAGCTCTTTTTCACCGTAAATACTATTACCGTCATCATTTTTAACATTGTGTTTTAATAGTTCTATCAATCGAGCTATCATCCCAATTTTATGTTTAAAAACGAGGCGATATTTTTGTATTTAGAGATCCGGGAAATAGCGCCCTAACGTGCTGGGTTGCGATTTCTCATTCGTCTAAATACCTAAAATACCCTCCTAAATTTTGCAACTTGCGAGATGACTTTAGTTTCGAGGAATTTAAGAACTTCGTGTCCAATCGTGCTGGATGTGATGTTCGTATTCTTCTGAAGTAAAAGAATCTCGATTTTTTTTCAATCCGAATCATCTCAAATTTTATTCAAAATGTTCCAAAAACGAGGCAATGTTTCTGTATTTAGAGATTCGGGAAATAGTGCCCTAACGTGCTGGGTTGCGATTTCTCGTCCGCCTAAATACTTAAAATACCCTTCTAAACAAGGTTTTGCAACTCGCGAGATATCCCTAGTTTCGAAGAATCCACGAATCCCGTGTCCAATCGTGCTGGATGTGATGTTCGTATTCTTCCAAGGCGAAGGAATCTCGACCTTTCTCCTCAAGTTATCCCTGTTTCAAAAAGGAATCATATTTTTAAATCTTTCCAAATTTCGACTTAAGACAGAAAATTGCTCAATTTGGTACCAATTTTGGGCGTTGCGGGGGTGCTAATCCTTCCCCGCACGTAACCGACTCCCGAGCCTATCTTCTCTAAATTTTCGTAGACCAAAACATTATAAGGTGATCCAATCACACCTAAAAAGATTGGTGGCGACTCCCCGTTTTCAATTTTAAAGTCGAGACCCCGTTTTCTTAAACGCGTTTTAAAAAAAATGGTTACGACAGCTTGGCGACTCCACTGGGGATCTAAGTGAGTCAAGCTGAAAATTGAACATTTTCTGTCTTAGCATTGGAAATTTCGATTTTTTTTATGACCTTTTACATGTATTAGTTGTATATGTTTGTTATCTTCCCTCGCACACATTGCATTTGCATGACCGTTGTGGTCACACCTTTAAGTGGGAGTGAGGAGCTACGCTTTCGTGAGGTTTTCACCTCCGCATGGGCTGGCGAATCGCTTCCGGGATACATCCGTACTTATGGTTTCGTGAGATTTTCATCTCCGCATGGCCATAGGGAAATGTGTCCCCCTGAACTGAACTTGGTCCATATGAGCCTATAATGGGTGAGGATCGAGGAATCTGCTGGTTCGGGTACCCTTCTCTCTAGAACCAAAACGCATATAGTGAGCCTTAAGTGCCTGCCCTAGGTAGTACGGAGGTAACCTTTAGTGACTACCCATGTAGGTGTTTGTTTATTGTCTTTGAATCGTATCTGTTATATATGACACTGACCCTTTTTTGTTTTGTTATCATTGCATGTCATCCAACATTTAAGGGTATCGATTCACGGTTCTATTTCTAAGTTAGAAAGTTTTGTAATGGGGAATGAATATCTTGACAAAGTGGAAGACAACGCCAACATACGTGCATGGTCAGAGAAAGCCCAGTTAGAAAAAGGAGATAGTGTCGCCGAAGGCTATACGTCGGAGCTGTGGGACTTTACTCGTATCAGTTCAGCACAGAACGAGCTTCAGGAATTGAGGGACATTTGGACCCAATGGGATGATGAAGCTAAACAGCTGTTCTATCAGAATTACGGAGATCTTCCCTATCTGCTAGATATCAAGGTGGATAAGCATCTGTTTCGGGCTATGGTACAGTTTTGGAACCCTGCTTATAGCTGTTTTACATTCGGTGAGGTAGACTTAGCACCCACTTTAGAAGAATATACCGTCCTACTCCGCTGTCCAAGAATTCAAGATAACAAAGCTTATGTTAGGGCTGTCAATCTCCCTACTTTCATGAAAAAATTAATGACTATTACGGGAATGAGTGAGCAATGGGCCGTAGCTCGAATCCAGCAAAAATGTGATAGCAAATGCATTCCGTGGGCAAGTCTAAGGGACTTGATATTGATGCACCCAGACACGAAAAGGAAGGTGGATCTCTTGGCTTTAAGTATCTACGGGTTGGTGATTTTCCCGAAGGCTATGGGACACATAGACGAGGCAGTCACGGATTTATTTGATCGACTCAGCAAACAAGTCACACCCGTGCCCGCAATCTTAGCAGAAACATTCCGATCCTTGAGTGCATGCCGGAAAGCGGGTGAAGGTAGATTCATCGGTTGCGCACAGTTGTTGTTGGTTTGGTTCAACAGTCACTTCTGGAGGGTCGATAGGGGTCCCTGCCGAGTGTTCTTACAGGACTATTCTCCCTTAAAAGAAGCAGCAACTACAACAAGAAGGGACGACATCACGGAAGAAAGATGGATAGAGATACTTCGGAATCTCCGAGAAGAAGATGTTGTATGGAAAGCTCCTTGGATAGCCCCTAAAGAAATTCTTTATCGTTGCGGGACTTTTGATTGGGTACCCCTTCCTGGAATTTGGGGAGTGGTCGGTTATGCACCATTACTTGTTTTGAGGCAATACAAAGCGGAACAGTTTATACCGGCAACACATGGCTTGGCCCAAAGTGATTTCTCATACAAAGGCGATCATTATAAGAAGAAGATACGAGAGATTTCCGACGCCTGGAAAAAGAGTTGCTCCATGAAGGCTTTGACCGATGGCCCGAAGACAACTCCTGAGTACAAAGATTGGTTCAGCAAGAGGACCAATGACAACATCCCAAGGCCAAGTTGGGAGACTGCTAGATCAATAGAGGAAAACTTACGGGTGATTCCTTCAGAATTAGAACTCGTAAAGTTAGAATTTGAGAGAAAGAATCGAGAGCTCACGAAACAGATAGAGAAGTTAGAAGAAGAGAAAATGTATCTGAGCTTAGATGTTGACGTCCAGAAAACTGAGGTTGAAAAGGTAAAGAAAGAAAAGAGGAAAATAGAGGAAGACCGTGACGACTTGAAAGAACGATATAAGAGAATGCAATTGTCGAGGAAAAGAGCCGGATTGGGAAAGATTTCTGAACAATGGCAATTAGAGGTTCGGGAAGAAAAGGCCAAAGCCGACCATTGGGAGAAGAAGTTCCAAGAAATGCGGGCACAGAATCAAGCCCTGGAAAGGAACTTGGTCGAGAATCAGAAAGAGAATCAAGGGCTAAAAGCTAAAGTAACTGAACTCGGACGGGCCCTTCATCTGCACCGAAGTCGTAACTCCGCAGCCGAGTTGAAAGCTAGTCAAGACAAGATTGAGGAGATGAAACATCAAATTGCATTACAAGACTGCGGACTCCAGATTGAGCAGCTCGAAGCACGAGAGGAACACCGGAAGGGAGAGCTTCAGCATTTCCAAAATCAAGTCAGAGATAGAGATTACCTTATGGGGGAGGCCATCGTCCAGATTCGAGAAGTTGCTGACCATCTGCAGGACCTGGCAGTGCAAGCCAATGTGTTAAGTGTCAGATACGAGCAAGAATCAGACCGAGGTCGAGAATTGGCGGCGCTGCTTAGGAAAATTAAGACTTTAGGCCTAAAGGCAAAGGCATATCTGTAATTAGCTTATTATAAAAACTTTTTGTTCTTGTTATTTAAAAGTTGAAACTCTGGACCTAACGATGAAAGTGTCTATAATCCGTTTTGTGTAAGGATTTTTGCTCCTTAAACAACATTTTCTAAATTGAAACTGAATCGGGATCGATATCTTTTGCATGCATGCATTTGCATTACATCACATCACATGCATTTAAACCGAAAAGACCCTGATTAGTGAAAGTTATTACAGAGAAGAAAAGAATCTGGAAACTCCATATCCCTACGGTACACGTGCTAAGACCAAGAATATGGATCAAAGATTCGAGCAACTCCAAAAGGAAATGCAGGAGCAATTGCAAGAACAATTGGTAAAAATGCAAAACGATATGCGTGAACAGATGATGGAAGCTCAGAGAAGCATGGTGGCTGAAATGGCCCAGCTGCTGAAAGGAGCAATGGATAAGGGAAAGGCCCCTATGGCTACCGCCGCGGAAGATAATGATGATTATCCTCCAGGTTTCACCCCACCCCGTACTCAAACACAGACGGAGGCTCCCCTGCAAAGGCCGTCTGTTACTGTTAGGCCTCAACAGGGGCAAATTGATATTGGAATGCCTGTGAACTTACAAGACGGTTCGGGGTCTAACCCGTTGGATAATCCCATCAACTCACTCACCCCTGATTTGGACTTGGCTGAGAAGGAGAGGGAAAAGATTGAATCCTTAAGACAATTAGAGGAACGCTGCAGGTGGTTGGAAGAAAAGTTTAGAGCTTTAGAAGGTGCTGATGGGCGACAATGGATGGACGCCAAAGAATTTAGTTTGGTCCCAGACTTAGTCCTCCCCCATAAATTTAAAATGCCAGAGTTTGAAAAATACAATGGGACTAGCTGTCCCGAAGCCCACCTCACTATGTTCTGTAGGCGAATGACAGGGTACGTGAACAATGATCAACTGCTAATTCATTGTTTCCAAGACAGTTTAGTCGGGGCCGCGGCTAAATGGTATAATCAACTGAGTCGCAATAGGATTGGCTCCTGGAGAGACCTAGCACGCGCCTTCATGCAACAGTATAGCCATGTAGCCGATTTGACGCCCGATCGAATCACTCTACAGAACATGGAAAAGAAGCATAATGAAAGCTTCCGACAATACGCACAGAGGTGGAGAGAGGTTGCCATGCAAGTTCAACCACCACTACTAGAGAAGGAAACTACCGTGCTATTCATAAATACCTTGAAAGCCCCATTCCTTACTCACATGATCGGAAGTACCACTAAAAGCTTTGCGGACATGGTTATGACGGGGGAAATGATTGAAAACGCCATCAGAGGTGGTAAAATAGAGGGGAAACCGCCAAAAGGCCAACACCAAGAAGGAAGGACAGCGAAGTAAACAACGCTAGTAGTTACAACTCGAAGGCAATTACGGTCAGCCAACCGAGAGCGGCTACAGGTGGGCAACAGGGGTCCCAAAAGCAGGAATCTAGTTCGAGACAGAATACTGAAAAGATCCAGTTCACGCCCATCCCGGTGACGTATGGGGAGCTCTATCAGAGTTTGTATAATGCCCACGCAATAGCTCCCTATCACTTGAAACCTTTGCAGCCCCCATATCCCAAGTGGTATGATGCTAATGCCAAGTGTGATTACCATGCCGGAGTACAGGGACATTCGATCGAAAATTGCGTTAGTTTCAAAAAGTCGTGGAGAGGCTTATTAAAATGGGGATCGTAAAATTTGACGATACCCCCAGTACGGAAGACCCGCTGCCAAACCACGGCAATCAAGGGGTAAATGCGATCGGGGAAATCGATGCAAGAAGGGTAAAAAGGGACATCGCTGAAGTAAGGACACCACTGAAGGTCATTTGGAGAGAAATGATGAAAAGAGGAATGTTGATCTCCAAAAAGAAAGACGAAAATGCGAAGGACTATTGTGAGTTCCACCAAGAAGAAGGCCACGAGATTCAGGAATGTGGCGAGTTTAAAGCTCTGGTACAAAGCCTCATGGATAACAAGGAGCTAGGATTTTACGAAGGTAGCTTGAATGAGAGGCACGTGTGCGTATTAGAAGGAACTCCGACAAGTCAATGGACCAACCGACCGAGAATCATCATCTCTCTACCGAAAAATAATGAGGTTGAGACACTGATAATACCAAAGGTCATTATCCGCAAGCCTATTTCTTTTCCATATGCGGACAGCAAAAGGGTACCCTGGAATTACGGCTGCAACATAACGATGCCAAAAGAAGAGGAAATAGCTAACGCTTCCAAGGAGATCCAAGCTGAAGGTTCTTACACACGCAATGGAAAGCGTTATGACGCGGGAGGCGTCAGGGTCGCACCCACGAAAGCAAAAGCCCTAGACCAGGAGAAAGAGCAGGATGCTGAAGCACTCATTAATGAATCAGTAAAGGAGGAAGAGGCTAAAGAGTTTCTGAAATTCTTAAAACACAGTGAGTATAGCGTGGTTGAACAGTTGCGTAAGCAACCGGCCCGCATATTAGTGTTAGCATTGCTCTTAAGTTCAGAGGTACATCGTGAGGCATTGATGAAAGTGCTTAATGAGACATATGTTACTAAAGATATATCCGTCAACAAGTTGGATCGTCTTGTTAGCAACATAAGTGCTGACAATTTCATCTACTTCAACGATGACGAAATCCCACCGGGTGGCATGGGGACAACTAAGGCTCTACACATTACCACTCGCTGCAAAGGGTATACGTTGCCAAGTGTGCTTATCGACAATGGGTCAGCCCTGAATGTCTTACCATTATCCACGTTAAATAGACTGCCAATAGACAGTTCTCACATGAAAGCATGCCACAACATAGTGAGAGCATTTGATGGCACGGAGAGAAAGGTTATGGGAAGGATTGACATCCCTTTAATGATCGGGCCGAACACATATGAAGTGGATTTTCTGGTTATGGACATCAAGCCTTCTTATAATTGCTTGTTGGGGAGGCCTTGGATACATTCGGCGGGAGCGGTGCCTTCCTCTTTACATCAGAAATTGAAATTAGTGACTGACGGACGACTGGTGACCGTAAATGCGGAAGAAGACATCATAGCAACAGTCACCAGTAACGCACCTTATGTGGAGGCAGATGAAGAGTCTATTGAGTGTTCCTTCCGCTCCTTAGAATTTGTTAATGCAACCTTTATTTCGGAAGGAAATAAAATGCCATTACCCAAGATATCCAAAACTACCAGAATGGGCTTGCGGATGACAGTGGGAAAAGGAGCTTTAAAAGGAGCTTTACCCGGAAAAGGTTTAGGCCGATACCTCCAAGGTGGGATTCGAGTCCCTGAATTAAGCGAGAAAAGAGACCGTTTTGGCCTAGGTTTTAGGCCAGACCACAGACAGAGAAAGAAGGAGATAGAAAAGCATCAAGAAAGAAGGAAAGCGCGTCTGAACGGAAGAGAATTTGAGTGGGAACCGATGACATTCCCTCACATATCCCATACTTTTATGTCAGGAGGGATAATTTACCCCGAGGTGGGGTCGCTCGAGGAAGGAAGCTATCACATCAACGCCATACACGATAAAGAGACTGAGCGAAAGAATTTGGAAGACATTCGTCCTTACGAACCGGGGAGCTCTTTAAACAATTAGACTGCTGAAGAACTTCCTGTAACCTTTAGGAACTTTACAGAGTAATTTTCCAGAACACTCTTGTTGCTCTAAAGCCTAGGAGTAATAAGATTTCGTTTGTGAAATAGGCTTATGTTCGGATATTTTGGTTTCAATAAAGAACACTTTTGTCAAATCGAGCAAACTTCTTTCATTCTTCTATAAACATTCTTTTGACCTTCTAATTTCATTCTTTTTTAACTCATTCATAACATAAAAATAATCATTCTTAAATTCATTCATTCTTCGCACATTCTCTCATACCCCGCAGGTCCCTAGATATCAATGATATGAGCGACGATACTGCAGACCCTGAAGTCTCCTTTGAGCAAGACTTGTGTTCAAAGGAACCTCAGGATTTTGAAGATGACAGGGATTGTGATGTATCGCCAGATCTATTGAGAATGGTGAAGCAAGAAGAAAAGTAAATTCTGCCCCATGAGAAAGAGGCAACGGAGAACATAACGTTGGAAGAAGGGAAGGAGGTGAAAATAGGGACGCACATTACCAAGGAAACAAGGCAAGATCTTGTCGAGCTACTGAGAGAATTTAAAGATGTATTTGCATGGTCGTATCAGGACATGCCGGGGCTGAATACAAATATCGTGGTGCATCGTCTTCCTATAAAACAAGATTGCAAACCAGTCCAGCAAAAGTTACGACGAATGAGGCTTGACGTCGTGCTGAAGATCAAAGAGGAAGTCAAAAAGCAGTTTGATGCTGGATTCCTGCAAGAGGTCAAGTACTCAGAATGGGTAGCTAACATTGTGCCTGTTCCTAAGAAAGATGGGAAGGTACGAATGTGCGTCGATTACAGAGATTTGAACAAAGCTAGCCCAAAAAGACAACTTTCCCTTGCCACACATTGACACCCTGGTAGATAATACAGCGGGTTATTCATTGTTTTCCTTCATGGACGGCTTCTCGGGGTACAACCAAATAAAGATGCATCCTGAGGACATGGATAAGACCACTTTCATAACATTGTGGGGCACCTTTTGCTACAAGGTAATGCCATTCGGCCTAAAGAACGCAGGTGCGACATACCAAAGGGCCATGGTGACTTTATTCCATGATATGATGCACAGGGAAATCGAGGTGTACGTGGACGACATGATTGCCAAATCTCGAACTGAAAAGGAACATATCGAAGCCTTGAGGAAATTATTCTTGAGATTGAGAAGGTTTCAGTTGAAACTCAATCCAGCAAAGTGTACCTTTGGAGTCAGGTCAGGGAAACTATTGGGCTTTGTAGTCAGTGAAAAAGGAATAGAAGTTGACTCAGACAAAGTCAGGGCCATACAAGAGCTACCGCCACCGCATACTCAGAAGGAAGTGCGAGGTTTTCTTGGGAGGTTGAATTACATTGCTCGGTTCATTTCACAATTGACCGAGAAATGTGATCCCATATTTCGCCTTCTTAGGAAACACAACCAGGGTACCTGGGATGAAGAATGTCAGAATGCCTTTGATAAGGTCAAGCAATATTTGTCAAACGCTCCAGTACTATCTCCGCCTAGTCCAGATAGACCGCTGATACTGTACTTGTCGGTATTCAGCAACTCTATGGGGTGTGTACTAGGTCAACATGACGAGTCAGGAAGGAAGGAGAGGGCGATATATTACCTCAGTAAGAAATTTACTGATTGTGAAATGAGATACCCGCCGATCGAGAAGTTGTGTTGTGCCTTGATTTGGACGACCCGAAGGTTGAGGCAATATATGTTGTATCACACAACGTGGCTAATTTCGAAAATGGATCCATTAAAGTACATGATGGAGTCAGCAGCCCTGAATGGGAGAATGGCAAGATGGCAGATACTACTTTCTGAGTTTGATATAGTCTATGTGAGTCAAAAGGCCATAAAAGGAAGTGCGATAGCAGAATTTCTGGCCAGTAGGGCTCTGGAAGAGTACGAACCATTGAGCTTTGATTTTCCTAACGAGGAGTTGATGTACGTAGCAACTGCCGAGAGGTGTCCATGGAAAATGAACTTTGACGGAGCATCTAACGCAGTAGGAAATGGAATAGGGGCAGTCTTAATATCCCCGGATGGAGATCATTATCCGTTCACATGCAAATTAGACTTTGACTGCACAAACAATATGGCAGAGTATGAAGCATGCATCATGGGAATTCGAGCTGCCGTAGAACGGAAGATTAGAACATTGGAAGTGTACGGAGATTCAGCATTGGTGATCTACCAGCTCAAAGGAGAATGGGAGACAAGAGACCCAAAATTGATCAATTACCGGAGAGTAGTTCTAGGTCTACTTGAGGAATTTGATGACATCACTTTCAATTATCTCCCACGAGATGAAAATCAAATGGCCGACGCTTTGGCAACCTTGGCATCCATGATTAAAGCAAACAAAGAAGAGGATATGAAGCCTATTCAAATGAGCATTTTTGAAGCTCCAGCTTACTGTTGTAACGTTGAAGGTCAAGAAAGGGATGACCACCATTGGTATCAAGACATATTACGATACGTGAAGAATCGGGAATACTCTGAACAGGCGACAGAGAATGAGAAAAGAACCTTGAGAAGGTTAGCTTGCGACTATGTACTGGATGGGGATATCCTGTACAAAAGAAGAAAAGATCAGGTACTTTTGAGATGTGTCGACGCTGTGGAAGCTAAGCAAATCTTGGAAGAAGTACATGAGGGCGTCTGTGGAACACACGCTAATGGCTTCACGATGGCAAGACAAATCATGAGATTTGGATACTATTGGTCTACTATGGAGGGAGATTGTATCAGCTATGCCAAGAAGTGTCATAAATGCCAGATCTATGGGGATAAGATTCATGTACCACCTTCACCTCTGCATGTTATGACTTCTCCATGGCCCTTTTCCATGTGGGGCATGGATGTAATCGGCCCAATTTCGCCAAAAGCTTCGAACGGGCATCGTTTCATCTTTGTGGTTATCGATTATTTCACGAAGTGGGTAGAGGCTGCTTCGTATGCTAACGTCACCAAGTCAGCAGTGGGTCGGTTTTTGAAGAAAGAAATCATCTGTCGATATGGAATGCCTGAGAGAATTATATCAGACAATGCCTTGAACCTGAACAATAGCACGATAGCAGAAGTCTGCAGTCAGTTCAAGATTAAGCATCATAATTCATCTCCGTATCGCCCAAAGATGAATGGGGCAGTGGAAGCGGCCAACAAAAATATTAAAAAAATAGTTGGGAAGATGACTGAGACCTACCGAGATTGGCACGAAAAGCTGCCGTTTGCACTATTTGCTTATCAAACATCTGTTAGAACCTCTACCGGGGCAACTCCATTCTCGCTGGTTTATGGGATGGAGGCGGTGTTACCCATTGAAGTAGAGATACCTTCCCTTCGAATCTTGTCAGAAATAAAGTTGGATGAGGCAGAATGGATTCAATCACGATACGATCAATTGAACCTGATTGAAGAGAAAAGGCTGAAGGCAATTCGTCATGGCCAGATGTATCAGAAGCGAATGATGCGAGCTTACGACAAAAAGATCCGACCAAGAGAATTTTACGAGGGGGACCTTGTATTGAAAAAGATCCTTCCCATACAGAAGGACTTCAGAGGAAAATGGATGCCAAATTGGGAAGGGCCGTATGTCGTGAAGAAGGCTTTCTCTGGTGGCACGCTGATTTTGGCAGAAATGGATGGGAAAAGTTTACCCAATCCAGTGAATTCATACTCAGTCAAGAAGTACTTCGCCTAAAGGAAGGGAAACCAAGGTGAAAACTCGCAAAGGGCGCTTTGAAACTTCTATCGAAAAAAAAAAATAGAGAAGCCAAGGTGAAAACCCGCAAAGGGCGCCTTGAGACTAAAGGGGTTTTGAGTCGAAAACCCGAAAGGGCGGCTCAAATTTCGAACGACACGTATCTCGCTACACTTGACCCGACAGGAACTGGAGTGCATTACATACTGGAGCATCAACAAAGTACTTTGGATCTTCCGAACACATGTCAAACCCAAAGAAATTTTCATGGAGTTTGTATATAGAAACTCAAGCTACGATATCTAGGGCGTCTGACTTTTTGCCTTGTCCACTATCTTTTGATCTTCTCAAAGATTTGTTGTCAGATTAATTTCCTTTGTATCTTTGATGACTTTATTCGAATCTAATTGCCTTCAAAATTTTTTCCTTTCACTATTCATAAAATGTGAACTGTAAATATCTTTACGAACGAAGTTCTGCATGTTACTCTGTAAAATCCCCTAATAATGCAAGAAACTAAAACAGAACGATTGTTTAAAAAACCCCTGGGTGTAAAGGTTGAGTACCCAAAGAAAACTCTCTTTTCAGTTCAAAGTGATGATCAGAAATTTCAAATAATTCGATCCTAGGAAAGGATCATTTTCGGCAGGTCATCATAGAACCAATTTGATTTGGGGTATACAAGCAGAGTGTAAATGACACCTCGAATGAAACTTGGATGAATGAGTAGTGATAGTCGAAATAGGATCACTCTCATAGCATTTTTGCATCATAGTACGCACAATTAGGAAGCATTTGACTCATTTCGATCATGGCATCCTAATCATTTGCATAAGCATAAACCTCAGGAAATCGATTCTACAAATAGATTCCCCAGTGGACAATGTAGCGAGATTGACGGAAACAGCAAGTTCCAACAGATCTTAACCCCCTAAGCAGTAGGGTAACAGATCAAATTTTGGTGAATCTTACCTCCATACAGCAGTGATGGATCAGATTTCAGCCATTCGCCTTAACTCCCTAAGCAGTAGGGTAACAGGCAAAACAGAACAGATCTTATCTTCGCTGACCAGGAGCGGAGCAGATCGCGTTCCAACAGATCTTAACCCCCTAAGCAGTAGGGTAACAGATCAAATTTTGGCGAATCTTACCTCCATACGGCAGAGATGGATCAGATTTCAGCCATTCGCCTTAACCCCTTAAGCAGTAGGGTAACAGGCAAATCACAACAGATCTTATCTTCGTTGATCAGGAGCGGAGCAGATCACATTCTATCAGATCTTAACCCCCTAAGCAGTAGGGTAACAGATCAAATTTTGGCGAATCTTACCTCCATACGGCAGAGATGGATCAGATTTCAGCCATTCGCCTTAACCCCTTAAGCAGTAGGGTAACAGGCAAATCACAACAGATCTTATCTTCGTTGATCAGGAGCGGAGCAGATCACATTCTATCAGATCTTAACCCCTTAAGAAGTAGGGTAACAGATCAAATTCTGGCGGATCTCATCTCCATACAACAGTGTTGGGGCAGATTTTAGCCACTCGCCTTAACCCTCTAAGCAGTAGGGTAACAGGCAAATCACAACAGATCTTATCTTCGTTGAGCAGGAGCGAAGCAGGTCGCATTCTATCAGATCTTAACTCCCCAAGCAGTAGGATAACAGATCAAATTTTCCCATCATACATCAACAATGAAGCAGATTCTAGTCGCTTGCCTTAAATCCATAAGCAGTAGGGTAATAGGCAAAGTTTTAACGGATCTTAACCCCCTAAGCAGTAGGGTAACGGATCAAGTTCCGGCAGGTCTTACCTCTCTGTACTGGCAGATAGCAGATCAGAAAAGCAGATTTGACAATCTCCGTATTGTTTAGCAGAAAAGATTGAAGTTGCAGATCTCTTCTCGCTAAATTATTATATCCCTGAAGATGTGAGCAGATGGAAGCTACAAGACATACCTTTGAAATTGCAGTGGATCGAACCAAAGCCACAAGAGGCGGTGGGCTAAAGAGATTACCTGAACAAGAAGAGTATCAAAGAAGCCAAGACTCAGTTGGCCCAGGCAAATTGGCCCTTTTTTAAGTCTTTGCCCTATTCCCGTTACACGACAATGAGCAAAGAGGGGCAGCTGTACAAGGCCCATTTTGCCCGGGCCCGTTTACAAAAACTCAATAACAGGTTTTAAACCCATTTCACTACCCATTTAACCTTAGCCCAATTACCCATTTAAACCCAATACCCGGAGGCCCATTAAACCTAACCTACCCAAATCAGAAAACAAAAAAACCCAACCCTAGCCCCAGGGTCAGCGCCGCACCAACTCTCTGCGCAACCACCACCCTTCTGACACCACGCTACCGACGTCGGCCACCGACTCCATCAAGTGGCCCCTGCAAAGCATTTAAAGGATTAGACAGAATGTAGAAAAGAGAAAAAAACAACTTGTAAATATTAAGGCTATAAAAGCCGAATGACACTGATGTAACGGAGGATTTTTTTTTCTTTTTTGGAGATCAATACACCAGTCTTTAAACACAAACAGTTTCAAGAGATTCAAAATATAAAAGCAGAGGTAGAAACACGAGCGAAATCGGAGGAGACCAACCAAGATCGAAAACCCAAGGTGATTTTTAGGGTTTTCAGAATCTGTTTTATTTTTTTTTTCTTTCTCCCCTTTTTTTATCAGCACATATATATACGGATAAAATATAAAAAATAACAACAAAAATAAAAAAAATTTTAATTAAAAATCTTACCTTTTCCGGCCACCGTGTACGGTGGCCGGCGCCGGCGCCGGTGACCGTCCGGTGACCGGACGGTGGTCGGACCGACCACCGGAAATCGCACCGATCACCCCCCGATTCCCTCTCTCTTCTCTCTCTTATTTTTTTCTTCTACCCGGGCAAAATGAATTTTTTTTTGGGACTTAGGCCTATTTATAGCGCCTGAAAACGGCGCCGTTTTGGCCTTAAGACCCAGGGCACAAAACGACGTCGTTTCGCCCTGGGTCGGAGCCACCCGACCCGTACCGGAGGCAGATCCGCGTGTTTTTTAGCGGAAGGGCTAATTGCGTCCCAAGCCCTTCCGCTTTTCAGTGATTCTGCAATCACACTCTTTTTAATTATAAATAGACCCCATCAATTTGTCCCGAAGTTCAACGTGGTCCCAGGCCATGCGCAGCGTTTTAGAAATATGGGAATATTTCCCTTTTGGTCATTCGTCACTTCACGCGCGTTTAAACAGGTCCCCCTTTTTGCGTTTATATTATAAATTCGCCCCAAAACTTCTCCTTTTATTTTAATTCCATCATGTCCGTACTATTTTATTCTAATTTTAAATACTGTATGTTATATATTTTATATACTGTTTTCTTTAAAAATTATATTACGTATATGGTAGTATATTTTTCGTATATGTCCATATTTTTGTGTTGTTTTGTATGTATTTATATTACCATTATTACTAATATATTTATTGTGTGTATTTTATGTATATTGGGATCCTTTTTACGTATTTACATGTATATATATATTCTAATATTTTAGCCATATGTCATTTTAATTATCATACAAGTATATTTTCCAAATATTCTATATATATTTCGCATATAGTATGTTTATATGTTTTATTATATATATATATATTTGTTATATTATTGTTTACAATATTATACATATGTTACGTATGATATATTAAGATATGTATGTGTTTTAATATTTCATCATATATATATTTTTGATGTTATTGTTTATAATATTATACATATATTACGTATACAATATATTTATATATATATGTATGTGCCCTAACGTTTTAAAATATATATATTTGTAGTATTATTATTTATGGTATTATGCATACATTTATGTATATAATACATATGTACGTGTCTAACGTTTTTGTATATATATATAGTTGTAATATTATTATTTACGATATTCTACATATTTGTAATATTATTATATACACCTTTGCCTGTTATATGTATTTTTATACTATTTATATATTTCATATATATATATACTATCTTAGGTGCGCCATACTAAAATATTATCATCACTAATATACTATAGTCACTATATATTTTATATGTTACTTACATGTTATATATATATTTTTACCTGTTTATTATTAATAATTGTCTTTACATTATTATTCCAAAATATATGCATTGTATTTCGATATTATTACGTATATATATATACCTTAACATTACGTCGTGTATACTTAATGTTTTATCCTACGTATAAATTTTGTTATATCCATAAGCTCTTTTTCACCGTAAATACTATTACCGTCATCATTTTTAACATTGTGTTTTAATAGTTCTATCAATCGAGCTATCATCCCAATTTTATGTTTAAAAACGAGGCGATATTTTTGTATTTAGAGATCCGGGAAATAGCGCCCTAACGTGCTGGGTTGCGATTTCTCATTCGTCTAAATACCTAAAATACCCTCCTAAATTTTGCAACTTGCGAGATGACTTTAGTTTCGAGGAATTTAAGAACTTCGTGTCCAATCGTGCTGGATGTGATGTTCGTATTCTTCCGAAGTAAAAGAATCTCGATTTTTTTTCAATCCGAATCATCTCAAATTTTATTCAAAATGTTCCAAAAACGAGGCATGTTTCTGTATTTAGAGATTCGGGAAATAGTGCCCTAACGTGCTGGGTTGCGATTTCTCGTCCGCCTAAATACTTAAAATACCCTTCTAAACAAGGTTTTGCAACTCGCGAGATATCCCTAGTTTCGAAGAATCCACGAATCCCGTGTCCAATCGTGCTGGATGTGATGTTCGTATTCTTCCAAGGCGAAGGAATCTCGACCTTTCTCCTCAAGTTATCCCTGTTTCAAAAAGGAATCATATTTTTAAATCTTTCCAAATTTCGACTTAAGACAGAAAATTGCTCAATTTGGTACCAATTTTGGGCGTTGCGGGGGTGCTAATCCTTCCCCGCACGTAACCGACTCCCGAGCCTATCTTCTCTAAATTTTCGTAGACCAAAACATTATAAGGTGATCCAATCACACCTAAAAAGATTGGTGGCGACTCCCCGTTTTCAATTTTAAAGTCGAGACCCCGTTTTCTTAAACGCGTTTTAAAAAAAATGGTTACGACAATTTAGAAGTTGATTCTTTAAAAAAAATTATTTAATTTTTTTATAGTTTATAAAATTTTAAATTTATAATAATAAAATTGTACTTTGACCTCCTAAAAATAATAAAAATTTAATTTAATCCTTTAAAAATTATAAAGTTATAGACTACTAATAAAATTATGTTTTCGATTGAGAAAAAATAATAAAACCACAAAAAAGAAAGTAAAGAAAGTGAGCACAATGATATACGTGTTTCAAGATTATTCCTTGGCAAAGCCTAAATAATCAACGTGATTAGCGCGATTTAAACCCAGGGCATACTTGAGACGGTGAACACTTTTGACCATCAGGTCATTATATGAGATTCCCTATCCACAAACTTTGAGCAATCTTCTAAATAAATTTTAAATATAAAATTTCTACATATTGAAAAATACTTAGGAATAATAAATAACAAGTGACCAACATTTTGTTTTCAATCTCAAAATGTCAAAAACAATACTTTATTTAAAACATCCTAGCCTCTTATTAATCATCAATGACTTACCACTCCTTTCCTTTTGTCAAGATGTGTCTGACCAAGGAGGTTGTGCTGTTGCTGTGCCCATAAGCAGGTATTGCCCTCTTTAGATGCCCACCATTCAAGGCTTTATCACCCAAAGGTATTCCTAGTGGTACCATTTGGCCTTCTATCTGCCACCAATTTCTTAGTTCCCAAAGCTGAATGAAAGTACAAGGCTAAATAAATAACAAAATAATGGTTTAGTCTATATCTATACCGGCTCCTAATAGAGGTCATACAATAAATAATGGTACCACTGGGAATACCATTCCCATTGTCACACAATGGGAAACTCGATGAAGCTGAAATGGTCACTTTGGCCTCAGAGTTTATCAATGCTGGTACTGATACAACCTCCACTGCTTTGCAATGGGTTATGGCAAATTTGGTGAAATACCCTCATATTCAAGAGAGATTGTTGGATGAAATCAAACAGGTAGTGGGAGATGGTGTTGAAAATATCAAAGAAGAGGATTTACAAAAGATGCCTTATTTGAGAGCAGTGATTTTGGAAGGCCTAAGAAGGCACCCACCAGCACATGTTGTGGTGCCTCATTGTGTGACAGAAGACACTATCTTGGGAGGATATTTGATCCCCAAGAATTCAAATATCAATTTCATGGTGGCAGATATGGGATGGGATCCAAAGGTGTGGGAGGATCCAAAGGTGAGGAAGTGTTTGATATAACAGGGAGTAGAGAGATTAAGGTGATGCCATTTGGAGTAGGGAGAAGAATATGCCCTGGACTTGGCTTGGCATTGCTTCATCTTGAGTATTTTGTGGCTAATTTGATTTGGAAATTTGAATGGAAAGCCATGGATGGTGATGAGATCAGCTTGGAGGAGAAGCAGGAGTTTACCATTGTGATGAAGACTCCATTGATGGCCCACATCTCACTAAGGAAGAGTTAAGTTATTGGTCTTCTACATAAAATATTGATACTTATCCTTTTTTTTGGGGGGGGGTGCAATTTGATATGTAAAGTATGTTCTCTAAATTAGTACTTTAAAGTATGTTTCTCTTATATTTTCTATTACATGTAAAAAAACTTGATGGCCAAGCAAGCCGCCACTTGGGGTGAGTTTGGATGGGCGGTGTGTTTATCTGCGGTTAGTGTAAAAACAGCGGTGGCGGTGAGATTAGATACTGTAGCAATACTGTAGCGTGAGATAAAAAGTAGGCCAAACGCACCGCACCGTACCCACCTTTGGTCTGATTGTCATGAGTAATGCTATGCCTCCTAATTTATTTTGAATGCTACATAGGATTGGATTAAATTGATGATTTTAGTCAAAGGCATGGTGCACCTTGCTTTTGATTTGTTTGCTCAGTTACTGCTGTAACCTTCAACCACCTTCGGAAGAGTGGTTGGGTTGAGTAGAAAAGGCTTTTATATTCGGATATAATTTGCTGGTAGGAATCGAATTGATATTGATTTTATATATATATATATATATATATGGTTTTTTATTTATTTGGTATAAAAAAATTAATATATACGAAAATAGGTTGTCAGATAGATTATTTACGAAAATAGGGTATTTTTTTGAGTCGCGCCTATCAGATAGGCGCGACATAATATTTTAATAATAAAAATTTTTAAATATTATTAATTTATTTTTTAATTTTTATAATATTTAAAATAAAATGCGGGGCAAAAAGGGGTTGCGCCTGACCCGTAGGCGCCAAATGTGGAGGATCTTTGAAAAGTCATGTGTCCCCGTATGCATGTTCAGATATTGAGTCTAAAACGGGTACTTCAAACGGGTATCTAGAGGATCATTAGCAGTGTAATCACACTGCAATAATGTAACTGAATTATCTAATCCGGAGGTAACTATAAGCCATTACTACGAAATGCTTAGATCACCATTCCTTTGAAACTCGTTTTTATTATCATCCATCTGTTTGAGAACCAACCAAACTCAAATCGTTCACACTAAACCTATGTTAACTTGGTCTCGGGTATGAGTTTCGAATACAGGCATGTGTTTTAGACGGATATATTCAAATTTTTTTCATGTACCTAGAAGGATCTTTGAAAAATCATATCACCGTACACATGTTCGGATATTGAGTCTAAAACCGGTACTTAAAGCAAAACCAAGAATCAGAGAAACTTAGCTCTACTTTTGCAGACACCTCTCAGGCTATATCCCTATGAAAAGAGGGAAATGAAGCTAAAAAAATGGACCTAATTTCAGAAAACAACTAGTAAGATAAAAAGAGAAAATGGACTTAAAGCAAAGCTAAAAACAAGTAAATTAATACATAAAGGAATGAACAAATACATAAATAATGATAATGAAATCAATGGGAAACTGATAAACCTAAATTTATTTAAATGAATTTGAGTTAAAAATAATAATAACATAAATCCAAGTAGATGAAAAAACCAAATCAATTAACCCTCAAATCCTAAACTAACAAATAAATTATTGCCCCATAAATAAACCAAATCCAACAAATTTAAATTTAAACCTAACAATTTGGAATTACTCAAATTAGCTAAAACAACACAAAAATTTTATTATCCTGACTCTTTCATTTGTCTATTATCCTGTCATTTTTTCTGCAAATTTTTACAACCAAGACTGATTGATTCGATCGGTCAATTTCCATCCACTGTTTTATGAATCTGGAGCAGTTTATTTATACTATTTAAGAAATGAATAAATTAATTTAAAATTTTACTTATTTATATTAATAAAAATTAGTGTTTATATATCAATATGAAAAATACGTGGCACATTATGTATCACTATTTAATTATTTCATTATTCATGTTAATTTTTATTAATACAAATAAAAAATTATTTTACTCATTAATCTAACATATATTGATTAATTTACTTATTTATTTAGTAAAAAAAAAAATACATTTTAACTCATAACATACGGATTTCTATAGTTCATTTATTTGAGAAGGAAATACTATTTTTCTAAAACTTTTATATAATTTTTTAAATATATAATTCAAAATAAATAAATTATGAGGTTTATAAATTGTTCTAATACTCTTTTAGATGTAATTCTTACTAATCTTGATGCTTTTTTTTTTTTTCATTTTTAGCAAATAAATTGTGTAAAATGCAAATCAAATGGGTATTGTAGCGACGTAAAAAATTTGCTTCGTAGCTTTGGTCGCTAATTGAGGTGATTTATTGAAAATTTGAAATCTGAATTTCGATTTTATTAAAACAAGGGAGTCGCCACCGATCTTTTTTTCTAGGTGTGATCGGACACCTAATAAATCTTCGTTTTAACAAAAAAAGTTTTATTTTTTTTGATAAAAGAAAGACGAATTTAGGCCTGCGTGAAAGTTCAGATAAAAATAGGGTCCGGGAGTCGGTTACGCGCGGGGAAGGTATTAGCACCCCCGCGACGCTCAAAATTGGTATCTCATAAACACATATTGTTTTAATTTTCAAAAATGCAAATTCAATTTAACATTTAGTCGTGATTCGATTGAAAAACAAGAATTTTTAAGTTTGCGGTTTTTTAGAAGGATGTCCCGTTTTTAACACGAGCCGATGAATTTCACCCAACATAGCAATGAAATCAATGACTTAATGTTAAATCGGTACGTTGCCTTATTTATTGAAATTAATTAGAAAACATGAAATAAGATTTTTAAAGTAGTAAATGATAAATTGGGCAAGAAACGAAAAAATAAGAATTAGAAATATATCGAAACAAATATTAAATATGACAATAACATTAAGCATGAAATAAAAACGGATATATACATAAACATATAATAATAGTAAATGAGGTGATGAAAACATAATATTAACAAATATTAATAATACATACGCACATATATAAATGTATAATAATAGTATTAAAACGTATATACATAATAATATAGAAAACATATACATAATATGATGTTAAAAATACATACATAATATGATATTTAAAAACATACATAAGATAATATATATACACATAAGAAATATAAATTACATAATAAAAATATATATACATAATATATAGGAAGATATACTTTACATAGTGTTTAACATACATAATATATACATATATATGTTAAAAAAAATACAATAATAATATTAAAAGTATATACGTGAAATATGTACATTGAAAATAATAATAGTATTAAAATATATATATACATATATAATAGTATTGAAAATATGTACATAATATATGTAAAAATATCTATTCATAATATAGTATTAAAAAATATAGTATGAAAAACATAATATATACATATAAGTATTAAGTAAAAAATAATGCTAATTCTAATAATAGTAAAATACTCATAAATAATAGATATAGTAGTAGTAATAATAATAATAATAATAATAATAATAATAATAATAATAATAGGAATAAAATAAAATAAATATATATATAAATAAGTGATCAAAATATATATTTATAAAGTAGAAAATACTAATAAGTATAATAATATATAATAATGAATAATATTGAAAATAAAAATAGTAAAAATCAAGTTAAATCTGAAAAAAGGACGAAATTGAAAACAAAAACAAATATTCGGGCGATTTTAAAGAAGAAATAAAGAGAAATGGACTAAAATACAATGCGCGCGTAACCCGAGGGACCAAAACAGTAAATTTTCCTTCCTTCAAAACGCAGTACATTGCAAGGGACTCAATGAAATCCGCGGGAAAATTTTAGGGCTAAATTAAAATAAAAGAAAACTCAATTGTAAATCTGCAGAAAAGCAGAAGGGCTGAATGGGAAATTAGCCCATAACTAAAAAAAAGCCGGATCCTGATGGTAGGGCGGGTCGGATCGGGTCAACCTAGGGCAAAACGACGTCGTTTTGGCGTTCAAAACGGCGTCATTTTGACCCATTATAAATAGGAAAATTTTTGTTTTTTTCTTCATTTTGCTGGCTGTTTCTTCAAAAAATGAGAGAAGGCTCTCTCTTTTTCTCTGGGCAAGCCCAGATTCCGGCCAGGAGGGCTGCCGCACACCGCCGCCGCCGTCCACCGCACGGTGGCCGGAAAGGTAAAAAAATCTCCTTTTTTTTTCTTTTTGTTATTTTTTATTTACAATACATATATATATATATATATATATAAATGGAAAAAATGAAAATGAGAAGGAAAATCGAAAACTTTACCTGCTTTTACCTCTATTGCCAATCGTGTTTCTGATTTTTGGGGTTTTAAATCTCTGCTTTTTATTTCTGAAAATTTGTATGTATACAACATCTTTGATTTTTTTTTTTTGTATTCTCAAAAACCCTCCCTTTTTACATTCGGTTTTGATTCGGCTTTTATAGCCTTGTTACATGGCTTATTATTATTTCTGTCACTTCCTTTCTTTTCTTGCAGGTGCAAGTGGAAGCACTGACTAGGGCGGTGGACGTGACCGGTGGGGCGGTGGTTGCAGGCTTTGGCAGAGGGTAGGTGCAAGTGGGGAACCTAGGGGCGGCTAGGGTTCCAATTTCCTTTTTTGTTTTTCTGTTTGTTTTGTTTGGGCTTAGGGTTTGTAGTGGGTTTAGGGGTTTTAGCAATTGGGTTGGTTGATGGGTCTGTTTGGGGTGTTGATTTGTAATGGGGTTTGGTTGTAATTTAAAAGGGCCAAAATTGGCCGTATATTAGCATTTCCCTTTTAAAGATGTTTTTTAGGTTATTAGGAGATATAATTAATTTAGGGTATAATTTTTTATACAATAATAGAGTAAAAGTGAGGTAATGTAGTTTGAATCTATGTCAAAGGGATATCAGATAAAAGTTTTAATTATCGCTTTATACAAGTTAAGATAGATTAATTATTAGTATTATTTTTAATGTTGTTCTAAGAAGACCCTAATTTGGTATTTAAAATACTATATAATTAGTTAGAGTATATTAATAATTAAAATAAATTAGCAGTTTGATTGAGAGAACAATTGAATTATACCATGGGAATGAGTGGTCTAATTTAAATGAATCATGCAATTATTGCATTTATTAATTAGAGTTGGGTCTTTTTAATTTATAAGAATGTTGGCAAAACTAAATTTAAGTAGAGAAGTTGAGTGAGTAAAATGTAAATTTTCGAATAATTTAGTAACTACTTTGTAATTTTCTAAAATTGAGTGATCAAAAAATGAATTAAATGTAATTTATCCTTTTTTTATTAAAATTAAAAGACTTTTTTTTTATTCCTAAAAATATTTTCTATGTTCATATTTAAAAAATGATTTTATTTTTTATATTTTGAAAACAATTCATTTTTAGTAAATAGAAATAAAAACTTGTTTTGAATAATGAAAACATGTTTGGTATCTATTTTTCCTCATGAACATGAAAAATAAAACAAAATAAATTCTACGTATATATGGATTCAAATCAAGGTAAAAGATTTAATAATCGGAAAAAATGTTGAAAAAGAAATATTTTTACGTTTATATGGATTTGAATTAGAATTAATTCATTTAAAGTTAAAAGTATTTGTTTTCATCATTTTTAGTTTTACAAAATATTTTTAGTCAAAACAATCAAAATAATATTTTGTTTTTTTTTTTTCTAAATTTTAACTATTTTAATTTTATTAGTATATTTTATTATATGTATTATATATACTAGATTTTATCATAGTTATTATGTGACAGAAAGAAAAAATTTAAAAACAAATATATTTATAATCTTATCTTTAATATTAAATGAGTTATATCGACTTAGAGTAGTGGTTGAGGCTTTTATAGCTTTCAAAGGTTTAGTCTTTTTTTTATATACAGTTTGAAATCGTGTCAAACGGGTGTCAGATAAAAGTTTTAGCCATTGCTACATTTAAATCAAGACAAGAGTTTAATCTTAGTATTATAATTTTTTACATAATAATATTTATTATTAGTTTTGAAAAAAAAGATATTTTAAACTTCTTGGTGACTTGGTATAGCTTCATACAATCAAACCTTTTTACAATAGTCGCATTTTATAGCGATATTTACTTATAACAATTAAGTAGGTTATAGAGCCGATATTTAATGTTTTAATTTTATCATCTATAACAACTTTTCATTTGTAATTGCAACATCCACATATTATAAATAAATTTTTTTATCAGAGCTTCTTATATCTAATTTTAATAAAATTAATTTTATTCCTAATTGAAATAAAAAATAATAAAATTTAATTAAAATATTATTTCAATAAAAAATTCAACTTTAAATTTGAATTACAACACCAGTTCGTCATATTTTATGAAACAATTATCAAACTTGTAATCAAATTAATAATGTAAGTCAAATATATATATATATATATATATATGAAAATATAAAGATTCTAAAAAATACTAAATTATTCCCCCAAAATAATGCTAAATTAAAATATAAATAAAGCAGAGAAATTTTTTTTGGTGAAATACAAAAACAGGACAAAACCCGAATAATAAATATAATTAGCGTGACTTGAATCCAGACCACTCTAACCATCAGACATCACATGGGGTTCAAAGTCGAAAAATTCTTCCTAATTTTGTTTTAAAAAAGCAATATATAGTGGCTTGAGAGTTGAGACATATATTTATTCATGTGAATTGAAGCAAGGACATCATTTAATTACAATTACTCTGTAATTTACTCCAATCTACAATCACCTAATAATTCAGGTTGCTATTCCAACAGCCTTTGCGAACTTATTCCAAGAATCGACATGTTCATTCTCATTTCCTTCCCCAGAACGAACGAGACATGATCAAATGCCTTACCCATGTCGGGTTTATTTTTATCTTGCCTGTTCTTCAGTAGTGATTGTAGCGACGAAAAATTTTTAGCTTAGGTCGCTAATTGTGGCGATTTAAAATCTTGAAAACGAATTTTAATTTTATGAAAGCAAAGGAGTCGCCACCGATCCTTTTTCTTAGGTGTGATCGGGCACCTAATAAAACCTCTTTCTGGCAGAGAAATTCGTTTTTGTGTAAAAGAAAGGCTCAATTTAGGTCTACGTTAAAGTCCAGAGAAAAATAGGGTTCGGGAGTCAGTTACGCGCGGGGAAGGTATTAGCACCCCCGCGACGCCCAAAAAACTGGTATCTTTTCAAAAGCGAGTTGTCTAATTTTCAAAAGCACGATTTCAATTCAAAACTTAGTTGTGATCCGATCAAGAATACGAGCGTTTTTGGAATTTTGATTTCTTTTGAAAAGGGATATCCCGTTCTAACACGAGCCAATCGTGATTCACCCAACATAGCGATGAAATCACCGGCCTAATGCTAAATGAAGAGATTTTAAATAAATATTGATGAAAAAGTCGAAACGTGAATTGACACGATAAATACGAGTAAGGTGAAAATAAACCATATAAACAATGTATGTATATATATATATCAATGCATGCACAATAGTAATAGTAATAATGCGAATAAACGGTAGACATGTATGAAATATATACGACATAGCATTTGGACACATATACTCGTAGCATATATTAAAAATAGTGAAAATATACAAGCGTGAAATGACGATAATATATGAATAACGTGGTGTTATAAATAGACGCGTGATGTATAAGTACATATGAAATGCATTTTTGGACACAATATAATACAACATTGAAAGTATATACACGGAGTATAAAAACATAAATTTCAAAAAGAACACATGCTAAGGATAATGCGTATATATATGCATGAATACGCGTAAGTAAATGATGATAATACAAACAATAACCATGAATATTGATAGTAAAAACCACAAATGCGACACGTTATTAGGATCTATATATAATACGTGAATATAGCGTTAAAACATAAGTACATAATATATTAAGATATCTAAACAACTATTACTAAACTAATACTTACATATAACGTATTAATGTCTAAAGATATATATAATATGTAAAGATATTATTAGTAATTAGGTTAAAATATGCTACTAATAAATAACATATAAAAATATAATAACCTATATATACAATAATAATAATAATATAATAACAAAATAAGTGTAATTTTTTTGTTTTAAACTAAATGCTAATAATATTATAAAATATTATACTATACTTTACGTACAAATATGATAATACTAATAATAATATGAATAATAATAATAATAATAATAGTAGTATATGAGAATAACGATGATATAAAAATATATAATAATATAAATAATAATAACAAAACAAGATTTTAACCTAAAAAAAACTAAACAATAATTATGTAATGATAATAATAAGTATTAAAATACATAATAATATAATAAATAATGACAAATAAAATAAAAAAAATAATGAAATTGGGCAGAAAGGACCAAATTAGAAACGGATTTAAACTTTTGGGCCAGATTTTGAAATAAAAAGGGTCGAGAGGGACCTATTCGAACACGGGCAAAACCACAGGGGACCAAAATCTGAAATTTTCCCAAGCGCCTAAAACGCACAGCAGCATTAAGGACCAAATTGGAACTCCGGACAAATTATTGGGCCAAATTGCAAGAAATTGAAACCCGATTTCAAAACCTCTAAAAAGCGGAAGGACTGGGGTTGAAAATAACCCCAGTGACGTCACAACGCGCGAATCCTAAGCGGACCTGGGTCGGGTCGACCCGACCCAGGTCGGTTAGTATAAAAGGGCCAAATTTCCGTTTTTGGCTCATTTGTGCCCGGGGAAAGAAAAAAAAAGAAAAAGAAAGAAGAGAAGGGGAGAGGGAAAGGAAGGAAGGAGAGGGGAAGGGAAGGAAGGAAGAAGGGGATCCGGGGAGAGGGAAAGAGGAGAGAGAAGAGAGGGAGAAGGGAGAGAAGGGAGCTCCGGTGCCGGACCGGTCATCGGACCGGTCACCGTCTGGTCACCGGCCGGTCACCGGCCGATGATCGGACCACCGTGCGCGCCGCCGTCTGCCGTCGTTCCGGCCACCGTTCCGGTGGCTGGAAAAAGGTAAATTTTCTAAATTTTTTTTACTTTATTTATGTATTTTATGTACAAATGCATGTAAAAATAAAAAGAAACGAAAAATGAGAAAAACGAAAGAACAGATTCTGGGAAACCTTTAGACTTTGTGTTTTGGTGTTCGAGTGCCTTGATACTGAGTTTGCTGCCTTAGTATTCTGCTTTTGAAATATTTCTATTTTTATTGATGTTTGGGGGTTCCAAAATCCGACCCTTACAATTGCGTTTCATTCGGCTTTTATAGCTGATTTTTACAACTTTTTTTTGCTATTATTATTGCTGTCCCTTCCATTTAATTACTTGCAGGTGAAGGGCGGTGCTGAGAGCAGAATGATGTGACCGTGGGCGGTGAAGCAGCTGCTGGCAGAGGCAAGTGGGCAGAGGCAAGTGGGCAAACGGGGCTAGGGTTTGGTGTATTTTGGGCTGTCTGGGTTTTGGGTTTCAATTGTATTGGGTTTAGGGTAATCGGGCTTTAGATTTGGGTTAGCTAATTAGGCATTTGGGCCATCCGGGTATTAGGTTGTAAATGGATTTCAATTTTGGGTTCAAGAGTTGTAAAATGGACATTTATTTTTGGTTTAATTTATACGGGCCAAAATTGGTCATTACAGTGATGTTGCAGCATGCAAATTCCGGCTACCTTCGCGTTCCTTCAAGTTGAGGATGGACAACTGAGATGCTTCTATGAGAGTTTCGAGTTACTTGGATTCATATCGGAGATTTCCTTCTTCCATGATTCTAAGGATCATAACATTATGATTACAAGTTTTAAAACTGCAATGTAAAAAGGAAAAGACAACTAATACCAAAATCAAAACTAAGCAAACTTGTTTTGAAATCCATTGTAAAACCAAATGAGAGATAACTTTAGACTGAAGCAATAACTAAGCCTATAAACTTCAGCGACAAGAAAATCAACAAAATTAAGAAAATTTCATTGAATATTTAACCGTGTCGATCAAAAGCATGTCCACAACTGTATTATGATTTTTTAGAAATGTATTTTTTTTAAGAAAATAATTTTATAGTTGGGGGCGATGGGACGGCTGGAGGGAGTGGTGCCCCTGCAGCAGGCGCGACCCGTTTTTGCCCAGTATTTTATTGCAAATATTATAAAAAATTAAAAATAAATTAATAATATTTAAAAAAAATTATTATTAAAATATTATGTTGCGCCTGCCAGATAGGCATGACTCAAAAAAATAACCTATTTTCGTAAATAATCTATCTGACAACCTATTTTTGTATATAATAATTTTTTTATACCAAATAGGTAAAAAAAACCCTATATATATATGTTAAATTTATATAATTTTAAATTTTTTTCACTATTTATTTTATATAAAAATTTCAAACATTTAATAAATATTAGTACATAAAATCTTTTATATCGGTATGATAAATATATTAAATTGATTCAAAAATGTATATACATGATAAATACAATTATATCAATAAATTTAATAGTTAAATCATCAAAATATTGATGTACAAAAAAAATAAATCAACTCATCTCAAAATCTACTAATCCGAACCCAGTCCAATTACTTTCAAAATTACTACAAGTTAATTTATCATGCAAGTATTTTTTTTTTTATTTTTCATTTTTATGTTATGAGTGTTACTAAGGTTTTCATAAGTTATTTTTGCTAATATTATGTTAATATTGTTATTATTGTGTTTGCTAAATGTTTATAGTAAATTTGTAAGTGTTATTTTAGCCAATATTATGCTACTATTGTTATTAACAAATGTTAGAATATGTTGCAAAAAAGAGTTGTGTTGACTTCTGCATTATAAAACAGTATTTGTTATTTAACTACAATACTAGAGAGTCAATGGATTACAAACTGTGGGTTGGTAGGAGTCAATTTTTTTAAAATAGAAAATCTTTTGTTTAGGCTCTTTGTAATTTATAAAATTTTAAATTAGTAATAGTAAAATTATACTTTGACTCCTTAAAAATAATAAAAATTTGATTTAATCCTTTAAAAATTATAAAGATATAGAGAATTAAAATGATGAAATTATATTTTTTCTATTGTATAAATATATAATTTAATTCTACCCAAAATATTTTCTTTAAAGTCATTGATTCAATGCGGACTACATTTATTTAAGGGCTGTTCTAATCAAAGTTAAATAGTAAAAATATAATTCTATACGGACTCAACTTATAAGTGTAACTTGAAACATCTCATATGGTTGGACGTTAGTAGGCTTGATAAATGAATCTTAATTAGTATCACCATATAAGAATTGAAACATCTCTATTTTTAATTTTTAAATAATTTTTTATTAAACTAGATAAATCCACCAAATTGATAATTGGATTTAAAACCTTGAAATTTGGATTTTAAAATTTTAAACCAAATCCACCAAATAATTTTATCACGGCACGAAGCCAGACGAGAGGAGTCACTGTTGCTATAAAACTTGAAACTGACAGCTCCAAGTTTCGATCATCTCCTTTCTGAAACTTAGGACTTTACCCCCAAAAACATGGAAACTTGGTTCCTTATCCTTTTCACAATCTCCATTTCTCTTTTTCTCAAAGCTTTCTTTGACCTTTTCTCCTCTTCCAAAAAACCTCCCTACACTCTTCCACCATCACCTTCCACTTTCCCCATCATCGGCAACTTCTTATGGTTCCGCAAATCCGTCTTTCAAATCGAACAAAGCCTCCGCCGCTCCAGCCGAAGCCTTGGGCCTATGGTGGCTCTCTATATCGGTCCTCGTCCTTCCATCTTTGTCTTCGACCGTTCCCTTACTCACCAAGCTTTAATCCAAAGCGGTTCCCTGTTTTCAGACCGACCCAATTCTCTCCCTGCTGACAAGATCATGAACAGCAACCAACATAACATCAGTTCCGGTTCCTACGGTCCGAACTGGCGGCTGTTTCGTCGGAACTTGACTTCGGAGATCCTCCATCCCTCGCGTGTGAAGTCTTATTCTCATGCTCGTAAATGGGTTTTGGATATTCTTTTTGATGGTTTACAGGAAAAGGCTAAAAGTGGAGAATCAGTTGAGGTTTTGGTTCAGTTTCAATATGCTATGTTATCTTTGTTGGTTTTAATGTGTTTTGGTGATAAACTTAGTCAACAACATATTAAAGAGATTGGGGATCTTCAACGAAGGGTGTTTACTGGTTTTGGGAGATTCGCTTTGCTTAACTTATGGCCTAGAGTGACCAAGATTTTACTTCGTAAGAAATGGGATCAATTGTTTAAGCTACGCAAGGATCTTGAAGACGCATATATCCCTTTGATAAGAGCAAGAAAGAAAGCTAAAGATGAGAGATTGAGTAACAAGGGAAGTGATGATTATGTGTTGGCATATGTTGATACTTTGTTGGATTTGGAATTACCAGAGGAGAAAAGGAAACTTGACGAAGCTGAAATGGTCACTTTGGCCGCTGAGTTCATCAATGCTGATACTGATACAACCTCCACAGCTTTACAGTGGGTAATGGCAAATTTGGTGAAATACCCTCATATTCAAGATAGATTATTGGTTGAAATCAAAGGTGTTGTGGGAGATAGTGTTGAAGAAATCAAAGAAGAGGAATTACAAAAGATCCCTTATTTGAAAGCAGTGATTTTGGAAGGGCTAAGAAGGCACCCACCAGCACACTTTGTGGTGCCTCATTGTGTGACTGAAGACACAGTCTTGGGAGGATATTTGATCCCCAAGAATTCAACTATCAATTTCATGGTGGCAGATATGGGGTGGGATCCAAAGGTGTGGGAGGATCCAATGGCATTTAAGCCTGAGAGGTTCATGGGTGAGAAAGTGTTTGATATAACAGGGAGTAGGGAGATTAAGATGATGCCATTTGGAGTTGGGAGAAGAATATGCCCTGGACTAGGCTTGGCATTGCTTCATCTTGAGTATTTTGTGGCTAATTTGATTTGGAAATTTGAATGGAAAGCCATGGATGGAGATGATATCAGCTTGGAGGAGAAAAAAGAGTTCACCGTTGTGATGAAGACTCCATTGATGGCCCACATCTCACCAAGGAAGAGCTAAGCTATTGGTCTTCTACTTAAAGTATTTAATTATATATAGAATAATGTATTGGTCATATGTCAAATTAGCTTTCAATAATGTCCATGTGGTATCCCTTCCTATATGAAACTAGATATTTAAGTACTTTTCTTGATGATAAATTAAATTGATAGGTAATGGTGCACCTAGTCAGGTACTTCACCCACAATTAACTGAAAGCAGCTTTCATACAGTTTAAGCTTTATATATACATACAATCTAGCCTGTACTTTTTTGTTGGTTTGGGTTTATTTTGATCATAGACCAAACTTTGACATCCCACTTGCTCTCTGTTTCCTCTGTTTCTTACAAAGGTGTAATGTTATGATTAATGAAAGATAGTTATGTCCTCATTGTTTATTCAAATACATGCCTATACATGAACGAACTAGCTTTGAATTTGTCAAATAATAATTTAACCTAACTAATTTTTATTGATGTAATAATAAATTTAGTCCTCCTATATTTATAAATTCTATCAATTTGGCATCCACCAACATAGTAGTGGCCACGACATTTCCTTTTGTTCTTTTTTTTTCTTCACTGTTTCAGCCCATTTTGAAACTTAAAAAAGAATTTTTTGTTCATTTATCCATTTAGGAAGACATTAAAATTCATTCTTTTTATTTTTCAAGTTTAGGGCTCTCTCGTCCGTTTCTTTTACTGCCTCAGCCTCTCTGGGAGTGACCATTCGGTTGTTGGGCCGAGCCACTCACATCTCCAACCACTGTGGTTGGTGCATTTCATTTTGTCTTCGTTTTTGTCTCATTTTGTGCTAGTTTTCTTTTCCTGACGAGGGGTAGTGCATTGCTTTCTCTGGGGTTCTCTTTTTTTGCTTGGCTTTGGAATGTCCCCTGTCTCCTCAGCCTCTGTTTTGAATGCTCTAGCAAGGCTACTGTCACTGTGCAAGGCGGAGCACTGTTGCCGTTTGGCCTCGATGGTTGAAGTCGATCGAGTTGCACCAAACCCTTGTTGGTTGGGTGTTGATACCCTCTCGGAAGCATTTACAGCCGTTGGTATCCCTGACGTGCACCATGATGGTGACAACAGTCCTCGATGACCTGGCCCCAACATTGGCTCCTCCTCAACAATGGATTTGTCAGTTGTTGGTATGTCAGCCATGCAGGATTTGCACTTTCCAATCACTCTCCTCCCTCGTTGTTAGCGTCCACTGCTGAGAGCTAGGGTTGGTTTAGCCCTTATATCGTCGTTTATTTTTGTTGGGCTTTCGAGTCTACATGCTTTATTTTTCTATATAAAAAGATAAAAAAAATAAAAAATTTTCTCAAATAATACAATTTATTTTATAAAATAAAGATATTTTTATAGCCAATTAAGTTTGTGTCTGGTTAACACGTAACATCTGTTCAGTTAGGAACTTAATATAAGTATAAATCACCTAACTGAATTGATACTCATAATAAAACCTTAGTCATAGCTGCCAATCTCCAACCAGGGGCGAAGCCAGCGGGGCTGGCATGGGCCTCGGCCCCCTTAAAATGTAAAATTGCTTTTAAGGCCTTTAAAATTTTTTAAAAATTTTAAATTAGTAAAGGTAAAATTGCACTTTGGCCCCCTAAAATTATAAAAATTCGATTTAATCCTTTACAAATTATAAAGATATAAACTATAAAAAATTAAAATTTCATCCGGCCCTCCTAAAAAATTTTTCTGGCTTTGCCCCTGTTTCCAACGCGGCCATTTAGTCTCTAGCCACCGATCATATTTTTTTCTTCCCTCTTTCTACTTCTTACATTTTTTTCAAAAACCCTAAATTGAAGGGGCACTGGATATCGGTTTAGGGCCAGTTTGGCAATGCTTTTGAGAAGTGCTGTGGAAAAGTGCTGTGGAAAAGTACTTTTGAGAAGTGCTTTTGAAAAATTTAAGTGTTTGATATTGCTGTCAAAAAGTGCTTTTGAGAAGTAAAATGTTCATTTTAGATATGATATTATAAAGTAACAAATATGTATTTAAATAATATTTAAATTAGTTAATATTATGATATTTTAGTAAAAATATAAAAAATAATTTATTATAACTTATTGTTAATATTTTAATATATAATATTAATTTTAAATATTTCTAAGTAATTAATATTAATTATTTATTAAATTTAATTATAATATATAAAATATATTTTAATATTTTAATATAATAATTAAATATTTGTAATTAAATATTGACACAATTGTATTATTTTAAAAATTATTTTTTATTTTTAATTAATACTTTTAACACATTTGTAAAACTCATATTAGATATTAACATAACATAGAAAACATAAACCTAACAAATTAAAATACGGTAATCTACAAAAATGGTCACTTTTGTTTGCCTCTGGTTACATTTTAGTCACTTATGTTTGAAATGTTACGTTTTAGTCACTTATCTTATTATTTTGTTACAAAGTGATCACTCTACCGTTAAGTTCCGTTATCTCTCTAACGGTAATCCTACTTGGCAGTCCAACTAGATTTTAGGTGCCAACTCAACTCTGTTATCGTAAAAGCTTAATTACATACACTGGTAAGCAGTGTTATTATTTCACACCCAATTCTATTCTCGTAAAAGCTTAATTACCTACATTGGTAAGCAGTGTTATGATTTCACGGTCAAAACCCATATAATTAAGATCCTTTATCTTTATTCCTTGGATCGGTTCTTTTTCTGCTTTTGCCTCTATCCACTCAATACCTTCCACACTTTCTCTAGTAGTTAACTAAGGACAAGAAAACCCAACAATCCCCTACTCTCTACCTTCTAAGAAATGTTATATATCTCATGTTAGAAAATTCTATTGCTTATATTTAGTTTTTGATCTCTAATACCAAGAATAATGAGGGAAGATATAGGAAACTTGCCCATCTAAGGAACTTGAAAGCGAGTTTCACATGTATGTTGACTAAAGCCAAACACCCTCCAGCCAAGCATTTTCTTCTACTCGCCCCTACAGCAAAGCTGGCCCCAACTGGGATACACGCCCAATTCCAGTTTTCAACATAGACAAGGCAGGATCCAGCTATTAGGAATCGTTATCATAAAAGATCAAAGCCATATACACAGACTAAGCATACGTGTATTAATGGCTAAAAGATCAACCAACCACAGGCAGAGCTGATTAAAATGAATTTATCCAAACATTAGAAAATAATATTGAAATAAATAAATAATACAATGCATTGCATTGCATTACATTACATTACATTTCTTAAGAAATAATAGAATTGATAAATTTTCCATTCCAAAGATTTAACTTCCCACCTGTCGAAGGACGGAACAAATAACATGAACAAATTTCATTCAGCAAACTAATCATGCAAAGCTTTTCCTAACTTCTGACAAATTCCTTATATATTATAAGCATTACACTTCAAGTCCACTATCATTTAATGTTAGTTTTATGAATTGGAGCGACTGGTATACAATGGGATTATGCAACCAATTTTCTGCTCCCTTAACAATGAAATAACTACCGTACTTTTTATACTGATGCGAGTTGTTTATGTGTATAAAACTGTGAAAAATATACAGGATCAAAAAGAGGCAAATGAAACCAGTTAAAAGTTCTGTCAAAGATGAAAAGGATGGAACCTTAGAAAATATCAGTGAACGTTAACAGTAGTTGCAGATAAGGAAGATGTCGAAAAGCTTGAACCGATCTGAAAAAAATGTGAAAAAATTAAACTATATTTCATAATTATTTCATAAAATCAAATAGAAGAAGAATGGAAGAAAAAGGTAAAACTTACTGGTAGTGAGAAGAGGAACAAACCAGAGGAAAAATAAAGTTCAAACAAAAGAGAAGACAAAAGAGAAAAGGTGAACAAAAATCTTGTAACGTGTAGCAATAGTAAGGTTAAAAAGGTAAATTAATAGTCAAAAGTGCTTTTTGGCTGAGAAAAGCCAATTTTTCCTACTTCTGGAACTGGCCAAAAGTACTTAATTTAAGTCAAAAAAAAGTTTTCAACTGTTAGCTGTTCTTTGCTGCTTTTGGAGAAAAAGCATTTAATTGTGCAAAAGTCCATCTCAAATGGAATAAAGAACAGGCCCTTAGTGTTGTGATGGTGAAAGAGGTGAACGGTGGTGGAGGGTGTAAGATGGTTTGGGGTTGGCGTGGTAACAATGGTGGCTGGGTTAAGAGGAAAAGGATGGTGTTTAGAGGATTTGGGGAAAGGAAATAATATGAAAAAAAGGAAAAATAAAAAAAATGAAATAAAGTTAAAAAAAAGTTAAAAAATGGTTAAATTACATGTCCATGACATGGAAGCCATGTTAACATTAATGGCATAATTTGTGTCATGATAGACTTTTATAACACCTTTGATGTCAAGTAATGGCACAGTGACCAAATTGTTATAAATCGATAACGTTTGTGGTTAAATCAAAATTAATAATGGCATAAACCAATTAAATTAAATTTCACATTCAACTATAATAATTATCATGGTAAAAGTACTATAGAAGCTCTTATATTAGTAGTCAGATTGCATTTTACCATTCCTATTAAAAAATTAACAAATTAATCCTTGTACTATGATCAAAGAATAAACTAGTCCTTTTGTGTTGATAAAATTTTAAAATTTTTTTTTTTCAAATACTCGTATTTTTGTATATCAATATGATACAATTTTTTAAAAAAAATACCCTAGTGCTGAGGTTAGCACCAAAAAAAAAAAGTTTCTGATATTTTGTACTGGTGCCGGCCATTAGAAGACCAGCATCAAAAAATTTTGAAAATTTTTTTTACCAGTGTGGTGTTGGCCATTAGAAGGCCTGAAAATTTTTTTTTACCAGTGTGGTTTTGGCCATTAGAAGGCCAGCACAATTTTTTTTTTTATATTTTTGTACTGGTGCCAGCACAATTTTTTTTTTATATTTTTGTGCTGGTGCTGGCAATTAGAAGACCAACACTAAAAAAAAAATTTTGATATTTTTATACTGGTGCCGACCATTAGAAGACCAGTAGCCAAAAAAATTGATTTTTTTTGTACTAGTACCAGCCATTAGAAAGTCAGCATAAAAAATTTTTTTAGATAAATATTAGTACATAAAATTTTTTGTACTAGTACTATTGTATTTATTTCTTCAACAAATAACAGGATTTGTCTAAAATTATCCTAATCTAATTAGATTCGTATAAACCACATTTAACAAATATTCGTTCATAAGATGATTCAAAGTTAGGCACCAAATTAATTTGCAAACGCATCCTTGGGTTGGCCGAAGCAAATCCAACCAAATGTTTATTCCAATTTGGATGAACAAGATTTGGAGCACATGTGACTACAAGATTATAAGTGTAACTTGAAACATCTCATATGGTTGGACGTTTGTAGGAATCTTAATTAGTATCACCAAATAAGGATTAAGATTCCAATTTAAACAAGTTTTGGACATGCCATGTCTTTCTTTTTTCGTTTTTCTAGAGACTTTCTATTAAAATTTAAAGTGATACTTAATATGGTTTCTGCCTTCTAAGTTAATTATAAGGGGAAATTATATCAACTATCCTTAAATTTTATTTAAAATTTCATCTTAGTCATTCAATTTTCAAGAATTACATAATAGTCTCTAACGTTATCAAATTGTTATATTTTTGTCATTCGGCTATTAACTTCCATTAAAAAAGTAACACCACACCTTAATTCAAAGGATTAATAGCTAATTTGGTTCCTAAGCTATAGTTCAATTTTTTTTTTAAATTTTCTTAACAATAATTGTAAAAAAAATAAATAAATTAATTTATATAAAATATCAATTGCACAACAAGGAAAAAAAAATTGCAGCTAATTTTCCTACATCTAATCTCATCAAATAATAGTCTTTAAACTTTCACAAAAAAATTAAATTAAATTAAATACCCATTCACTTTGATCCTACTCATTTTTTTCATTTGCTTTGTTGTTTTACGCTCCTTTCATTTTCATATTTCTTTATTAGAACTAAAATAAGTATTGTTTTAGAAATAAACTTGTAATTCAAACTAGTTCGATCGAGAACAGGTTAGGGTATCGGTCTAGACTAAGGGATTGGATCGATTGAACTACTAATCAATTCAACGGCTGAACCGACTACTCGAACGATTAGATTAATTGGTTGCACCGATTTTCTCTATTTTTTTATTTTTAAATAATTTTATTTATTAAACTAGATAAATCGACAAAATTGATAACTGGTGGTGTATCCATCTATCTAGATTTAAAAATTAAAACCTTGAAAATTGGAGCAGTTCAATCCTTGATACATTTTAATGTGAGCAAATAAGGACAATTAATCACAACTTAATGTTTTTTTTTTCTCAATTGTACCTAATTTTGATTGGTATAAATAATAAATTTAGCCTTCGATATTTACATATTTTGTGCAAATATTGACAGAATGTGTAAACTTTGCAGGTTAAATTTGTTAAATCAAGACCAAATTGACAAGATGTATAAATATTGTGAGCTAAATTTGTTAAATTAAAACCAAAATTGACAAAATGTATAAACTTTGAAGGCTAAATTTATTATTATATGAATAGAAGATATGTACAATTGATGAGAAAACATTAATATTTTGATTAATTATCCTTAGTTGCTGACTTTCAAAATTGACATGGATCAATTTGCTTTAATTTTTTTGAGAAGGACTAATTGTCTTAATATTAAATTGAGAGGGACCAGAGAGGTTTTTTTACCATTAAAAACTCACAATATCACAACACGAAGCAAGACAAGAGAGGAGTCACCGTTGTTATAAAACTTGAAACTGACAGCTCCAAGTTTCGATCATCTCCTCACTGAAACTTAGGACTTTACCCCCCAAAACATGGAAACTTGGTTCCTTATCCTTTTCACAATCTCCATTTCTCTTCTTCTCAAAGCTTTCTTTGACTTTTTCTCCTCTTCCAAAAAACCTCCCTACACTCTTCCACCATCACCTTCCACTTTCCCCATCATCGGCAACTTCTTATGGGTCCGCAAATCCTTCTTTCAAATCGAACAAAGCCTCCGCCGCTCCAGCCGAAGCCTTGGGCCTATGGTGACTCTCTATATCGGTCCTCGTCCTTCCATCTTTGTCTTCGACCGTTCCCTTACTCACCAAGCTTTAATCCAAAGCGGTTCCCTGTTTTCATACCGACCCAAATCTCTCCATGCTAACAATATCATGAACAGCAACCAACATAACATCAGTTCCGGTTCCTACGGTCCGAACTGGCGGCTGTTTCGTCGGAACTTGACTTCGGAGATCCTCCATCCCTCGCGTGTGAAGTCGTATTCTCATGCTCGTAAATGGGTTTTGGATATTCTTTTTGATGGTTTACAGGAAAAGGCTAAAAGTGGAGAATCAGTTGAGGTTTTGGTTCAGTTTCAATATGCTATGTTATCTTTGTTGGTTTTAATGTGTTTTGGTGATAAACTTAGTCAACAACAGATTAAAGAGATTGGGGATCTTCAACGAAGGGTGTTTACTAGTTTTGGGAGATTCAATGTGCTTAACTTATGGCCTAGAGTGACCAAGATTTTACTTCGTAAGAAATGGGATCAATTGTTTAAGCTACGCAAGGATCTTGAAGACGCATATATCCCTTTGATAAGAGCAAGAAAGAAAGCTAAAGATGAGAGATTGAGTACCAAGGGAAGTGATGATTATGTGTTGGCATATGTTGATACTTTGTTGGATTTGGAATTACCAGAGGAGAAAAGGAAACTTGATGAAGCTGAAATGGTCACTTTGGCGTCTGAGTTCATCAATGCTGGTACTGATACAACCTCCACAGCTTTACAGTGGGTAATGGCAAATTTGGTGAAATACCCTCATATTCAAGATAGATTATTGGTTGAAATCAAAGGTGTTGTGGGAGATAGTTTTGAAGAAATCAAAGAAGAGGATTTACAAAAGATGCCTTATTTGAGAGCAGTGATTTTGGCAGGGCTAAGAAGGCACCCACCAGCACACTTTGTGGTGCCTCATTGTGTGACTGAAGACACTGTCTTGGGAGGATATTTGATCCCCAAGAATTCAACTGTCAATTTCATGGTGGCAGATATGGGGTGGGATCCAAAGGTGTGGGAGGATCCAATGGCATTTAAGCCTGAGAGGTTCATTAACAATGCTGGTGGGGGGGAAGTATTTGATATAACAGGGAGTAGGGAGATTAAGATGATGCCATTTGGAGTTGGGAGAAGAATATGCCCTGGACTGGGCTTGGCATTGCTTCATCTTGAGTATTTTGTGGCTAATTTGATTTGGAAATTTGAATGGAAAGCCATGGATGGAGATGATATCAGCTTGGAGGAGAAGCAAGAGTTCACCATTGTGATGAAGACTCCATTGATGTCCCACATCTCACCAAGGAAGCGCTAAGCTATTGGTCTTCTACTTAAAATATTTAATTATATATAGAATAATGTATTGGTCATATGTCAAATTAGCTTTCAATATTGTCCATGTGGTGTTGTATGCATATCCCTTCCTATATGAAACTAGATATTTAAGTACTTTTCTTGATGATAAATTAAATTGATAGGTAATGGTGCACCTAGTCAGGTACTTCATCCACAATTAACTGAAAGCAGCTTTCATGCAGTTTAAGCTTTCTATATACATACAATCTAGCCTATACTTTTTCGTTGGTTTGGGTTTATTTTGATTATAGACCTAACTTTGACATCCCACTTGCTCTGTGTTTCCTCTGTTTCTTACAAAGGTGTAATGTTATGATTAATGAAAGATGGTTATGTCCTCATTGTTTATTCAAATACATGCCTATACATGAACTAACTAGCTTTGAATTTGTCAAATAATAATTTAACCTGACTAATTATCAATAACAAATTTAGTCCCATGATATTTATAAATTCTATCAATTTGGCGTCCACCATCATAGAGGTCGCCAATACATTTCCTTTTGTTCTTTTTTTTCTTCACTTTTTCAACCCATACTGAAACTTAAAAAGAATTTTTTGTTCATTTATCCATTTAGGAATACATTAAAATTCATTCTTTTTATTATTCAAGTTTAGGGCTCTCTCGTCCGTTTCTTCTACTTCCTCGGCCTCTTTGGAAGCGACCATTTGGTTGTTGGGCCGACGCCACTCACATCTCCAACCACTGTGGTTAGTGCATTTCCTTTTGTCTTCGTTTTCGGCTCCTTTTGTGCTACTTTTCTTTTCCTGGTGAGAGGTAGTGCATTGCTTTCTCTGGGGTTCTCCCTTTTTGCTCGGCTTTGGAATGTCCCCTGTCTCCTCAGCCTCTGTTTTGAACGCTCTAGGAAGGCTATTGTCACTGTGCAAGGCGGAGCATGTTGCCATTTGGCCTCGATGGCTCGTGCATGGTGAAATCGATCGAGTTGGACCAAACCCTTGTTGTTTGGGAGTTGATGCTCTTTCGGAAGCATTTACAGCCTTTGGTATCCCTGACGTGCACCATGGTGGTGACAAAAGTCTTCGATGACCTGGCCCTAGCTTTGGCTCCTCCTCAACAGTGGATTTGTTAGTTGTTGGTATGTCAGCCATGTAGGATTTGCACTTTCCAATCACTCTCCTCCCTCCCTTATTGTTAGCATCCACTGCTGAGAGCGAGGGTGGGTTTAGCCCTTATGTCATCGTTTATTTTTATTGGGCTTTTGAGTCTACATGCTTTGTTTTTCTATATAAAAAGATGTAAAATGAACAAAACATTCTCAAATAATACAATTTATTTTATAAAATAAGAATATTTTTCTATCCAATTAAGTTGGTGTCTGGTTAACACGTAATACCTGTTCAATTAGAAACTTAATAAGTATAAATTACTTAACTAAATTGATACTCATAATAAAAAAGCAATTATGGGTTTTGTCGAAACCATTTTAAAAAAAAAAAAACGGATGTCGACTTAAAAAAATGAAAAAATGGGGAGTCGCCACCAACCTTTTTAGGTGTGATTGGGTCACCTTATAAAACGCTTTGGTCTACGAAGAATTAGAGAAAATGGATTCGGGAGTCGGTTACGCGCGGGGAAGGATTAGCACCCCCGCGACGCCCAAAATTGGTACCAAATTGAGCAATTTTCTGTCTTAAGTCGAAATTTGGAAAGATTTAGAAATAGGATTCTTTTTTAAACGGGGATAATTTGAGTAGAAAATCGAGATTCCTTTGCTTCGGAAGAATTTGAACGTCACATCCAGCACGATTGGACACGAGGTTCTTTTAAATCCTTCGAAACTAAAGTCGTCTCGTGAGTTACAAAATGTTGCTTAAGAGGGTATTTTAGGTATTTAGATGGGCGAGAAATCGCAACCCAGCATGTTAGGGCACTATTTCCCGTATCTCTAAACACAAAAATATTGCCTCGTTTTTTGGGTATTTTGAATAAGAATGGGATGATTTGGGTTAAAAAAAAATCAAGATTCCTTCGCTTCGGAAGAATACGAGCATCACATCCAGCACGATTGGACACGAAGTTCTTAAATTCCTCGAAACTAAAGTTATCTCTCGAGTTGCAAATTTTAGGAGGGTATTTTAGGTATTTAGACGAACGAGAAATCGCAACCCAGCACGTTAGGGCACTATTTCCCGGATCTCTAAACACTAAAATATTGCCTCGTTTTTTAAAACATTTTGGATTGGATGAGATATATATTTTGAAAATGATGCAAAAATGTTTGAACATAATATTGGAATATTGTGATGATAATAGCAATGATATTTAGTAAAAAGGATGATATAAAAGAGTGTATTTAAAAGAGTGTATACGTAGTAAGATATATGTATATAATAAAATGCATGATATGGTTAGGACAAAGTATATACACGAGATAGAAAAGAGTATGAATACTATGATATTAAAGATATGCATGATGGTATATAAAATGCACGCAGAATATAATATTTGAATTTTATATGATATAATATAAAAATATGAGGCTAATAAAATGTAAAATACGTGTTTATAAAAGTACGATACATAATATATAGATGTGATATATGTATGGATATAATGTTGGAACTGAATATATATAATATACAAAGAAATATATGTGAATAAGATAGCACGAAACAATATGGAATAATACGTATAATACATGCGTGAAAGATAAAATATTTGAAAGTACAAGTGTATAGTATAATATATATATATGAGGTGATAAGAATATGAATGACAGTTTATACATGATACATATATATATATTTGAAAATTACATACGTAATGTACAAAGAATATATGATATATGAAAGGATGTATTATTTAAAAGACATAATATATGTGAGAACATATAAATAATAATATTAAGATATGGTAAAAGATAATACTAAAAAATATATAAAAGAATGTGTAAATACAATAAATACAATATTAAAATATATATACATATGTAAATACAATATACACATAATACATATTGAAAACTATTAATACAAAACCTAAATGTATAAGTATAATGATATTAAGAAGATACAATATAATATTAGTAATAGACATATAGTAGTTAAAATATATGTATAATATATAAAAAATATTTATGTAACAAATATATATATATAATATATATATACTATACATAATATATATGAAAACATTGAGAATATATATACATAATAAGTGCATAAAATATTTATAATGGTAAATAATAACATGATGATAATAATGAAAATAACAATTAAAATAGATATTATATGCTAATAATAATAATAGTAAAATAATAATAATTATTATACTAGTAAATATAGTAAAAAATAGGTAATAATAATAGTAGTAAATAGAGTAAAATAGTAATACTTAGAATAATAATACTAAATATAGTATAATATATTAATAATAGTAATAATGATAATAATAATAATAATAATTAATAATAATAATTAAAGATAATAATGATAATAATATGTCTAATATAAAATTAAAATAAAGTAATAAAAAGGGTGAAATTGAGTGAAAAATTAAAGTTTCGGGGCAAATTTAGAAAAAAACAAAAGCGGAGGGCCAATTTGCACGCGCGTGGAACGTGGAGGGGTCGAAAAAGCAAATTACCCGAGCCCCCTAAAGTGCAGCGTATCGGGAGGGACCGGATTGCTAAACGCGGTAAATCTCTGGGCTGGATTATTGATTAAAAAGATTTGATTACAAAGCCTGGAAGAAGCGGAGGGATCAGAAGGGTAAATAACCCGTTTGATGGAAACACGCGGATCCTAGCGTAGGGTCGGGTCAAATCGGGTTGACCCAGGGCAAAACGACGCCGTTTTATACCCTGGGTCCTCAAACTAAAACGGTGTCGTATAGTGGGGGTGTAAAAGTAATTTTTCCCTTAAAAATTTCATTCTTCCCCTGGCCTTAAAAAATCTGGGGTTTCATACCCCTCTCTCTCTTGCGCGATTTTTGGCGCATGGTGGGCCTCTGATTTGCCTCCGGTGACCGCCGTACACGGTTGTCGGAGGCCCAAAAGCTCTCTCTTTTCGGCTTTCAAAGGTAAAGACCCTCGTTTTCCTCTCTTGATTATGAATAGTAGTATATAAACACGAAAAAGGAATCGAAATAGGTTTTAAAATAGTGTAAAAATATCACATTTCTCTCATTTTTTTTATTTTTTAGTTCCGATTTGTTTTCCGTTTTGAGTATCGGTTGTAGATCTCTTTGACTGCGGATTTGGCTTCGATGTTTCGGCCTCTTGATTTGAATATGCTCCCTCACTCTCGTATTATTAGAGTCTCTGTTTTTTACTGATATTTTAGGATCTAATATTTGTTATTCATTGTAAAATTTTTTTTGCCCCCCCATTACATAGATCTATATGGCCCTTTTATATCCGAAAAAAGGCTACAATTTTCATTTGTTTTCTCCTTCTCCCTGTGCTTTTGGTTACTGTCCTTTTCATTCATTGTATGCAAGTGCAACTTGGTGGATGGGACAAGGGTGGTGGCTGCTCTGACAGTGGCGGTGGAGCAGAGGCAAGTGGCTAGGGTTCTGCTGCTAGGTTTGGTCTTGTTGGGCTCCGGGCTTAAGGCTTATTTGGGCTTAGTTTTAGATGTTGGGTAGTTTAGGGGGATTTGGCAAATGGGTATTTGTAATATTTGGGTTTAGGTTAGGTAACGGGTAAAGTTTGGGTTTAGGGTTAGGTGGGCTCAATTGGGTTTTAAGATTGTAAACGGGTTTTAACCCAGGCCAAAATTGGCCTATAACAGCTGCCCCTCTTTGCTCATTGTCGTGTAACGGGAATGGAGCAAAGACTTCAAAAGGGTCAATTTTGCCTGAGCCTGCTGAGTCCTGACTTCTTTGGTGCTCTTTTGTTCATGAGGTCTCTTCCCAGTCCACCGCCTCTTGTGGCTCTAGTTCAATCCATTGCGACTTTATGGGTATGTCTCGTGGCTTTAATCTGCTTGCATCTTCAGAGATATAATAACTCAGAGAGAAGAGATTTGTAACTTCAATCTTTTCTACTAAACAAATACAAAGATCGCCAAATCTGCTTTTCTGATCTGCTATCTGCCAACACAGAGAGATAAGATCTGCCAAAACTTGATCTGTTACCCTACTGCTTAGGGGGTTAAGATCTGCTAGAATTTCGCCTCTTACCCTACTGTTTAGGGAGTTAAGGCAAGTGACTAGAATCTGCTCCATCGTTGATGTATGAAAATAAGATTTACCGAAATTCGATCTGTTACCCTACTGCTTAGGGAGTTAAGATCTGTTGGAATGTGATATGCTCCGCTCCTGCTCAGCGAAGATAAGATCTGCTGTGTTTTGCCTATTACCCTACTGCTTAGGGAGTTAAGACGAGTGGCTGAAATCTGCTCCAGCACTGCTGTATGGAGATAAGATTCGCTGAAATTTGATCTGTTACCCTACTGCTTAGGGAGTTAAGATCTACTGGAATGTGATCTGCTCCGCTCCTGCTCAGCGAAGATAAGATCTGATGTTTTGCCTGTTACCTTACTGCTTAGGGAGTTAAGGCGAGTGGCTGAAATCTGTTCCAATACTGCTGTATGGAGATGAGATCCGCCGAAATTTGATCTGTTACCCTACTGCTTAGGGAGTTAAGATCTGCTGGAATGTGATCTGCTCCGCTCCTGCTCAGCGAAGATAAGATTTGATGTTTTGCCTGTTATCCTACTGCTTAGGGGGTTAAGGCGAGTGGCTGAAATCTGTTCCAGTACTGCTGTATGGAGATGAGATCCGTCAAAATTTGATCTGTTACCCTACTGCTTAGGGAGTTAAGATCTGCTGGAATATGATCTACTCCGCTCCTGCTCAGCGAAGATAAGATCTGATGTTTTGCCTGTTACCCTACTGCTTAGGGGGTTAAGGCGAGTGGCTGAAATCTGTTCCAGTACTGTTGTATGGAGATGAGATCCGCCAAAATTCGATCTGTTACCCTACTGATTAGGGAGTTAAGATCTATTGGAATGTGATCTGCTCCGCTCCTGCTCAGCGAATATAAGATCTGTTTCTTTGATCTGCTCTCTGTCAATACAGAGATTGCCAAATCTGCTTTCTTCGATTTGCTCTCCGCCAATACAGAGATGCCAAATCTGCTTTCTTCGATTTGCTCTCCGCCAATACAGAGATGCCAAATCTGCTTTCTTCGATCTGCTCTCTGCCAATACAGAGAGATAAGATATGCTTCTTCGATCTGCTCCCCGCCAATACAGGGATTGCCACATCTGCTTTCTTTGATTTGCTCCCTACCAATATAGATATGCCAAATCTGTTTTCTTCGATCTGCTCTCTGCCAATATAGAGAGATAAGATCTGCTTCTTCGATCTGCTCCCCGCCAATACAGGGATTGCCAAATCTGCTTTCTTCGATTTGCTCCCTACCAATATAGAGATGCCAAATCTGTTTTCTTCGATCTGCTCTCTGCCAATACAGAGAGATAAGATCTGCTTCTTCGATCTGCTCCCCGCCAATACAGGGATTGCCAAATCTGCTTTCTTCGATTTGCTCCCTACCAATATAAAGATGCCAAATCTGTTTTCTTCGATCTGCTCTCTGCCAATACAAAGAGATAAGATCTGCTTCTTCGATCTGCTCCCCGCCAATACAGGGATTGCCAAATCTGCTTTCTTCGATTTGCTCCCTACCAATATAGAGATGCCAAATCTATTTTCTTCGATCTGCTCTCTGCCAATACAGAGATGCCAAACTCAAATCTTTGATCTGCTTCGCTCAGGAAGGCCAGATCTGGTGTTTTTGCCAATGTTGCTACCCTGTCCTCTGGGGGCGTGTCCTGTAGAATTGATTTCATATGCTTATGTTTATGACAAATGATTAGGATGTTATGATCAAAATGAATCAAATGCTCCTAACCTAATGTATTACGAAAAATGTGAACGCAGAAATGTCATGAGAATGATCTTCTCTCTTTTTTTTTATGTCTAGGGCGTCATTACTCGTTGCCCATCAAGGCTCTATCGTAGTACGCTGCCCTCTCATTCGGCTGGTATTTTGACCAAAACCCGAAGAAATAATCGCATTTGCTCAAATAGCTTGCCTCGCTGTGACTTCGGGGTCTATCCATTATAACTTAGAGACATGAGATACATCCTACAACAATCCTTGGCTATAGGTTTTGTATCAACTTCCATCCGTCCTACTATAACTCGAGGGTACAGGATCTGTAACTTATTCCATCAACTGATCACTCCTCAGGTGATCTGACCAGATGTGTATGCATGATATCTGCACGGATGCAAATATCATTTTTCAAGAGTGACCCATTTTTATACTTCAGCTTCCATTGCTCGTTTTCATCGAGATTTTATCACAGACATGATATCTTGTTTCTGTTCAACTAGTATCTTTGACAGAAGATCCGAAGAGATAAACTCAACTTAAGCTTAACTATTCCAACCTTTATACTTGGTGAGCTCTCAAACAACAGTCTTGTTTCAGGTTCCTGTACCATTTAAGAGCTTCTAGAGTAATATGCAAAACTCCTTTCATGAAAGTAATATTAGTCCACTAATCGTTATTTCAATGCAAAATGCTTGAAAAAGATCTTAACACTGGACAAGAAGGGCATTGGTTGGGAGCATAGCTCAAAACAAACAAGTTAAGCAAATGCAATCAAGAAGGAAATTCATTAGGTGCGTGTGTTGAAACGCATAAAATAATCAAAGATAGCAGATTCAGAAGGGGTAAGATGGAAACTAGGTGCCCCAGATATCGCAGTCTGAGCTTCTCTGTTCCATCTTCTTGAGAACCATTCTAAGCTCAATATGTGTCTAGGGAATCTAGAGTACTTCGTCGATGCCCCAAGATGTAGCATACTTCTTCAGTGTTAATTCAGACATAGCAAGACTACTGTATGCCCCACTTTTAATCAAAATTTGAGCCGCCCTTTTTGGGTTTTCAACTTAAATCCCCTTTGGTCCCAAAGCGCCCTTTGCGGGTTTTCGCCTTGGCCTCTCCTTTTCCTTTCCTTTTCTGATTGATTTTCTTCTTCTTTTTTGACTTTTGACTTTTGATCTCAAGGCGCCCTTTTTCCTCTAAAGTTCCTTTTGTATCTGAAGGATCTTCTCCAATATCAGGTCCCATCATGAAATTCTTTTAGGCGAACCTTTTTGTTATAAACTCGTATTATCTGACCGTGGCAGATTGCTATTTTTCTTCTTCAGATTTGACTGATCACATCAGAATTAGGTTCATTCTGCTTCATTCTGCTTCAATTCTGATAAAATTCGGAGGAAAAAATCTCAACTTGAATACGCCAGACCAATAAGAAATGTGTTGCCTCGGCGAAGATTCTGGCTAACATTTGATAAGCAAAGAAGGTAAATGGTAACTTCTCTATGCCAACCATTACAGGTCTCAGTCATCTTTCAAAATCCTTTTGGATGGTTTTGGTTACCTTTGTTACACAGATATTGTGTCTGATCCTCGAATAGATCGTAAATTGCTATTTTCGGGTTTGAATTTGAATTTGAATTTTGAATTTTGAATTCTGAATTTGGATTTCAAATTTGAACTTGGATTTGGATTTGAATTTGGATCTGGTCTTGCATTTGAATTTGGATCTGGTTTTGCATTTGAAATTGAATTCGCCTTTGAATTTAAATTTGATGACTGTTTACCTTGTAACTTTGGCATATAAAGCGACTTTACCCCGTAACTAACAACCACGAATTGATGTCGGCGACATTGACACTATAACATTCATGCCCCACACAGAAAGTCCGTGAAGAAATAAAGGAGACATATACGTCCTGCCTTATTTTTGTGGCGAGCTAGGTTTCGATCTTCATTTCTTTCTCAAGCTCGCAATGTCAACTAATCTTTCGTAAGTTAGGATCTGTCTTTCATCTCGTTCTGCCATCCTTAACGAATCGGAAGTTAGGTACAATCTCCGTCATCTTCGAAGTCCTGAGATCCCTCTGGACACATCTCTTACTTAAAAGGGAGTTAGTAACGGCGTTGCTCATGAAATTGATATCTGGGTCACCTATTATAGGTACGAAAGTAAATTTCGAAGAATAAATGATTCTAAGAAGATTATTTGCATTGGTATGATCATGAATACGGATGAAAGAATATGAATGAAAGTCTAAGAACCAAAGAATCTATAAAGAATGAAAGAATGATTGCTCAAAATGATGCATTTCATTGAAATAAAATTTTGGACACAAGTCTATTTCACAAAAGGACTCTTATTGCTTCTAGGCTGAAAGCAACAAGCATGTTTTGGATATTACTCCAAGCAAGCTCTAAAATAGGTCTCTTCCACAGTTCCATTGTTTAAAAACACTCCCGAGTATATAAAGGCAGATGCTTGGAAAACTTTTATTCCTCGGTTTTCTCTTCGAATACGCCATTGGTGCTCTGATTCCTTGATTTCTAGACTTCTGAAGATTTCTTCAAGGAAACGCAATTCTCCTGCCCCTTCCTTCAATTATCACATTTTGCTGTTTGGTTTGGCTCTAACGGATCATCGAACTTCACAATACCCATTTGTATTAACCTCTCAACCAACTTCTTAAAGGAGGCGCAATTTTCAATTGAATGCCCCATAATCCCCGCATGATACTCACATCGAGCATTTGCATCATACCATTTAGGGTACGGAGGTTGCAGTGGCTTCACATGGAATGGGGCCACGACATGTGTATTGAATAATTTCTGATATAAATCCCCATACGACATTGGGATTGGAGTAGACTGGAGTTTCTCCTTTTGTCTGGCACTGGGTTCTTGTCTCAACGAGCACTGATGCCCTTGAGGCATGTTCAAATTATTCACTTCGTTGTCCCTATTTTTCAAAGTTGTTCTTTTGGTAGTTTCCCCTTCTATCTTACCACCTCTTATGGCATTTTCAATCATCTCACCTGCCATGACCATGTCGGCAAAGCTCTTAGTGGTGTTTCCAATCATATGAGTAATGAATGGGGCCTTCAAGATGTTTATGAATAGCATGGTGGTTTCCTTTTCTAAGAGCGGTGGTTGAACTTGCATGGCAACCTCCCTCCATCTCTGTACGTATTGTCTGAAGCTTTCATTATATTTCTTTTCCATGTTCTGCAGAGTGATTCGATCGGGTGTCGAGTCAGCCACATGGCTATATTGCTGCATAAAGGCACGTGCTAAGTCTCTCCAGGAGCTGATCCTGTCGTGGCTTAATTGATTGTACCACTTAGCCGCGGCCCCAATCAAACTATCTTGGAAACAATGAATCAAAAGTTGATCATTGTTTACATACCCTGTCATTCGCCTACAGAACATAGTGAGGTGGGCTTCAGGACAGCTAGTCCCATTGTATTTTTCAAATTCTAGCATTTTAAATTTATGGGGGAGGACTAAGTCTGGGACCAAGCTAAATTCTTTGGCATCCATTCCCTGTCGACCATCAGCACTTTCTAAAGCTCTGAACTTTTCCTCCAACCACCTGTAGCGCTCCTCTAATTGTCTTGAGGATTCGGTTCTTTCCCTCTCCTTCTCAGCCAAGTCCAACTCAGGGGTGAGTGAATTGATGGGATTGTCTAACGGATTAGACCTTGAGCTGTCTTGTAAGTTCACAGGCATTCCAATATCAATTTGCCCCTGTTGAGGCCTAATGGTAACAGACGGCCTCCGCAGGGGTGGCTCAATTTGTGCTTGTGTACGGGGTGGGGTGAAACCCGGAGGATAATCATCATTATCCTCTCCGGTGGTAGCCATAGGAGCCTTTCCTTTATCCATTGCCCCTTTCAGCAGTTGGGTCATTTCAGCCACCATACTTCTCTGAGCTTCCATCATTTGCTCACGCATATCCTGTTGCAGTTTTACTAGTTGCTCTTGCAATTGCTCTTGCATCTCCTTTTGAAGTTGTTCGAATTTTTGATCCATATTCTTGGTTTTAGCATGTGTACCGTAGGGATGTGGAGTTTCCAGATTCTTTTCTTCTGTAATAACTTCCACTAATTAGGGTCCTCCTTCGGGTTTAAATGCATGTGATGCGATGCAATGCAAATGCATGAATGCAAAAGATATCGATTCCGATTCAGTCTCAATTTAGAAAACGTTGTTTAAGGAACAAAAATCCTTACACAAAACGGATTACAGACACTTTCATCGTTGGGTCTAGAGTTTCAACCTTCTTAAATAACAGGAACAAAAGTTTTTACAACAAGCTGATTACAGATATGCCTTTGCCTTTAGGCCTAGAGTCTAAATTTTCCTAAGCAATGCGGCCAATTCTCGATCTCGGTCTGATTCTAGCTCGTACTTAATACTTAACACCTTGGCCTGTACTGCCAGGGTCTGTAAATAATTAGCTACCATTCGAATTTGAGCTATGACCTTACTCGCAAGGTAATCCCTATAGCCAAGGATACTTCCTCCAATATCTGTGAAGTTGTCCTGATTATCTTGAGAGAGATTGGTGAACAAGTAGACATCCATGTTTCGTAGTACGCCATCTTAAAATGATATCCTACACCTTCGGTACTTCTCGAAAATTTTAGATTTCTGCCTACGCAAAGTATCTTGAATTGACTGCACGGGTATCTTCGTAGCATAGCTAATCTCTAAAGGTCTTTAAATGACTGTCTCCTTTAATTGCTTTCTTTCATGCTTATTCGGGCTATTCAAGTCATCAGGGCCTGCATTTCCATTGTTTCTGATAAGTACAACATACTCTGGTAGCGGTCCTATAGCAAATGAACCTTTTTACCATCGTAGACGAAATTCTTTCCATCCAACTCATTTTTGTAGGTCTCATGCATTCTGTCAATCACTTTCCTTCCAACACCCTTACTATCTACAGGGCGACCATCTTCATATGAAAGATGAATACTATAATGGTAGAAATGTCCATCAATACTCTCACGCTAAGCGAATACTGCAAGTCCTTATAGTTGTTGTAGAACCACTATTTGGCCTCATTATTCTATTGGGCCCCAAATGACCTCAATCTGAAGCTCGTTCAATGTCGAGCTGACGCAAATGAAGTCCCACAACTCCGATGTATACTCCTCGACGACACTATCTCCCTTTTCTAACTGGGCTTTTTCTGACCATGCACGGACATTAGCGTTGTCCTCCACTTTATCAAGATTTTCATTCCCCAGTACAAAACTTTCTAACTTAGAAATAGAACCGTGAATCGATACCTTTAAATGCTTGATGACATGTAATGATGACAAAACAGAAGGGGTCAGTGTCACACATAACAGATATAATTCAAAGAAAATAAACAAGCACCTACACGGGTAGTCACTAAAGGTCACTTCCGTACTACCTAGGGCAGGCACTTAAGGCTCACTATATGCGTTACAGTTCTAGAGAAAAAGGGTACCTGAACCAGCAAATTCCTCGATCCTCACCCATTATAGGCTCATGTGGACCAAGTTCAGTTCAGGGGGACACATTTCCCTTCTGCCATGCGGAGATGAAAATCTCACGAAGCACATAGGTACGGATGTATCCCGGAAGCAATCCACTAGCCCATGCGGAGGTGAAAACCTCACGAAAGCGTAGCTTCTCACTCCCACTTAAGGGCGTGACCACAACGGTCATGCAAATGCAATGTGTGCGAGGAAAGATAACAAACATATTCGATAAACGCATGTAAAAGATCGTATTAAAAATTTTCCAAATTTCTAACATTAAGACAGAAAATGATCAATTTTGGGCTTAACTCACTTAGTTTCCCCAGTGGAGTCGCCAAGCTGTCGAAACCATTTAAAAAAAAAAACGGATGTCGACTTAAAAAAATGAAAAAATGGGGAGTCGCCACCAACCTTTTTAGGTGTGATTGGGTCACCTTATAAAACGCTTTGGTCTACGAAGAATTAGAGAAAATGGATTCGGGAGTCGGTTACGCGCGGGGAAGGATTAGCACCCCCGCGACGCCCAAAATTGGTACCAAATTGAGCAATTTTCTATCTTAAGTCGAAATTTGGAAAGATTTAGAAATAGGATTCTTTTTTAAACGGGGATAATTTGAGTAGAAAATCGAGATTCCTTTGCTTCGGAAGAATTTGAACGTCACATCCAGCACGATTGGACACGAGGTTCTTTTAAATCCTTCGAAACTAAAGTCGTCTCGTGAGTTACAAAATGTTGCTTAAGAGGGTATTTTAGGTATTTAGATGGGCGAGAAATCGCAACCCAGCACGTTAGGGCACTATTTCCCGTATCTCTAAACACAAAAATATTGCCTCGTTTTTTGGGTATTTTGAATAAGAATGGGATGATTTGGGTTAAAAAAAATCAAGATTCCTTCGCTTCGGAAGAATACGAGCATCACATCCAGCACGATTGGACACGAAGTTCTTAAATTCCTCGAAACTAAAGTTATCTCTCGAGTTGCAAATTTTAGGAGGGTATTTTAGGTATTTAGACGAACGAGAAATCGCAACCCAGCACATTAGGGCACTATTTCCCGGATCTCTAAACACTAAAATATTGCCTCGTTTTTTAAAACATTTTGGATTGGATGAGATATATATTTTGAAAATGATGCAAAAATGTTTGAACATAATATTGGAATATTGTGATGATAATAGCAATGATATTTAGTAAAAAGGATGATATAAAAGAGTGTATTTAAAAGAGTGTATACATAGTAAGATATATGTATATAATAAAATGCATGATATGGTTAGGACAAAGTATATACACGAGATAGAAAAGAGTATGAATACTATGATATTAAAGATATGCATGATGGTATATAAAATGCACGCAGAATATAATATTTGAATTTTATATGATATAATATAAAAATATGAGGCTAATAAAATGTAAAATACGTGTTTATAAAAGTACGATACATAATATATAGATGTGATATATGTATGGATATAATGTTGGAACTGGATATATATAATATACAAAGAAATATATGTGAATAAGATAGCACGAAACAATATGGAATAATACGTATAATACATGCGTGAAAGATAAAATATTTGAAAGTACAAGTGTATAGTATAATATATATATATATGAGGTGATAAGAATATGAATGACAGTTTATACATGATACATATATATATATTTGAAAATTACATACGTAATGTACAAAGAATATATGATATATGAAAGGATGTATTATTTAAAAGACATAATATATGTGAGAACATATAAATAATAATATTAAGATATGGTAAAAGATAATACTAAAAAATATATAAAAGAATGTGTAAATACAATAAATACAATATTAAAATATATATACATATGTAAATACAATATACACATAATACATATTGAAAACTATTAATACAAAACCTAAATGTATATGTATAATGATATTAAGAAGATACAATATAATATTAGTAATAGACATATAGTAGTTAAAATATATGTATAATATATAAAAAATATTTATGTAACAAATATATATATATATAATATATATATACTATACATAATATATATGAAAACATTGAGAATATATATACATAATAAGTGCATAAAATATTTATAATGGTAAATAATAACATGATGATAATAATGAAAATAACAATTAAAATAGATATTATATGCTAATAATAATAATAGTAAAATAATAATAATTATTATACTAGTAAATATAGTAAAAAATAGGTAATAATAATAGTAGTAAATAGAGTAAAATAGTAATACTTAGAATAATAATACTAAATATAGTATAATATATTAATAATAGTAATAATGATAATAATAATAATAATAATTAATAATAATAATTAAAGATAATAATGATAATAATATGTCTAATATAAAATTAAAGGAAAGTAATAAAAAGGGTGAAATTGAGTGAAAAATTAAAGTTTCGGGGCAAATTTAGAAAAAAACAAAAGCGGAGGGCCAATTTGCACGCGCGTGGAACGTGGAGGGGTCGAAAAAGCAAATTACCCGAGCCCCCTAAAGTGCAGCGTATCGGGAGGGACCGGATTGCTAAACGCGGTAAATCTCTGGGCTGGATTATTGATTAAAAAGATTTGATTACAAAGCCTGGAAGAAGCGGAGGGATCAGAAGGGTAAATAACCCGTTTGATGGAAACACGCGGATCCTAGCGTAGGGTCGGGTCAAATCGGGTTGACCCAGGGCAAAACGACGCCGTTTTATACCCTGGGTCCTCAAACTGAAACGGTGTCGTATAGTGGGGGTATAAAAGCAATTTTTCCCTTAAAAATTTCATTCTTCTCCTGGCCTTAAAAAATCTGGGGTTTCATACCCCTCTCTCTCTTGCGCGATTTCTGGCGCATGGTGGGCCTCCGATTTGCCTCTGGTGACCGCCGTACGCGGTTGTCGGAGGCCCAAAAGCTCTCTCTTTTCGGCTTTCAAAGGTAAAGACCCTCGTTTTCCTCTCTTGATTATGAATAGCAGTATATAAACACGAAAAAAGGAATCGAAATAGGTTTTAAAACAGTGTAAAAATATCACCTTTCTCTCCTTTTTTTTATTTTTTGGTTCCGATTTGTTTTCCGTTTTGAGTATCGATTGTAGATCTCTTTGGCTGCGGATTTGGCTTCGATGTTTCCGCCTCTTGATTTGAATATGCTCCCCCACTCTCGTATTATTAGAGTCTCTGTTTTTTACTGATATTTTAGGATCTAATATTTGTTATTCATTGTAAAATTTTTTTTGCCCCCCCATTACATAGATCTATATGGCCCTTTTATATCCGAAAAAAGGCTACAATTTTCATTTGTTTTCTCCTTCTCCCTGTGCTTTTGGTTACTGTCCTTTTCATTCATTGTATGCAGGTGCAACTTGGTGGATGGGACAAGGGTGGTGGCTGCTCTGACAGTGGCGGTGGAGCAGAGGCAAGTGGCTAGGGTTCTGCTGCTAAGTTTGGTCTTGTTGGGCTCCGGGCTTGAGGCTTATTTGGGCTTAGTTTTAGATGTTGGGTAGTTTAGGGGGATTTGGCAAATGGGCATTTGTAATATTTGGGTTTGGGTTTGGGTTAGGTAACGGGTAAAGTTTGGGTTTAGGGTTAGGTGGGCTCAATTGGGTTTTAAGATTGTAAACGGGTTTTAACCGAGGCCAAAATTGGCCTATAACAGGTTTTTTTCTCTCTTTTTTTTTTATTTTTACATTTTTTTTGTGAAAATAAGCTATTAGCCTATATACTTGTGTAGAATTCGAGATTTAGTTTCTTTACTTTAAAAGTTAAATTTTTTAATTTAAAAATCTTAATTTAATCGTTATTATTGTTGGTAGTTTATATTAAAATTGTCAAGTTATTATGTTTATTTCCTATCAATCATATGTCATATCATATGAGGACATCTTAATCAGTATTCCTATTTGGCAAACAATTATATTAATCTAATATAAAAATAAATATAAGTATTCATTTATTTAAATGTATGCAATTGAATTAAAATCAAGGTTATATATATATATATATATGAACCACAATTTAAATTTTATGTGTATAATTACATCGAATCAAAATTTTACTCTTTCTCCTCATTGTCTTCTTCTAACCAAACCTTAGTCGTAGCTGCCAATCTCCAACACGGCCATTCAGCCTCTAGTCACCGATCATCTTTTCTTCTTCCCTTTTTCTACTTCTTACTTTTTTTTTTTCAAAAACCCTAAATTGAAGGGGCACTGGATATTGGTTTAGTGTTGTGATGGTGAAAGAGGTGAACGATGGTGGAGGGTGTAAGATGGTTTTGGGGTTGGGGTGGTAACAGTGATGGTTGCATTAAGAGGGAGAGGATGGTGTTTGAAGGATTTGGAGAAAGGAAATAATATGAAAAAAATGGAAAAATAAAAAAATGAAATAAAGTTAAAAAATTTTTAAATTACATGACCATGACATGGAAGCCATGTTAACATTAATGGCACAACATGATAGACTTCTGTAACACCTTTGATGTTGAGTAATGGCATAGTGGCTAAATTGTTATAAATCAATAAGGTTTGTGATCAAATCGAAGTTAATAATGGCATAAATCAATTGAATTAAATTTTACATTCAACTATAATAATAATTATCATGATAAAAGTACTATAAATGCCCTTATATTAATAGTCAGGTTGTATTTGACCATTTCTATTAAAAAATTAACAAATTAATCTTGTACTATGATCAAAGAATAAACTAGTCCTTCTGTGTTGATGGAGAAATTAAACAGTAACACTTGACATGTCATGTGTAACTCATTTTGATATGAAGTGACTAATTCAAGCAAAATTGATAGAATTTTTAACAAAAGAAATGTATTAAATTTTTATGTGGAGAGACTAAATCAACCAATCAAATAGGAATACATCATCACTTAATTAATAGTAAAAATGCATAGAATTTTTAATAAGATCAGTTTACTTTTTAGTCTAATGCATAGAAATCAATTTATGTATTTTTTTATTAAAAGAAGGCAAAATATAATTTTACTTTTAATACAGGGATCTTCATTGTACTTTTACCCAATAACCAAATTTGTGAGAAAATAAGGAATAAAGAAAGAATGCAAAGGGCAGTGATTTGTACCTTTTGGTCAATGAGATTTGCCCAAAACCGAGCCATTGCTCTCTCATATGGATCCGTAGGCAAAATAGGGTTATTCTTCCAAGTCTCATCAATGTACTCAAGGATTACAAGTGACTCCAAGACAGGCCTGCCATGGCGAACCAGCACTGGGACTGTCTTCATCACCGGGTTATATTTGAGAAGCAATTGGCTCCTGTTCTTGGGGTCTCTAAAGCCTTGCTCCACCCATTCATAGTCGATGCCTTTCAGCTTCAACACCCACACCACCCTATGTAGATATGGGCTAAACCATGTTCGTAACAGCTTCACCTCTTTGCCATTGCCTTGGCCACCCATTGCTTAACTAATTCTCTATGGTTTTTTGTTTATGATTGACCAAAATGGAAGATGGTAACGGTACTTCCTGTCTTCCACCTCAAACTAGCTTTCAAATAACAATTATTTGATAGATAAGATGTTTATTTTTTCTATGATACATAAGTGTGCATGTTCGATCATGGGACTGACATGTCGTATCAAAAAGAATAATTGTATATAATTATATTGTTAGAAAAATGTATTTTTTTAAAACTTTGAGGTATATTTTCGATTGGTAAAAGTGGAGAGTTAAATCATAAAATTATGGTTTTATGTTCTACTCTATGAGACTTTTACAACGATGTTTCATATGCTCAAAATTGTTGAGTGATGAATGAGAAATTGATACTCAAAGTAAGTTACTTGTGAATATTTGTTGAGGAAAAGAAAGCTTAGATCCCATATTGGTTAAATAACAAATGTGAGATATGTATATATATATATATACATATATATATATATATAAGAACACACTTAAAGAATTATTGAATGACTAAGCTTGAAGTCTTGCTTTGAGTGAAGGGGAGTGCAGATCTAAACCCATTGGAATTGGAGCGCACTTGCATGACGTGAGCAACTCAAAATGTTGGGCTCAAATAGAGCCTATGAATATTTTAAGCCCAACACGAAATTTATTTTTCTCAGCAAATATTATACATAATTTATTTTGAAAATGACATATATCTTAATTTTATTTGATTCTAATTGATTTAAAGGCTCCTTTAATATAGATTTGTATCTTTATTTATGGAAATTTTCAAAAATTCCTCCATACTGAATGCCTATAAAAACTTAAAGAATTTTTCAAAATTTTTTACACACAATGAATTTATTTTGCTCTCGAAAATTGTGCTCTTTTCCTCTCCATATTGTCATACGTTTTCGTGATACAAGAAAGCAAGATTTGTTCGTTAATCACTGTAGAGGTGCTACTGCTTCGATCATCTTGTTTTATCCTGGGCGACAGTCGACCTACGTTTCTCCAAATATCATAAGAGAGGTCGAATCTGTCTTACGGAAATTGTATTAACAGGCGTCAACATCTAGTAAAACTCGATTCTCTTATTCGATTTCTGGTTTTCATAATCTTGTTTATTTAATTGGTTTTTCGTATTTGATATTTTAAATATAAATATTTGTTTATATTATTTGTTTAGATCGTATATTTAATATAATTATTTATATTTATATTTATTCACTATCATATTTTGTCCAACATATATAACCTTTAATCTTGTAATATATTCTAAACACTATTCCAATGGTCTCCTTAGTTGCCCTTAGAAGAATACTTCTTTTACATAACGTTCACGATAACCTAATAAATGAAGGGCATAATGATTTGTTTATCCCTTTAATTTTACAAAAAAAATTATTTTACTCTTCTATTTAATTTTTCATCTTTTTTAACTTTTAAATTTACGTTTTTTGTCAAATTATCCCAAAATAGATGGAAAAAATTACAAACATTAACTTTGTTGACGTGAATATACACTTGGGTTGATATGCGGATGCCACATAACAATTAATTAAATTTTTTTAAGAAATTCAAAAAAATTCCAAAAATATGTAGAAAGATATTAAAATTATTTTAAAATTTTATAAAAATAAATATATTATATATATTTTAAAATATATATTAAAAATTAATTAATTAATTATTTGGTAGTCCATATATACGTCCGCATTAACAAAATTAACATTTATTAATTTTTCTATCTATTTTAAAATAATTTAATAAAAAACATAAATTAAAAAATTAAAAAAAACTAAAACTTAAATGAAAAATTAAAATAATATTTTTTAAAAATTGAAAAATAAGTATACCATTATATTCAAACCAATGAATGCAACCACTTTGACAATATGTGACTGCCAAGTAGTGAAAGATGGAGACCTATCAAAGTAGTGATATACATTATCCAAGTACCATGATTGGACTATCAAAGTACTAATATACATTATCCAAGTACCATGACTAGACTATTAAGTAGTGAAAGATGGAGACCATGACTAGACTATCAAGTACTCAATAAATAAATAAAGTTTATTGAGAAAGTGTTAAATCTTTTCTTTTTTGAATATAATAAATAGTTGTAGATTTATGGGTTGATTCTTTAAAATGAAATTTTTTTTATTTAAGTTTTTTATAGTTTATAAAATTTTAAATTTATAATGATAAAATTACATTTTGATGCTCTAAAATTAATAAAAATTTGATTTAATTCTTTTAAAATTATATATTTATAAACTACTAATAAAATTATGTTTTCGATTGAGAAAAAAAAATAAAAACACAAAAAAAAAGTAGAGAAAGTGAACAAAGTAATATACATGTTTCGAGATTATTCCCTAGCAAAGCCTAAACAATCAACGTGACTAGCATGACTTAAACCCAGGCCATACCTGGGACGGTAAACACTTTTGACCATCAGGCCATTATATGGGACTTCCTATTCACAAACTTTGAGCAATCTTCTAAATCAATATTAACCATACAATTTCCACATATTAAAAAAATACTTGGGAATAATAAATAACAAGTTACCAACATTTTTTTTTTCAATCTCAGAATGGCAAAAACAATACTTTATTTAAAACATCCTAGCCTCTTATTAATCATGTCAAGATGTGTCTGGCCAAGGAGGTTGTGCTGTTGCTGTATTGCCCTCTTTAGATGCCCACCATTCAAGGCTTTATCACCCAAAGGTATTCCCAGTGGTACCATTTGGCCTTCTATCTGCCACCAATTTCATGGTTCCCAAAGCTGAATGGAAGTACAAGGCTAAATAAATAACATATGTGGCTCCTCAACTACAACTATGTACCAAGCACCAAAATATGCTCCAACACAGGAAAGGAATGTCAGAAGAACAAATTCTCCATATAACCTATACTTACCTTATCATAAACATTGATAACATCACAGTTGAAGCCTTTCAAAGCGGGGGAAATTCATATGAAGATTGATAGAAAATATGCCAATCTACCGGACCAGAAAGCTGAAAAGCAACATTAAAAGAGGAATGCAATGAAGCTAGTTCCAAACTGCTACAGTATTTATATCTTTTGATTCATTTAACTCATACCTCAAGTCAAAAGCAAGAGAGTCAAGATATAGTGAGTCACTTAGTCACTGCTATTTTGGGGAACACTCAGGCTGGAAGTTCCAAGGATGTCTAATCTCAATGTCACCAGTGTCTTGCGAGTGAAAACACCAAATTGCAGCTCAGTGAACTCTGCTGTGTTAATGTTAAATTGAGCTCTCTAATGCCATGTTGTAACGTGTACTGTATCCCTCCATTAATCCTGCAAGGATCAATACCATGTCTATTGGCACTAATATCCTTATGCAATAGCAGAAATAAGCTGAAGCAGAACAGTTGAAGGTCTCCACCATTTTTCGCCAATAGCCTTCAATGCCTGAAAAAATTGAATACAAAATATATAAGACGTGTTGTTCATGAGGACAATCAGATATATATATATAAAGCTATGAAATTGATAAATGTTTAAAATGCGTTTAAATTGAGTGTGGAGAAATCGATGCCAGATTTTGCTGCTTAAAGTTCAATCTAATCCCCTTGGGATGACTGTTTGAACATCAATTTGAACATAAGGTATGTGCGCAACCTTGGACCACTCTCGTCCTTTACCCCTACTGCACCCTTCTTCTAGCAACGGGCAATTGTAAATAAGTAGGTGCTCAAGCGAGAGAAGCATATCTTTTTCCGGAAGAGATGTGAGCTTAGGACAAGTATAGATTTGCAATTATTGAAGAGAGGTGAGGTGTTGAAAGCCCATGAACCACATGTATTCAAAATTCTCAAATTTTTAAATGAAGATAGATGTGAGAGAAGGAGGCAACGTCATTACTATCTCTTCTTCTGGAAACGACACCATCCTTCACCGCTGATAATCAGTTCTGGAAGAGAGGTGAGTCTGTTAAATCCCCATTCAACAAGTGATGTATAAATTCTAGGTTCCTTTGAGATGTTAAGTGATGTGAGGTTGGTAGGGAAAACCTCTTCTGGAAAGGATATGTCAGTTGATGATAACCATATAAGAGAGTGACTGTCACTTATATCGAAGTGCTCAAGAAGACAAGTGTTGCCACTCATACTCGTATTATTATTATATTTTTCATCAACCAAATATTGCAAATTCTTGGCTAGCTCTGACTTTCCTACCCCGGTTGGACCAGAAAAGATGAAGCTAGCAATTGGCCGATTTGGGTTCTTGAGACCAACACGGGCACGGCGAATGGCACGGCTAATGGCTTTAACAGCTTCATCCTGACCAACGACTCGCTTATGAAGAGTTTCTTCCATCTTAAGGAGTCGATCAGATTCGTCAGTTGAAAATTTCTCAACTGGAATACCAGTCCATGAAGAGACAATATGTTGAATGTCCGCTTCAGTTACAACCAGACTTCCTTCCACACCCTTGTTCATCTCCTTGTCTTTCTCTTGGATTGCAGTGATCTGAGCCCTGAGCGTAATTTCTCGATCACCTAATTCCCCGGCCGTCCCAAAGTCTTGGTCGCGAACCGCTTCATTCTTTGACTTTGTGAGCTGCCAGAGCTCTTTTTCAAGGTCTTTAGCTTCCTCGGGGAGCTGTGCATGACGAAGGCGAACACGAGAACCGGCTTCATCAATCAAGTCAGTTGCTTTATCAGGTAGAAAACGGTCATTGAGAAAGCATGTAAACCAAAAAAATATTGCAAATTCTTGCACTCCCAAATCTGCAGCTCTTTTAAAGTAGGGGGAAAGTTACTCTCTACAAAATAAACCAAGCCTCGACACCGTCCAAGTCTCATTCTTGTAAGGAATGTGAAAGCATGCAAGACTTCTGGTAGTCTATTGAGCCTTTCACAATCCCTTATTACCAAAGATTCAACACTTGGAATCTTGTCAAGTTGCAATATCTCCTCCTCTGTTTCCAAAAAGACTAATGGGGGACAATCCGCAATGGTAAGAAAACGATGTCCGAGTAAGCTTAACCCATTTTGCGTTAAAGATTCCAAACTCTTTCCAACCAGAGATGTCAAAAGCTTCCGAGTTTGCAAATCTCAACAATGCCTTCTCTGCTGAAATATCAAACTTTGAAATGTTTCTAAGAAACATACTTTTCAAAGAGGTTACCTCCTCTGCAGAAGATGAGCCTTCATCCAGCAATTCTTCACACCCATCAATTATTAATTCACATAATGACGAAAAACATGAAATTGAAACTACTAGCCTCTCACACTCGTAGATTTCAAGTTTCTGAAAGGATTGAAGAAAGGTTAGCAAGCTTCCCAACAATTGAGGACAATCTCTAATTGAAAGCTCACGAAGGCTGGGAATTTCGAAGCTTGCTCATCACATTCACATGGATCCCACTCCTCCCAATTTGGCATACTCTCAAAACAGTCTCTAATGATGTAAATGCATTCGATTGATATGCTCCAAACAACTCGACACCAATCTCATGTAGCTCATCCAAACCACAAATTGAAAGGTCTTTTAACAATGACAACCTTGCAATCGATGGTAGGGATTTGCAATTTTTACAGTTGCGAAGTTCCAATGACAACATATTCTTGAAAGAAGAATCCGCTATCCAAGTAGAGAATTTTGCACTACCAATTCTCAATGACGAGTTGCTCAAGCTTTTATGGAGGACAAAGAGAGCCCAACACCCATTCTTCATCTTCTTTATTCCTTGAATCCTTATAAAAGTTTTTACTCCAATGCAGTACCAATCGATCAATGCCTTGCTTCTCATTTACCTTGGCTTCCCTTGCATCTTGACAATTAACATTCTCCAACCCTGAAAGACGGAAATCACCTTTGAGGTTTGACAAATATTTCAGTACTCTGATATGATGTCCATCACCTTCCCATACGATAAAATCAGATAACCCTTCAAGATTCATCAGCTTATCAATTCCAAAAGGCATCCTTTTTATTGAGTACGCATCTCTGATGTCAAGATAATACACGTTGATAAGATCTCCCATATTCAGAGGTAACTTTTGAAGCATGGAACAACCTTTTAATAATAATGTTCCCACTTAAAGAAAGCACCCTTAAGTAGCCAAGTCTTGGTAACAAATCAACCAAGACAACATATGTTAAATAAGACCCCAGATAATCATCATTAGAAAACGTTAAGGGTTGAAAAGTACGTAAAGAGTTTACTTGATCAAATGCTTCAAATTTCTTCATTGTGTCATGTTCGCTGACAATATAAGAAGAATGTCGAGTGCGATTTGAGAATTGTTGTCTATCACCCTCCAATTTTGAGAATATTAATCCAGTAACTACTTGAGTTAAATCATTGATAAAGTCATGCATTACGTACCATGATTCATCTTTACTAAAATTTTGAAAAACTGACCTCAGAATTATATCTTCAAAATACTGCTTTCCAATATCTTTAGTTCGAAATTTAGCTTTTTATTGCAAGAAGCCTTCTTCTCTCCATAATAGTCTAATTTCTTCTTCCTCAAATTCATAATCTTTGGGAAGTATGGAGCAATATGCAAAACATCGTTTCAAGTATGATGGAAGATGATGACAGTTTAATCGCAAAGCTGAAATTATGCCACACTGCTCTTATTGTAAGTTCCATATCTCACTCTCATATATTCTTTCCCATTCTCGATGATATTTAACTGTTCGTAGCAAACTTTTAATGGCTTTTGTGGCCAAAGGTAAGGCACTGCACTTTCTAACAATTTTCTCCCCAATTTCTTTAAGCTGGAGATGTCCATCGAAAATTTTTGCTTTGAATGCATGTTGTGTAAATATGGATAAACAATTATCATCCGATAATTTATGCAAATGAAAAGCTTTGAATGGATCCACAATAGATGAAACAATTTGAAGACGAGTGGTTACAATGATATTGGTCCCTGCTCCAAACGGAGACCGTAAGATAATCCAAATCATTATAATTCTCGTTACAAGTTTCATCTAAAACAAGCAAGAATCTTTTCCCAGATAACTTCTCCTTCAACTTAAGTTGAAGCAAATTCAAGTCATTCTGATCAGGAGAGTCAGGATCGATGGATTTTAAAATTGTCCTGGTTATATTAACTGCACCAAAATTATCAGAAACGCATACCCTGGCCTTGTGGTCAAAAGACTCGTTGATGGTGGCGTCATTGTCAACAAGCTGAGCAAGAGTTGTTTTACCCATCCCCCCATGCCGACGATGGAAAGGACTAAAACTCAATTGGAGTTATCGCCTTTGAGCAACTCAATCATTTCTGTCTTCTCCTTGTGTCTACCAACATACTCCACAACTCCATCCAGTACGGAAGTTGGTTGCAGCCTGGGTTGCTTTCCCTTGGAGGTTGCAGCTTGAGCCAAAATCTCACTCAACCCAAACTCCTCCTTCGTGTGGTCAAACTATTTAGTCTATCAGTTATTTCTTTCACCGTCGTAATCATGGAATTCTTAAACTGAAAAGAAGTGGGAGTGAAAATACTACGACTAATCCAGCCAGGAATGAGTTTCCGTATCTTACTAGGTCTGGCTTGAGCTTGAGTGTTTTTGGAGCTTGAGTCGTAACTCTTCATAAGCGAACTCGTCCAAGATGTCATCCACATCGTAAGCCAAGTCTTGGAGATCCTCCAACCATTTCTTCACGCCCTCGTTCTTGATCTGCTTCTCCTCTGCATCGTCCAACACTGTTTGGATATCAGGCAATATAGACTGCCACTGCTTGAGCTGCTGGTGGAGTTGGTTGTGATCAGAAACAAAGTTGAGTACAGAGTCAAGCGATTTGCTCACTAACAGGTCCAAAAACCCAAACAGACCAGCCTCTCCAGTGACGGACATGGTGGAATTGTGAGAAAAAGCTGAAGAGAGAAATGAACCAGCCAAATTGGAAATTCAGGCTACTTCAAGAAAAACGATGAATTTTGCTGGGTTTATTTTAAAAACAAAAAAATGGGTATTTATACAACATTTAATTATTTAAACAATATTTAATTCAAATATTCAATTATTGATCCCAACTTTTTCTTATATACTAGTTAAAGTTTACATAGTTTGCTCAATCCAAATTTAAAAGTAATATTTCGTCATATTTCAATATTTCAGAATAAAGTTATTGATTAAGTGAGGTGGGTAATGTACAACTGTTTTAAGAGTCACCAAATCCTGAAAATAATATATTTTTTTTAAGTTTATAATAGCATTGTGTTGATCTTTTCTATTAAAAAAATAAAATTTACATAAATAATTTAAAAATAAAATAAAAATAATTAAGTAATAAATTATTGGTCACACTAATATTTTAGTAATGCCAAAGGTTGGAGATGTTTATTGGTTGAGCAAGTTGTCTTGGTTCCATTGTCTTTGGATTGGGGGTGTGGTTTTTATTTTAATTTTTTTTCCTTTTTAACTTTTAATTCTTAAATATTCTTTTAAATTTTAAATTATAAATAACTTATTTTTAATTTTTTAAATAGTTGAATCGATCAGTTCAATTAATTGAATCAAGAACTAAATTAAAAGTTTAACCAGTTTAACTTTCAATCTAATTCTTATAACATTGTATAAAATCATAAAATTTTGAAATCTACAACGAAAGGTCCTTAGACAAAATCTAGCTATGACCATATAAAAAAATTAATTCAATAAAAGATATTGGGTCTTGATTAATTCACAAATAGAATTAATTTTACTAAATCTCTTATAAAATTATTGAATTAATTCACAAACGGATTCAAAATTAATTTATCTTAAGTCTAGTCTAATATATTATTCTTTTAATAAATACATCTATGTCTCTATCCGTGGAGTCAACTGCTCTGATAGCCAAGATTAATCATCTTCCCAATTGGAATTGTAGACAGACATAATAATTCTTCTTAGTATTTGAATCAAATGTTTACTTTGATTCTTTTGTGGAATTACAGACTCGTTTAGATTATCTACTGAAATAAGTTGTCTTTCTTGCAATGTAAACGTTATTACAGTGCCGCTTATCATCAGTTTGAAATTAGACAATCGATGAACTAATATTTGCTTATCACAATTTCGCTATACATACAAAAAATGAAAGACAGAAACACAAAAGACATAATAATAAAATGTGAAATTAACTTTATTTAATTATTCATTATTCAAATACATAGAAAATAATTACATATTTACTACAATATAAGTACATTTCTCAACAGAGAAAAGTCGATTAACTCGGCTAATTGAGCAAACACTTCTTGTCTCATTTGTACAAGTCATTTCTTCCATTGAGGAACTTGTCCTTCCTAATTTAGACAATGTTAGACCATTTAATGTATACCACTCATATTATGTTATTGATAATACATATTAAAATTCTTGATCCACGTACCCTCAATGCTGAGTGGAAGCATCTTAAAGGTTAATCTAGTCCCATTGAACATTGGGCCAAAATTCGTCATTCATCCCACACAAATCAATCTTAAGAAGTGCATCAATGTTTCTCGACTCCTCTAAATTTCTTACACCATCTTAAGTTGCTATAATACCATATCACCATGAAGTCACTTTGACGATGTGAAAACATATGAGAGGTGTGTACATCCTTCACAGATGATTATGTTTGTATGCTTCCGACAATACTATGATAGTGATCACATTATTCTAGTACCACACTCGCACAAATTGCAAAATAATTATAACAAATATATCTATATTCATTTTACAAATAATAAATATAATAATGAATACAATTATACTAGCAACTTATCGTTCATATGCATGTTCATCGATTTGCCATTAAGTCCAAGTAAAGTTATTCTCATAATTTGTATGGTCTAATAACCTCTCCATTTGTTAAATTATTAAATGTAAGTGCTCTTATAAAATATTCATATTGTAATATGTTCTATAACATTATATAGAGCATGATTATATTTTTACCTTCTCATAATAGAAAAAAAAATGTATGACTAAAAAGAGATGGGCGCTAACCACGACAATCCCATCTAGCCCCATGCTTTTAAAAGTAGACATCAATTATTTATTTTATCAACTTCAATTTGAGCCACTTTGTAAAACACCTTATAGAGGAATGTGAAAGCTGTTGCCCCTACTTATATGTTCTAACTAAATTAGAATTGGAAAGCAATGAGAGATACATTTGATGAATCATGTTACCAAACTTGTTTTGTGTGACCTTAAACTCTCCACTTCCTCTATATATTAAGCATGTAAGTTTTGGCTTATCACTCGATCTCAACCTATTTGGGTCTAGTAGGAGCTCGTTGATTAAGTTTATCAACCATGTACATTTCATCTTATATCCATTGAAATTGATCTCCTCTTTTGAGAATGCACTTAAGAATGTTAAGAGTATTGCTTGTATATTGAATGTACTTTCTATTGATACCTATCTTTTATCGATTAGAAGGCAATTAAGTAAAGCTACACCTTTCAATGTTATCATTTGCTTTCTCACATGAAAAATAAAAAATATAAGTCTTCGACCTCCATCTTTCAACTAAGGTAACAAAAAACTCCAACATATAGTAGAATTTGCCCATTAATAAATGCAAAAAAATAATATTTAGTATGCAAAATTTGATAATAGAGAAAGTAGTTTTACCATGGTTGTAGTAATAGATGTTATGCATATTGGATCTCAATTAAGTCAATTTATCAATAATGTAATACATTAAAATTTTCAAGTAGTTGAGTTCTTATTTTTATAATATTTTGAAGTTAAGTAATCAAAACATAAACTTACTAATAATTTAGACATCTTTAAACGTAGTTTACCCTAAAAATTAAATTACAATAAAAAATTTTATTTATATATTTTTACAAAACCAAAGCAAACAATAAATTCAATAAAAATAGATGTATATATATTTGATGTAATTATTACATCTTCATTTATTTTACGATTTAAGACCAATCTTATTTGAGTCAGAAGTGATATTTAGATAAAATTTTCTTAATAATAACAACTTCAACATTCCAACTTAATAAAAAATGAGTTCAATCCCCCTTCTTTAGACTATTTGTTGATAAAATAAATTTATATAATTTCTTAAAAAAACTATCCCTTTAAGAATAATGAATTGAATTTGAAGACTGATATTTATAAAAGGGGGAGAAAATATAGAAACAGTAGAGGGAGGTTTTGCCCACATTTTAAGTGAGAAAATCTAGTTCAGGAAAAAAAAAAGAAAAAAGAACAAAAAAAAGAAGAGAGAAAATAGAGAGAGGGCTCAGAGTGGTAAATTGATTTTATTTTATTTATTTTAGATTTAATAAGTTTTTTTATTTTTTTATGAGTTAGAAATCTGATTAAGTAATTACCATTTCTAAGATTTTGTTTTTCTGAGATCATCGAGAAATAAAAGAAAAAAAAAGAAAAACAGAGATATAATTTTTTTTTTAAATTTTGTTGATTTATATTTTCATGTTTATTTTGTGAATATCAGTTTTTTGTTTTTTTTGGGCAGATTAACGGAGAGGATTTTTGAAGTAGAAATTGGGAAATTGAGATTGAAATTGGAATTGAAAACCTTCCTCAGCGGCTAAAGAGGGAGGGATAGGGGGAAATTCATAGAGATAAAAGAAAGAAATTAGTTTAATGTTCAATTTGCCTTTCGATCGTTTCTTCGGCGATATCGGCGGCGATAGCAGCTGCTATTGCGGTGAGGCGGAAGGAGCGGCCTATTGAGGAGTTTTACAATGCGATCGAGGTAATCTATGAACCAGAGGCATGTAATATTATATTTTTCTTGTTTCATTAGGTTTTCGTTTAATCTTATCAATTAAATATTTGATTGATAATTTCAGTTTTTTGGGATTTTAATTAATTGGATATTGGGTTCGAACGTTTGATTAGTTTAATGTAGCTGTAGAATATGTGGAAATCTTTGGTAACAGCTATCCTGAAATTTGATGTATCAGTCCTTTGTGATGCTGAATGGCCTATGTTGGGAATTAGGGTTTTGGGTCCTCTTTAGAAATTGGATATATTTCTTACCTTGCTGCTTGTCCCTAGTTCCGCCAAAAAAATATGACCCTATGTTAGGCCTTTTATGGAGTTTAGATGGAAGTTTTAGATGTTGCAAAATTAGATTGCTTTTCGTGCAATGGATTCTTTTTACTGGATTTTGTTTAATGATGCTTTATTTGATACAGTTTGATGTGCTTTTTAGATCACATGTTTCAGATGAGATGGATCAGAGTATTCAGAAGAATACGGTGAGAACAGGGTAATTTTCAAACTGTGTTCTTAACCTTAAATGCTACTTTTTCTTCCTCTTCTTTCTTTCTTTTTCTTAAATTTTGTTAGTATAATTTTATAAGTTGAAAGAAGTAAGAGAATTTATTTCTTTGCATTTTCTGCCCTCTTGGAATGTACCGTATACATTATGTTGTCGTGGTTAACTTTGAAATTTTATTGGTGGAGTGTTTTGAAAACTAGGAGGATAGAGGATTGGTGGGAAGAATGATAGAAAATGAGCGTACTTTTTCATTCATATGCTCTCTAGGAATGATTTAGAAGTTGAATGCAAGAAAATGATATACCTACTTAGTTTTTGTCTGTAATCTCGCCATCCTTTTTGTTTTGCTGGATTCAAATTTGTTGGCTAAGGTAGCAAATTCATTTCATCTTTTCATTTTCTTAGTATTTATAGTACCAAGTAAAAAGTGTTTACCATGCATGTACCCATTTTCAGACTTAAAGATCGGATAAAGCCCTTTATCGCATTTTTTTGGCTGTAATTATGTGATGCTTACTTTCTGCGGCATTCCTTTCCAATGTTGACAATTGTGTTCTATTTAAAATGTTAATGGGTTAGTTCTAAGTAGGAACCCTCAGAATAGTCTTAACGAAGATATGATTTTCTTTAAATTCTACTGAATTTTCAGTTCCATGACTCATGATATTATTACAAATCTTGTGAATTTGTAAGTTTGTTTTATGGATGTTCTTTTGGTCTTTATGTTGCTGTGGTATAGTTAGTTAACAGCTATGTAAGTCTGTAAGCACTTTGTATGTAGTGCAATGTTTTTTTTTTGTTGTTTACACTTACTGGTTTGAACATAAAAAGTCTTGTAAGTTATTACTGCCAGTGTCATGGAATGTTTTGAAATATTGATGAAAGTACAAAAATGTGGTTGCGTATAGCTGAATCCTTTCTTTTATGATGGTTGAATCAAAATTTATTTTTATTTTCTATTAATTTAGCTGCATATGATAAATTAATTATATTTTGAGTTTGAACATTTGGTTCCTTCAAATTAGCTATGGAATCTGTGATTTTGGTGATATTTATCATGAAATTTTCTGTATCTATCCATTGTGGCGTTGAGTGGCCTATGTTGGGAATTAGGGTTTTGGGTCCTCTTTAGAAGTTGGATTCTTTCCTTGCTTGTGTTTGCTAAAAGGCACGGATCTTTGGCGTTTTTCCATTATTTGCTTAATTCTGCTTTTTATCTTAGGTGCCACCAGAAATTATTAAAAGATTAATTAGCCAGTACATGAGTCAAAAGGTTCGTGCAAAAGCAGAATTTGGAACCTGCAACGTGTGCTCTGCTCCTTGTTCATCTTGTATGCATCCTAGTATAGCTCAGATGGGATCAAAGAGTGATGAGTTTCCTGATGAAACTGATCATGTTGCTGTTGGAAGTCAGTATTCTATCAACGAGGATAAAACAGGTGACAGCTTATACCATAGGCCCAGTGAAGCAAGTAATTTAATCAGTGTCAATTCAAGTCATGATTCTTACTCTGAAAGTATAGAAAGTAAAGCAACTGCAAGACCATCTGATGTAGCTAATGTGATGGTAGATGTTAGGATTGATAGAACCTTATCAAACAAGTCTGATGGTTCCAAAGGTGTTGAAAGCCATGTTGATAGTATTTCATCTCCTGGAAGAGCCAGTGATGCAAATATAGCTTTTAGTTATTCCAACAAGGATTTAGACAGTAAGAATTCATCTCGTAGTGCAACATCAGTTTGTAGTTTAGGATCCGGAAAGGCGCCCACATCTGAGAAGCTAGAATTGTCAGAACCTGCTTCTGTAAAAGAAGGCAGTAGTTCGCCTAGAATCCAAACTCCATATTCACATTCTGGAAGCAGCAAGAGTGCTGTTGGAGGCAGTTCTGAGATTTCTCCCAAAATCCATCCGAAGTTAGAAGCAGATATTGACGACAATGGCAGGGACCCACTGGATAAAACTGGTAAAAATTTGAAGGAAGATGAGCTAGATGAGTTGAATGAGTTTGTTAAGTTACCTGACAAGCAGGAGTCTCCTTCGCAGACAGCTTCTGTGGATGAGAGTTATGAATCTGATGCCTCAGAACATGATGTAAGTAATGTTACTTTTGTCTTTACGAGACTTGGTATGAAGGAAGTGTGCATGCTTGACTGATAACTAGATTTTTCATAGGACTGGCATTGTGGAAGTTGTCTATTTAGCTTATTTGGTTTTCCATTTGCACTTGTAGTGTAGGTGCCATCCTGGGAGAATGTAAGTAGTAACTATGATATTCTTGAACTTATTTTAAGGTTCTGGCGCTAGGCAGATCCTATGCTCATTAGGTGGTGTTAAATGAATGTTTTAAAGGGTAATGGGTGGTTCGAAAATGAATAGGAGGTCCTTAAACGGGATTCCATCAAAATTATATAATTAAAATAGAAGCATTCCTTTTCATTTTACTTTTTAAGATTGGTAGATATGTTTTCTTCTTTGATTTTAAATTTGTTAGTTTTGTATCAATAAGTTTTTCTGATTTTTCTTTGTTTCCTGAATTTTCTGGAATAGGTTAAAGTATGTGATATCTGTGGGGATGCAGGACGAGAAGATTTGCTTGCTATATGTAGCAAGTGCACCGATGGTGCAGAGCACACGTATGTTTACAAATCTCTTTAGCCATATGATTGTCAGCAGGTTTTATTGCATTTCTATTTAATTTTATCCATGTCTATATTCAGCAGTGAGTTTTACGTTATTCGTGCTATTGATCAGTTACTGTATGCGAGAAATGCTTCAAAAAGTTCCTGAAGGTGAATGGCTCTGTGAAGAATGCAAGCTGGGTGAGGAAACTGAAAGCCAAAAGCAAGGTTAGTTATGAAACTGATGGAGTAAAAATTATGCTCTGGCAAGAGCATGTGCTGACATCCTTTTGCAATCGACTTTTCAAGGTTTGGATGCTGAAGGGAAAAAGGCAAATAAACTTAGTTCTAGTACACGTAGCTTAGGAAAGAGACATGCTGAAAATCTAGAGGGTGCTTCGGCTCCAAAAAGGCAGGCTATTCAAACAAATATGGGATCACCAAAATCATTGAGCCCCAGCAGACTATCTGCTTTATCTCGAGAGGGTTCATTTAAGAACTTAGACAAGGGTAAAGTAAGGCCATCTCCGCAAATTTCTCTTGGCAACCATTCTGGTAATGGTATGCCAGAAGCTGTACGCACTCCCACTTCTGGTCCACGGCTGCAAACATCGAAGGGTAAGTGAATTGATTTTGTTGTCTAAAACTTTTTTGACTTATTTGTTAACTTTAAGCATGGCCTACTTGTTACAGGGAGCTTATTGAAATGCAGTTCATTCAATACCTTAAATTCCAAACCCAAAGTGAAGCTTGTAGATGAAGTTGTTATTCAGAAACGGAAAGGTGCTAGAGAACATGCATCATTTGATAGCAAGGAGGAACCTGCTAGAACCATGGGCAAATCAATGTCATTTAAATCTGGTAATTCTGGACGGTTAAATTCTGGGGAATCAAAAGTTAAAACACTATCATCTAAATATCCTCATGTTCAAGATCTAAAGGGATTAAAGCAAGTTAAAGAGCAGATATCATCAGAAAGGAAAAATTTCTCAAAATTAAACCACTCTAGTTCTAATGTGTCCACACCTAAGGTTGATCAGAAACTGACACCTCGTGCTGATGCAATTTCTCATACATCTGCAATCAACCACCGAGAAACTAAGGTTGTTCAGTCTGAAGGAAGACCAAATACTTTATCAAGATCAACCAGCAATCTAGCTCGTAAAGGTGTAGACAATGCAGTTTGTTCTGGTATGTTTTGGCATTCTGACCAAGGGACTGCTATTTTATGCTATTTTTTAAAGTTACTTTTGTTTTCTTAAGTGTTCTCTATAACTAGAATGTTTCTCTGTATACTCCATTGTTATCTCAGCTTCTTTGTTTTCTTTTGGCTGATACCAGCAATTTAAGAGCATTCTTCTTATTTTGCAGCTGTTTCATCCACCAATGGGCGCAATTCTTCGGAACAGAAGGTAAACCCTGCAAGCCTGAAGGAGGAACCCTCATCAAGTTCTTCACGGGCATCTGAGAGGCAACCTAGTAACAATAATGGAGTCATGTCAGATGGCCTATCTCAGTCAGTAGATTCAATAAATCAGAGTGAGAAATCAAGGGAGAGTAGTGTTAGTCGATCCTCTAAAAGAGTTCCATGTCTAACATGCAAAGGAATGGGTCATACAGCTGAATATTGCTCAGTCTGTCAGGCATCTGGTGCTGATCAGTCTGCTCCTCGAACTTCTAGAGAAGAGATAAATAAAGGCAATAAGTTGAAAGCTGCAATTGAGGCAGCTATGCGTCTGAAGCCTGGAATATGTGAAAGAACTTCTCAAGATCCATCATCTATTTGCGATAAGGCAAAGAATGTGATTTCTGTTGAAAGTACAGATGAAGGGAAAACAAATATTTGTAATCAGGCTTCCACTGCTAATATCAAGCTGCTTAATTCACACTCCACTGATGCTGTCTCTGTAGTTTCTTCTGTTGGCAATCTTTCAGTGAGAGATAACCATGTCCCTCCTTTAGCTACAGTATCTGCTGTTCCAAAGCTGTCAGCCATCCCAGAACATGAATGCATCTGGCAGTAGGATTCTTGTCCTTCTATTTAACTGTTAGCTTTTTTGGTTAAAAGGATGCTCCATTTAGGCATCATTTGCATTTATTGCTGTGCATATCCTTCCTTGAGATATTTCTTGAATGTGATAGATTCTGTTACTTTTCTGCAGAGGGGCTTTTGATGTGAATAAACTTGGCAAACCTCCTGAGCTTTGTGGTGGAATTCAAGCTCATATCTCGACCCTTGCATCACCCAAAGTGCTTGAGGTTGTCAATTCTTTTCCCCACAAAGTTTCCTTGTACGAAGTACCTCGCTTGAGCACATGGCCAGCACAGTTTCATGACAGTGGTCCTAAGGAAGATAATATTGCTTTGTACTTCTTTGCCAAGGACCTTGAAAGGTAGATTTTACTTTTTCTCCTGTTCACTTCCCCTCCCTCTCCCTCTCCCCCTCCTCCTTTTCCTTTCTCCTTTCTCATTTCTCCAGCTTGGGTTGATCATGACCCCATTTCCTTGGTTTTCAGTGTTTTAAAAATTTATTTTTGCTGTTGCAGTTATCAGAACAACTACAAGGTGCTTTTGGATACCATGGTCAAGAATGATCTTGCCCTCAAAGGAAATTTTGAAGGTGTTGAGCTTTTGATATTCCCATCCAACCACCTTCCCGAACATTGCCAGCGTAAGGATTGTTACAAAATTGAGATATTCAAATCAAGTATAGTTCCCTGTAGTTTTACATTTGGTTGGACTATATGCTTTGACCCAAGATTCACGAGAAGGCAAGGATAAAGGATATGTCTGTTTGACTGCACCACACTGGCTTTGTAGGTACTGATCAAGTGGGGTCATGGGGGCTAAATTTGATATCTGTATCTCCAAATATAAATAGCAATGACTCAAAGATCTCAATCCTTAACCATATTTGCCTGGATATGGAAATTCCATAATATTTATAACCCCTTGATATGCTATCAAAACTTAGATTTTTACATTTCAACTTGGAAACATTTTGAGCAAAATCAGAGGGAACATTAGGAGGTCTGAAAGGACAGGGAATCCTGAAATATTTGCATTTTCCCCTCAATGCAGAGATTATGGATTAATGGGCAGAATTGCATGCTATATGGATCTACCTAAAATGTCTTCCATTGAAATCCTTAAGTGTGGTGCTGTTTAGAGTTGAAGGATTGCTTTGGTTGAGTCTTTTTAGCATGCTCTTTTCTAGGCTAGGGCTACCAGTTGTACGGGTTATGATATGATGCATTAACAACAAAATTGTAGAAATCAGAGTTTTGAATTATGTCACTCTTAGTGTTTCAAATCAAGGATCCTAAGGCATAGAAAGAATAGTCTCTTTGGCTATAACCTTTGCACAAGGCGACACAGCATCTGCTGTTACTTACTGGCTCCTTTTTCTCTTGTCAACTATTGAACATGTTCATAGTATGGTAGGTTTGATACAGCATCAATTTGTTTGTCTACTAGAGGTTTGCTGTTGCAAATCGTTCGTTTTTCTTTAGCACATTTTTCATAGGTTTGAAATGGGTTTGGCATTTTACTATTTTGTTTTGGTTTGATATCATTGATAGCAATGCTACTGTTTACAGACTGTGTTTGAAGGAACATCTGGAGTATGACTTCAAGGTAAAAATTTTTGATATTTTGTTTGCAGGGTGGAATAACTTATTATTCCTCTGGGGTGTTTTCAAGGCAAGAAAGGCAAACTGTTCAAATTCCTCAAAGAGCGTGTGCAATCCTGATGCAAGTATGGTATGTTTGGAGAAACAGAGATCTAGCGATATTGCTCAGCCGGTAGATAATGAATCAGCCGCATGTGATAGTTTGTGCAATGTAGTTCCAGTAATCACTTCTGTTGAAAAGACATGTATCTCAACAGATAGAGTTGGTGATAATAAGATTGCTTCTTTTGAGCAGACATTTGGGGGAATAAAAGAAAAATTGGAGGAGCAAGATGTCAAAGTTGACGCCAAATTCCTGTCTAGAATTGCAACAAGCAGCACACAGGTGCAACCAAAAATGAAATGCACTACTACTCTGGTAATTTAGTCTTCTTTCAATGTATAGTTCTTCAGAAACTGTCAATTTCATGTTTTGCTATAGTTGGTTTCTTTTTTAATATTCTTGCCATTGTTTACTGACCTTAAAACCTACAATGAGCTATTGGGTGGTTACTTATTAAGTGATGTGATCAAATCGATAAGTAATTAATATAATCTAATTCAAGATTTTAAGAATCTAATCTTTTTTCTTGCTTGTCAATGAACGTACGGTGCTTCAAAATGCTTATGAATTTGCAAGTTTCATCTCTGATTTCTATTCATTCTCTTAATTTGTGGAAGAGTGGTGTTGTTTCTCTTTTCTAATGTTAATGCTGTTAAAAACTTAGCATTCATTTATGTAATTTCTTAAAATTTTAAATATTTCATTGGCCTGACTTAAAATATCTGTGGGTGCCTTTGTCCTTTTATAGCTCGCACATTCTTACAGAAGTTGACAGGAAGTGAAATTCCGTTTATTCATGTTGTTATCTCTTCATGTTCAGTCCCATTCATGTTTTCTATGTTTTTATCTCTTCATCATGATTGCTGTTACTACGATGGACAGCTGGTGGCACCTCTACTGTTATTTATTTAAGGCAAAATGCTTGCCTATGCATAGGAATGTCTTTTTTCTAATGAACAACACTAGTTGGATGACATTGGTGGTGGTTTTGTCTTGTTCTCTGTGCATTGGTACAGTACTCGGCTGTCATTTGTTCTTCTTTCTGGGTAAGTGTTTAGCTGTATACCTGGACTAGTGCTTGATGTTTCTTCCCTCCCTTCTCTGCCCTACTGCACCCAAAGTGAAATAGGGGGAACCCGCATTTCTTTTAAGTTTGTTATTGTGGCTATTCTCCATGAACATCATTAAATTGGTTTAAGTGCTCCATTAGAGTCCTAGTGCCACTCTGCACTCATTGGTGTTTCATCTCGAATATTAATTGTTTCATCGTATTTTTTTAACGTCTTCCTATCAATAGCCGTGTATTTCAAGACTTTTGGCCTTAAATACGGGAAAACGTTTTGCATCCAGTTCTACTGAGTTGCTGAGCAGATAATTTTGATTTTGACCCTCGAAGGCTGGATCAATGGCATCTGAAGCCAATATTACTCAGCTGAGGATATCTAGTAGTCTCTAGCACTTTTATTATTTTTGTTTATTTTTCCGTGAGGTGGGAAGGGTGGCAGTTGGTTGAAAAAAGTGTTATCATTTCATAGATTTTGTCAGTTTATTTATGGACATGCAAGTTTGAGTTTTTATTGTATTATTCTGAATAGCTTTGATTAAAGGCTTTTTTGTTTTTGGTTTTCTCGTTTCCTATGAATGTTGACATTGCCATTATTTTACAGGAAGAGAGCAAATTTCCAGATTCTCAATCTGACACTGAGCTTAAACCTTGCCTTCTAGTTACTGAAACCAATAATGGTTCTTTCAAAGTTGAGAAAGAGGAAATGCATATCGAAGAAGCTAAACCGTCTTTAAATAATTGCCCTACTGGAAAACAAGAGGCAGTTGTTGAGGAGAAGATAGGTGGAGATCCTGTTAAAATTAGGGATTCAAAGGATGATGTGTGTGCTGATGGAAAAACTTCAATTAGAGATCTTAACTCGTTGCAATTGAATCATCCCAAAACCCCATTCTTGGATCTTACTAAACCAGTTCCTGAAGTTTCTACTGATACAAGTCAAAAACTGCCGTGGACTGAGGTGAAGAGAGTTTCTGTAGATAGAGGATGTGATAATAAAAAGCTGAAGACGGGTTTCAGTGGGATATACCAATATACCAGTGCTAGAGATCAAGTTCCTTTTAGAGATGATGGTTTAGCATCAGATAGACATTATCCGGGTTCTGGCTCTTTGGTTGAAGAGAAGAGGTGTGACATTGCTTGTGAAGAAAAGATAATCCCCGAGGACATGGGAAGTAGTGAAAGGTTTTTCTTTCCTGTAGAATCACGTGGTCCAGGGGAATTTCGGTTAGGGGACAATTCCAAACCATGGAAGGAGCTTTCCTTAAAGGACGAGGACCGAGTTCATGACACCTCTCCTAATCTTGAACTTGCTTTGGGAGCTGAGACGAGACCACCAAACAAAGGAATCCTGCCTTTCTTTGTAGGAGCAATGGAAAAAAATGACAACCGGAACACACCTCAAGCTAAGGTAACCAAAAAGCAAGAGGAAGACGATGTATCTGCCTCCCTTTCCCTTTCCCTTTCTTTCCCTTTTCCAGAGATGGAGCGGAATGTAAAACCCGTTCCTAAACCAGAGCAGCAGTTGCCTGAAAGACATCCTGTGAATACATCGCTGCTACTATTCCGGGGCTTCCCCGAAAAATAAGGCTCCTGATGAGGAGGGTCCTAGGTTGTTAATGCCATTACAATTTGCTACTACATGAATGTGGTAATAATGTATACTACTATGGCCTTGCATTGGGGTTTGTAGGAAAATCCACATTCCCATCTGTTCATAACCCATACAGAACTTAGCAATTAACTTCTCATTTGTTTTTTTTTTTTTTTTCTTTTTTTTTTTCGAGTGCATAGACATAGTCGCAGCTGTTTGTATATAAAGAGAATGGAAGCCGGCGTACTTCGGAATATCGACAAGAAATTTGCAAACCGATGCTTTGACCTGTTGAAATTCTTTTTTTTGCTTTTGTCTTCCGTTCCTCTTTGGTTAGAGTTACCTCATTAGTGGTGTTACAGCTACTGCTTTGAAAGGTTTATTGAAAGTTGGTTTTCGGTGGGTAATGGTTCCGTTCGGTTTTGAAAAAATGTGGTTAATGTTCGAACCAAATTTCACAGGTAATCTAGCCTTCTCGAATTGAATATCATATGAGGAGATTAAATTGGTTGTGTCGGTTTTTTAAAATGGAGGCAGCTCATTCAGCAATGTATATCTATGGTAACATATCAGGTTGTAGTAGATGTTACTAGTTAATGGGAGCCCTCTGAAACACGGATTGCATCAGGGTGACCCATTATCCTCTTACCTATTCCTGTTGTGTCATCTCCTTATTCGTGCTGAGGAAGAACAACGAATCACTCAAGGAAGCCCATTGATATCTCATCTCTTATTCGCAGAATGATTGGTTTTGGTTTTTCAATGCAAATGTGCATTCTGAGAGTATACTAGTTCTATATTCTACTAATAAATCAGAATTATTCTTTAGTCCAGCTGGGATTGTGGGTGTCACCCAAATAAGAGAATCTTCTTCCAAACTTTTATTGAGAAGATGTAATTGGAATTAGCTACATGGAAATCAAACTGCCTATCCCAAGCTGGTTGATGCACCTTGATCCGGTTTGTATTATCTTCTAATCCAATCTATTTTGCTATCTCCGAAGTTTGTTGGGAGAAGAGCTTGATCGTATTATGCGAAGGTTTTGGAGGGGTCATGATCCGAATCAGAGGAAACTTCACTTTAGGAAACTGAAAACCAATGGTGGACTTAGTATTCACAGCATGGAGTGATGCATTACTTAGTAAGCAGGCCTGGAGGTTACTGACTGAACCCCAACACTTCGGCACTTAGGAAAATATCATCGACACCAACATTTCTTTAATGGAAGAGTTTAGTTGAAGGAGACGAGATGGTTGTTTGAGTGGTATTGATATCCAAATTTGCAAGGTGCAAACAACTCTTCTTAAGTGACTAGGTGATGGATGATGGGTAGACAAACTTTCTAACCCATGCTTCTCACTCTACAATGGAAAAAAAAAAAGGTTAGATGATTTTTTATTGATGAGAAGTTGTAAATGATATTACTAGTTTAATTAAAAATTAAATTGCTTTTAAAAATTGAGTAATTTTTAAAAAATAATAATGACAGGAGGAGGAACAGACTAAGATTATATTTAAGTTGTCTCGAGAAATGTTTGGATTTAAAAAAGATAAAATAAAGATTAATGTGAAATGAAAAAAGATTGAATGGGATAATGATGAAAAAGTGATCTCTTATGAAACCCTTTGAAGAATAATCTTTTAATAAACTTTACTAGGGTCGTCGCTTTTGGCGGATTGATCAAAGCGAATGGTAAAGTGGAGGTTGAATAGTTCTTTTACGTCTTCTAACATAAACAAAAGAGAAATATCCCGAATAGAAATAACTTAAAAAGTTGAACTTTATTAATCAAGGTGTATTTTATGAATAATCAATAGATATTTATTTCAACTACCTAATTACACAATGAATCAATAAATATATATTTATATAATATATAAAGAAATAAAGATTTTTTAATGGGATACTATAATTTGTATCCCTAAATTTAGCAAGTTGGTACACTTTAGTACTTGAATTTGAGAGCTAGATTCATTTGGTCATAAATTTGAAAAATAAAAAAGTTTGATGACATATCACTCTGAGATTATGCTACATCATCACTTAAAAATTAAAAAATTATATAAATTTTTAGGTGATGACGTGGTACAATATTAAAATGTTACGTATAATGTTCTAATAAACGGACCAATAGTTAAACTGATCAGACCACTGATCTTAGATTCAATAGGTTTGATCAATTCAACTGATAGACCAACAATAGTTAAATGAATAATTAAAAATTCATATAAACTTAAAAAAAATTAAACGATTCAACATGTTCAAATACTAGTTTTTCCCCCCGTTTTCAATTTTTACCGGTTTCAAGTAGTTTTCTAATTCAATTAGTTCAACCCCTTTATTTGGATCAATATACCAGTCGGTTCTCGATCCAATCTATCTGATCTGCCAATTTAGTTATGTTCTAAGAACACTGATCACATAATTAAATCTTGATGGAATCCAAGTTCAGGGATCAAAATGGACCTAGTTGTCAAATTTAGGGGCTAAAAATTATATTTATCCCTTTTTTAATAGTGACGTGGTTAAAATATTTCCTCGTAATTTATTTAGGAAAAAGAAAAAAGAGAAAATCTTCCAAAAATATTTTCTTATAGGAAGGGTATATTCGTAAATATAAAAACTAAAGAGATTTTTATAACCCTGGCAGAAAAATAAAAATAAAAATAAAAATTTCTTGCTAACATCTCTTTGGTTTCTCACCTACAGCTTCTCTCATGGCCTCTTGCTTGGCTCCCGTTTCCATCTCAGGTTTTTTCAATTTTAACAAAATTTCCCCTTTTTATTAATTTTTATTTTCGAGTGTAATTATTACTTTTCTTGTATCACTTTTTTGTTTTAGCTGAAGAAAACGTAATAATTCGCTTCATTAAAAATAAAAAAATTATACAATTTTTACATTTATGAAGATAATTTTTAAACTTCAATTATTAAAATAAAAATTGTGATTTTGTGTCCTATGAGTGTGATATGGGTATGTTTGATATGGGCTTGCTTATGTTTGATATGTTTTGTTATATATATATATATATATATGAAGAATCATATCTTAATGTTCATGTTTGAATATGTATCGGACACTGATGCTTTAGGAAAATTGATAACTTGGTAGCATCAAGTATTATTGTAAGCTATTAAAGCTCACTGAGTGAGTATTAGTTCAGTTGTTATCATTGTTGTTGCAGTAATCTAGAGATTGTATCCAAAAAAAAAAACCGGAGGTTGCTATGTTGAAGATTCAACAAATAAATAGTAAATACTTGCTTTCTTAGAGGATTAAAGTTCATAAAGAAAGCAAAAAGAAACAAAAACTAGAAATAGAAGTGCTTCAACTTTGTTTCTTGATTCAACATGTTTATTTTCGTTTGTTTATGTTATTAAGGTTTGAAAAAACATGAAAAGAAAAAAAAAAGAAAAGACTAGAAGTAGATGTGCTTCAAGTTTGTTAATTTTAATTTGTTCGAGCGATTAAAGTTTGAAACATGTTCATGTATGTATTTGTAGTTGGTAAGAATAGCAATGTACTTCTGTCATATTCTGTGTGTTTTTTTATTGGGAATGTAAATTTTAGGAATTGAAATTTTAGGATTATTGATGATTTTCCTTGATATCAAATTCTTATGGTTTAGGGTTCACAAGTACAAAAAGAAGATTTTAGGATTCAAATGTCATAATTATGAGAAAATCAATCGTATGCCTGAATCCCAAAAATGAATGCTTTGCAGCTTTGGTTTTTTTTTTTTTTTTTTTTTTTTTTTTTTTTTTTTTATCATATCTACTGGTCTTGGGGCTTGTGATGGTTTGCTATTGAAATATGACAATAATGATTTATTGATGAGTTCTTGCTTCGTGCTCAATTTACTATTATTCTTTGGTTTATAGGTGGTTCTCATCTCAAGGCACGTGAGGTTTGGTTCACTAAGTCCAGCACTTTTGGGAAAAAACCAAGTTTGGTAGTTCGAAGGAAACCATTGTCATCGAAAAACCAGTTTTCAGTTTCTGCTGAATATCGGTATGTCGTTCTGGATTTCAGTCCACTTGAAATAAGCTTTAGATGAATGTTCATTTTTCTCATAAGAATATGCTTATAAGGGGTAAGCTGAACCTATGATTGTGTTATTGCTACTCAAGTCGTCTCTCTAGTGGTTAAACTAGATTGCTTATATGCTGTCTGTTGAGGGGAGGTCGCTCTCTGAACCGGTCTTGGACCCTCAACGGAGGTATTGTTCCCAGGGTGTCAATGCTCGCTTTTAGCCCGGGTTTTTTCTCCCGCACTCCAAAGAGAGCTCAAAGGGGTTCATGGAGTTTGGCAGGAGTGCCTAGTCCACCAAGGAAATGTTTAGCATTTGGCTTGGTGGGGTTCGAACTCATGTCCCTAAAGGGTCTTAGTGGGTAAGAACACTACCACTTGATGTGGATTTGGTAAACCTGAAATCTGTATAATAGAACACCATGGAAGTTGTACAAGTGTGCAACAAATATAAGGAAAACAAATACGAAATCTGATATTCAATTGTTAAAAAACTCAAGTAATATCCATATCCAAAACTCTCAGGGTCATTACATTTTCTCTTTAGAGTTTCTTTTGTTTCATTGTCGATTTCATTCGGAAGAATGATGTAAATAGAATCATTTCTAGCAAACAATATGTTGTCAGACCCTTGTGATGTTAAAGTCGTTGATTCGATGATTTCTCTATCAATAAAATTCTATTTGATGCTGAACAACGCTCTATTAATAAAATTCTATTTGATGCTGAACAACCTTCTCCTTTCAATGCTCAAACTCCAAAAATTTAAAGCATAGACCCTTGTGTTATGTTTAGGTTTATTTCAAGTAGCATTTTGCGAATTGCATATGTTGATTATGTTGCTTATATCTTCTCTATTCTCATCTTTTGTTGTTCACTCTGATAAATGCAGCAATGGCAGCAGGGGTGGAGGAAGTGATTTTGTTACTGGTTTTCTTTTAGGAGGTGCTATATTCGGAACATTGGGATACGTTTTTGCACCGCAGGTGATTAATATTTACTTTCAGTTTCTAAATTTCGTGAACATACTTCAATATATCAAATTAATGATCTGAAGTTGGCTGAAAAGTTTCCTTCTTCTAGTGCATTCGTGTTCTGGACAAAAGAGCTAATATCATCTTCTTTTAGTATTTAACAAGGTCTTAGTAAAATTAACTATTTCATCTATATCTTTTAAATGAATCCTATCATAATGTTGTTTCATGCTTTACTACCGCTATGTCACTCATCATATTATACCTTGAGGTGATGAAATGCTATATTACTTTGACTTGGATGTAACCCTGAATATAGGTAAAGTTTTTCCATGTATTTTGGGAATCTTTGTTATATCATATTCCTATAAACATGTTTGGATACGCATCAAATATGAATGCTTAAAGAAAAATGAAGAATTGAAGCAACATAGATGGAATCTTATTTGCTGTTCTTTCTGTGCCATGAATTGTCATTTTCTTTTTCTTCCGTTGTTATTTGAAATTTCCGTTATCAGGTTGAAACCTCAATTCATTTGTTGTTTTGATCCAGATTAGAAGATCCCTTCTAAATGAAGATGAATACGGATTCCGTAAGGCAAAGCGACCAATATACTATGAAGGAGGGTTAGAGGTAAATTAGGGTCTCTACTTTATTTGCTATGCTGTCCATTAATACAGGAACAAAGATCAAGCATTAGGCATGGACCTGGCCCACCCCCCCCGGTTCCTTCAAACATCTTGTGTTCTTTAGCCCTGTATCCATATATGCTACTCTCTTTATACTAATTCGGAACCTTTCTTACTTCTATCAAAAGCAGAAAACCAGGGAGACCCTGAATGAAAAAATCAACCAACTCAATGCGGCCATCGATAATGTATCCTCACGATTGCGAGGCAGCAACAACGCACCTACTGTGCCAGCTGAGACTGACCCTGAAGTAGAAGCTACCATGTGAGACTTGTGTTTTGTTACTGCTGAGTCATGATGGTTGAGTTTCAGTGGATTGGAGGAGGTTTAGGTTCTCTATGGCATAGTTGATTGAAAATTATATATGGGGTTATGCATTTCTGACATTATACTTGAATTTTGTTGCTTTTTGAAACCATTTGTGTATTCCCCCCCTTTGAGAATGCAAATTAGAGCTGTGAAAGTCTTTTGTGTTATATGGATTTTTCCATGATAAAGCATTCCCATTTTTTATATTAATATATTTATATTTCTTATAAGTAAAATTGAAGCTATCTTTGGATGTCATATACGAAACCAAATGGATAAAGTTATTCGGATTTCATAAATGCGATGACACGTGTAAAATATCAAGATCCGACGATCCTTAAAATACCAACAAATTTCTTAACAAAATTTATTTATTTAATTACTTTTGCAGAAAATTAACAGCCAGTGTATGAAACTATGAATTGTTGGAAACAAATTGCGTGAAAAAAACAACAAAATTTGCAGCATTGAAAGGGCCCAACCGGGTTCGAACCGGTGACCTCTTGATCTGCAGTCAAATGCTCTACCACTGAGCTATGGACCCAACTTGTTCACGGTATATTAATATCGGTATCTGTAATCTGATCCAAAAAGTCAATTGTCACTTTCTTATAAAATTGGTTTTTTGACTTCAATATAACAAAATATAATCTTATTTCCCAGGATACCCATACTGCTTTTCTTTTGGAGGGTTACTTCAACACTCAAATTGTTTAAATTTTATGAAATATATCATCCAATATTTTTAAAATGATGAAAGAATATACGCCTAAATTCGAAACAAATGAATGTTCTCACAATTCCTCTAAGGAATCTTGTATTTTTCAGCCACAGAAAAATAATTCACGTGACGAAATAAAAACTCCACTTTTGTGGGTGTCGAATTCATGAAACACTTTTAACATATGATAGTAAATCCTGTCAAGTGCTAAATGAAATTATAAAATCTATTTGTGAATTTGTTGATGTTTTAGCCTATGATCATATTGTAATAATATATGACACATTATTTATTTTGCTTTCAAATCAAGAATAGATACCTACAAACTCAATACGGTATAAAATTCATCTAAATCTGCAAACTACCTAAAATTCAATCTTAATCAATCCAAATACATAGAGAAATACATGAACAAGAGGCACGTCGTTAGAAAACCGCAACCAATGTTAGGGTGACGGCCACCACAAGTGCAGATATTTGTTGTGCTTCTTAAGACAATGAACATTTAGGGTTCCAACTTATATTCTCTGCATGACTTTACCTATTCTTTCATTCAACGTTCAATCCAATTATTTATATCTTTATTCTTTTTTTTTATATTAGTAAGTATCTAATTCAAATATTTACATGTGACGTTTTGCTGAGCGATTTTTTTTCTCTTTTCCTTTCATCTGAGAGTTCATTTTCGTATTTATAAGGTACGATCCCTTGATGTGACGTACTAAGAACAAATAGGCCCCAGACATATTAACACGTATCCTCTCCTAGGACTAGCACGTGTCCTCCTAATATGAGTTCACCTACATGGCAGCCAAGTGTATAGGCCAAACATAGTGGTGAATTACACAATAGCGAACTATATACCTATTGAGGTAAGGAGAGACGAGCTTGGTAGTGCGTCAACCAGATAGCAAGTTGGTCTAAGAATCATGACATGTTATACGCTGTAATTTTGCAATATTTATTCAATTAAGATATAAATTTACAAAATGATCATTTAACTATTCAAAGTTTTTTTTGTTGGTCACCAACTATTAACTGACTAACGGAAAAATTTTATTAGCTCATTGGTGACAAAAAAAAAAGAGATAAAATTGAATAATTAAGTGATAATTTTATAATTTTTTATAATTTGATGATTAAAAAATAAATTTACTAATAATTGAGGGACTAATAATGTAATTTACCTAAATCTTATAACGGGGGTTGCAGAAAAAAAAAAGAACTATAAGGAAAATTTTCATTCTTTTTGTTTTGAAGCAATTTTTTGATTGATGATAGGTTAAGAAAAAGGGGAAATGGTTCATCAGTTATATTTGAACGTTACATTATAATTCCATTTTTCTCCCCAAAATGTAAGCATTTTAGGTAGCAACTGCTTTCTCCAAGTTCCTTCCTTTCTCTTTGCTTCTTGAACAAAAAAAAAAAAAAAAACTACTTCTTTCATCGATCTTCTTCTTATATCTCATCATGTCTGCTAAATCCAAGTACGTTTCTATCTGGGTTTTCTCTTTTATCACTTCATGGCTTCATGCTTCTTTTCCTAATTCTTTTATTTTTGTACTTAGATCTGACTTGGGGTGTTTGTCCTACTTATTTTGGGGTTTTTCTTAATGTTCTTATGATTTTTTGTAGTAAATTCTGGGATTATTTTAATCTTCTTTTTGATTCTTTTAGCCTTGTGTGTGTGTGTGTGTGTGTGTTTCCATTGTAATTTGAAATTTAAAGACTTTCCATTCATACTTTTTAGTTGATTTTGTTCTTTGATTCATTTTTTCAAATGGGTTGCTCTCAAATTTTATTGTCTTATTTTAATTGATTTTGTTCTCTGTTATTTAAAGTGCATATGTATAGATGTATCAATTTAATAGAATAATTTTTTCTTTGCCAAATTATGTATAAATCCATCTTTTATTTGATTTTGGCATCAATTTTTGTTTATATTCTTTGAATTTTGTGTTTAAAATAATGGGATTTTGATTTTAAAGTATGAGCCTTTGAACATTTTTATACAGGTCTAGTTTATCTGATACTCCTAGCAAGACTTCACCAGCAACACCTAGAGTGGCAAGTAAAGTGAGTAGGGGACTGGTCAAACCAGAGCCTGGTTCACCTTCTCCCTTGCAGAGTACTAGTCATTCGGTTGATGGATCACAAAGACTATCTCTTAACTCGAAGCCTACTGTTGATCATAGATCACCGAAGGTTGCCACACCACCTGAAGTAAGTCATTTAGTCAATGCTATCAAATATTGCTGTATTTGATCTTACATGTTTTTAGCAAGAAGTAGATTTATATCAGATTTATTGATATAGGATTCAGTTATGAGGATTCTTAACTAATGGGTTTTCATTTGGATTATCGGTTGGTTTCGGTTTTCAGAAACTGCAACCACGGGTGATTAGGGGATCTCAATTGCAGTTTCAGTTGAACTTGGTTCAAGAGGATTTAAAGAAAGCAAAGGAGAAAATATCATTGATCGAGAAAGAGAAAGCACAAGCAATTGATGAACTAAAAGAAGCACAAAAAGTGGCTGAAGAAGCAAATGCAAAGCTTAGAGAGGCTTTGGTTGCACGAAAGCAAGCTGAAGAGAGCTCCGAGATTGAGAAGTTTCGGTCTGTTGAGTTGGAACAGGAGGGAACAGAAGCTGCTCAAAAGAAAGATGAAGAATGGCTAGAAATTGAATCTGTGAGGAACCAACATGCTTTGGATTTGGCTGTTCTTGCCTCGACCACTTATGAACTTCAAAGGGTGAAGCAGGAACTAGCCATGACTTGTGACACGAAGAACCAAGCATTGGACCGTGCTGACGATGCTACCAAGATTGCTGAAATCAATGCTGAGAAAGTGGAAATTCTCTCAGCTGAATTGGTTCGGTTGAAGTCATTGCTTGATTCAAAACGTGAAAGAGAGGTTAAAGAACAGAATGAAATGGTGTCGAGGCTTATGGAAGAGATAGAATCATTGAAACACAAACTTGGGAAAGCAAAGGTCTACGAGGAGGAGTTGGTGGAAAAGGAGGCTTTCATTGAACAACTTAATGTTGATCTAGGAGCTGCGAGAATGGCTGAATCTTACGCACATAATGTAATAGAGGAGTGGGGAAATAGGGTTGAAGAATTAGAAATGCAGATTGAGGAAGCAAAGAAGTTAGAAAGATTTACATTGGAATCTTTGGACTCGGTCATGAAACAACTAGAGAGCAAGAATAATTCATTGCAAGATGCGGAATCTGAAATTGTTGCTCTTAAAGAAAAGGTGAGGCTATTGGAAATGACGATCAGCACACAAAGAAGGGATCTCGAGGAATCAGAACATCAGATTATTATGGCTAAGAAAAAAAATGCAGAAGTGGCAAATTTGGTTGAGTCTCTAAAGTCCGAGTTAGAAACACTGAAAGAAGAAAAGACCCAAGCTCTAAATAACGAGAAGGTTGCAGTTTTGAGTGTTCAAACTCTTTTAGAAGAGAAAAACAAATTCATTAATGAGTTGGAAGATTCTAGGGATGAGGAAGAGAAGAGCAAGAAAGCAATGGAAAGTTTAGCTTCGGCATTGCATGAAGTTTCTGCGGAAGCTAGGGAAGCTAAGGAGAAGCTGTTATCTCGTGAAACAGACAACGAAAATTACAAGACTCAGTTAGAGGAACTAAGGTTGTTCTTGAAAGCAACAAATGAGAAGTACGAAACCATGCTTGATGATGCGAAAAATGAGATTGATCTTCTCACAAGTACCATTGAACAATCCAAGAATCAATATCAGAATTCCAAAACCGAGTGGGAAGAAAAAGAACTGCATTTAGTAGATTGTGTAAAAAAATCAGATGAAGAAAAAACGTATCTGGAAAAGGAAATTAATAGGCTGGTAAATTTGCTGAAACAATCCGAGGAAGAAGCTTCTGTATCTGAGGAAGAAGCTCGGTTGAAGGAGAACCTAAAGGAAGTTGAATCGAACGTGATTTATCTGCAAGAAGCAGTAAAGGAAGTCAAGATTGAGAGCATGAAATTGAAGGAGAGTATGTTGGATAAAGAAACCGAGTTGCAGAGTGTCATTCAAGAAAATGAGGAACTTCGTGCTAGGGAAGTTGCCTCGCTTAAGAAAGTTGAGGAGTTGTCTAAGTTGTTAGAAGAAGCTATGATAAAAAAGCAAAGTGAGGAAAATGGTGAGCTAACCGACAGTGACAAGGACTATGATTTGTTGCCTAAGGTGGTTGAATTCTCGGAAGAGAACGGGCATGGAAGTAAAGAAAAGCCTGTGTTAGAGATCCCGTTGGAGCGTCCTGAGGAGCCCAAAAATGAAAACTCCCCAAAGTTAAACAATGGCTTGAAAGATGAGGCTCTTCAAGCAAATGAAATGGAGAATGTGAATGGAAAAGTAAAGAAAGAAGATGAAAGAAAAGTAAAGGATGATCCGATCGAATTTAAGATGTGGGAAAGCTGCAAAATCGAAAAGAAAGAATTCTCACCAGAAGGAGAACCTGAACAAGAAGAATCCTTTGACGAAGAATGCGAGTCAAAGGTGGATGGTAGCGAGGGCTTTGATCAAATAAACATTTCAACAGAAATCATAGACAATAGTGGAAACTCACCATCAAAGCAGCAGCAACACAAAAAGAAGAAGCCTTTACTCCGTAAATTCGGGAGCCTACTGAAGAAGAAAGGAAGTAGCAACCAGAAGTAGAAACCAGCCGTGACCATGGCTTATAGCCCTACAAGCAGGCAGGTATTTAGGATATAATTATCCTGCAGCTGACTGTGTTTGGGTTCATTTGTTTTGCTTAATATTCTCTATAGTATTAGTCTCTTAACTTCTTTATTTCCTAATTTTAGAATATTTTAAATACATGAAAAACATGGCAACTTAAGCCTTATTTCAATTTGATTTCTTCATGTTTATCATTGAAACTAAACTTTATGACATACACCATTGCTAAAATTTTATCTTTATGTATGTATATATGTATATGTTTTTTGTGTTTATATAGTATATATAATATATGAACAATAAAATTGTTAATATAAATAAGTATAGGATTTGAATAATGAAGTGTATTTCTAATGAAGTTATGGGAAATTTGTTCAATATATACATATAGGTTTGTTATTTGATAGATTGGTGATGGTGTTTTCTTAATTTCACAAGCGGGGTTAAGAATAATCTTACATTTTATTTATTTATTGTTTTCTAAATATCAATTGAAACACTTGATCATTTTTAATCTTGCTTGTGGATTTAAAATATAATAAATATTGTACAATTAAAATATGTTAAATATATTGAAGTAATGAGAGATTTATGAAATAACTTCATTGATTTATTGATAACAATTTTTTATTTATAATTTAAATTACTAAATCAAAAATAGAATGAAACAATAATTCAAAAACAATTTAAAACTAGGATAAAAAGTTCTATTTATGGATGTAAAGATTATGCTATTACACTTATACGAGGTTGATGGCTAGTAAAGCATCAATCTTGGTAATTGATGGTGTGGATTTTATAGTTGAGGATGCTGTAATGATGAACACTAATTGTGAGTTATGATAGCAGCCATTAGTCAAGACTCTTAACTCAGCTTGACTCAACTCAGCCTGTTCAAAATATGGGGTGGGTTTGTACTTGACCATTTAAGACTCGAGCTTGACTTAACTCAGCCTGTTTTCGAAGTTTGTAATATGTCATATTATGTTCTTTAATATATTATGTAATTTATAACCCAAAATTAAATTTACGATAATATATAATATTATAATATAAACATTAAAATATTGTTAAGATACCTATATATATCAATTAAATAAATAATATATGAAAATTTTAAATATCATATTAGAAATAATATAAATAGTTTTTCAAAAAAAATTAACAAGTAATATGAATTGATCTAAAATAGACTTAGGTTGGTAATTTATAAATATGAGTAGACTTGGGTAAAATTGTAGGCTCATATTTCAGGCAAATATAAAATGTGTATATCATGTTTAAATCAAACCCAAACTCAATCCGACCAGACCCAGGAGATAATTTTTTTATGGTCAAAATCCCTCAATAGGGGTGTCTCCAAAGAGAGTAAAAACTGACTATCAAATGTGCTCCATTTCTATTAACAAAATCAAACTCCTAACCTCATGATAAAGGATGAGGTGAGCAGTCAATACATTACACCCCGTTATTTGAGATAACATTATTTAACACTCCTCCCATGTAGACATCTAAACATATAACACATTAAACTTACTACTTAGTGGAATCCCATTTCTGTTTGAGAGATATTTGCAAATACCTTCCATATCTCCATTGGCTTGGTAGTGGCCTGAGAAGCAAGTTCTTGAAGCTTGGCATCTATTTTATAATCAATCGACGACCTGATAATGGACGATTCAACATCTTTCTTGTTGACTTGTACTCAAAAACGACAAATCTCAAACTCGACATCTTCGAATTCTCTTTCAATGACTTTAGTTTTTGTTAAAGTTGTTTGATCCGAATCCCATCACTTGTTAAAGAAGTAAAATAGAGAGACAAATAGGAGATTTGTGGAGGCGAAGGACCGAGGGCGAAATGAGTTGAATCCGTATAGGACTATACTTCTTCTATTAGATTTTGTTTATACAGGATTTTTTAACCCTTAAATAGATGTAGTTGAACTCCTCTTGTATTGTGTGTTTTTCGACATAGTGAATTTCTTCTCTTCTATCTGTGATTTTTTCCGATAAGGGTTTTTCACACAAAATCTATGAGTTCTTATTTTTCTTTTTTTATTACTTTGGGATCATTCTATTGTCATTATTGGCATTTATTATAGCAGGTTCCTTCACCTGTTATTCATCATCAATTTTTTTAAAACATTTTCTTCATATAACTCAGTCTCGGGGTTCTTGTATGAATTTCAATATCATGTTGGGAAGAAGATTAATCCTTTTACTTTTCAAAATCTAAAATTTTAATCTTGATCCAAATAGTAGAATTTAAATCTGTTCGATTAAATTCAATTATTAGTTCTACACTATGAATACAATTGTAGATTTAGTCCATAGTCTCCTTTGAAATTTCAATCTACACAAAAATCAATCGTTAATTTATTAACTGAATTATTAATGAGTGATATGTGAAGAGAAAAATTGACATGATATTACATATATGATAATACATATATAATATACCTCCATACTTACGAGGAAGGAAGGTGATCTTTACAATAGTTCCAACACCTCCATCACCCTTCAATCGTGCCGATAACGCCTCAAAGCAGTTGATCGGCTAGTTTTCTGATCTCGATGCCACGGTAGACATCCCATATGATGGCTACCGGAACCTATACCGGATAATGTATGAGAGATGACCCTTCATTTCTTAGTTTCTCCTAAGCAATTCCTTTTGACAAATAACAATTTGGTTCATGTGTGTGATGGGGGTGTGTTTTATATATTAGTAAATGTCTTCTACTTGGTGTTTCTTCCCATCTTTCATATATGTTTTCCTTCTGTAAAAGTTACTTCTTTAAACTTATAGTGTCAATACCCATGTTCTAAATTCAACAAAAACTCAAAATTAATTAAACTTATATATTAGCCCGTGCATTGCACGGGTATACAACTAATGATATAATACATAAATGATAAATTTTGACTTGTATGAAATAGCGGTTAAAATTTTCATCAGACATTCGTTTAACACGGATTTAAAATCTATCACCCCATCTTCCACTCTCAATATTTTATAAAAAATGAACTATAAAATTATTTTATTAAATATTTATGTGAGATATAGGATTCAAATAATTAAATGTATTTCTAATAAAGTTTTTTTATGAAATGGAAAAATAGTTAAATATATACATCTATGATTATTATTTGGTATAAAGATGGACCATTTTTTTTTTTTTAATTTCATAAAAGGGTTAAAAAAATCATAACCTATTCTATTTATAGAATTATCAATTAAGTACATGGGACAGTCTTTTAACTTCTCTCGTGGAGTTAAAATATGTTAAGTATTATATGATTAAAATATATTAAAAAGCATCATCAATTACCCGTACGAGCAAGTGATTGAAGTTTTTTGTTAGCAGCTTAAGATTCCTGATAATAACCCTATATCCATGTTATGGGTTTGAGTCACAGAAATTGTCTGATAGCGATGTATGTGGCAGTGAGTTGCTCCTGCAAACCTATTTATTCTCCGTAATAATTCCACATCGAGTCTTAAAAGTGGTTGCATGAACTATTTAAGCTCATTATTCTTAAAAGTAATGGCATGGAGAGAAGACATTAAGGTTTCTTATTAGAGGAATCCCATTTTTGTTTGAGATATTTGCCAACAGCTTCATTCAATGCTTCCATTTGCTTGGTAGTGGCTTGGGAAGCAATCTCTTGAAGCTTGTCATCTATTTCATACTCCACCGATGACCTGATAATAGATGATTCACCATTTTTCTCAATGATTTGAAAGTGATAACGATAAACCTCAAATCCAACATCTTTGAATCCTCCTTCAATGATTTCACTTTCCTTCACCCGTTGTTCATCATCAGCTTTTGTAAATTTTTCCTTCATATAGCTCAATCCCAATGTTCCTATATCAATTTCAATGCCACGATTATAAAAAAAAAAAAAAAAAAATGCCCCACACTTAACTTATTCAAAGGTCGAATTATCTGCTCGAACCCTACAACATATGTACATCATACTTACCAGGAGGGAATGTGATCTTTAAAATAGTTCCGACGCCTCCGTCACCGTGAACAACTTCGATCGTTCCCACAACATCTTGAAACATTTGGTTGACCAGTTTTCCGAGCTCGAGGCCACGGTAGGTGTCCCATATGACGGCTGCCGGAACTTCCAAATGATAATCATGTGAAAGATGGCCCTTCATTTCTTAGTTTCTCCTGCGTACTGATCAGCTGCCCATATATATATAGCACACCATTTGTCTTCTACTTGGAATATTGTTGCACCATCCTTTCACGTTTTATTGGTAAATGTTGTAGGTTTTTTTCTTTCTAGCCATTATAATTATAATTATAATGGCAAATTTTCAGTTTTGGTCCCTTTATTATTCTCACATTTAGGATTTAATCTTTATATTTGAATTCTCTACTTTTATAATGACATTACGTAGTCGAACTAATTAACATCTTTAGCTATTTTGATTAAAATTTTAATTTATTTTAAAAAATACTATTCTATCAAAAAAATTATTTTTGCATAATGAATTGGAATAAATGTTATTAAAAAGATGCACATCTTTTACTAAAAATATTAAGGAGGCTAATTATTTGGACTAAATAATGACACGACTCTTTTTTATTTTTTAGTTATCTAATTATAAAATTGTAATTTTGATCTCTCTATTATGCTCACATTTGAGATTTAGTCTTTATATTTTAATTTGACACAACTTGATCCTCTATTTTTATAATGATATTAGTTAGCCCAAATAACTAACATCCTTAGCTATATTAATCCGATTACATGAGTTTCTCTTAAAAACACTTTTCTAACCCTATATATTTCTACGTGAAGTTGGAATGAGTATTTTTAAGAAAAAAATTAACCCCACCATTTTGACCATAATAATTAAGGGTATCAAATTTTATTTATCATTTTATTTAATAAAAAGGTAATTATTTGGTATTAGAGGTGTGCATGGGCCGGGCCGGGCTTGGACAAAATTTTAGGCCCGTTTTCCCTGCCCGGCCCAAAATATGGGCCTAAAATTTTGTCCAAGCCTGGCCCAAAATAAAATTGTTAAGCCCAAGCCCGGCCCGGCCCATATTACATTTTTTAGCTTATTTCATTAAATAAAAAATTAAAATATAATAAATCAAATACATTTAAAAATATTAAAACAAATATTAAAATAAGAAATAAATAAAAAAATGAGATAAATAATTCTTAAAACAATACACAAATTAAAAATATAATAAAAAGTGGTTATATTAAAATTAAAAATAAAATGTCAATATAATTAAAATAAATATATATATTTAGTATATAATTCGGGCCAGGCCAGGCCCAGGCCAAAAAAGTTTACGCGAGCCCAGCCCATTTTCTAAACAGGCCTCATTTTTTTGCCTAAACCCATATTTCGGGCCTATAATTTTACCCGAACCCTCCCATTTTTCGGGCGGGCCTTCGGGCCGGGCCATGCACACCTCTATTTGGTATACAGGTGGTGAAAATTTTTTTTAACTCCACAAACGGCACTGAAATTTTGAAACATGTTGTATTGATATTTTTATACATAATATTATTTTAAGAAAAAAATTATAGAAAGATTTCCCATGAATTATACTAGTATATATATAAACCTATTTTTTAAAAATAATTTGTAATTAATAAAATTATGATGTGTGTAAAAAGAAATTATTTGTCATATCATTTTGCCATGCTAAGCTCCTTCCATTAAGTTAAAATTAGATAATTTTGAAAAAAAAGTTAAAAGATAAAATGTAAATATTTTAACTGAATAATTTATTTCAAAAATCAGTTTAAGAATTAAAATCAATTTATATGTATCTTTAATTAGTGAAATTATTTTATAGAACCTTTCTATTGAGAAATTATTTTATATACCATTTTCACCACATCATCCATGATCCATTTTCAATTATTTAATGACATTTTGATAATTTTTCCATATCATTGATACATAATTTTGGTAATTTTTTATCCTGAACCCCGAACGCGAACTCGAACCTTGAATCCTAAACCCAACCTAAGTTCAGAGTTTAGAGTTCAGGTTTAAGCTTGGGGTTCGGGTTCAAGAATTTGGGTTTGAGATTTAAGGTTTAGAGTAAAAAATTATTAAATTTATGTGTTAATGATATGAAAAAAATTGTTGAAATATCATTAAATAATTAAAAAGAGACCACAAATAAAATAATGAAAAGAGTCCATAAAATAATTTATCCTTTTAACTCAATATGTTAATAAAAATTATATATATATAAGAAAATGTGTTCAACTTGGAATTCTCTTACCATCATTCATTCACATGTTCTTTTCGTAAAATTCGTGCATATATGTGAAAGAGATGCGAAAAGTCTTTAACAAAATTAATTCCTATGAAATAAGAACCTTTCAACGATGACTTTAATTGCATTAATTTGCTATCATTTTTCTTCTTAGAATTTTACAGAAATTTCTAATGTCGATATACCCAGCAAAAGATGAAAAATTAATAATTTTAATCATATTTAAATATTTATTTATAAGTCCTCAAATATTTATTCTATTTTACTTATTGATAAGGTGGCTTAATGTGGTTAACTAACTGTGCATAGGATCTACTATTACTGTATCAAATATTATCTCATTATTTTTGTCGAAACCATTTTTTTGAAAAATGGGGTTGACTTTGATTTTGAAAATGAAAACGAAAAACGGGAGTCGCCACCGATCTTTTTTTGCTGAGGTGTGATCGCGTCACCTCGAAAAGTGGTTGTTTTTAATTAACATTTTGATTTATCAAAACAACGATTTTGGTCTACAAAAATCAAAAAGACGGGTTTGGGAGTCAGTTACGCATGAGGAAGCATTAACACCCTCGATACGCCCCAAAATTGGTACCCAGTTGATTAATTAGTGTCTTAATGTCAAATGTTGAAAATTTGAAAAGAATTAAGAGTATGATCCTCGTTTTAATATTAATTTTTTTAAAAAAGATGTTTGGATAAATCAAAACGGATGCGAAAGACCTTCTTGTCTCGAAGTAATAAAATGTCACACCCAGTACGTTAGGACACGACATTTTAAACTCTCGAGAATAAGCTTGTCTTTAAATTTTTAAAAACTCATGTATTTTGATAAAAGGATATTCGATTTTTTAGGTCAAACGAGAAGATCGAAACCCAGTAAGTTAGGGCACAATTTTTCTCGAGTTCCCAAATACGGAATATTGCCTTTATTTTCTAAAATTCTTGGAATAATAGCAATTACAAAACCCAAAACGACCTATATTGGATAAACATGTTGGAGTTTAATTCACAATGCAATGGCATAATAATGAACATGGAACAATAATACATGAATAAAATACTATATAAGTGAATGGCAATAATGTGAAGATATGAGATAACAAATTAATTAAAACACATAATGACAATAATCACACAAGATACATTATTTAAAAACTAATTATTAATAATTAAAGACAAATGAACATTGTAATAGGCCAATTTAGCCCGGGCCCACACAAAAAATAATAAACCCAAAAAAAAAAAACAAAGTCCAAGTCCTATCCAAAATTACAAATATATAATTTGGCCCGATCGGAATGGCCCATTACTTGAAAAGATTTAAGGTCCATCTACAAGCTTGACTCATATGGAAATATAATCTTCAAGGATATGCAATTTTAGATATGATATGCAATCTTAGATGTGATACAATCTTAGATATGATATGCAATCTTAGAAGATATGATTTTGTAATCTTAGAGATTTAATTTGTAGATACCCTTTAATCTTAACCGTTGATGTAATTGATCTGTACCGTTGGATTTGGGGAGGCTCAACTATAAATAGAGGCTTCTCCCTTCATTGTCAATCACTGGAGTTTTGAGGAAGCAATAAGAATTCTTGAGAGCATTCACTCAAATTTCTCTCCCTCTTGCGTTCTTTTAAACTTTTTTTTTATTAATCCCTATTCTACTGTTTTTCTATTTTTTTTTAAATTTGTTAGATATTTATTTATTTTGATATTTATATATGCATATTCTTTTTGAAAAATTGCTTTATTTATTTTTTATTCATTATTATTTACAATAAATTGTTTTATTATAGATCATCATATATTTCCTCATTTATTATATATATTATTACTTTAAACCATTTTATATTTAATATCAAACTTTGCCATATTGCTCGTTTTATTAAAATTGTTTTATTATTTTATTCAAAATTTTTCATATATTATTTATCTTGTATTTTTTATTTCATATTTGATCTTTTTAAATGCCCCTCTCTATTATGCCTTTTTATTTATTTGTTCATTGTTTTAAAATTTAGATTCCATTATTATTATGGTCATTCTTAATTTTTTTTTAGCATTATCATTGTCTTTATTCATGTTATTTGCTATTTTACTTTGATTCTTTCTTTTTAATTGTCTATATTAGCGTTAAATATTAATCTGTTATGCAATATTTAAAAAAAATATATGTTTATGTTTTTATTATGCATTAGCGCAACATTTTATTCAAATAATTGTTTTAAAATATATCTCATTTAATTGCCGCTTTTTATCCAAAATTTATTTTTTAAATTAAGGCAATATTTGACATTTGGGAATTTTGAAAGAATCGTGCCCTAACTTACTAGGCTTCGATTTTTCTCATTAAGTCTAAATGATTAAATACCCTTTTCAAGTTAAAACGTGTGATTTTCAAAGAAAAACTATCTTTGAGAATTTAAGATGTTGCGTCCTAACTTACTGGCTGTGATATTTTGATATTTCGAGATAGGGATTTCTAAAAACGAAAGATATTTGACGTTTGGGAAATTTGAAAGGTCGTGCTCTAACTTACTGAGATTCGATCATTTTCTTTTATCCAAATAATTGAATGTCTTTAAAAAAGATATAAGTTTTTAAAAAAAAAATCAAAAGGATCATACTTTAAAACCTTTTCAAATCTTCGACACTAGGACATTTAATAATCAATTAGGTACCAATTTTTGGGCGTTACGAGGGTGCTAACCCTTCCTCGTACGTAACCGACTCCCGAACCCGATTTCTCAAATTTTTATAAACCAGAATCTTTTTAAAAAAAAATCAAAATGTTTCCTAAGGTGATCCAATCGCACCTGAACAAAAAGGATTGGTGGTGACTCCATTTTCGTTTTCATTTTAAAGTCGACCCCGTTTTTCAAAATTAAAAATGGTTTCGACAACTTGGCGACTCCGCTGGGGACAAATAAGAGAGTCAAGCCGTAAAATTGATTATTTTCTGTCCTTTTGTTGAAGTTTGGGAATTTGATTTGAAAAAATTATGATCATTTTATTACATGTGTTTGCATCATTGCATATGATTGTTATTTTCTCACACATATTGCATTGCATGACCGTTGTGGTCACACCCTTAAGTGGGAGTGAGAAACTACTCCTTTGTGAGGTTTTCACCTCCGTGCAGGATAGTGGATCGCTTCCGGGATACATCCGTACCTATGTCTTCGTGAGATTTTCATCTCCGTGCAGCCATAGGGAAATGTATCCCCCTGAACTGAACTCGGTCCGTATGAGCCTATAATGGGTGAGGATCGAGGAACGAGGAATCTGCTGGTTTGGGTACCTCAACTTTAGAACTAAACTGCATGTAGTAAACATAAGTGCCAACCCTAGGTAGAACTATGCCAAACCTTAGTGGTCACCCAGATATGTGTTTATTTGCTTTATGTTCTATTTCATGTTACTAACTTGTGTTTTATTTTTGGTGCATGTTATCTCATATTTTAAAAGGTATCGATTCATGGTCAGTTACTAAATTAGAAAGCTAGTTATGGAGAACGAATTTCTTGATAAAGTGGAAAATAATACGACTGTCTGTAAATGGTCAGAGGAAACACAACTAGCAAAAGGAGATAGCCTAGCTGAAGGATACACATCAGAGTTATGGGACTACACTCGCATCAGTGTGACGCAAAATAATCTCCAAGAGTTAAAGGAAATATGGGATCGATGGAGTAATGAGACCAAGCAGTTGTTCTACTTCAACTATGGAAATTTGCCGTACTTGCTTGACATGAAGGTAGATGAACATTTGTTTCGGGCCATCACTCAATATTGGAACCCTGCGTATAGTTGCTTTACTTTTGGAAAGGCTGATATGGTACCCACGGTGGAGGAATATTCAGCTTTGTTGCATTGTCCCAAGATTCAAGTTGATAAAATTTACTCAAGGGCTGCTTGTATTCCAACTTTTGTGAGGAAATTGATGAACATCACGGGGATGAGTGAACAGTGAGTCACAACTAGAATCAAGAAAAAAGGTGAGTGTAAGTGCATCCCATGGAAAGCTCTGAAAGATTTGATTCTAACTCATCCTAATGAGAAAAAGAAAGTTGATGATCTTCCCTAGGGCATTGGGATATGTGGATGAAGCTGTTTCAGATCTTTTTAATCGACTTGACAAATAGGTTACACCTGTTCCTGCGATCTTGGCTGAGACGTTTCGATCATTGAATACATGTAGGAGAGCTGGCGAAGGCAGGTTCATAGGATGTACACAGTTGCTGTTGGTTTGGTTTCACAGTCATTTCTGGAAGGTGGATAAAGTTTCCTATCAGGTTTTTCTCAAGAATTACTCTCCTTTAAAAGAGATTGTGGCAGCACCACAGAGAGATGACGTATCAGAAGAAAATTGGATAGCGCTTCTTTGAAATCTCCAAGAAGATGACATTGAGTAGAGAGCTCTCTGGTTGGTTCTCGATGAAATTTTGTACTGATGTGGGAGTTTTAATTGGGTCCCTCTACTTGGAATTTGGGGAGCAATTGGATATGCACCTTTGCTCGTGCTGAGGCAGTATAGATCAACGCAGTTCATACCAACAACACATGGGTTGGCTCAATGTGAGTTTTCATACAAGGGAGATAGTTATAAGAAAATGGTTAAGGAGATTTCTAATGCTTGGAATCAGACTTGCCGCATGAAGATAGTGGATGTATGTCTAGTAACGACTCCAAAATACATGGGATGGTGGAGTAGGATAGTTATTGACAATATCCCTGTGCCAAGTTTAGAAGGCACTTGACCGATCAAAGAATACTTACAAGTGGTCCCATCAGAGTTAGAGATCATAAAGCAAGATTTTGAAAGGAAGAGTTCAGAGTTCAGAAAACGGATAGAAAAGTTGGAAGAAGAAAAAATGCATTTGAGATTAGACGTGGATATTCAGAAACTGGAGGCCAAAAAATTAAGGAAAGAGAAGAGGAAGATTGAGGAAGATCGCGATGATTTGAAGACAGAATATAAGAAGATTCAGCTGTCGATAAAAAGAGCTAGATTGAGGAAGACTTCGGAACAGTGGCAACAAAAGATTCGAGAGGAAAAAGCCAAAGCTGATCGATGGGAGAGAAAGTTCCAAGAAATTCAGGCACGAAACGAGGCTCTAGAAAAGAGTTTGGCCGAAAGTCAGAAAGAGAAATATGGATTAAAGGCTAAAGTGGCTGAACTTGGACGGCCTCTTTATCATCATCGAAGTCGTAACTCCACGATTGAGTTGAAGGCAAGTCAAAATAAGATCGAGGAAATGAAGGGTAAGATTGAAGGGTTAGAGTAGGCATTCCAAAATTGTGAACTCTGGATCGAACACCTTGAAGCAAGAGAAGGGCATTAGAAGGAGGAGCTTCATCATTTTCAGGATCAAGTCAGAAATAGGGATTACCTCATGGATGAAGCCATAGCTCAGATTCGAGAGGTAGCTGATCATCTACAGACCTTGGCGATACAAGCTGATACATTGAGCACGAAGTATAAGCTACAGTCCGATCATGGTCAAGAGTTAGCCTTGTTGTTTAGTAAAGTTAAGACTTTGGGCATTAGGGCAAAAGCATATTTGTAGCCCGTTTTATGTAAAGGATTTTGTTTTCTAATAAAGTTTTCTAAATGAAATTGAATCGAAATCGATGCCTTTTTGCATTCATGCATTTGCATTACATCACATCACATGCATCTAAATCCATAGAAGAACCTTAATTAGGTAAAATTATTTCAGAGAATTAACATGGAAAACATGGAACAAAAGTTGGAGAAATTAGAGCAAAGGCAAATACAGATGCAAGAGTAATTGACCAAAATTTAACAAGATATGCGAGATCAAATGTTAGAGTTCCAAAGAAATGTGATTTGCCAGTTAAGTCAGTTACTAGCCGAAGGGCTTGAAGAGAGGAAAGGCCCAGTAATCAACAGTGGGAATGATAATGAAGACCTCATCTATCCCCCAAGTTTTACTCTAATAAGCATCCAGACTCAACCAGACGCATATCCGAAAGGGGTACCCATTACTATTAAACCCCAACAGCATCAGGCCGGTATGTCGGCACCAATAAACTACTCGATAGGCTCAGATCCCAATCCGGGGTGCAATTCAACCAATCCCATTGTCATTGATCTGGCTAGTATAGAAGAAACAAGGAAGGCTAGTGTGGAGATCCCGAAATAATGTGAAGATTGTTACAAAAGGAAAAAGCGAGAGTGGAGCTCTCAAGCTACTACTTTAAGGGCAATGAAAAAAAAGAAAATGAGGTGAATAACACGAGTATGTATAGTAAGGGTTATGCAAAACCGAATACCATAAGCCAGTCAACTACTAGCCACCAGGTCTCCGCAAGACAAAAACTCAATCCAAGACTGAGCTCAGAAAAATGCCAAATTACGCCCATCCCAATCACGTATAGGGAGTTATACCAAATTTTGTTTGATGCACACGTGGTATCCCCTTTCTACCTAAAACTTATACAACCCCCATACCCTAAATGTTACGACACGAACACCCAATGCGAATACCATGCGGGAATTACAGGACATTCGATCAAGAACTGCACTGTCTTTAAAAAGATGATTAAAAGACTTGTCAAAATAGGGGTTGTCAAATTCGATGATCCTTCTAGTACAGAAAATTCGTTACCTAACCATGCTGTTAAAGGGATAAATATTGTAATGGATAGGGGCATGAGATCCTGGAGTACATCGAGTTCAGGGCTCTAGTGCAAGACCTGATCTGAACATTAATGACGTATCCGAAGAGGGAACCAAGGAATAAAAGTTTTCAAGCCCTTATATATTTGGGAGTGTTTTGAACAATGGGACTGTGGAAGAGATCCTAATATTTTTAGAGATAATCTGGAGTAATATTCAAAACACACTTGTTGCTTTAAGCCTAGAAGCAATAAGAATCCTTTTGTGAAATAGGCTTGTGTCTAGAATTTTTATTTTAATAAAATGTATCTTTTTGAGCAAACGTTCTTTTATTTTTTTCCATTTCGTATTGCACAGACATTTGTTCTTAGATTCTTTTGTTATGTGGACTTTCTTTCAAGTATTCTTTCATTCTCCATTTATGATCATACCAATAATCATTCTTTGAATCAATTATTCTTTGAAATCTTCCTTCGAACCTATAATAGGTTCCCCAGCTATCAACGATGTGAGCAACGTTGTTACTAGCTTAGAGTCTCATTTGAAGTAAGATATGTGTCTAGGGGGATCTTAGGACTTTGAAGATGATAGAGATTGTAACATTATTTCTTGACTTGTTAAGAATGGTAGAACAAGATGGTAAACGGATCCTGCTTTACAAAGGATCAATGAACATTGTGAACCTAGGGGAAAAGAAAGAGGAAAAGATCAGAGCTTACAAAAACAAAGTGAGACATCATTGAGTTATTCCAAGAACTCAAAGATGTTTTTGCACGATTGTATTAAGATATGCCTAGGCTACTTAGACCTATGGATGCTGTTAAGGCTAGAAGAGGTCCATAAGAATGTCAGAAGGACACATGCAGGTGGTTTTACTATGGCCAGGCTAAATATGAAGTTCGGGCACTACTGGTCTACCATAGAAGGGGATTGCATCAGTTATACCGTAAAAACTAAATTGAAGAAGACAAGATTTATGGGCTTATTCCATTTCTTCACAGACTTTTCTATGTGTGGGGCATGGATGTTATGAGGCCAATCTCGTTAAAAGCTCCTAGCAGACATCGAATCATCAAGATGGTAAATGTTACTTCATATGCCAATATTGTAAAGTCGACAATCATCAATTTTTTTTAAAAAAAAGAGATCAGTTGCCGAAAAATTCGTGTTTTATAGTGCACAAATGTGCAACGTCAAAAGTTTACAGTCTGTTCAAAGATCAGGCGCCATGCAGCAAATGTTGTCAAAAAAAAAGTAAAAAAAAAACAAACAAACGAAAACAACGGAAATTATGGAAGATGACCGAGACTTGTAAATATTGGCATAAGAAGCTACCACTTACTCTCTATGCTTACGTTGACCAGGACTTTCGCTGAGGCAACACCTTTCCCGTTGGTTTATGGAATAGAGGTGGTTCTGCCCATGAAAATCGTGATTCCTTTTCTTCGAGCTTTGATTGAGTCAGGAATTGGATGAAGTAGAGGGAAAGAGGTTTGAAAGTATTCATCATAGTCAAATGTGCCAAAAATGGATGATGATGATTTATGATGAAAAGGTTCACCCAAGGAAATTTCATTATATGGACTTGGTATTAAGGAAGATCCCTTCTATGTAAAAGGATTTCAAAGAGAAATGAATGCCAAATGGGAAAAGACCTTATGAGGTAAATAGGGTTTTTTCTGGAGGAGTATTGACTTTGACTGGGGTAAACTTATCTAATCCTGCAAATTCAGATGCAGTCCAGAGATACCTAAAAGAGGAGAGGCCAAGGTGAAAACCTGTAAAGGGCGCTTTGTGACCTTCAAAGAAAAGAGAGAAAAAAATAAAAAGGTAAAAAGAAAAGAAAAAAGAAAAAGAAAAACAGAGAGGCCAAGGTGAAAACTCGCAAAGGGCGCCTTGAGACCAAAGGGGTTTTGAGTTGAAAACCCGAAAAAGGCGGCTCAAATTTTGATCAAAGTAGGGCAAATGGTAGTCTTGCTATACCTGAATTAACAATGAAGAAGTATGTTACGTCTTGGGGCATCGACAAAGTACTCTGGATCCCCTAAACACATATTGAACTCAAAATGGTCCTCAAGAAGTTGGTACAGAGAAGCTCAGTCTAAGATATCTGGGGCACCTAATTCTTGTCTTACCTATTTTGAATTTGCTAACTTTGATTGCCATATTCTTTTCAAGATACGCGTTAATCAAATTCCTTTTATCGCATTGGCTATCCTTGATTAATTGTTTTGAGCTATGCTCCTGATTAATTCCTTCTTGTCCATAGTTGTGATCTTTTTCAAGCATTTTATATTGAAATAACAATTAATGGACTAATAATATTTTCATAAAAGGAGTTTCACATATTACTCTGGAAATTTCTAGATAATACAAGAAACTGAAACAGGACAATTGTTTAAAGAATTTCCATGTGTAGGGGTCGGAGGTACTTGAGAAAATTGAGACTATCTCTTTTGTCCAAATTAAAGAGTTGAGCAATATTGATCCTAAGAGAGGATTATTTCATAAACATCTGTAGTGGGTCATAACATTCGGGGAATGGTATGACAGACCAAATCGATGGAAAAGGTTCAAAGCATACTTCGTGAAGAACGAAGATTGAAACTCTTGATGAACAATGAGCGATGACACCTGAAATAAGAATCCTTTTCATAACATTTTTGCACAATAATATGTTTAATTAGGAAGCATTTGACTCATTTCGATCATGCCATCCTAATCATTAAGTATAAGCATATACCCATTCTACAGGTTATGTAGAAAGCAAATCTGGCATCTTTGAGTTTTGCAAGGAGCAGATTGAAGATAACGATTTGGCAATTCCTGTGTTGGTAGGGAACAGATTGAAGAGAGCAGATCTGGCATCCTTGAGTTTTGCAAGGAGTAGATTGAAAATAACGATCTGGCAATCCCTGTGTTGGCAGGGAGCAGATTGAAGAGAGCAGATATGGCATCCTTGAGTTTTGTAAGGAGCAGATTGAAGACAATGATTTGGCAATCCCTGTATTGGCAGGGAGCAGATTGAAGAGAGCAGATCTGGCATCCTTGAGTTTTACAAGGAGTAGATTAAAAACAATGATCTGGCAATCTCTGTATTGGCAGGGAGCAGATTGGAGAGAGCATATCTGGCATCCTTGAGTTTTGCAATGAGCAGATTGAAGACAAAGATCTGGCAATCCCTGTGTTGGCAGGGAGGAGATTGAAGAGAGCAGATCTGACATCTTTGAGTTTTGTAAGGAGCAGATTGAAGATAATGATCTGGCAATCCCTGTGTTGGCAGGGAGAGATTGAAGAGAGCGGATCTAGCATCCTTGAGTTTTGCAAGGAGCAGATTGAAGACAACGATCTGGCAATCCCTGTGTTGGCAGGGAGCAGATTGAAGAGAGCAGATCTGGCATCCTTGAGTTTTACAAGGAGCAGATTGAAGATAAAGATTTGGCAATCTTTGAGTTGGCAGGGAGCAGATCGAAGATAGTAGATCTGGCAAACCCTAAGTTGGCAGGGAACAGGTCGAAGATAGCAGATCTGGTAATCCTTGAGTTTGCAAGGAGAAGATCGAAGATAGCAGATTTTGCAATCCCTGAGCTTGCAAGGAGCAGATCGAAGATAGCAGATTTGGCAATCCCTGAGCTTGCAGGGAGCAGATCAAAGATAGCAGATTTGGCAATCCCTGAGCTTGCAGGGAGCATATCGAAGATAGCAGATCTGGCAATTCCTGAGTTTGCAAGGAGTAGATCGAAGATAGCAGATTTGGAAATCTTTGAGCTTGCAGGGAGTAGATCAAATATAGCAGATTTGGCAATCCCTAAGCTTGCAGGAAGCAGATCGAATATAGCAGATCTGGCCTTCTTGGAGTTGCAGTGAAGATCAAAGACACCTATTCTGTCTCACTGAGTTTGTTGTGGAGCAGACTAAAGATAGAAGATCTGGCCTTCCTGAAGTTGCAGTAAAGCAGATCAAACACATCAGTCTCGTCTCCCTGAGTTTGCAGTAGAGCAGAATAAAGATAGCGGATATTGCCTTCCTAAAGTTGCAGAAGCAGATTGAAGCTGCCAGACTTATAGTCCAATACCTCTGAAATTGTAGAAGGGTTGGAAGTTATTTGAAGAAGACAAGGACCAAGAAGTCAGAATCCAACAGGATCGAGCAAAATTGGCCCTTTTTTTTAGTCTTTGCTCCATTCTCGTTACACGACAATGAGCAAAGAGGGGCAGCTGTAATAGGCCAATTTAGCCCAGGCCCACACAAAAAATAATAAACCCCCAAAAAATAAAACAAAGTCCAAGTCCAGTCCAAAATTACAAATATATAATTTGGCCCAATCGGAATGGCCCATTACTTGAAAAGATTTAAGGTCCATCTACAAGCTTGACTCATATGAAAATATAATCTTCAAGGATATGCAATCTTAGATATGATATGCAATCTTAGATATGATATGCAATCTTAGAAGATATGATTTTGTAATCTTAGAGATTTAATTTGTAGATACCCTTTAACCTTAACCGTTGATGTAATTGATCTGTACCGTTGGATTTGGGGAGGCTCAACTATAAATAGAGGCCTCTCCCTTCATTGTAAATCACTAGAGTTTTGGGGAAGCAATAAGAATTATTGAGAGCATTCACTCAAATTTCTCTCCCTCTTGCGTTCTTATTATCTGTGGTTTGTTCTTATTTTATTCTTCATTTATCTTCGTTTCTTTTTTAGTTGCTTTCGTCCGGGTTGGATTTTGGTGGAGGAATTTCATTGAATCTTCATATTGTGAGAGTTAGGTTGACTTAAACGTTTTTTTAAACTTTTTTTTTATTAATCCCTATTCTATTGTTTTTCTATTTTTTTTTTAAATTTGTTAGATATTTATTTATTTTGATATTTATATATGCATATTCTTTTTGAAAAATTACTTTATTTATTTTTTATTCATTATTATTTACAATAAATTGTTTTATTATAGATCATCATATATTTCCTCATTTATTATATATATATTATTACTTTAAACCATTTTATATTTAATATCAAACTTTGCCATATTGCTCGTTTTATTAAAATTGTTTTATTATTTTATTCAAAATTTTTCATATATTATTTATCTTGTATTTTTATTTCATATTTGATCTTTTTAAATGCCCCTCTCTATTATGCCTTTTTTTATTTATTTGTTCATTGTTTTAAAATTTAGATTCCATTATTATTATGGCCATTCTTAATATTTTTTTTAGCATTATCATTGTCTTTATTCATGTTATTTACTATTTTACTTTAATTCTTTCTTTTTAATTGTCTATATTAGCGTTAAATATTAATCTGTTGTAGCGACGTAAATATTTTAGCTTGGTCGCTAATTGGGGTGTTTGATTGAAAGTTTAAAAACCGAGGTTTGATTTTAAAAAGGGAGCCGCCACCAATCTTTTTTCTAGGTGTGATCGGACACCTAATAAATCCTCTTTTAGCAGAAAAATTTATTTTTAAGTAACAGGAAGGCCGCGTTTAGGTCTACGTCAAAGTTCAGAGAAAAATAGGGCTCGGGAGTCGGTTACGCACGAGGAAGGCATTAGCACCCTCGTGACGCCCAAAATTGGTATCTTGTTAAATACATGTTGTCTTAATGATTTAAAGACAAGAATTTTCAAATTTTTGATTCTTTAGAAGGACGTATCGGTTTCAACACGAGCCGACACAATTCACCCAACATAGCAGTGAAATTGTCGACTTAGTTTTAGATTGGGATGTTGCCTCGTAGATTGAAATTAATTAAACAAGAATGAGGTTTTGAGATAACGAAAAACAAATTGATATGAAGTAAAAATAAATAAAAGGTTAGAAACACATTGAAACAAATGATAAATATGACAATAATATTAAAACAATAACAATGTATGCGATATTAAACATAGTAATAATAGTGTTAAACACGAAATAAAGACGGATATATATATACATAAACATATGATAATAATAAGTGGGGTAATGAAAACATAATATTAAAAATACTAATAATGCTATATATATACATATACATATTAAAATATACACGTAATAATCGGAATAAAAAAAATATATACATAGTAGTCTTAAAAATATGTACATAATATACGTAAAATATATGTTAGAAATAATAATAATATTAAAAAAGTATATCCATAATATGTAAAGTATTAAAAGTATAATATAAAAACATACTGTATAGATAAGTATTAAGTAGAAAATAATACTAATACTAATAATAGTAAAAGACTAATAAATAATAGGTTTAGTAATAATAATAGGGATAAGATAAAAATATAAACGAGTGAAAGAAATATATATTTAAAAAGTAAAAAATAATAATAAGTATAATGGCAATACATAATAATAAATAATATTAAAACTAAAAATAGTAAAAATAATATAAAAATCAAGTTAAATCTGGAAACGGACACAATTGGGATCAAAATAGAGTTCTAGGGGTAAGTTTAAAAAGAAATAAAAGAAAAGGATTAAATTGTATGCGCGACAAACAGTGGGGGTCTAAAAAGCAAATTTCCCAAGCCTTTAAAACGCGCAGTGGTGTGGAGGACCGACTTGCAAAGCGCGACAAGTTTCGGGGCCTAATTAAAATAACGGAATAAGTGTGGGCAGGACCCAATCGAACGCCAACGTAAAAAAGGGAGCACCAAACGCACAATTGTCCCCTCAACGTGAAACACGTGGGTCCTGGGGGTATTTGGATCGGGTCTCAACTCGTAAGCCTATATGGCTTATACGACGTCGTTTATAGCAAAGGAAAAAAAGAAAACCCTAAGTTTGAGCCTTTAACCACATTAGCAGACAGCAAAGGAGAAAAAAAAGTTTTGGTTCCTCATGCCCGCACTCAGCCAACCCCCAGCCTCCGATTGAGCACCCTTTCGCATCCTAGAACGGCGGTGGGCTACCCACGCAGGCACTGTTTAAGGCCGCATCTTGAGAGCTAGCGATCTCGGCCCCTCCTTACTTCGATTGCCACGAAGAGGACGGGTTCCAATCGTCAAGGTAAGTCACCCTTTTTTGGTTTATTCCCTTTTGAAACACCCTAAACCAAAATGCAAACCCAAAACGGGCAAAAATCTCGCTCAAAAGACCGAATCTGAGCAAGAACGATTCAGATCTGGGACCCGATCGTCACACGAAGGTAAAGTTTCGAACTTCATTATTAATTTATGTATGTAGTAGATGAAAAACGAAAACATAGGTTAGAGATTCCTTAGAAATATACCTTTTGTTTATGTTTTCTATTCGAAAAAATACGTTCTTTTTGTATTTTAAAAAAAAACGTAAGTTTTACAATCGGTTTATGGGCTTATATAGCCGATTACAAACAAATTTTTTAGTCTATTCGCTACTGCTTTGTCACTTCGTTTGCTACTATTACTTTTCTGCTGTTGCTACTGTTGTTTCTCTACTGTTGCTACTGCTTTGCCTCGGTTCTGTTTTGTACTTTCTCTTTCGTTTCTATTTTGCTTCATTTACAGGTCTATCGGGAGTCAACGGGGGCTAGTCGTTGCTATTTTGGTGCTAGTATGCCAGAGAGGTGAACCTCGGGGAGAGGGACCTCGAGACGAGGTACCGATGGTGCGTTCGAGGCACGTGGGGGAGAAGCCAACGGCACCTAGGGTTTCTGCTTCCGCTGAACTAATTTAGGTCTTGGGCCTACCAAAATTTGGGCTAGGGTTTTTAGTCAGGCTCCGGGTTTGGGTCAAATGGGGATTAGATTTTGGTTAAATTGGGTTAAGGAATTTGGGTTTGAAATTTAATTGTGTTGGGTAGGTTTAATTCGGGTATGGGCTTAGGTGGGTCTGCTGGGGTGTTAATTTGGTTTTAATTCGGGCCTTTTTTGTAATTGGATTTTGGGTTTAAAGGTTTTGTTGTAGTTTGGGTTTTATTTTTGGTAATTTGGTATGTAAATGGACTTTTGTTATTTAATTATTTGGTTTTGTTTTCTATCTTGGGCCCCGGGCAGTTTTGGGCTTCTATAGTTGCCCCTCTTTGCTCATTATCGTGCAACGAGGATAGAGCAAAGACTTGTAAGGAAGACCAAATTTGCCCAATCTTACTGAGTCTTGACTTGCTTTGGTGCTCCTCTTTTCCAAGTAGTCTCGTTTTCATCCATCGCATCCAGTTTGCTTTGATTCAATCCATCGCGCTTCAGAGAAAAAGGACTTATAGCTTTAATCTGCCCGCATCTTTAGGGTATAACTTCGATCTGTTTCACTGCTCTTCAGGGTGATAAAACTTGCAACTTCGACCTACTCCATTGCAACTTTAATGAGGCAAAATCTGCATCTTTGATCTACTCCGATCTTTATTCTCGGCACGTGACCCGAGGTTCTACTCACCTCTCGCAATATGAGTCGACTTTTGAAAAACGTAAATTGAAAGTACCTCAGCGTGTGACCCGAGGCTCAATTCACTTCTCGCAATACGAGTTGACTTTTTAAAAAAACAAAAATTGAAAATACCTCAGCTTGTGACCTGAGGCCCAACTCACTTCTCGCAATATGAGCTGATTTTTGAAAAACATAAATTGAAAATACCTCAGCGTGTGACTTGAGGCCCAACTCACTTCTCGCAATATGAGTTGATTTTTGAAAAACATAAATTAAAAATACCTCAGCGTGTGACCTGAGGCCTAACTCACTTCTCGCAATATGAGTTGATTTTTGAAAAACATAAATTGGAAATACCTCAGCGTGTGACCTGAGGCCCAACTCACTTCTCGCAATAGAGTTAGTTTTTGAAAAACATAAATTGGAAATACCTCAGCTTGTGACCTGAGGCCCAACTCATTTCTCGCAATATGAGTTGCTTTTTGAAAAACGTAAATTGGAAATACCTTAGCGTGTAACCTAAGGCCCAACTCACTTCTCGCAATATGAGTTGATTTTTAAAAAACATAAATTTAAACATAGTACCGAAACATATCGTCTGGTGAAATTCCGGTGTTTTTCCTTGATTCAGTACAGATAAAGCCTTTGGCTCTGCTGGGGTACCTGTATATGTCATGCATGATGTTATCATGATATACATATGTTTGTCTTAAATGTCTTTATGCCTATATGATTATGCTATGCGCCTTTAACTTATTTGTCATATTTTTGTGATGATCTGTATTCTTTGCTTTGATTTTTTACTCTCTTTTTATACTTTGTACCCGTCTTTAAGCTTTACGAGTGATCTACGTTTCTCAGATATCGCCTTTTTGCCCCCTGCTAAACTTTGTCCTTATTTTGGAAACTTTCGTACTTACCAAATTCTCAACCAGGTAATACTCAACATTACTTTTGTTTGGAGTATGTCATTTCACTATTTATCATTCAAATAAACCATACAAAAAGATTCATGAAAATGGTCTAAATAGGTGCAAAAGGATGCCCCACACTCATATTTATTTCAAAGTAACAAAGAAAGAAAGTTGACCAAAAAGGTTAAAAGAGTCATGAAGCAAGAAAAAGGAATTGCTTTTAGTGGATACAAAGGTTCTGGATATTCAACGTATGAACTTTTCCACGTTTCTTAACCAATAATCTTTTCGAACATGGCTTCTTGTGTATAGGATTTCAAGCTATTGAAGATGCTTCGAATACTGTAGTCTTACTATTTGACTCACTGCTCGAATCATTCTATTCCTTGGGCCCAAATCTGCCTCATTAGGATGCCCTTTCGGGTTTTCATCCTAATCTTTTTGTTTATCAAGACGCCCTTTTCTGGTTTTCATCCTGATCCCTTATTTTTTTTAGGCGTAATACTTCTTCACAACATCAGCGTTTATTGGGTTCGATAACTCCTTCCCATCCATCTCAGTGAGAATCAAAGCTCCACCCGAGAAGGCTTTCTTTACGACATATGGTCCTTCCCAATTTGGTGCCCATTTTCCTCGTAAGTCTTTTTGTATTAGGAGAATCTTCCTGAGCACGAGTTCTCCTTCGTGGAATTCTCTTGGCCGTACCTTCTTGTCGTGGGCTGCGGTCATTCTTTTCTAGTACATCTATCCGTGGTAGATTGCCTTCAAGCGTTTCTCTTCGATGAGATTTAGCTGGTCATATCGAGCTTGAACCCATTCTGCTTCCTCTATTTTTGACTCCATTAAGACTCGTAGAGAGGGGATCTCCACTTCGATAGGTAGGACAGCTTCCATTCCATAGACCAGCGAGAAGGGAGTTGCTCCCGTAGATGTCTGTACGGATATGCGGTATGCATACAAAGCGAATGGTAACTTCTCATGCCAGTCTTTATATGTCTCTGTCATTTTTCCAATAATCTTTTTAATATTTTTGTTGGCCGCTTCAACAGCCCCGTTCATCTTCGGGCGATAGGGCGAGGAGTTATGATGCTTTATTTGAAATTGCCCGCACACTTCCTTCATAATTTTGTTGTTCAAATTTAAAGCATTATCTGAAATGATTCTCTCAGGCAAACCATATCGACAAATGATTTCCTTTTTCAAGAATCTGCAGACTGCAGTCTTCGTCACATTAGCAAATGAAGCAGCTTCTATCCATTTCATGAAGTAGTCTATAACCACAAAAATGAATCGGTGTCCATTAGAAGCTTTTGGGGAAATTGGCCCTATAACATCCATGCCCCACATAGAAAAAGGCCACAGAGAAGTCATGACATGAAGGGGCGAAGGGGCTACATGAATCTTATCGCCGTAAATTTGACATTTGTGGCACTTTCTTGCATAACTAATGCAGTTACTTTCCATCATCGACCAGTAGTAACCGAGTCTTATAATCTTCTTGGCCATAGTGAAACCATTGGCATGCGTTGCACAGATTCCTTCATGGACATCTTCGAGTATTTTCTTGGCTTCAATAGCATCTACGCATCTCAGAAGCACTTGATCTTTTCCTCTTTTGTACAAGACGTCCCCATCAAGAACAAATCCCACTGACATTCTTCTGATTGTTCTTTTGTCGTTCTCATCTGCTTGTTCGGGATACTTTTGATTCTTGACATATTCTAAGATATCGTAGAACCATGGCCGTCCGTCTGCCTCTTTCTCAATGTTACAACAGTGTGCAGGGACCTCGTATATGCTCATTTTGAGGGGCATTATTTCTGCTTCTCTACTTGCTTTGAACATTAAGGCCAAAGTGGCCAAGGCATCAGCTAGTTGGTTTTCTTCTCGTGGGAAGTAATTAAAAGTTACTTCTTCGAATTCTTTAATCAATTCAGCCACTAGATCGCTGTACTTAATCAATTTCAGATCCCTCACTTCCCAATCTCTACGGATTTGGTAAATCACTAAGGCTGAGTCCCCGTACACCTCTAGGGTTTTGATGTTTCGTTCAATGGCTGCGCGAAGTCCCATGATACAAGCCTTATATTCCGCTATGTTATTGGTACAGAAGAAGTTCAGTCTTGCAGTGAACGGATAATGATTCCCCTCTGGTGATACTAGGATTACTCCAATTTCATGCCCCAAGGTATTCGATGCGCCATCAAAACTCATCTTCCATGGCTTCTCTTTTGATGATTCAGATTTTTTTTCGTGACGCACATTAAGTCTTCGTCTGGGAAATCAAATCTCAAAGGCTCATATTCCTCTGTTGTCCGAGTTGTCAAGAAGTCAGCTATTGCACTTCCTTTTATCGACTTTTGACTCACATAGGCGATGTCGTATTCCGATAGTAGGATCTGCCATTGTGCAATTCTTCCTAAGAGTGCGGGTGATTCCATCATGTACTTTATTGGGTCTAGCTTCGAGATTAACCATGTCGTGTGATACAACATATATTGCCTGAGCCTCCGAACTACCCAAACCAAAGCGCAACAGAATTTTTTGATTGACGGATACTTTGCCTCATATTCTGTGAACTTTTTGCTGAGGTAGTACATCACTTTTTCTTTCTTTCCTGATTCGTCATGTTGCCCCAGTACGCAACCCATTGAATTTTCGAACACGGTCAGAGACAAAATTAAAGGCCTTCTTGGAGTTGGCGGTACTAGCACCGAGGGACTAGACAAATACTGTTTTATCTTGTCAAAAGCCACCTGGCATTCCTCAGAAAAAAGATTCGAAGTGGATTCCATTCTCCTGGGTTGTTTTTTCGAAGGATTCGAAAAATTGGGTTGCACTGGTTGGTTAGTTGAGCAATGAATCGGGCGATGTAATTTAACCTTCCCAAAAATCCTCTGACTTCTTTCTACGTGCGCGGAAGTGGTAATTCTTGTATGGCTTTTATCTTATCTGGATCAACCTCAATACCTCTTTCACTGACAATGAAGCCTAGCAACTTTCCCGAGGTAGCCCCGAATGTACATTTGGCTGGATTAAGCTTCAGTTGAAACTTTCTCAATCTTTCGAACAACTTCTTGAGGTTCACAACATGCTCTTTTTCCCCTCGGGATTTAGCAATCATATCATCGACGTAGACTTCTATTTCTTTATGCATCATGTCATGGAATAATGTCACCATGGCCCTCTGATATGTTACCCCAGCATTCTTTAATCCGAACGACATCACCTTGTAACAGAATGTCCCCCACATCGTTATGAATGTGGTTTTCTCCATATCTTCAGGAGCTATCTTGATCTGATTATACCCCGAGAATCTATCCATAAAGGAAAATAATGAATGTTTTGCTGTGTTATCCACTAATGTATCAATGTGCGGTGAGGGAAAATTATCTTTGGGACTCGCTCGATTCAAGTCGTGACAATCCACACACATTTGTACTTTGCCATCTTTCTTCGGTACCGGGACTATATTAGCCACCCATTCAGGAAATTTAGAGGCTTGTAAGAAACCAGCATCAAATTGCTTCTTGACTTCTTCTTTTATTTTCAACAGCATTTCAGGTGTCATCCGTCTTAGCTTTTGTTGAATAGGTTTGCATTCTGGTTTCAATGGGAGTTTATGGACCACTATATCCTCATCCAATCCTGGCATGTCCTGATACGACCATGCGAATACATCTTTATACTCACGAAACAAAGCAATCAAGTTATGCCTGGTGTCCCCTGAAATGGAGGTCCCAATTTTCACTTCTTGCCTCTTTTCTTCAGTTCTCAAGTTTATTGTTTCAATAGATTCTTGATGAGGTAGGATCTGTTTATCCTCTTGTTCCACCATTCTTAGCAAGTTAGGAGATGAGACATAGTCTTCGGCATTTTCCTCAGCCTCGAATTCTCCTAAGCAAACAGCCTTCTCAAAATCGATTTCAAGACTCGTAACGGGTTTGTTCATGTCGTTGATATCTGAGCACCTGAAAGTTGAATGGAAAAGGAGACTATAGAGGGGCATCAAAGTATTGGAAACAACAAGCAAAATGTTATGACATGGTATGAGGTAAATGTAAGGACAGGCTGTGAAATGAGAGAATAATTATGAAGTTAATGAGAATGTAAAAGGTCATGACAAAATGCATCTTCACTGATATTCATTTAAAGGATAAAGAGCGAACGCAAGCTCTTACGAAAAGAATCTCATTAAATTTAGGGACACAAAAGAACGTTAACATCGAGCATTACTCTGAGGGAGACTTAAAAACTACAAGAAGGTCCTCAGCAGTCCAATTGTTCAGCTTGAAACCCGGAGGACAATGGCGTATCACTGAAACGTCTTTAATTGCCTCAGCCTCTTTGTCAATGACATTTATACTGATATTCTGAAAACCCTTTTCGATTAATACCAGTGTGCTTCGTGAACTATCTTGCCCCGGGTATATCATTCCTGCAGATGTAAACGTTCTTGAGAAAGGAGGGTACTCTATGGGCTCCCATTCTAGTTCTCAGCCTAAGGTTCTCGTAATCCTTCTTTCCTGATCCTTCTTCCACTGTTTTCTTCTTTGACGCGCATCTGGTTGGAACCCTAAACCTTATCGAGCTTTGTGATGTACTGGCTTTAAAGCCTTAACTATCCCTTGCTGATATCTCTCCAAGCTTTTTCTCGCTCGGGCTCCCCTTCCTACAGTCAGCTTGATTCTCATCCTGGTATTTCTAGACAGCTTAGGCATGGGAATTCTGTTTCCCTCAGCAACAAATGTGGCATTGAAAAATTCGAGAGATCGAAAGGAACATTCCACTGCATCTTTGCTTACTTCAAGGTACGGTGCATCAGCAGAGATAGATGCGACAATGTCTTCTTCGCCCTCGACTGTAACCAAACAGCCATCCATGATAAACTTCATCTTTTGATAGAGGGATGACGGGACTGCTCCAGCAGAATGGATCCAGGGCCTTCTCAAAAGGCAGTTATAGGAGGTGTAATGTCCATGACCTGGAACTCAACATCATATATGTAAGGACCCACTTCTAAAGGGATCTCGATTTTTCCCATGACTTCTCGTCTTGTCCCATCGAATGCCCTTACTGTGGAATGAAAAGGCCTTAGATAGGACAGATCTATCGGAATCCAGGATAGCGTTGCCAAAGGCATGACATTGAGTGCCGACCCGTTATTGATGAGCACGTTCGGTATTATGTAATCCTTGTAGCGGGTTGTGATGTGCAATGCTTTTACGGAGCCTCTACCATTCGGCGGTATTTCATCATCGCTAAAAGAAATGAAATTATCCGCGTTTAGGTTATTCCCCCATCTATCAAGCTTCTCAATAGATATATTGTTTGCCACGTAAGCTTGATTTAACACCTTCAACAAAGTGTTCTAGTGTGGCTCTGAATTCAATAGTAGAGACAATACCGAGATTCGTGCTGGCTGCTTGTTCAATTGTTACATCACATTATATTCACTATGCTTGATAAACTTTAAGAATTCCTGTGCTTCCTCCTCGTCCACAGGCTTTTTAGCTTCTTGTTGTTCGAGTGGATATTCATGCTCATCTCTGGCCTCGTGCATCAGTGCCTTTCCTTTCTGTTTCAAGTCACTATTTTTCTTCGTCGGCTCAAACTCTTTAGAATAACACATCCTACTGCGGGTGAAATGACCTACTTCTCCAATACTTCCGATCGCGGCTTCAGACTTTTCACCTTCAGGTGTGATGATGTTGACATTTATTTCCATGGTACTGCTTTGTCGTCCTTGTAAGGGAAATGAGATGGTACTTTAATTATCACTTTTGGTTTCACTGGCTCCTTCTTCGTGTCGTAATAAATTATCAGTGATCGGTCGGTTCTATACAGGAAACCTGACAATTAATTGTCAGAGGCACATATTTCTCCTTTATTGGCCTCTTCACTTTTGTTAAAAATCCCAATCTCCTTATTATCCATCATATTTTGAAGTAATCTTCTAAATTCTTCACAGGACTAAATGTCGTGCCCTTCAATACCATGGAAGTCGCAAAAACCTTGACCTCCTTCTTCGAGAGCTCTGTCGGGGCAACTGAGCAATCCCTTCTCAACCAGTACCTCCTAGAATTTCTGCAGAGGTGTCTTTACTTCCGAAACATAGCTTTTGGTTTGCCAGTTGCTCTCCTCCGTCACCACGCTCACATTCCTTTCGCTGTGGTTAGGGAATGGGTTCCCAGCCGTATTGCTAGCACCATCAAATCGCAGAATGCCTGCATCAATAAGTCCTTGAACCCTCATTTTAAAGGTAAGGCAATTTTCCGTGGAATACCCCTGATTCTCAGCATGGTATACGCAACTAGCATTTGGATCGTACCATTTCGGGTATGGAGGCTTCAGGGGTGCCATATAATGCAGGGATATCAATTGTTTCTCCAAAAGTTTTGGGTACAGTTCCCCATACGACACAAGAATAGGAGTAAATTGAGGTTTCTCGAGATTGGGTCTTGCTGGCCTTTGCTCGTTTTTGGGTTGGCCTTGGGCGTGCATTGTATTTTGTGGGAACGTGGGTCAGGAGGTGGTGTTTGGTAGTAAGGGTTTTGGGGAGGATAATAGAAGTTTGGAGGTGGGTGATATTGAGGTCAGGGCTAGTTTGGATACGGACTAGGGGTATAACGGCTTCCAGTTCTTAGCATATAGGCTTTTGGTTCTTTCTTCTTCATAGGCGCTGCCCTTTTTGAACTTTCTTGACCTTCCATTCTCCCGCTCTTGACAGCATTCTTTATAAGCTCGCCGGATATTACAATATCTGCAAAGTCCTTCGTGGCACTTCCCACTAGTTTGTCATAAAACGGCACCTTTAAGGTGTTGATAAAGAGGACGGTTATCTCAGTTTTTGTTAGTGGAGGTTCCACTTGGGCCGAGACGTCCCTCCATCTCTGCGTTTACTGTCTAAAAGTTTCTGACGGCTTTTTCTCTATCATTTACAAAGTCATCTGGTCGGGCACTATATCAGACACATGTTTATACTGTTCACAAAACGCTGACGCCAGGTCCTTCCATGATTGGATCCTTTCTTTACTAAGCTGATTATACCATCAATGAGCTGATCCGACCAGGCTGTCTTGAAAGTAGTGTATGAACAGCTTGTCTTCGTTCACATAACCGGTCATCTTCCGGTAAAACATGACAAGATGCACTTTTGGACATCTTGTCCCATCGTACTTTTCAAAATCAAGTACCTTAAATTTCAGAGGTAGAACCAGATCGGGCACCAAGCTAAGCTCTTTAGCGCTTAATGCAGAGAAGACCTCAGTGCCTTCTATCGCTTTGAGTCTTTCCTCCAAGCTCCTATACTTCTCTTGAGCCTCGTGATCATCCATTTTTAACCTGGCTATTTCTGCTGGATCATCTAAATCTGGAACCATAGGATTGGTAAGAGTAGCTCCGGGGTTTGACACAAATATTCCTTGCCCTAGATGGGCAGGTGGCATAGGTTGTTGCTCTAGGCCTGTAGGTTCCCCTTGAGTGTGCCCTCTTTGTGCTGCGTGGGATTGTGGTGGAGTGAATTCTAGTGGATAGAGTGGATCTTGATCGAGATTAACCCTAGACTGAGGTTCTATAACGTCGGGGCTCTGCATGGGTCCCTTTCCCTTGACCTTTTGTTCCTTTTGATCCTTTTGTTCAAGTGATTCCTCTCGAGATCTCACCATCAGATCCCTCGTCTCCTGCTGTGATTTAGCCAATTGTTCTTGTAATTCCCTTTGTACTCTTTCCATCCTTTTGATTCTTTCGTTGAATTCAGCCTCCATTACTCTAGCTTGTCGGTGCGTTCTATACGAATGGCGTGATTCCAGGTTTCTAGGGTTGCAACTGCGAATTATATGATTTTAACCTTAGTGAATGATTATGGGATATGTACATGCAATGAATGAATGCATAAATGTCATATGAATGTTAGTCATGAATGCGTATGCAAAAATTTAGCGTTGATTTCAAGATAGCCCCTATTTAGGCATTTCATTTATCAAAAGAGTCTATTACAAAACATTTTGTCATCTTTTGATTCAGCCGTTACACAAACTTCCTAGCTATATCGATATATTTCTTTATTCGTTCTAAGAATTCTGATATACTTGATCTTTGGCTCGGAGGGAATTGGCAACTGAGATCTTCTACTTCATCTTATAGTTGTACCACGTGCATAGCTGCCTTACGAATTTTATTGATCAAATAGCTAAGATTCTCGTTCTTTTCATGGAGGGCTCTTTCGTAAGCGCAGGTATCTCTGTCATATTGACCATTTTTTTCTTCCAAGGCCTCTAGAAGAGTATCTAGCTGTTGTTGACGAGCTTGCAGCGTATCTTCTAAATCTCGTATTTTCTCTCTTAGCTCCTGACGTTCGGATCGACCAGTCATTAATTTGGTAGACACAGCTTCGTATTCGGCGCTCTTCTTCCTTAGTTCTATCATAGCCTGCGCAGCCTTTTCCTCTTCTTTCTTCGCTTTCCCTTTCCAAAATTCCATCCTGCCTTTGATGTTGCTTAATTCTTCTTTCCATTCTGCTGACGACTTGCCCAGTCCACTATTCTTTATAGTGCCCCTTAACCTTTTATTTTCCAGATGAAGATCTCTTAAGTCATTTCTTACGACTTTAGCTTTTTTTTGCACTTTCTCAGTTCTGGATCTTTTAATCTGAACGTCGATCTTCAGCTGGTAGTTTTCTTTTTGAAGAGTACTAAGGTCCCGTAACATTTTGGCGTTTTCGCATTCGAATTCCTGTCTGGGCATTTCAAGCTCGGATGGCATTTCTTCCGAGAAAGGATTTTGGAATGTGTAATTCATCGACGAGACTATTCACCCGTTGCTTTCTCCATATGTTCTAATCTTGGGTGAGAGTATCAGCGTATAGAGCAAACTCCATCAGATGAATTTTCTTCCAAGATTTCGCAGTGCCTCATACCCTCTTCATATAACCCTCACCCGCAAAAGCAAACTTGGACTGTGCTAATCCTCCAGTGGCGGGTATGAATTGCCGTGAAGAAAATTACCTTTGAACCATTAACGGAGCATATCCAACTCCTCCCTATAAACCGAGTAGAGGCACCCAGTCTTAGTTTCCAACTTTGTATAATAGAACCGATGGACGTATCCACGGTGCTCTCCAAGTTACATCCTCAGCGCGGAGGTTCTGAAAAACTGAAACCCAATGTTGTTCGGTAACCTCCTTTGGCCATTCTTTCTCAAGATAAGCTTCCAACGGGGTAAATATTTTTGAAAACATATGGAACGGTATGCGCTCTACTTTCTAGAAGTGGCTCAAAATCCAAACATTGAGTAACTGTGCACATCCGATAAAACGTTATTCCCCTTTCCTCCTACAACTACTTAGGGATCTGAAGGTTTCGGCCAAGATAGTCGGGACAGGGTTGATTCCTTGTTTTAGTCTTTCAAAGAAATCCATTACTGCAACTTTGATATGTCCGAGAACTTTCGGGAAGACGATCAATCCGTAAATAGCCAAAGCAAATAGATTCACTCTCTTCAACATATCGAGATGATTTAGAACCAAATCTCGTAGGGAAAACCACGGGATACAAATGACTTCATTCTTCTTCTTTATCTATTTTTCGGTCCATGTGTCAGTCATGTCTGTTAATTTCACTAACTTTTTCTTGAAGGTCATCGACTTGGGCTCTTTCACATATATCTTATAGAATTATACATTATCAACACGAAGTAAAGCAACATACTCTTCTACAGTCGGAGTCATGTCTTCTTGATTGGAAGTAAAACATTGGTAAGCCGGATCCAAAAATCTGATTATGGCTTGAATAATCGCTCGCCTATGTTGATAGCGATCAGGTTGGCTATATCTCCGTACCTTTCAGTGAAGATGCCCCTAGTGTCCGCGTCCCACTGTTTCCAAATCCAAATCGAATCTTCAAGATTATTTTGACGAACATTCACAGTTACGTGCTCAGAAAGATCGGAAACGCATCCTTCCACTAGACTGTCCCATTTCTCTTTTCGAGTTTTCAGAGACCAATCCCGAACCACGGCATTTTTCTTGGTTGTTTGTATAATCGACTCTTCCATCAGAAACCCGTTTTTTGGCAACCGATCTCTAGTCAACACCTTGCTAATATGATGCCTATAATGCAAGATGAAAAATAAAACGACGAAAAACAACCCTTGGTTAGTAATAAAATATAGGTAAAAAAACATGAAAAATTTAACAAATTAGGCTACCCAATCTAGTTTATTAAACAAACTCGTTCCCCTTGCATGACAAGTGAAAATGCAAAAGGTTGGAGGCGTTTCTCCCGTGTACTTATCTTGGTGACTACTAAATGGACGGAGGTTCGGCATGGCTCTAGTTAGGTGGCTTGTACGGTTCACTATATGCGGTTTCGGTTCTAGATAGGTACTCGAATTATCCGTATTGTCATCTACTAAGATTAGTACAGGGCCTCGGTCATGGCCCATCATAGGCTTACGAGTCCAATTCGAGGGATTACATTTACTTATGCCTATACGGAGGGACAAGTTAACTCACGAAAGCATAAGTCATATGTAACCCGAAAGTATTCACTAGCCTGTGCAGAGGAACGAGTTAACTCACGAAGGCATAGCGTTTACTTTCACTTAAACGGACGGAGTCCGGGTATAGAGCTCATGTTATGCAAAAATGCACGTGAACGGTGTGTGGGGAGAAACTTACAAACCCTCGTTTTATTTTAAGACTAATAAAAGCTAAAACCATAAAAACTCAGAGCTGAAAAACAAAAATACAAAACAAGTTAGAAAAATATTTACAACAGGATGCAAATGCTTGATTTTTCAAAAAACAAAATTTACGGATCACGACTAAATATTAATTTGAACAAAGAATTTTGAAAATTTTGACAACACGCGCTTAATTCGACTCGACTCTCAAAAGGCTTTCCCCAGTAGAGTCGCCAGCTATAGCGACGTAAATATTTTAGCTTGGTCGCTAATTGGGGTGTTTGATTGAAAGTTTAAAAACTGAAGTTTGATTTTAAAAAGGGAGCCGCCACCGATCTTTTTTCTAGGTGTGATCGGACACCTAATAAATCCTCTTTTAGCAGAAAAATTTATTTTTAAGTAACAGGAAGGCCGCGTTTAGGTTTACATAAAAGTTCAGAGAAAAATAGGGCTTGGGAGTCGGTTACGCACGAGGAAGGTATTAGCACCCTCGTGACGCCCAAAATTGGTATCTTGTTAAATACGTGTTGTCTTGATTTTCAAAAATACGAGCTCAACGTAACATTTAATCATGATCCGATTTAAAGACAAGAATTTTCAAATTTTTGATTCTTTAGAAGGACGTCCCGGTTTCAACACGAGCCGACACAATTCACCCAACATAGCAGTGAAATTGTCGACTTAGTTTTAGATCGGGACGTTGCCTCTTAGATTGAAATTAATTAAACAAGAATGAGGTTTTGAGATAACGAAAAACAAATTGATATGAAGTAAAAATAAATAAAAGGTTAGAAACACATTGAAACAAATGATAAATATGACAATAATATTAAAATAATAACAATGTATGCGATATTAAACATAGTAATAATAGTGTTAAACACGAAATAAAGACGGATATATATATATACACATAAACATATGATAATAATAAGTGAGGTAATGAAAACATAATATTAAAAATACTAATAATGCTATATATATACATATACATATTAAAATATACACGTAATAATAGGAATAAAAATATATATATACATAGTAGTCTTAAAAATATGTACATAATATACGTAAAATATATGTTAGAAATAATAATAATATTAAAAAAGTATATCCATAATATGTAAAGTATTAAAAGTATAATATAAAAACATACTGTATATATAAGTATTAAGTAGAAAATAATACTAATACTAATAATAGTAAAAGACTAATAAATAATAGGTTTAGTAATAATAATAGGGATAAGATAAAAATATAAACAAGTGAAAGAAATATATATTTAAAAAGTAAAAAATAATAAGTATAATGACAATACATAATAATAAATACTATTAAAACTAAAAATAGTAAAAATAATATAAAAATCAAGTTAAATCTGGAAACGGACACAATTGGGATCAAAATAAAGTTCTAGGGGTAAGTTTAAAAAGAAATAAAAGAAAAGGATTAAATTGCATGCGCGAAAAATAGTGGGGGTCTAAAAAGCAAATTTCCCAAGCCTTTAAAACGAGCAGTGGTATGAAGGACCGACTTGCAAAGCGCGACAAGTTTCGGGGCCTAACTAAAAAAATGGAATAAGTACGGGCAGGACCCAATCGAATGCCAACGCAAAAAAGGGAGGACCAAACACACAATTGTCCCTTCAACACGAAACACGCGGGTCCTGGGGGTATTTGGATTGGGTCTCAACGGGTAAGCCTATATGGCTTATACGACGTCGTTTATAGCAAAGGAAAAAAAGAAAACCCTAAGTTTGAGCCTTTAACCACATTAGCAGACAGCAAAAGAGAAAAAAAAAAGTTTCGGTTCCTCATGCCCGCACTCAGCCAACCCCCAGCCTCCGATCGAGCACCCTTTCGCGTCCTAGAACGGCGGGGGGCTACCCACGCAGGCGCTGTTTAAGGCCGCATCTTGAGAGCTAGCGATCTCGGCCCCTCCTTACTTCAATTGCGACGAAGAGGACGGGTTCTGATCGTCAAGGTAAGTCACCCTTTTTTGCTTTATTCGCTTTTAAAACACCCTAAACCCAAATGTAAACCCAAGACGGGCAAAAATCTCGCTCAAAAGACCGAATCTAAGCAAAAACGATTCGGATCCGGGACCCGATCGTCACACGAAGGTAAAGTTTCGAACTTTATTATTAATTTATGTATGTAGTAGATGAAAAACGAAAAAATAGGTTAGAGATTCCTTAGAAATATACCTTTTGTTTCTATTTTCTATTCGAAAAAATACGTTCTTTTTGTTCTTTTTGTATTTTTAAAAAAAGTGTAAGTTTTACAATTGGTTTATGAGCTTACATAGCGATTACAAACAAATTTTTTAGCCTATTCACTACTGCTTTGTCACTTCGTTTGCTACTGTTGCTTCTCTGCTGTTGCTACTGTTGTTTCTCTGCTGTTGCTACTGCTTTGCCTCGGTTCTGTTTTGTGCTTTCTCTTTCATTTCTGTTTTGCTTCATTTGCAGGTCCATCGGGAGTCAACGAGGGCTAGTCGTTGCTATTTTGGTGCTAGTATGCCAGAGAGGTGAAACTCGGGGCGAGGGACCTCGAGACGAGGCACCGATGGTGCGTTCGAGGCATGTGGGAAAGAAGTCAACGGCGCCTAGGGTTTCTGCTTCCGCTGAAGTAATTTAGGTCTTGGGCCTACCAGAATTTGGGCTAGGGTTTTTAGTCAGGCTCCGGGTTTGGGTCAAATGGGGATTAGATTTGGGTTAAATTGGGTTAAGGAATTTGGGTTTGAAATTTAATTGTGTTGGGTAGGTTTAATTCGGGTATGGGCTTAGGTGGGTCTGCTGGGGTGTTAATTTGGTTTTAATTCGGGCCTTTTTTTGTAATTGGATTTTGGGTTTAAAGGTTTTGTTGTAGTTTGGGTTTTATTTTTGGTAATTTGGTATGTAAATGGACTTTTGTTATTTAATTATTTGGTTTTGTTTTCTATCTTGGGCCCCGGGCAGTTTTGGGCTTCTACATCTGTTATGCAATATTTTTTTAAAAAATATGTTTATGTTTTTATTATGCATTAGCGCAACATTTTATTCAAATCATTGTTTTAAAATATATCCCATTTAATTGCCGCTTTTTATCCAAAATTTGTTTTTTAAATTAAGGCAATATTTGACATTTGGGAATTTTAAAAGAATCGTGCTCTAACTTACTGGGCTTCGATTTTTCTCATTAAGTCTAAATGATTAAATACCCTTTTCAAGTTAAAACGTGTGATTTTCAAATAAAAACTATCTTTGAGAATTTAAGATGTTGCGTCCTAACTTACTGGATGTGATATTTTGATATTTCGAGATAGGGATTTCTAAAAACGAAAGATATTTGACGTTTGGGAAATTTGAAAGGTCATGCTCTAACTTACTGAGATTCGATCATTTTCTTTTATCCAAATAATTGAATGTCTTTAAAAAAGTTATAAGTTTAAAAAAAAAAATCAAAAGGATCATACTTTAAAACCTTTTCAAATCTTCGACACTAGGACATTTAATAATCAATTAGGTACCAATTTTTGGGTGTTACGAGGGTGCTAACCCTTTCTCATACGTAATCGACTCCCGAACCCGATTTCTCAAATTTTTATAGACCAAAATCTTTTTTAAAAAAATACCAAAATGTTTCATAAGGTGATCCAATCGCACCTGAACAAAAAGGATTGGTGGCGACTCCATTACTGTTTTCATTTTAAAGTCGACCTCGTTTTTCAAAATTAAAAATGGTTTCGACAAACATATAACAATTTCAACATGAATAGTATAAAGCCAGTTAAGATAAATAAAATGTAGAACAATTTAAAATGATAATAAATGAGTTTTAAATAAATAATATGAAAAAGGAATTAAAAAAAATCAATTATATACATAACAATCTTAAAGGATTATAAAAAAATTTTAAAATAAATAAAAGTGTAAAATAAGGGAAAAAAAATCTTTATATGGATAATGAATAAAACATTTTAAAATAAATAGTAGAGTTCAAAAAGGTATACAAAACAATTTAAAATAAATAAATAAAACAGTTCATAAAAAAGGGAACTAAAATAAATAATGTATATACATATGTTCAAAATAATTAATATATATAAGTCAATTTAAAATTATATGTAAAAGTTTAAAATAATATGTAAAAAGAAATTTTTCAAAAAAAATAGTATACATAACAGTTTTAAGAGAATGATCTAAAAAAATTTTTAAATAAACAATACGTGTCTAATATGTGGAAAGAATCTAGGACAAATAATAATATATAAAATAGTTTATGTCGAAACGATTTTTTTCTACGTTTTGAAAAATAGGAGATTGACTTTAAAATTTTAAAAATGGAGTCGCCACCGACCTTTCTCGATGCGCGATCAGGTCACCTTAAATTATTTTGATAAAACATTTCGATTTATTAAAACAATTAATTTTGGTCTACGAAAATTAAAAAAAAGGGGCTCGGGAGTCGGTTACGCACGAGGAAGGGTTGGCACCCTCGTAACGCCCAAAATTGGTACCTAATTGATTATTTAATGTCCTGTCATCAAACGATTGAAAAGATTTTTAAAACACGATCCTTTGTTTAAAAGAGCATTTAAATGTGTCAAGGTAAAAATCGAGGCTCGCTCATCCCAAAGAAATAAGAATGCCGTACCCAGTAAGTTAGGGTGCAACATATCAATTTCTTGAAATTAAGCTCGCCTCTTTTGCTTAAAAGGCTTATGTATTTAAATCAAAAAAAGGGTATTTAATTATTTTGGGTCGAACGAAAAAACCGGAACCCAATAAGTTAGGGCTCGATTTTTCAAAGTCCCAAAACATAAAATATCGCCTTGATTTTAAAATTCTTATCTCGAGACAATGAACGCCACATCGAGTAAGTTAGGACGTAACACTTCAAGTTCTCTAGAATAGGTTTTGTTTGAGAATCCACGTGTTTTTATTTTGAAAGAGATACTCGACGGCTCGGGTTTAATGAGAGAAATCGAAACCTAGTGAGTTAAGGCTCGATTTTCTCGAAGTCCCCAAACTCGATTTATTTTTTATTTCAAACCCTTGAGCAAAATGGTTTTAAAGCTTCAATGATGTTAAAACATAATTTTCTTAGACAAATAAAATGCCATAGGATGATATTATACAAGATAAAGAAATAATTTATAACCAAGATATTACACTAGTGCGTCATAAGCAACCAACGCGAATCAAGCAATACAAATCATGCAATAGTACTAATTACGAGGTATACGGTTCCACAATTAACAAATGAAGAGCACGAAATAGAATAATATATTAAAAGACAAGTAACAAAATTAACATGAATAACAAAAAGATCAAAAAAGGTTTAAATCATGAAACGGGAAACAAATAAAAGTCAAGAGAAATAATCTTGGTAAACAAGATAAAATAGATAAAGAAACAACATATAATCTAACAAGTTTTAAGTAAATATTATAAAAGGTAATATTACGAAATAATCTAAACTATTTAAAAATGACTTAAGGTAAAATATCATATAAAACGATTAAGAAAAACTAATTTATAAAATAATCCAAAGATTACGTGTGTAAAATTTAAGCTAAATATTCATTGAAAGAAGATATTAAAATGAGTCAAATACAATTTAAAAATAAAATCTAAATGAAAATATGTACATTTGAAATATATACATTTGAAATGAGGAACATGTGAAAAGTTTTTTTTTTAGATAAATAATATGTAAAGAAATTTTGAAATAGAACGATGCGTACATAAGAGGTTTAAAAATAATACAAACAAGAAAAACAATAAATAATATGAATATACATACATATACAAAAGCTTTAAATAATGATACACGAAGAACAAATTTTAACAAATGATGTATGCAATAGTATAAACTAATGCTATATACAAATAAGAATGAAATTAGAAAAAGATTATAAATAATAATAATGGTGAAAATAATAATAATAATAATAATAATAATAATAATAATAATAATAAGTGAAAGAATAAGTAAATAAAAAAATCGGGGGCCAAACTGCAATTAAACGAAAATTTAAAGTAAAATAAATAAAAGAGCAAAAGTGGATGGCCAAGGACTAAAATGGAACACGCCTAAGTGCATGAGGACCAGCAGAGGCAATAGCCCATGGTCTTAACACGCGTGCGTTTAGCCTAGCACTTAAATGACCCATTCGAAAATCACAAGAAAATCGAGGGCCAAATTAAAAGGGTAAAGATAAGACTGAATAAATGATGCTGTAAAATGAGAGGGATTATCCGCGCAAATATCCCAAAAGGTAAGAACGCGTGGATCTTCCTGGGTACGGGTCGGGTTACTCGGATCCAAGGTATGTACGGCACCGTTTTAGGCCATGGAAAATGGCCCTAAACGGCACCGTTTAACACCCAATAAAACCCAAATCTGATACCCCCTTTTTGCATTTCGAAAAAGAACTAAAAGGCCTCTCCCCATCTTCATTTTCGGCGCTTCTCTGCTAGGGTTTAAGACCCTTCGTCGCAGGTGGTGGCTAGGGCCGATAAGGGGTTTTCCAACCCTTTATTTTGAAGCGTTTGGGGGTTCCATCATCAGTTTTTCTTTTTATTTCCAAGGACTAACCCTGGGTTACATTTGAATGCAGGTGGAGATCACAAAAAGAAACAGAAGAGTCGAGACTCCATGCCCTCCTACCTTCGTCTGAATCTAAGGGGATTTCACGATACCCAGGTCACTGGAGGGCTCCGATTGCAATAGAAGACAGAATGAGGTAAGATTAAATTATTAACACTGTTATTTTGAAATAAAAGTTGGAAGAAAAAAGCAACCTTTGATTTCTTGTTTTGAATGCTTTTGATATTTGATTCGGGTTCTTTGATTTTTTTCAGAAGTAAAAAAGTATGATCTGTACAAACGAGTTCTGACCGGCCTTTTATAGCCGTTTTACAAAATTTATCGATTTTTTTGCTCCTGTTCTTGCTCCTGTGCACTGCTTATTGCTGACGAATCTTCATTTATTATTTGCAGGTGGCGGTGATGCGATGGGAGCGGTTGGCCTCTGGTGGTTGTTTCCGAGGGCTACGGGGCGGAGGCATGCGGCGCACCTAGGTTCTGCCCTAGGGTTTCCGAAAATCGTGAGCTGTTGGACCATCTGGGCCTAGGGTTTATTGGGCTGTTAGTTTAGGTGGGCTCCGGGTTGTTGGGTTGACCCGGGTATTGGGTTGGTGTTTAGGGTATTGGGCCAATCGGGTTTTAGGGGTTTTGGGCTCTTTTCAATTTGTAAATGGATTTTGGACTGGTATCATTATTTATTATTTTTTTGTTTTGGTTTTATTTATGTATTTATTGGGCCGGGCAGAATTGCCCTATTACAGTTTAGATTAAAATATATAAAACTATTTAAAATGCATAATAAAATAATTTTAAATAACAATACATAAAACAAGTTAAAATAGATAATATATAAAAAATCTGAATTAAATAGTATATAAAATATTTTAAAATAACATTTAATAAACAGTTAAAAAAATAAATGGATAAACAAATTAAATAGGTTAAGGACGAATTCGAAATCAATACAAAATTCGGGGTAAATATTATAAATGCTAGAAGAAGGCTGCCAGGGACCAACATGAAACGCGCTTAAATTATCAGGGGATTAACTGGAACAATAACCCAAACCCCGAGTAAACGCGCCATTTCAAACTTGGATAAAGGGGTCAAATTAGAAAAGGCTTAAAATCAGTGGGCCAAATTTAAAAAAAGGAATAAAGGAAACTGGGCTGATTTAGAACACCCCCAAAATTAGGGGGACCACGGGCATAAATAACCCATCAGGGCTTTAAAACACGCGGATCCCTTTCAACCTGGTCAGGTCGCACGGGTTTATCTAAACGGCGTCATTTTGGAGCTATTGAAGCTAGCCCTAAACAGCGCCATTTCAAGGGTCTTTAAAAGCAACGCTACGTTTGGTTCACTGTAATGGAATAGGGCTGTAATTGAATAAACCTGTAATCAGTAATTCAATTGCTTGGTTGAACGAAATGGAATAGAGCTGTAATAGAATTCTTGTGTTTGGTTGAATGGAATAGATGTTGTAATAGTATAAGGAAAAATGCTTAAATGACCAAAGTACCCTTAACAAAATTTTTGTAAGTAGATGATTATTATTATTAAATTTTAATCAGATTATTATTAAATATATTTTAATAAAAATAAAAATAAATAATTTAATCATATTTTAACATAATTATTATTAAATAAAATTTAATAAAATAATAATTAATTTAATAACATTCTTAATATAATTATTAATAATATTAAATAAAAATTTTAATATAAAATTATTATTAAGAATATTTCAATGTCTAATATATTTGCTTTAATCTTGCCTCTTACCTGTTCTCTCAAATTACAATCGCCAATATAAAAATGAGTTTAACTTACGATATGATAATCTTCTAATAATATTTTATTTTAATAGTCAATTTTAATAAAAAACATATTTTTTTATATTTTATTAAATATAAAAAATTTTAATAGAAAAAATTTAATAATCAATTTTTTATATTTTATTTTAATCATATCTTAATATTATTATTAAATATAATTTAATAATATATAATTGATGGGCTAAATATTATTTAATTTGCTAGAGATGCCGCCGTTGCTTCAACCAATGAAACAAAAGAGTAAACTCTCTTGAAAAGTAACAATTAGTAATTAATTTCCTTCGGTTAGCTAAATAGTCCCCTTATTTACCTTCTTCAACCTTTCATTTCCTGCAAAAATGTCCTTTCTAGATCCTACATCCACCCAATACTCCCCTCCCTTGAATCAGAAAACATATGTTCAAAGCAGTAAACATATGCCTTTCTCTGGCAAAATCAGGAACTCCGTCTTGCAGGCAATTAGATGATTGAGTCTCTTCTATTATAAAATTTTGTTTTTTTTTTCTGCCATGGTTTACTTACTGCAATGTTCAGATTAAAGTGTTGCTGTTTTTCTATCGATTTTCTTTGTTGAATTTTGGAGTTTTAAATTATTTTCTGCATGGGCAAATTGGGTAAAAAAAAAAGAAATCTATTCCGAGAAACACCGAATAACCCATTCAGAGGTGGGCGTGCGTAATGGTGATTACGGGACTTTGCCGCTTAGTCCCAGAATGGCCATTCGGTTGAATGGTCATTCAGCCAAACAAACACCTGCTTCACTGTGGCGGGGTGAATACACCCGGAATGACTTAGCCATTCAGTGAACCAAACATAGTGCAAATTTTTTTTAAAAAAAAATTCATTTTGCAGTTTGTTTTTCAAAAAAAAAAAAACTTAAAAGCTTTCCAATATTCTCTCCCCTTCATTTCACCGGTGATTGGGCTTCCTCCAATGCTCGGTCGCACCACCACCGTAATCGGTGGCCGACGAGTCGTGAAGATGGGCTTTCAGCCCCGTTTTAAAGTGCGTTTAAAGCACAGCCCTCAAAACCCCTTAAACGCCGAGACCAGTGACCCTTCGACTCTACTTTGGTCGATTTCAGCCCCGAAAAGAGGGTCCCGACGATGAGCGGACCGGATCTCAGGTAAGTACTCGCATTCTTTTTATATTTTGTTTTTTCGCATGTAAAAAAAAAAATAAAAGAAATAAACAAATAGCAGAAATTTTAAAGCAACAATAATGAAAAGTAATCGACTTTAGAAACCTTTTGGATGGATTTTTATATTCGTATCCTCTGTTTTTTTATTCAAAAAATCCCACCAATTACATTCCTCTATTCTCGGCTTTATAGCCGAATGAAAATACAATATTTTTACATTCTTGCCACTGTTGTTTGCGTTTCTATTGTCCTTGTTTTTGTTTGTTTGCAGGCGTTGACGGAGGTGAGGGGACGGGGCAGCAAAAGCTGAGCAGAGGTGGTCAGGCCTCGGGATGAGGCGCGGACGGTGCACTTGAGGCACATGGGGGAGAGCTGCGGTGCTTAGAAGGTAGGGGAACCCTAGGGTTCCGAAATGTTTGGTGTTTTGGGCTGTGTTACTGTTTGGGCCAAAGGGTTTAAAGATTTGGGTCGTATTAGGTTTAGGCTTGAATTGGATAGTGGGTATAGGTATTTGGGTCCGATTGGGCTTGTAATATGGATTTGGGTTTGTATTTTGGGTTTTTGGGTTTGGTTTCAATTCGGGCCCCTTTTAATGTGTAAATGGACTGCTAATTTTGGACTCTTTTATTTATTTGGTTTTATTTCATCAATTGGGCCAGGCCAAAATTGGCCTATTACAGCTGCCCCTCTTTGCTTATTGTCGTGCAACGGGAATAGAGAAAAGACTATAAAAGGGTCGATTTTTCCTGAACCTACTGAGTCTTGACTTCTCTTAGTGCTTCTTTTCTTCAGTTAGCTTCATTCCAGTCCACCGCATCTTATTGCTTTGATCCACTCCACCGCCGCTTTAGAGAGATAGGACTTGTAGCTTCAATCTGCTTCTTTGCGACTTCAAAGTGATATGGGATTTGTGATTTTAGTCTGCTCCGCTGCAACTTCAGGGAGATAAGACTTGCTATGGTAGATTTAATCCGACCTACTGCAACTTCAGAGGTATAGGTTTCGTCATTTTAATCCACTCCACTGCAACTTCAGGGAGATAGGATTAGTAGCCTCAATCTACTCCACTGCAACTTCAGGGAGATAAGATTGCTATCTTCAGTCTACTCCACTGCAACTTCAAGGAGATAAGACTTGTAGTGGTAACTTCAATCTGCCCCACTGCAACTTCAGGGGGATAAGATTTGTTGATTTTTTAACCTGCTTCACTGCAACTTCAGGGAGATAGGACTTGTTATGATCTGCACTACTGCAACTTCAGAGAAATAAGATCTATAGTTTATAGCTTTAATCTGTTCCACTGCAACTTCAGGGAAATAAGATCTGCTATAATAGACTTAATTCGACCTACTGCAACTTCAGAGGTATAGAATTTATAGCTTTAATCTACTCTACTACAACTTCAGAGAGATAAGATTTGCTATCTTCATTCTGCTCCACTGCAAATTCGGGGGGATAAGACTAGTGACTTTAACCTGCTCCACTGTAACTTCAGAGAGACAAGGTTCGTTTTGATCTGCTTTACTGCAACTTAAGAGAGATAAGATCTTTAATCTGCTCCATTGTAACTTTAGGGAGATAAGACTTGTCGTGGCAACTTCAATCTGTTCCACTGCAACTTCAGGGAGATAAGGTTTCAGGGAGAAGAGATTTGTAGCTTCAATCTTCTCTACTGAAAGTTCAAGAAAATAGGGATTTGATCCTCAATATAATCTCAGGGGAAGAGGGACTTATAGATTCAACCTACTCCACTGGGACTTCAAGGAGATAAGAATTCAGAGAGAAGAGATTTGTAGTCTCAATCTTCTCTGCTGAAACTTCAAGGAAATAAGGTTTGATCCTTAATGTAATCTTAGGGATGAGAGATTTGTAGCCTTAACCTCCTCCATTGGAACTTCGAGGAGATAAAAATTTAGAGAGAAGAGATTTGTAGCCTCAATCTTCTCTGCTGAAACTTCAAGGAAATAAGGTTTGATCCTCAATGCAATCTCAAGGAGGAGGGATTTGTAGCCTCAACCTACTCCACTGGAACTTTGAGGAGACAAGAATTCAGAGAGAAGAGATTTGTAGCCTCAATCTTCTCTACTGAAACTTCAAGAAAATAAGGTTTGATCCTCAATGTAATCTCAGGGAGGAGGGATTTGTATCCTCAACCTACTCCACTGGAACTTCGAGGGGATAAGAATTCAAAGAGAAGAGATTTGTAGCCTCAATCTTTTCTGCTGAAACTTCAAGGAAATAAGGTTTGATCCTCAATGTAATCTTAGGGAAGAGGGATTTGTAGCCTCAACTTACTCCACTGGAACTTCGAGGAGATAAGAATTTAGAGAGAAGAATTTACAACTTCAATCTTTTCTGCTAAAACTTCAAGGAAATAAGGTTTGATCCTCAATGTAATCTCAAGGAGGAGGGATTTGTAGCCTCAACCTACTCTACTAAAACTTCGAGAAGATAAGAATTCAGAGAGAAGAGATTTGTAGCCTCAATCTTCTCTGCTGAAACTTCAAGGAAATAAGGTTTGATCCTCAATATAATCTCAGGAAGGAGGGATTTGTAGCCTCAACCTACTCCACTGGAACTTCGAGGAGAAAAAATCTAAAATCTTCAGTCTGCTTCCTTGCTATCTTAGGAAGATAAGACTACAATCTTCGATCTGCCCCACTACTATCTTGAGGGGACAAATCTGTGAATTCACCAATATTACTACACCGTTTCTTTAGGGAACCTGTTTTGTAGAATCAGTTTTATGTGCTTATCTTATGCAAATGATTAAGATGCTATGATCGGAATGAATCAAATGCTCCTAACTGAATGTGTTATGAATAATATGTGTATGAATGCAAAAGGTCATGAGAGTGGTTCTTTTAATAATTAGGGCGTCATCACTCGTTGCTTATCAGGGCTCTATCACTGACGAAGCGCGTTGCCCTCTTACTAGGTTGGTATTTTAACCAAAACCTGAAGAAACAATCACATTTTGCTCAGCCAGTTTGCCCCACTGCAACCTCAGAGTCCATTCCACTATACCTCGGGGACATAAGAGACATAAAGCTTGTACCATCTTTGAAATCCCACTGTGATTCAAGATTATAAGATTTGAAACTTTTTCAATCTGTTCCCACTGCAATTCCAAGGTATAGGATCTGTATCAACTTCCATCCATCTTACTGTAACTCAGGGGTATAGGATCTGTACCCTCTTCAATCCATCCTACTTTAAATCAAGAGTATAAGGACTTGTTCCATCAACTAATCACGCCCTAGGCGACCTGACCAGATGTGTATGCACGATACTCACGTGGATGCGGAATATCTTTTTGAGAATAATCCCGATTACTCGGTTTTTGTCGGGATTGTATCACTGACACAATATCTTGTCTTTTTGTTTAATCACTATTTTTTACAGAAAATCTAAAGAGATAATCTCAATTTGGGTTCAAATATTTCCAACCCTTAAGCTTGGTAAGTTCTAAACAATAGTCCTGTTTCAGGTTCTTGTACCATTTAGAAACTTCCAAAGTAATACACCAAACTCCTTTTATGAAAGTATTATTAGTCCACTAATCGTTATTTCAATGCGAAATGCTTGCAAAAGATCATACCAATGGACAAGAAGGAAATTGATTGGGAGCATAGCCCGAAACAAACAGGTTAATCAAAGGTAGTAAATACAATTAAGAAGAAAGTTTATTGGGAGCATATTTGAAAAGAATAAGGTAATCAAAGATAACAAATTCAAAATGGGTAAGATGGAAACTAGGTGCCCTAGATATTACAGCCTGAGCTTCTCTGTTCAAACTTCTCGAGGACCATTTTAAGCTCAATATGTATTTAGGGGATCCGGAGTATTTTGTTGATACCTCAAGACGTAGCATACTTTTTCATTATCAATTCAGCATAGGAAGACTACCATATGCCCCACTTTTGATCAAAATTTAAGCTGCCATTTTCGAGTTTTCAACTCATATATCATTTGGTCTCAAAGCGCCCTTTGCGGGTTTTCGCCTTGGTCACTCCTTTCTTTTTTTCTTTTTATTTTTCTATTGATTTTTCTTTCTTTTTTCTTTGATGTTTGATTTTTTTATTTTTTTAAGGTCTCAAGGTGCCCTTTGCGGATTTTTACCTTGCCCTCTTCTTTTTGGGTGAAATACTTCTTAACGGAATTCACCGGATTGGACATGTCGTTGCCATCAACCTTGGTCAATGTTGATGATTTTCCAAAACAGGCCTTCTTCACTACATAAGGTCTTTCCCAGTTTGGCATCCATTTTCCTCTGAAGTCCTTTTGTATATGAAGGATCTTCTTCAATATGAGGTCACCCTTTGGAATTATCTAGGATGAACCTCTTTTCCATAAACCAGCATCATCTGACCGTAACAAATAGCTATTAAATTTTCTCCTCAAATTCGATTGACCATATCGGGATTAGATCCATTCTGCCTCATCCAGCTTTAGCTCTGATAAAACTCGGAAGGAAGAATCTCAACTTTAATGGGTAAGACCAATGAGAAATGTGTTACCCCGGTGAAGGTCCTGGCCAACGTTTGATAAGTATAGAGGGTAAATGGTAACTTCTCTATGCGAACCTTTACAAGTATCAGTCATCTTTCAAAATCTTTTTGGATGGCTGTTTGGTTGCCTTTGCTGCACTGATATGGTGTCTAATCTTTGGACAGACTGTAAATTTTTGACATTGTGCAATTGTGTTAAACATGTTCCTTTCTGGCATTCTTTATTGTCATTTTTTTTTCTTTTCTTCTTGAATTTTGAATTCGAATTAAAATTTGAATTTGAAATTGGTTTTGAGTTCAGATTTGGATTTGTACTTGGGTTTGGATTTGAATTTGAATTTGATGACTGTTGACTTTGTAAGTTTGGCATATGAAGTGACCTTACCCTCTTAGTAAAGTAATCGACAATCATGCAGATGAATTGATGTCGACGATATTGGTCCTATAACATTCATGCCCCACATAGAGAGTCTGTGAAGAAATGGAGGAGGCATATAAGTTTTGTCTACCTCAATTTGGCATTTACGACATATTGATGCGATCTCCTTCCATGGTGGACCAGCAGTGCCCAAGCCTCTTAATTAGCCTAGCATATTCTTTAAACACTCTATAGCATTCTTACGTCTAAGCATATCTTGATATGATTATGCAAAGATATCTTTAAATTCTTGGAATGACATCTCGTTTCATTTCTGTGGTGAGTTAGGCTTCGATCTTCATCCATTTCCTAGGCTCACAATGTCCACTGACCCTTTGTAAGGTAGGATCCATTTTCATCTTGTTCTACCATCTTTAACAATTCCAAGGATAGGTTAAAATCTCTGTCATCTTCAAAGTTCTGAGATCCCTCTAGACATATATATTGCTCAAAGGAGATTCTGAGTTAGTAGCAGTGTCGCTCATGTCGTTGATATCTGGTTACTTATTATAGGTACGAAAGTAGATTCTAGAGACTAAATGATTCTAAAGATAATTATTTGTATGGTATGATCATGAATAATGAAAGTCCAAAGAATAAAAGAATCTATAAATAAAAAGAATAGAAGAAAATTTACTCAAAAAAATGCATTTTATTGAAATAAAGACTTTGGACATAAGCCTATTTCATAAAAGGATTCTTGTTGCTTCTAGGCTTAAAGTATTTTTGAATATTACTCTAAATTAGCTTTAAAAATACAGGTCTCTTCCACAGTCCTATCGTTCCAAACAATCCCAAGTATATAAGGGCAAATGCTTGGAAAACTTTTGTTCCCTCATTAGATATATCATTCAGATTCTCTAGTATTTCTTCCGAGCTTTCGTCTTGCTCAAGGCATCGCAACTTCTTTGTCTTTGCTTTCCACTGTCGCTTTTGCTGTTTCGTTAGAATGAACAGGTTCTGATAAATCATCGAACTTCACAATTCCTATTTTAATGAACCTTTTGACCAACTTCTTAAATGCAATGCAGTTATCGATTGAGTGACCCGTTATTCCTGCGTGGTACACATCTGGTTGGACCGAGACTCTTATTGGAGTGCAACTTGAGGGATAAACAAGGTCTTCCTTATCATCCTTACTGTTGACTACTGGGCCTTTTCTCTTTTCAAACCCTTCAGTTAATAAATGAGTTAATTGGCCTATCACATTCCTTTGGAATTCTAACATTTGATTCTGCATATCCTATTGAATTCTGGATAATTGCTCTTGCATCTGTATTTGCATTTGCTTTATTCTCTTCAACCTTTGTTCCATGGCTTTTGTTTTTCTTCGCGAGTACCATAACAAGACTTCTATCGGTTTCCAGGTGAACTGAAATAATTTTACCTAATTAGGATCCTTTTGGGAATATCTAATGTAATGCAAATGATGTAATGCAAATGCATGAAATGCAAATGCAAGAAGAAAGAGAGGCGCTGATTCTGAATTCAATTCCATTAGAAGAACTTTTCTAAAAAACAAATTTCTTTACATAAAACGAATTACATATACGGTATTGCCCTTAGAATCCAAGTGAAGACACCAATCTTTTTCATCATATCCGGATACTATGGTCGAATCCTACGAGCTTCTAATAGATGCTTCCACTAGCTCATTTTTGCTTGATCGCGGCCTGTTGTTCTCTTATCCTCGCGATGCTCCTTAGCTCCTTTAAGAAAGTTGACGTGATGGCTCTCGAACATTCCTTGTTGGCCTGAATCCTTGGGTAAAGTTTTGTATTCCTCCGCGGACTATCAGTTTCTCTCATTGTGTTTACTTGGACCATATCTGGACGACCGTATTATAATCCACTTTATTAAGAAATTCATTTTCCTATGACAAACTCCTCTATTTAGCAATCGAATATTAATCAACACCTCATTTCTATAATGATGCAATGCAAATGCATGAAATGCAAATACATGAAATGAATGCAAGAAAGAGGCGTCGACCTTGAATTAAATTCCATTAGAAGAATTTTCTAGAAAATAAACTTCTTTACATAAAACGGATTACATATGCAGTTTTGCCCTCATAGTCCAAGCGAAGACATCAATCTTTTTCTTCATATCCGGATGCTAAGGTCGACTCTTGTAAATTTCCAAAGATGTCTCTATTAACTCCTTTTTGCTTGATCTGGGTCGTGACTCATTGATCACTTATCCTCGCGGTACTCGTTGGCTTCTTTAAGAAAGTTGAGATGTAATGGCTCTTGAATAAATCATTGTCTACTTAAATCCTCTAACAACGAAGCAAAATTGTGTATTCTTCCACGAGCTATCATCCTTTTCGCGTTGTGTTTACTCGGACCGTATTCAGACGACCGTATTATAATCTACTTTATCAAGAAATTCGTTCTCTTATGACAAACTCTCCTATTTAGCAATCGAATATGAATCAACACCTCTTTTTTATGATGATACAATGCAATGCAATCAAAAGAAAAGAAAACACGTTAGTACAAGAGAAATAAATAATAAAACACCTAATTGGGTGACCACTAGGGTTTGGCGCGGCTCTACCTAGGGTGGGCTCCTAAGGTTCGCTAAATGAGGTTTGGTTCTAGAGTAAGGGTACCTGAACTGGTAGATTCCTCGATCTTCACCCATTATAGGCTCATATAGACCAAGTTCAGTTCAGGGGAATACATTTCTCTATGGCTGCATGGAGATGAAAATCTCACAAAGACATAGGTACAGATGTATCCCGAAAGTGATCCACTATCCTGCACGAAGGTGAAAACCTCATGAAGGAGTAGCTTCTCACTCCCACTTAAAAGGGTGTGACCACATGGTCATGCAATGCAATGTGTAAAATTATTCTACAAAAGACTCGAACAAATAAAGCAAATATGACCAAAATGTTGACAACAGTAACAAAGACAAATGAAAGGAAAGGATCGTATATTAAAACCAAATTTTTAATTTTCGACAATAAGACAAAAGTTAATCAACTTGTGGCTTGACTCTCTTATTTTGTCCCCAGTGGAGTCGTCAAGCTGTCGAAACCATTTTTTTGAAAAATGGGGTCGACTTTCATTTTGAAAATGAAAACGAAAAAAGGGAGTTGCCACCGATTTTTTTTGCTGAGGTGTGATCGGGTCACCTCGAAAAGTGGTTGTTTTTAATTAACATTTTGATTTATCAAAACAACGATTTTGGTCTACAAAAATCAAAAAGACGGGTTCAGGAGTCAGTTACGCATGAGGAAGGATTAGCACCCTCGATACGCCCCAAAATTGGTACCCAGTTGATTAATTAGTGTTTTAATGTCAAATGTTAAAATTTTGAAAAGAATTAAGAGTATGATCCTCGTTTTAATATTACTTTTTTTTAAAAGATGTTTGGATAAATCAAAACGGATGCGAAAGACTTTCTTGTCTCGAAGTAATAAAATGTCACACCTAGTACATTAGGACATGACATTTTAAACTCTCAAGAATAAGCTTGTCTTTAAATTTTTAAAACTCATGTATTTTGATAAAAGGATATTCGATTTTTAGGTCAAACGAGAAGATCGAAACCTAGTAAGTTAGGGCACAATTTTTCTCGAGTTCCCAAATACGGAATATTGCCTTTATTTTCTAAAATTCTTGGAATAATAGCAATTACAAAACCCAAAACGACCTATATTGGATAAACATGTTAGAGTTTAATTCACAATGCAATGGCATAATAATGAACATGGAACAATAATACATGAATAAAATACTATATAAGTGAATGGGAATAATGTGAAGATATGAGATAACAAATTAAAACACATAATGACAATAATCACACAAGATACATTATTTAAAAACTAATTATTAATAATTAAAGACAAATGAACATATAACAATTTCAACATGAATAGTATAAAGCCAGTTAAGATAAATAAAATGTAGAATAATTTAAAATGATAATAAATGAGTTTTAAATAAATAATATGAAAAAGAAATTTAAAAAAATCAATTATATACAAAATAATCTTAAAGGATTATAAAAAAAATTTTAAAATAAATAAAAGTGTAAAATAAGGGAAAAAATATCTTAATATGGATAATGAATAAAACACTTTAAAATAAATAGTAGAGTTCAAAAAGGTATACAAAACAATTTAAAATAAATAAATAAATAAAACAGTTCACAAAAAAGGGAACTAAAATAAATAATGTATATACATATGTTTAAAATAATTAATATATATATAAGTCAATTTAAAATTATATATAAAAGTTTAAAATAATATGTAAAAAGAAATTTTTCAAAAAAAATAGTATACATAACAGTTTTAAAAGAATGATCTAAAAAAATTTTAAATAAACAATACGTGTCTAATATGTGGAAAGAATCTAGGACAAATAATAAATATATAAAATAGTTTAGATTAAAATACATAAAACTATTTAAAATGCATAATAAAACAATTTTAAATAACAATACATAAAACAAGTTAAAATAGATAATATATAAAAAATCTGGAGTAAATAGTATATAAAATATTTTAAAATAACATTTAATAAACAGTTAAAAAAAATAAATGGATAAACGAATTAAATAGGTTAAGGACGAATTCGAAATCAAAACAAAATTCAGGGTGAAAATTATAAATGCTAGAAGAAGGCTGCCAAGGACCAACATGAAACGCGCTTAAATTATCAGGGGATTAATCGGAACAATAACCCAAACCCCGAGTAAACGCGCCATTTCAAACTTGGTAAAGGGACCAAATTAGAAAAGGCTTAAAATCAATGGGCCAAAATTAAAAAAAAAAGCAATAAAGGAAACTGGGCTGATTTAGAACACCCCCAAAATTAGGGGGACCACGGGCATAAATAACCCATCAGGGCTTTAAAACACGCGGATCCCTTTCAACCTGGTCGGGTCACACGGGTTTATCCTAAACGGCGTCGTTTTGGAGCTATTGAAGCTAGCCCTAAACGGCGCCATTTCAAGGGTCTTTAAAAGCAATTTTTAAAAAAAAAAAATTTCATTCTGCAGTTTGTTTAAAAAAAAAAAAACGTAAAAGCTTCCCAATATTCTCTCCCCCTCATTTCACCGGCGATTGGGCTTCCTCCAATGCTCGGTCGCACCACCACCGTAATCGGTGACCGACGAGTCGTGAAGATGGGCTTTCAGCCCCGTTTCGAGGCGCGTTTAAAGTACAGCCCTCGAAACCCCTTAAACGCCGAGACCAGTGACCCTTGGACTCCCCTTTGGCTGATTTCAGCCCTGGAAAGAGGGTCCCGACGACGAGCGGACCGGATCTCAGGTAAGAAATCGCATTCTTTTTATATTTTTTTCGCATGTAAAAAAGAAAATAAAAGAAATAAACAAATAGCAGAAATTTTAAAACAAAAATAATGAAAAGTAATCGACTTTGGAAACCTTTTGGATGGATTTTTGTATTCGTATCCTCTGTTTTTTTATTCAAAAAATCCCCCCAATTACATTCCTCTATTCTCGGCTTTATAGCCGAATGAAAATACAATATTTTTGCATTCTTGCTACTGTTGTTTGCGTTTCTATTGTCCTTGTTTTTGTTTGTTTGCAGGCGTTGACGGAGGTGATGGGACAGGGCAGCAAAGGCTGAGCAGAGGTGGTCAGGCCTCGAGACGAGGTTCGTTTGGTGCGCTCGAGGCACATGGGGGAGAGCTGCGGCGCTTGGAGGGTAGGGGAACCCTAGGGTTCTGAAATGTTTGGTGTTTTGGGCTGGGTTACTGTTTGGGCCAAAGGGTTTAAAGATTTGGGTCGTATTAGGTTTAGGCTTGAATTGGATACTGGGTATAGGTATTTGGGTCCGATTGGCCTTGTAATATGGATTTGGGTTTGTATTTTGGGTTTTCAGGTTTGGTTTTAATTCGGGCCCCCTTTTAATGTGTAAATGGACTGCTAATTTTGGACTCTTTTATTTATTTGGTTTTATTTCATCAATTGGGCCAGGCCAAAATTGGCCTATTACAATTTTATTTGGTAATAATAAATATTTATTTTTTAAAATTTATTATTTCATTATTTTATTAATATAATATTTTTTATTTTATTTTGAATAATTTTGGATAAAAATTAAACATAAAATTTGAAAATTTTAATTTTTAATAAAATAGGGAAATAATTTATTTAAAAAAATCAGACCTTGAAAAATGAAATCAACATGAAATTTTATATCAAGTAAAAGGACTTTGTCTATTAGATTTTTCTGAAAGGTTACTATCTCGGTTTCATATCATATAGAAATTTATATAGAATCCTTGAAAAAGACTTCATCCTCATAAAAATGACTTATTGTCTCTGGGATTTGATGCTACACCGCTACTCAATAACTTAAGAGATCGGCTCTATTACGTAAGTCGATTTTTAATTTATCAAACACAATTTAAAATAATTAAATGGTGAAAATTTTCATTTCCATTTAATGGTTTACGAACATATTCTAATTAACCACTAATCTAACCAAATTACAATAGAATAACTAAATAACATGTGGTCATCTAAACAACCCGTAGTACAAAATTATAGGTTGGAACCAACGTCTCTCCTTAAAAACGTACACTCAACACTTAATTAACTATAACATTCTTATTAAAACATTTATGCACAGAAACATTAAATAAATGTTTTTCTTTTTATGTTTATGTAATGTCAATAATGTATGTAACACCCTAAACCCGGCCTAGACGTTATGGCCAAATCCAGGAATGTTACGAAGAAGGGTTTTGAAACTGATGATAATTCAATAAAACGTCCAAGTTTAATAAAATGTATTCATTTAAATATTTATTACTGACCGTTACATGTTATCCTTTAAGGTTAATCAAATCATTTCGCAGCGGAAGTTTAAAAAACCGTTTAAATCAAAACCATGCTCATGTTTTCAAAAATAATATTTGTTCACGTAAAATCAATATTTTGTCAAATTGTCGCAATTTAGAAATCATAATGCAACCAACCCAAAAATTTAAACTAAATAGTCCAAAAAGTCCGGAGAGTCTAAAAATTACAAAACTCTCATGAAAGCTGGAATTTCAATAAAAACCATTAAATTATAATAATGAAAACAATTTCCAGTGAAGTGGTCACCGCTGAGCCTCCATCGCACCGACCCGCCTATGTTTGTGGATTACCTGAACAGAACAGACAAACAGATGTAAGTATTTGTAAACTCAGTGTGTAGCCCAACAGAAATATTCATGCATCATACACAGTATTTCATATACAATTAAATACAGATTCGAACCTAAGTCCATAACAGATACAGATATCAGAGTCAGATTAACAGAACAGATATACCGAATCCTACCCTCATCCTCTACACACTATCTCTGATCATCCCATCACACCATGTGGGGTTAAAAACACCCACCCATCCTTACACACTATGCAGTATCGATGTGACACATAACAGATAATATGCAACCAAGCTGTCAGAATATAAGCGAAAAGTCGTTGTACAGATCACTTTCTCCACATATACAAATCCCTCCTCAGACACAGATACAGAATATAGATGCCAAAATAACAAAATAAACATGTTTAACATGCTCGTATACAGATAAATACATACTTAACAATACAGTCAGGCATACATATCAGTTTCCTACTCAAGTCAGACTATCAGAGTATCAGATCACATGAAATAGGGTTTGGTTAGCCCTTACCGGCCCTATGGTAGGCCCATAGTTGATCGGAATGACTCGTGTGACCTTGCCCGTGTGGCCTACATGCCCAAAATAGCCTTGCCCGTGTAGCCCACACAGCCAGACCCAAAACCCATACGCCCAACCTGGCCTAGCTCGTATGGCCCACACGGCTATACTCACACCATCACAGGTTGTGTTAAGCGTACGACCACACCTTCCTCAGTCACACGGTCGTGTTTCGCACACAGCCAACCACACGCCTGTGTGGCGTCGACAGACCCAATTTTTTACTTTCACTGAGCCTCGTTTTCTCACATTAGGGGTACACATCTGATTCAATTTTGACACGTAAGCAAGCCTAAACCCACCAGAACCTACAAACGACATTACACGCTCCTAAAATCAGTTTTTAATCCACAAATAAACCAAACCAACGAAACCTTCAACAATGAAATTCAAACGCTCGTTACTTACCCAATTTCACGAACAAACCCGACTACTATTTTGTAGGAGAAGAATTCTGTTCCTCACGATTTGCTGCCAAACAACCTAGAATCACATTACCAAAAGGACCAAAATTGGTATAGAATAGTTAAAACAATTACCCCTAATTCGAACAAACTACCCTCACTTACCAGACACATGAAGAGTTCAAAAATCGTATCACCGCGATTTTGGAAGAACAATTTTGGCAGAACAAAGAAAAAGAAAAGAAATTTTAGATGGAAAGAAATTACAGAGAAAAAAAATCAAAAACTGGAAGAGGGAGAAATTTTTGGGAAAAATAAAATAAAATAAAATAAAAAGATTAAGTTAAATCCCACTACATCCACATCCCTTAACCACCTAACTAACTCAGAATCCCATTACCATCGAACCACTATCAACCGATGTCGCCAAAAATTATCACCCACGCTCATGTGAGAGTTTAAACATAGAACCACCAGCAAACTAACTCCTTACCACTCAAACCAAGAAGCTAACTCCTTACCACTCAAACCAACAAACTCATTCTAATATGAGTTTACAAACAATACTAATATTTGCACCCAATTAAGCTTTTAAAGCTGAAAAACTAATCAATCAATCCCTCATTAACTTAATCAAGTTTGATTGTTAAATTTTACCGATGTTGTTGGTGGAGCAAGTAAATGGTGACATCACGTCTACCTAATGCTAATATTTCATTTTGTCATGTCAACAAATATTTTTAAAAATTTAAAAATCTTAAAAAATAACGAAATTTTTAATAATTATTTTAAAAATCATACGACACGTCATTTATTGTTATCTACTTACTCTATTAGTCATGTTAACAAAATATAACGATCAAACTTGATCAACGTTAAACGAAAACTTAATTGATTAATTTTTTAGCTTTAAGGGTTCAATTATGTGCAAATTTTTAATAAAAACTTAATTAATTTTTTAATTTTTTACTCAGGGCCTTTGTTACCAATAAGTTTATGAAAGAAATGGTTGACTTATTGACTAATAAGCTGCATTAATTTTTTTTAAAATTAAAAAGTTGTCTTTCTATTTAACTAAATTAATTTGCAATCCGCTTTTAATTTTATTAAATTAAACGACAAACGGTTGTGTTAGATATAGATGGTTTTAAAAGAGATAAAATTTGTAATCCAGATCAAGTTTCAATGGCTCTTGAAGTGTACTTTATTGGTTCTAGATCAAATCTCAAAAACTCTTGAATCCAAATCGAATCAAATTCTCAAATAAATATCTTAAAACTTAATTTTAAAATCAAGTCTTGATAATCCTTGAAATAACTAACGTCCTTTTAAAATCAAATCTAAACGACTTTTGAATCAAATCTCCACTTAAAAGAAGAATTAAATGATTTATTAAACAATATATTAAAAAGAATAATCAATGAAGTCTCAACTTTATTGGTTAAGGCAAAGGTCTTGGATTCTTGAACATTCAAATTTGAAGAGTACCATGTGCAATTGTGATATGTGATACTCCAGTTACAACATGTGTATATGATATAAATGGGTTTTATCAAATCCTTCGTCCACTGTATTTTGTACACAAGTTTAATTTTGCATTGTAAATAAAAATTTTTTAATAAAAATGTATTAAACTTAATTGTATCCCTAATAGATTTAAAAAAAAATTTGCTGTGTTCATAGGTCGAGTTGGGTCGAATTCTAGTTGGGTCTAAGCATGATATTAACATATTTTATGCTTGTCCAAGTCCGGCCCGATTTGAAATATGGGCTTAAAACTTTACCCAAACTCATCTATATATGCAAAAGATTAACCCAAGCTCATTTTTGGCCCGTCCATATTATTTTTTTAACTTTTTTTAAAATATTTATATTATATTATTTTAATATTTAATAAAATTATACTTTTTATTGAAAGTTTTTATATAGTCATCTCATCTTAACATTATTTTAATGTTTATATTAGAGTAGTATGATATATTTAGGATATGTTTATTTTTTTAATGTGTTCTAAATTACATAATATATAAAAATAATATAATATAAAGAATTATAAACTTAAAAACAAACCGGTCGGGCATTGAATGTTCGAGCCCAAACCCGACCCATATTTTAAATAGGTCTAATTTTTTTGTTCAACCCCATTTTTCGAACCTAATATTTTTGCCCAAACCCTCTCAAATTTCGAGCAGACCTTCGAACTTAGACGAGTAGCTCAACTCATGAACAGGTTTAGTGTATATACAATGATTAGTACCAAAAGAGGCAAGATTAATTACAACCAAGTAACTATTTAACTGTTGTTAATTTGTTTAAAAAAGTTACTTATCTTTAGGTTCAAAAACAAATAATTACAACGGTAATTCCACATGTTAATTTCCCTATCTAAGATGTTTAGCTTGCCGTTCTCTAAAATATTACTGCTTCAAATATATGTTACTACTTTTAACCCCCAAGCTAAATTACCCATACGAAACTATCTTCACTTTATTTTATTTTTTTACCCTCTTATAAAAAAAAACAATGTGAAAATTTTCTTTTACTTGGGTTTGTAAAAGCAAATAACATCAACTTTAAAGAAAAACAACAGAAGTAACCATGTGGTAATTTTTTTTTCACCCCCACGTAAAACATTGAAATCGTCACGGCAGCAAAGTTTTCAAAGCTTAGTTCCAAGGGTGGTAAAAAAGTCAAAAAATTACCGTTCTTTTTAGTTTTAAAAACTTGTTAGCTAACTACCTTTAAAAGGGTAAAAATAAATGACTGACTTTCTACCTCTATTATATCTTTGTTTTAACCACGATTTGTTAGAAGAAATGCTTCTTGCTTTGAACAATGAGTTGAAAAATAAGTGGTAGTATTTTTTTTAAAAAAAGAATTATTAATTTATCAGTATTATTTGTCTAAACTCGAAGTTTTTCCGATATTTAAGAAGTTTGAATAAAATAACATGAAAATTGAGCTCGAGCAAAAAAATTAGGCATGTTTAATGTGGGTTGGGCCAAGCTTCAATATTCAAGGCTAGCTCTACCTTGGCTAGGGGAGAGCATTTGGTTTTTCGGTCTGTTTTTTTATTAACCTGACCTAACCAACTATAATATATTGAATTAGATTTCAAAAGTTGACATAACCGAACTAGTTTTAAGTCGATCGGTTAACCAAATTTAATTATTGGACTTAAATAATTAATATTTATTTTATACATTATAAAAATAAATATATTTTAATAATTAAAAATATTAAACTAAGTCAGTTTTTTCGATCGGATCGGTTTGAAAATTTAAAAATCGATAACTGACCGAAATAGTTGAAAAAACCAAACTCATAGCCAAAAAATAGACTAACTAAACCAATTGGATTGGTTTAATTGCTTTTCTTGGTTTTAACCGAAAATTGTTCCCCTAGTCTTGGCTAGTTCTTTTTAATATTAGGTTCTGATCATATCTGCTCTTTTATAATGCCTAGAACTATCCATATCTCCTTCTCAACCCATAAATAGGAGGATAATATACTTCAATGAACTCAAACCTATACCTTCACACATTGGCAACAATGCCCATACCATTCAAACTAAACACTTACTTTTCACCTAAACTTCTATATAAAAATAATATTCAAGAAAAATTTCACTATAGTAATTCTTATTTAATTAATCCAGTAAGGTGGAATAAAATTAGTTTATAATTTAGTCTAAAAGGTAATTAACACCCAAATTTCAAGGAAGGTAAGTGAAGTGGATATTGTCTAAAGAATGTAGACAAATTTAATTATCCTAATTTTTTTATAATATTATATTTTTAATTAAAAAATGGTATGGCTTGTTGGTTGAAAAAATATGTGAAAAAAATAAATAAATAAACATTAAATTCAATGTAACTTGTAAATAAAGATAATGAGGTAAGGATTAGGAGGAAAAAACTCTTGGAAAGTTGGAAGCTCTAACTACTCTTTTTAACTCCCTATTGACTTAGTGAATGAAAGTGATGTCACTTTTTTTATTGGGGTTAATATGGTTTTTAGTCCCTGAATTAGACAATGAAGTCCACTTTAGGACCTATATTTTTCCCAGTCTACTTTGGTAACGAAATTTAGCAACTAAATCCATTTTAATCCTTATGCAATCTTATAGTGTCACGTCATCAAATCTTAAGTGAATATAAGTACTAAAGTAAACTTAATTACTAAGTTTAAAGACTAAAAGTTATATTAACCTTTATCCAAGTTTTATATTCTAAAATAGTATTAAAAAAATATTATAAATTACACACATTCAAAAAACGATCACTCAAATTAATCATTACAAAATACGACCAGTTGAATAATTAAAATAATATCCGAACATAAAATCAGAATAAATCCAATTTGATATTTATATTAAAATTATTTTAAAGATGGAATTAAATACATGAAAAGTCAAATGAGAGTTGTAGGCTTGAAAAATATTTAGCCGTAATTGAAAAGGCAAATAATGATAGGAGGAGGAGCTTGGAAATGGAATTAGATGAATTGTGGTTGACTGTCATTTTCTTATCCCTGTTTCCAAACAAATGCAGCCTTTGACTCAATGTCAATTTCTTTTTCTTTTGGCTGCTTTCTCATTAGATTCAATTTTTTTTCTTCGAAACATTTCATTTTCATCAATAATATTGTTCATCATCAGATCTTGATTAATGATATTTCTTGTTGGTTGCTTTTCCTTTTTGAGTTTATTTTGCCGATTGAATCTTAACTCGATTAGTATGAGTATTATTATCAATACAGGAGAATATAAATTTGAGTACGTTGAAACACATTATCATCTTATTTATAAAGTTGGAGAAAGATTATGATTAATTTTAAAAATGACAGACATAATACACATACAAATAAAATGATCACATTATCCTCCTATTTATATATTAAAATTTTTATATTTAAAAAAAATTAAAATAATGCAATTTTTTTTATTTTCAACAGTATCATACACATGCAAATACAATTTTCTGATTCTTTTTCAAATATAATAAAATATATATTAATTAATGACATTATTTAAATATAATCTTAACCAATATGTAAATACCAAATTAATATTAAAAAAGAAAAAAAAAGATTATGTAGAGTAAGTTGTAATTAAAAAATTAAATTTAGTTATTAGTTCCAAAGGGTATGACATTATTATTATTTTCTACTTATAAGAGAATAATGCACTTCAGCGCACTCGAATTCATGTCATTCTATATTGACAATAATGTCCATGCCAATCAAATTAAAACTCAATCGACATTTTCTTTCCATTTTAATTTGATATATTGTTTTTTTAAATATTAAGTTATATTACATCTTCATCCTCTAATTTTTGTCCAATATTTCTCTCTTCTTTGTTGTTATTAATACATTTGTTTATAATTTTACAATACTTATTGACCAAAAATGGTGATATTGTTCCTTCATTGATCAAGAATTTCGGTTTTTGAGAAGTATTATGATCATCCAATAAGAAAGGTTTCAATTTTTTCAAACGAACGATTTGAAGACCTGTTGTTCTAACAATTGGCAATTGATTGCAAAGTTGATCATTCAGACATTTCAATCCATAGATGTGGATCTCAGACCTATGAATGGGGCTATTCCCGAAACTCACAAAGAAAACAGGAAGTGAATTAGACAAAAAGAGAAGTAATTTGGACAAAAAAAACGAAGTGACTTAGACAAATATTTTTTGTCGATAACCTCAAACTAATCAATCAAATATTTATTACTATGTAATTGATCGAATAGTACTTGAAAATGGCTCTTCAGCTCAGAAACAAAATGTTCCAAATGCTTCTGGAAATTCTTGCTCTCATTGGACCATTTGTATCTATATACATTAGGATCCTGATTCATAGATCTCTCAGTCCAAAAAATCAAAATAAGAGGATCGAACCATTAATTTAAAGTTCTTAATTAAAATCAATTTTTATTTATTTATTGATTTAAAGTAATTTTTTTACTTACATATCATTAAATTGTTTTATGCTCTTTTTTTTTTGTTTTTGTTGTCAAAGATATTGTTAATATTATTATATTCCTATTACATTCATATTGACAAAGATTATGTTTATAGCTGTAGTCATATTACATTATATGCATATGATAGTCTTCATCTTGTTAATAATTTGTGATAAAGCAGCATTTAAGTAATTTTTTTCAATTTGACCCCTATAATTTTTTCTAGTCCACGTTAATTTAGAAGTTTGGTAACTTTTTCTAATTTAATCTTTGAATTTGGATTTCGTTAAGGAGTGATGATGTGGTACTTTAGGGTTACTCCATGTCATCACCTAAAATTTTCTAAAAATATTATTTAAAATCTACAAAAAGATAAAATTTATTAAGAAATCATTAAAAATTTAAAAGAAATTATAAATATTCAAAAAAATTAAAAATACGTACATAGCACAGTCTTAGAGTGTAACATTATCACACCCTAACAAAGATCCAAATTTAAGGACCAAATTAAAAAAAAAATGTCAAATTCTTAAACTAATGTGAACTAAAAATAATTTATAGACCAAAATGAAAATAAAATTACTAAATTTGAACACAAAATATTATCCGTAATCATTTTTATGTCAACATCAATACTACAGCAAGATTTTCTACAATAGTAGAAAAAAACATTCTCTACAATTTTGCTAATTAATATATGCCTAGGGTATATATTTTATATATTTTTTTGAAAGGTTTAAACTTTATTATGTTTAATATTTGTGTATATATATACACATTATATGTAACATCCTGGAAGCTGCGGTTAGAAGTTTTGAGGTTTGTGGTTAAGGTCAGTGAGTTGGTTGAACATTTTGGATTCAATTTCGCGTTTTAATATTAGAATGGGCTTGTTGGTCTGGTGGTTAGTTGTATGTTAGTGTGTGTTTGGGTCTTGTGTTTGAATCCTTGTGAATGTTTTTAATAATTATTTGTTTTTATGTTATTTTATTCTGTCTAAAAGAGGGAAGTTATCTTTAAATAGAAAAAGAGTTACATTCTCCATTTTCTTTTATTTTTTTACTTTAACTTCTCCTTCGTTCATCTTTCTATTCTTTTTCTTTTTTTCTTCTTCGTTTACTTCTTCTGTTTTACGCAACTGGCAAAGGAAGTTGCTCTTGTGCGTTTCGTTTTATCTGAGGTGTTGCTTGATATCATGTTCTAAGGTGTGTGTTTTAAAATGTTTTAACTTTGGTATTGAATTGTGATGAAATTCGATGAGATCTTGTGTGTTTGTGAAATTGATTGTTTTAAGTACCATATTGTTACTGAATTGCATGGGATTTTGTATGTTTTAACATGATTGCAGGTTACCAAGTGTTGGGAAGCGTCTCGATATCAAAATCGTGAGTTATAGGCTGTTTCGTGACCACACAGGTGGCCATATAGGAGTGTGCCCCACATGGGTGGCTTACATGTCCGTGTGAAATTGGGAATTAAGGTTTTTGGGTGAATTTTGGTGCCACACGCCCTAGCCACACGGGCATGTGTACCCACATAGGCGTGTGAGGTCTCCACACGGCCGTGTCATCTCTGCTCTTTATTTTTGGCATTTTTGGACAGTGAGTTACACGGGCTACTCACATGGGCGTGTGCCCCATCCACATGGCCTGGGCACATCCACACGACCGGGGCACACGGCCATGTGCCCCTATTTTGCAGAATTTTTGTTCTGAGTCACAAATTGTCTGTTTTATGTTTCTGTGCAATCTGACCCTCATTCAAGCCTCGGTAAGTGTGTTTGAGACACGATTTAGGTTGACTCATGTATGTATATACGTTTATGTACTTTAATCTTATTGCTCATTTATGTGATGAATTGTATGAGTTTATTTTTGTTGTCATGACTGAACATTAGAATACAAGTGTATTCGAATCTGAATCTGTTCAACTAAAACTGTTAATGTTCATTTCTATACATTGTCTACATAATACGTGCATTGTTGCATAGCATGAAAATTTTGGGATCTGGTTATGAAGAGAAGGAAGACAGGCTTAGCAGTTTTAACTGAGATACTTTTGTACAACGGTTTACCACGCTATTCTATACGTATGCCAGCTCAGCTATATATAGTTACTCAAGTGGCATAATTCCATATTGTGGTGTGTTGGATGGATGAACCTATTATGGTTCTATGCTATGTGCAGGGTGGACGGACCTATCATAGCCCTTATGTGGTGTACTGGATGGACGAAGTAGTGTTTGGTTGGCAGGATGGAATTTTGATTTGTGCATCTGTTCGCATTTGAATATACGTCTGCTTGTCAGAACATTTTGTGTGTTTGTATGGACCTCTGGTTATTGGCAATATAATTATTGTCCTGTAATATGATTTGAATATTTCGTATGACTGGAAAACCATTCCTGTGGTTCGATAATGTATTTGACATACTGATTGAGACTTCCGTAAGTGATATTCTTATGCACATGCTTGTCTGAAGTATTTATTGTGTCACTCCCTTTGTTGTCGTCATGTTTCGGGCTCACACTGAGCTCGCGTAGCTCATCTCTGTAGTGTCTTTCCTTTCAGGTACTTTCCGTGTTTTGGAGCTAGACTCGGTACCCTGGAGGTCTCAGACAGATACGGTTTGAATGGTTTAAGTAAAATCTCATAAGTTTTATACGGTAGACTTTAAGTCAGTTTGTAAGACGATTATACAAACTGTGGACTGAACTTTAGAAACTGTGATTTTTATTTCCGAATGTTTGACACCGCTTTAACATTGTTTCAAACATAACGAACAAAAAGGTTTTTCTTGGTTTAAATTAAAGTTTTTGTTTCCGATCACTTTGGTGATCAATGTAACCTTCAGGATTTGGTCTTTAACTTCTAGGTCGGGTTTTGGGGCGTTACATTATATTATTTTATTTTATTTTATGTATGATAGATGGATAAACTGCATTTTACATGTAGATATTTTATACTCCCATTATTGTTTCTTTCCCTAAAAATACTCACCTAATTTAATTTTCTTTTTGAATAATTTAATTATAGGTTATGATTGTATCTGCGCTTTTCTTAACTAATACTTAGAACTAGATTTGTTCCTAGGTCAGGCCAGGCCTAAGCATGATATTAACATATTTTATGTTTGTCCAAGCCCGACTTGACCCAAAATTTGGACATAAAATTTTGTCCAAACGTGCCCATATTTGTAAAATACTAACCTAAGCTCATTTTAGACCTGCCCATATTATTTTTTATTTTAAAAAAATTATTTATATTATTTTATTTTAATATTTAATAATTTTATACAATTTTTATTTATTGAAAGATTTTATACAGTCATCCTAACATTTTTTTAATGTTTACATTAAAGTAGTATATGCTTATTTTTTAATGTATTCTAAATTATGTAATATAAAGTATTATAAACTTAAAATAGGTCGAGCCTAAGCCCGACTCATATTTTAAATGGGCTTAATTTTTTTTCCAAACCTATTTTTTGGGCTTAATATTTTTGCCCAAACCCTCCTAAATTTTAAGTGGACCTGAACGGATAACCCGGCCTATGAATAGGTCTGCCTAGAACTAGCCATAGCCCCTCCCTAATTTTTAAATAGAAAGATAATACGCTTCAGCACACTCAAACCCACATCCTCTTGCATTGACAATAATACCCATACCAATCGAACTAAAACTCAATCGGCTTTGATAATATAAAATATAATATTATTAAATTTAAGAAAAAAATTGTTATTCAAATTCTAAGTCTGATATTGATAAATTAATATGGGAGTTATGGCCTAGAGATTAGAAATATATTATTAATTGCTATCTAAATAAATACAATTGCTTATATAATTTGTAAACTTTATTTGGAATTTAATTTATTAACTAAAAATTTATTTATATTACTATTTTTCATATTGTGTAATCTATATTTCAAATTTCTATCATGTGTAACCTATTAACTTTAGTCATCCATGTGATGTTTTATATCTTGATTGTTGTTATTGTTTTGTATTAGCTTGCCTAATATAAAATTTATTTATATAGGTTAGATGTTGAAATTCACTTAAATACATCTCGTACATAAATTATTAAAAATAATATATCTAATTATGAAAGATCATCATAATTTGCAGGTGGTATGAAAGAATGGTACAACCATAAAAATGGTAATACTCTTAAAAGCTTATAACGATTGGATATACTTATAATTGCAAGACTTTAAAGCTGTAAGATAAAATTTAAAAATTGTCAAAATTAATTCTCAACTAAAATCACGTGGAAAAAAAATAATGAGGACTAGGAAGAGAAAAAACTTTCAACTTTTCAAGTATTTAATGTGCTCCTAAACAACAATATCGTGAAAAAAATTTTTAAAATGTACAATGAATTGATCTCATCTTTTTTTTTCTAATGACTAAGTAAAATAATGATTATTGATGAAAAATCACACAATTTGTCCCGCTAATTGTGCTCCATTTCCTAAAATGAATGTGGCAACATATAACACTTTTAAAATTGAAAAATATATAGGCTATGGTTGTGGTCGTAGTCGTGATCATGGTTAAGAATGTGTGGAGGATGTAATAGTTACCATTTTTTGGCAGTCATAGACTTATAGTAACGACACATTTATCTATCATAACAAGGATAATAATGAAGGACGAGAAAAAAGTGGTCAAAATAGATTATAGAAATATTATGTTACCGATATAATACGAAGAGATATTGAACACGTATTTGTCATACATTCTAACAGGTACTTATGATTTTAAGAGTAAGGGTGATATAAAAGTTCAACAAATTTGTGTAAGTATTCATTTAGCTTATCTATTAACTATGGGATTAGAAATGTCCACATTTGAATGGATCATATATGAAATTGGGATGTGTCAACTTGGAGAAGTTAAGTGACATTGTCCCCATTTTCTTAACTAAAGTCTTAATGAAAGTTTTTATCGAGAAGTTTAAAATAAGAGTTAAAAATATTATGTACTCTTTTTACTTTAAAATTTTTTTTATCTCACTTTATTTTTTTAATTAAAATTTTAACGAAGGATAATTTTTAATATTAATGGACATCTAAAAAAGAGTATTACAAATCTAATCACAAAATAGAAAAGGTTTATTCTCATAAATTTTATAAACCCTAAACAATTTATATAGTTGAATTAGGAAGATTTAATTTTTTATTTAATTATTTATTGTAACTTATGAAATATCATTATAATTAAAGAGGCCATGTACATTCTTACATTTTTCATTTTTCATTTTTGTCTTATATTTCTGTCTTCTCTAATTTTTTTTTCATAGTCTTCATAGATTGAGTTATAGTGTCGCACATATGCGTCTTCACTAACTAGAGGTAAAGACACAATAGATGCATCTTCACTAATTGAGCTATGGAGACGCGTGAATTTTTACATCATCAACCTTAAGAAGACATACTCAATGGTGAAACATGCGGATGCGTCACCACTCATATCACCAAACTCTATAACGATTGTAGCGACGAAAAATTTTAGCTTAGGTCGCTAATTGTGGCGATTTAAAATCTTGAAAACGAATTTTGATTAAAGCAAAGGAGTCGCCACCGATCCTTTTTCTTAGGTGTGATCGGACACCTATTAAAACCTCTTTTGGCTGAAAAATTCGTTTTTTTTAAGCAAAAAGGCTAAATTTAGGTCTACGTTAAAGTCCAGAGAAAAATAGGGTTCGGGAGTCAGTTACGCGCGGGGAAGGTATTAGCACCCCCGCGACGCCCAAAAATTGGTATCTTTCAAATGTACATTGTCTTAATTCTCCAAAAGTACAAGTTCAATTTAAAAATTTAGTCGTGATCCAATCAAAGTACGAGCATTTTAAGGTTTTTATTTCGGAGAAGGATATCCCGCTTTTAACATGAGCCCTCCGTGATTCACCCAACATAGCGATGAAATCACCGGCTTAATGTTAAAATCGGTATATTGCCTTGTTTATTAAAATGTGAAAAGATTGTGACAAATAGGGTTGACATAGAAATAATATGAAACAATATGCTTCGTAAAAAAACAAACGATGATAAAGGTGAAAAATATACGCGATAAATAAGACATATAACAATGCATGCATAATTAGGGCGTTAGCGATATACGTGATAATAAATAAAATAATAATAATATAAAAGTATATATGCGAGACACAAAAATGTACATGAACAATATAATATTAAATATATACGTAACATAAAAATACATAACATATATATACGCTAGAAAACAAATTAAAACATTGTATTATATATATAAGGAAAGTACCTAATGTTACTAATGCATGGACATAATACACATATTATAAGGATGCATGAAATATATAGTATAAAATAAATATGGGATATTTATGTGGTATATATAAAAATGAAAATTTTTGGGAAAAACAACAACATGATACTAACGCGAATAATGATAGCGATACATTAATAATAATAATGATAATAATAATAATATAGAAATAAAGTATAATAGTGTCAAAAAGGAAACAAGTAAAGGTGGTGAAAACAATAAACGCTTGATAATAAAATATAATATTAAAGATAATATCGGATATAATAATATAATAATGTATGATATTACGGGTAATAATGATATTAAAATAATAGTAGTAAGATGGATGTAATAATATGTACACAGTAGTTATAAAAATATGCAAGATGGTAAAACGTATATGTCGAAACCATTTTTTTGAAAAAGAACGGATGTCGACTTAAAAAATGAAAATGGGGAGTCGCCACCAACCTTTTTAGGTGTGATTGGGTCACCGTATAAATGTTTTGGTCTACGAAAAATTAGAGAAAATGGGTTCGGGAGTCGGTTACGCGCGGGGAAGGATTAGCACCCCCGCGACGCCCCAAAATTGGTACCAAATTGAGCGATTTTCTGTCTTTAAGTCGAAATTTGGAGAGATTTGAAAATACAATGCTTTTTTGAGACTGGAATGGTTTAAGTTGAGAAGATCGGAATTCCTTCGCTTCGGTAGAATACGAATATCACATCCAGCACGATTGGACACGAGATTCGTGAATTCTTCGAAACCAGAGATATCGCGCGAGTTGCAAAATCTAGGAGGGTATTTTAGGTATTTAGACGAACGAGAAATTGCAACCCAGCACGTTAGGGCACTATTTCCCGAATCTCCAAATACAAAAACATTGCCTCGTTTTTTAGATGTTTTTGAATAAAAAATGGGATGATTTGAAAAATCGAGATTCCTTTGCTTTGGAAGAATACGAACATCGCATCCAGCACGATTGGACACGAGGCCCTCAAATTCCACGAAACTAAGGTTATCTCGTGAGTTGTAAAATTTGTTTAGGAGGGTATTTCGGGTATTTAGATGAGCGAGAAATCGCAACCCAGCACGTTAGGGCACTATTTCCCGAATCTCTAAACGCAGAAATATCACCTCATTTTTTAACATCTTTGAGTGCGAAACATAATTTTTGAAATAATGATGTTATTGGATTTTAAAATATGATATTTAAGAGGATAGCAGTAGTGATATTTGCAGCAAAGGATAATATCAAGAGTGTATTTCGGGAGAGTGTATACGTATCAAAACATAACATAACGTTGAAAATAGTAATATATAATTAGAACAAAATATGCAAGAGGTAGTAGAGAGACATAACTGATACAATGTAGAAGACACGCATAGAGTATGGAATGTATACATAATGGTATTATAATATTGGTATAAAAAGTATGTTACTAATGTGATAAAGATACTTATAGTATGTGCTAATATATACGTAATATATAATGTTGGAAATATATATGCATTGGATATGTACACGTAGAAATACACATAATGTAATATGAGAAATACGTGGCTAACACAAAAATACATATGTAATACACACTGAAAGTTACGAAAATAATATAGGGTTTGAAAACAATTAAATAATGAAAACATACATACATATATAACGTACATAATAATAATATAATAAAGAAATGCTTATAGTAATATATATTTGGAAGCATATGTATGTATACATATAAGTTTATAACGATAATAACAAAATACATAGAGAAGACCTATATAGGATAATGCAATGACAACTAATGATGGTGAAAGCAACCATGATAATAAATATATATTAGAATTATTAATACTAAGGTATGGTTAAATTGATAATATTGAAAGTATATATATATAAAAATATGGTATAATACTAGGAATACATAATATAGGATTAAATATATATGTATATGAACACGAGACATGTTAAAAGAATATAATACATAAGTTAAAATATATGTATATATATATATGAGATACTGATATTAAGATATAAAAATATTAAATATATACATACACACGAATATATTAAAATATATAACTAAAACCTAATGCCAATGAAATAATGTAATAGTAATAATTATTATTATGCTAGCAAAAATAAATAAAAATAAAAAAATAAAAAATAAGTAATAATAATAGTAATAGATATAGTGAAATCGTAACATAAAAAAAAAATATTAGATATAATATAGTCTTAATAATATATAATAATGATAATAATAATAATAATAATAATAATAATAATAATAATAAGGGGGACCAAATTGGGTTAAAAATCAAAACATTCGGGCAGATTTAAAATAAAAACGAGTATGGAGGACTTATTTGAACACGGGATGAATAAACGAGGGCCAAAAGGGCAATTTTTCCGCATGTTTAAAACGCAGCGTTGTATGGAGGACCAAATCGCAACACGGGGAAAAACTATTGGGCCGATTTGAAAATATTGAAAGACCTAATTATATAAGTCTGAAAAAGCGGAAGGGCTGATCGCGCAAATAGCCCTTCCGCTATAAAAACACGCGGATCCTTGCTGGAGCGGGTCGGAGTTCGGGTCGGGCTCTCAAAACGACGTCGTTTTGGGGTTAAAATGCAGCCCCCAAAACGACGTCGTTTTAGGGGGCTATAAATAGGCCTATTTTGTGAAAAAAAATTCATTTGGTGAGGAGAAGGGAAAAGAAAAAGCGAGAGAAGGAGAGGGAAAGAGATCGGAGCGATTTCCGGTGAGCCCTCCGGTCACCGTCTGGTCGTCGGACCGCCGCGCCGTCGCCGGCGCCGGCCACCGCACGCGGTGGCCGGAAGAGGTAAAAATTTTCTTTTTTCTTCTTTTTTTTTTTAAATATGTTTAGTGATTTTTTTGTAAATAGGTTTGTATGTTAAGAAAAGAAAAAAGGAACAGTTCTTAAAAAACGAGAAAATCACCTCTGTTCAGTGTTCGAGTTTCCTGGTTAGATATTCTGGTTCTAGGCTCAACCCCCTCGTTCTGCTAATATGCTATCACTGAGTTTGCGTTTAGAGAGTAGAAAGCACTTTGATTGTTGAATATTGCTTCTGTTTTTTTCTAGAAATTTTTCTATCCCCTAAAAATGGTTTACAATCGGCTTTTTATAGCCCCGTTTACAACTTGTTTTCTTTTTTATTATCGTTGCTGTCTCTTCCTTTTAATGCTCGCAGGGATAGAGGCGGTGGGACAAGACCTGAGCAGTGGTGGCAGCTGCTGAGTCAGAGGCGGTGGAGCAGGTCTGTTAGAGGCCAAGTGGGTGATTTAGGGTTTCTTCGGGTTTAGGGTGTAACGGGTTAAAAATTTGGGCCATCGGGTTTGGGGTGTTGTAAATGGGCATAGGAGGTTGGGTTTTGCAAATGGGCTGATGGTTTGGGGTTTAATTGTTTTGGGTTTTGGGTAATTTAAATGAGATTGGGGGTAGGCCAAATTTGGCCTGTAACAGCTGCCCCTCTTTGCTCATTGTCGTGAAACGGGAATAGAGCAAAGACACAAAGAAAGGCCAATTTTGCCTGGTCTCGCCAGATCTTGACTTCTCTTTGGTGCTTTTCTCGTTCAGGTAGTCTCTTCAACCTATCGCCTCTTGTAGCTTTGGTTTAATCCACTGTAACTTCAGAGCTATGTCTTGTAGCTTCAATCTGCTTGCATCTTCAGAGATATGATAATTCAAAGAGACGAGATTTGTAACCTCAATCTTTTCTGCTAAACAATACAAAGATGGTCAAATCTGCTTTTCCAATCCGCTTTTTGCCAGTATAGAGATAAGATCTGCCAAAACTTGATCTGTTACCCTACTGCTTAGGGAGTTAAGATCTGATAGCATGCGATCTGCGCCGCTCCTGATCAACGAAGATAAGATCTGCTGTGCTTTGCCTGTTACCCTACTGCTTAGGGAGTTAAGGCGAATGGCTGAAATCTACTCCATTGCTGCTGTATAGAGATAAGATTCGCCAAAAATTGATCTGTTACCCTACTGCTTAGGGAGTTAAGAACTGATAAAATACGATCTGCTCCGCTCCTGCTCGGCGAAGATAAGATCTGATGTTTTGCCTGTTACCCTACTGCTTAGGGAGTTAAGGCGAGTGGCTGAAATCTGCCCCAACACTGCTGTATGGAGATGAGATCCGCCGAAATTCGATCTGTTACCCTACTGCTTAGGGAGTTAAGATCTGATAGAATGTGATCTGCTCCGCTCCTGATCAACGAAGATAAGATCTGCTGTGCTTTGCCTGTTACCCTACTGCTTAGGGAGTTAAGGCGAGTGGCTGAAATCTGCCCCAACACTGCTGTATGGAGATAAGATTCGCCAAAATTCGATCTGTTACCCTACTGCTTAGGGAGTTAAGATCTGATAGAATGTGATCTGCTCCGCTCCTGATCAACGAAGATAAGATCTGCTGTGCTTTGCCTGTTACCCTACTGCTTAGGGAGTTAAGGCGAGTGGCTGAAATCTGCCCCAACATTGCTGTATGGAGATAAGATTCGCCGGAATTCGATCTGTTTTTATTAATCTTGCGACATCTGTCCACTGGGGAATCTACCTGTAGAATTGATTTCCTGAGGTTTATGCTTATGCAAATGATTAGGATGCCATGATCAAAACAAGTCAAATGCTTCCTAATTACGCATGCGAAAATGTTATGAGAATGATCCCTACTTCGGCTATCACTACTCACTCATCTAAGTTTCATTCGAGGTGTCATTTACACTCTGCTTGTATGCCCCAGATCAAGTCGGTTCTATCATGACTTGCCGAAAATGATCCTTTCCTAGGATCAAATTATTTGAATCTTCTAATCGTCGCTTGAACTGAAAAGAAAAAGAGTTTTCTTTGGGTATTATCAGCCCTTACACACGGGGGTTCTTTAAACAATCATCCCGTTTTAGTTCCTTGCATTATCAGGAGATTTTACAGAATAATATGCAGAACTTCGTTCGTAAAGATATTTTCAGCTCATCAAACGTTATTTCAATGTGACACGTTTTATGAATAGTGAAAAGAGAAATTTTGAAGACAAAGAGATTCGAATAAAGTCATCAAAGTTACAAAGGAGATTAATCTGACAACATATCTTTGAGCAGATCAAAAGATAGTGAACAGGTCAAAAAGTCAGATGCCCTAGATATCGCAGCTTGAGCTTCTATATACAAACTCCATGAAGACTACTTTAGGTCTGACATGTGTTCTAGAAGATCCAAAGTACTTTGTTGATGCCCCGGTACGTAATGTACTCCAGTTCTCGTCAGGTTAATTATAGTGAGATGCGTGCCGTTCGAAATTTGAGCCGCCCTTTCAGGTTTTCGACTCAAAACCCCTTTAGTCTCAAGGCGCCCTTTGCGGGTTTTCACCTTGGCTTCTCCATCATTCTTCTTCTTTTTTTTTTTTTTTTGGAATAGAAGTCTCAAAGCGCCCTTTGCGGGTTTTCACCTTGGCTTCCCTTCTTTTAGACAAAATACTTCTTGACTGAGTCTAAATTCACTGGATTGGGCAAACTTTTCCCATCCATTTCCGCCAAAATCAACGCACCACCAGAGAAAGCCTTCTTCACAACATACGGTCCTTCCCAATTCGGCATCCACTTTCCTCTGAAGTCCTTCTGTATAGGAATGATCTTTTTCAGTACAAGGTCCCCCTCGTAAAATTCTCTTGGACGAACCTTTTTATCGTAAGCTCACATCATTCGCTTCTGATACATCTGACCGTGACGAATTGCCCTTAGCCTTTTCTCTTCAATCAGGTTCAGTTGATCGTACCGCGATTGAATCCATTCTGCCTCATCCAACTTTATTTCTGACAAGATTCGAAGGGAAGGTATCTCCACTTCAGTAGGTAACACTGCCTCCATCCCATAAACCAGCGAGAATGGAGTTGCCTCTGTAGAGGTTCTAACAGACGTTCGATAGGCAAATAGTGCAAATGGCAGCTTCTCGTGCCAATCTCTATAAGTCTCAGTCATCTTCCCAACAATCTTTTTAATGTTTTTGTTGGCCGCTTCCACTGCCCCATTCATCTTTGGACGGTAAGGAGATGAATTATGATGTTTAATCTTGAACTGGCTGCAGACTTCTGCTATCGTGCTGTTATTCAAGTTCAGTGCATTGTCTAATATGATTTTCTCAGGCATTCCATATCGACAGATGATTTCCTTCTTCAAAAATCGACTCACTGCCGACTTGGTGACGTTAGCATATGACGCAGCTTCCACCCATTTCGTGAAGTAATCGATGACCACGAAGATGAAGCGATGCCCGTTTGAAGCTTTTGGCGAAATTGGGCCAATTACATCCATGCCCCACATGGAAAAGGGCCATGGAGAAGTCATAACATGCAGAGGTGAAGGCGGTACATGAATCTTATCCCCATAGATCTGGCATTTATGACACTTCTTGGCATAGCTGATACAATCTCCCTCCATAGTAGACCAATAGTATCCAAATCTCATGATTTGTCTTGCCATCGTGAAGCCATTAGCGTGTGTTCCACAGACGCCCTCATGTACTTCTTCCAAGATTTGCTTAGCTTCCACAGCGTCGACACATCTCAAAAGTACCTGATCTTTTCTTCTTTTGTACAGGATATCCCCATCCAGTACATAGTCGCAAGCTAACCTTCTCAAGGTTCTTTTGTCATTCTCTGTCACCTGTTCAGGGTATTCACGATTCTTCACATATCGTAATATATCTCGATACCAAGGGTGGTCATCTTTTTCTTCTCCTTCAATGTTACAACAACGAGCTGGAGCTTCGAAAATGCTCATTTGGATAGGCTTCATATCCTCTTCTCTGTTTACTTTAATCATGGATGCCAAGGTTGCCAAAGCGTCTGCCATCTGGTTTTCATCTCGTGGGAGATAATTGAAAGTGATGTCGTCAAACTCCTCAAGTAGTCCCAGAATAACCCTCCGATAATTGATCAGTTTGGGATCCCTTGTCTCCCATTCTCCTTTAAGCTGGTAGATTACCAATGCCGAGTCTCCGTACACTTCCAATGCTCTAACCTTTCGTTCTATGGCCGCTCGAATCCCCATGATGCAGGCCTCATACTCCGCCATATTGTTGGTACAGTCAAAATCCAATTTGCATGTAAACGGATAATGGTTTCCCTCCGGGGATATTAAGACTGCCCCGATTCCATTTCCTACTGCATTGGATGCTCCGTCAAAGTTTAACTTCCATGGACGTCGTTCGGCAGTTGCTACATACATCAACTCCTCGTTAGGAAAATCAAAGCTCAATGGTTCATATTCTTCCAGAGCCCTGCTAGCCAGAAATTCTGCTATTGCACTTCCTTTTACGGCCTTTTGACTTACATATAGTATATCAAACTCGGAGAGCAGTATCTGCCACCTCGCCATTCTTCCATTTAGGGCTGCTGACTCCATCATGTACTTTAATGGGTCCATTTTCGAGATTAGCCACGTTGTATGATACAACATATATTGCCTCAACCTTCGGGTCGTCCAAATCAAGGCACCACACAACTTCTCAATCGGTGGGTATCTCATTTCACAATCAGTAAATTTCTTACTGAGGTAATATATCGCCCTCTCTTTTCTTCCTGACTCGTCATGTTGACCCAGCACACATCCCATAGAGTTGCTGAACACTGACAAGTACAGTATCAGTGGTCTATCTGGACTAGGCAGAGATAGTACTGGTGCGTTTGACAAATATTGCTTGACCTTATCAAAGGCATTCTGACATTCTTCATCCCAGGTATCCTGGTTGTGTTTCCTAAGAAGGCGAAATATGGGATCATATTTCTCCGTCAATTGTGAAATGAACCGAGCAATGTAATTCAATCTCCCAAGAAAACCTCGAACTTCTTTCTGAGTATGTGATGGCGGTAGCTCCTGTATGGCTCTGACTTTGTCTGAGTCAACTTCTATTCCTTTCTCACTGACTACAAAGCCCAATAGTTTCCCTGACCTGACTCCAAAGGTACACTTCGCCGGATTGAGTTTCAACTGAAACTTTCTCAATCTCAAGAATAATTTCCTCAAGGCTTCGATATGTTCCTTTTCAGTTCGAGATTTGGCAATCATGTCGTCCACGTACACCTCGATTTCCCTGTGCATCATATCGTGGAATAAAGTGACCATGACCCTTTGGTATGTTGCACCTGCGTTCTTTAGGCTGAATGGCATTACCTTGTAGCAAAAGGTGCCCCACAATGTTATGAAAGTGGTCTTATCCATGTCCTCAGGATGCATCTTTATTTGATTGTACCCCGAGAAGCCGTCCATGAAGGAAAACCATGAATAACCCGCTGTATTATCTACTAGGGTGTCAATGTGTGGTAAGGGAAAGTTGTCTTTTGGGCTAGCTTTGTTCAAATCTCTGTAATCGACGCACATTCGTACCTTCCCATCCTTCTTAGGAACAGGCACAATGTTAGCTACCCATTCTGAGTACTTGACCTCTTTCAGGAATCCAGCATCAAACTGCTTTTTGACTTCCTCTTTGATCTTCAGCACGACGTCAGGCCTCATTCTTCGTAATTTTTGCTGGACTGGTTTGCAATCTTGTTTTATAGGAAGACGATGTACCACGATATTTGTATTCAGCCCCGGCATGTCCTGATACGACCATGCGAATACATCTTTAAATTCTCTCAGTAGCTCGACAAGATCTTGCCTTGTTTCCTTGGTAATGTGCGTTCCTATTTTCACCTCCTTCCCTTCTTCTAACGTTATGTTCTCCGTTGCCTCTTTCTCGTGGGGCAGAATTTGCTTCTCTTCATGTTTCACCATTCTCAACAAATCTGGGGATACATCATAATCCCTATCATCTTCGAAATCCTGAGGTTCCTCTAGACACATGTCCCGCTCAAAGGAAACTTCATGATTTGCAGTATCGTCACTCACGTCATTGATATCCAGAGACCTGTGGGGTATGAAAGAATGTGCAAAGAATGAATGAATTTAAGAATGGCTGTCTTTTATGTTATGAATGAGTTAAAAAAGAATGGAATTAGAATGTTTATCGATAGAAGAATGAAAGAAGTTTGCTCGATTTGACAAAAGTGTTCTTTATTGAAACCAAAATATCCGAACGTAAGCTTATTTCACAAACGAAATCTCATTACTCCTAGGCTTTAGAGCAACAAGAGTGTTCTGGAAAATTACTCTGTAAAGTTCCTAAAGGTTACAGGAAGTTCTTCAGCAGTCCAATTGTTTAAAGAGCTCCCCGGTTCGTAAGGACGGATGTCTTCCAAATTCTTTTGCTCAGTCTCTTCATCATGTATGGCGTTGATGTGATAGCTTCCTTTCTCGAGTGACCCCACCTTAGGGTGAATTATCCCCCCTGACACAAAAGTCTGGGATATGTGAGGGAACGTCATCGATTCCCACTCGACTTCTCTTCCGCTTAAACGCGCCTTCCTTCTTTCTTGACGCTTTTCTATCTCCTTCTTTCTCTGTCTGTTATCTGGCCTAAATCCTAGGCCAAAGCGATCTCTTTTCTCCCTAATCTCGGGGACTCGGATTCCACCTTGGAGGTATTTGCCTAACCCTTTTCCAGGCAAAGCTCCTTTTCCTACTGTCATTTGCAAGCTCATCTTTGTGGTCTTGGATATCTTAGGCACTGGTATCTCATTTCCTTCCGAAATGAAGGTTGCATTGACAAATTCCAATGAACAGAAAGAACATTCAATTGACTCTTCATCTGCCTCCACATAAGGTGCTTTACTGGTAACCGCTGCTATGATGTCTTCTTCCGCATTTATGGTCACCAGTCGTCCGTTAGTTACTAATTTCAATTTCTGATGTAAAGAGGAAGGCACCGCTCCTGCTGAATGTATCCAGGGCCTCCCCAACAAGCAATTATAAGAAGGCTTGATGTCTATAACCAGAAAATCCACTTCATATGTGTTCGGCCCGATCATTAAAGGGATATCAATCCTTCCCATAACCTTTCTCTCCGTGCCATCAAATGCTCTCACTATATGTGGCATGCTTTCATGTGAGAACTGTCCATTGGCAGTCTATTTAACGTGGATAATGGTAAGACATTCAGGGCTAACCCATTGTCGATAAGCACACTTGGCAACGTATACCCTTTGCAGCGAGTGGTGATGTGTAGGGCTTTGGTTGATCCCATGCCCCCTGGTGAGATTTCATCATCATTGAAGTAGATGAAATTGTCAGCACTTATGTTACTAACAAGACGATCCAACTTATTGACGGATATGTCTTTAGTAACATAAGTCTCATTAAGCACCTTCATCAATGCCTCACGGTGCACTTCTGAACTTAAGAGCAATGCTAACACCGATATGCGGGCTGGTTGCTTACGTAACTGTTCAACCACGCTATACTCACTGTGTTTTAAGAATTTCAGAAACTCTTTAGCCTCCTCATCCTTCACTGATTCATTAATGAGTGTTTCAGCATCCTGCTCTCTCTCCGGGTCTATGGCTTTTGCTTTCACGGGTGCAGTCCTGATGCCTCCCGCGTCATAACGCTTTCCATTGCGTGTGTAAGAACCTTCCGCTTGGGTCTCCTTGGAAGCGTTAGCTATTTCTCCTTCTTTTGGCATCGTTATGTTGCAGCCATAATTCCAGGGTACCCTTTTGCTGTCCGTATATGGAAAAGAAACAGGTTTGCGGATAATGACCTTTGGTGTTATTGACGTCTCAACCTCATTATTTTTCGGTAGAGAGATGATGATTCTCGGCCGGTTGGTCCCTTGACTTGTCGGAGTTTCTTCTAATACGCATACGTCCCCCTCATTCAAGCTATCTTCGTAAAATTCTAGCTCCTTGTTATCCATGAGGCTTTGTACCAGAGCCTTAAACTCGCCACATTCCTGAATCTCGTGGCCTTCTTCTTGGTGGAACTCGCAATAATCCCTCACTTTTTCATCTTTCTTTTTAGAGATCAACATTCCTCTTTTTATTATTTCTCTCCAAATAACCTTCAGCGATGTCCTTACTTCAGCAATGTCCTTTTTTACCCTTCTTGCATCGATTTCCCCAATCGCGTTCACCCCTTGATTACCGTGGTTTGGCAGCGGGTTTTCCGTACTGGGGGTATCGTCAAATTTCACGACCCCGATTTTAATAAGCCTTTCCACGGCCTTTTTGAAACTAACGCAATTTTCAATCGAATGTCCCTGTACCCCGGCATGGTAATCACACTTGGCATTAGCATCATACCACTTGGGATATGGGGGCTGCAAAGGTTTCAAGTGATAGGGAGCTATTGCGTGGGCATCATATAAGCTCTGATAAAGCTCCCCATATGTCACCGGGATAGGTGTGAACTGTATCTTCTCAGAGTTCTGTCCTGAACTAGATTCCTGCTTTTGAGAACCCTGTTGCCTACCTGTAGCCGTTCTTGGCTGGCTAACCGTAATTGCCCTCGAGCTGTAACTGCTCGCATTGTTTACTTCATTATCTTTCCTTCTTGGGGCTGGTCTTTTAGTGGTTTCTCCTTCTATCTTACCACCCCTTATGGCATTTTCAATCATTTCCCCCGCCATAACTATGTCGGCAAAGCTCTTAGTGGTACTTCCAATCATGTGAGTAAGGAATGGGGCCTTCAGGGTATTTATGAATAACATGGTAGTTTCCTTCTCTAATAGTGGTGGTTGAACTTGCATGGCGACCTCTCTCCATCTCTGTGCGTATTGTCGGAAGCTTTCATTATGCTTCTTTTCCATGTTCTGCAGAGTAATTCGGTCAGGCGTCAAGTCAGCCACGTGGCTATACTGCTGCATGAAGGCGTGTGCCAAGTCTCTCCAGGAATTGATCCTATCGCGGCTTAATTGATTGTACCATTTGGCCGCGGCCCCGACTAAACTATCTTGGAAACAATGAATCAGAAGTTGATCATTGTTTACGTACCCTGTCATTCGCCTACAGAACATAGTTAGGTGGACTTCAGGACAGCTAGTCCCATTGTATTTTTCGAACTCTGGCATTTTAAATTTATGGGGGAGGACTAAGTCTGGGACCAAGCTAAATTCTTTGGCGTCCATCCCTCGTCGGCCATCGACACCTTCTAAAGCTCTGAACTTTTCTTCCAACCATTTGCAGCGCTCCTCCAATTGTCTTGAGGATTCGGTCCTTTCCCTCTCCTTCTCAACCAAGTCCAAATCAGGGGTGAGTGAATTGATGGGATTATCTAACGGGTTGGACCCCGAGCCGTCTTGTAAGTTCACAGGCATTCCAATATCAATTTGCCCCTGTTGAGGCCTAACAGTAACAGACGGCCTTTGCAGGGGAGCCTCCGTCTGTGTTTGAGTACGGGGTGGGGTGAAACCTGGAGGGTAATCATCATTATCTTCTGCGGCGGTAGCCATAGGGGCCTGTCCCTTATCCATTGCTCCTTTCAGCAGCTGGGCCATTTCAGCCACCATACTTCTCTGAGCTTCCATCATCTGTTCACGCATATCGTTTTGCATTTTTACCAATTGTTCTTGCAATTGCTCCTGCATTTCCTTTTGGAGTTGCTCGAATCTTTGATCCATATTCTTGGTTTTAGCACGTGTACCGTAGGGATGTGGAGTTTCCAGATTCTTTTCTTCTCTGTAATAACTTTCACTAATCAGGGTCTTTTCGGTTTAAATACATATGATGTGATGCAATGCGAATGCATGAATGCAAAAGATATCGATCCCGATTCAGTTTCAATTTAGAAAACGTTGTTTAAGGAACAAAAATCCTTACACAAAACGGATTACAGACACTTTCATCGTTAGGTCCAGAGTTTCAACTTTTAAATAACAAGAACAAAAAGTTTTTATAATAAGCTAATTACAGATATGCCTTTGCCTTTAAGCCTAGAGTCTTAATTTTCCTAAGCAACGCGGCCAATTCTCGACCTCGGTCTGATTCTAGCTCGTATTTGACGCTTAACAAATCAGCCTGTACTGCCAAGTCTTGCAGATGATCGGCGACTTCTCGAATCTGGACTATGGCCTCCCCCATAAGGTAATCTCTATCTCTGACTTGATTTTGGAAATGGCGAAGCTCTCCCTTCCGGTGCTCCTCTCGCGCTTCGAGCTGCTCAATCTGGAGTCCACAGTCCTGTAATGCTGTCTCTAGCCCCTCGATCTGATGTTTCATTTCCTCAATCTTGTCTTGACTTGCTTTTAACTCGGCTGCAGAGTTCCGACTTCGATAAAGATGAAGGGACCGTCCGAGTTCAGCTACCTTAGCTTTCAGTCCTTGATTCTCTTTCTGATTCTCTACTAAGTTCTTTTCCAGGGCTTGATTCTGTGTTCGCATTTCCTGGAACTTCTTCTCGCAACGGTCGGCTTTGGATTTTTCTTCCCGAACCTCTAGCTGCCATTGTTCAGAAGTCTTTCCCAATCCGGCTCTCCTCCTTGACAGTTGCATTCTCTTGTATCGTTCTTTCAGGTCATCTCGATCTTCTTCTATTTTCCTTTTTTCTTTCTTTACCTTTTCAACCTCAGTCTTCTGGACGTCAACATCTAAGCTCAGATACATCTTTTCTTCTTCTAACTTCTCTATCCTCTTGGCGAGCTCTAGACTCTTCCTCTCAAACTCTAACTTTACGAGGTCTAATTCTGAAGGAATCACCCGTAAGCTTTCCTCCATTGATCGAGCAGTCTCCCAGCTTGGCCTTGGAACGTTGTCATTGGTCCTCTTGCTAAACCAGTCCTTGTACTCAGGGGTCGTCGCCGGGCCGTCGGTCAAAGCCTTCATGGAGCAACTCTTTTTCCAGGCGTCAGAAATCTCTCGTATCTTCTTTTTATAATGATCGCCTTTGTATGAGAAATCACTTTGGGCTAAGCCACGCGTTGCCGGTATAAACTGTTCCGCTTTGTATTGCCTCAAAACGAGTAATGGCGCATAACCGACCACTCCCCAAATTCCAGGAAGAGGTACCCAATCAAAAGTCCCACAACGATAAATGATTTCTTTAGGGGCCATCCAAGGAGCTTTCCATACAACATCTTCTTCTCGGAGATTCCGAAGTATCTCTATCCATCTTTTTTCCGTGATGTCGTCCCTTCTTGTTGTAGTTACTGCTTCTTTTAAGGGAGAATAGTCTTGTAAGAACACTCGGCAAGGACCCCTATCGACCCTCTAAAAGTGACTGTTGAACCAAACCAACAACAACTGTGCGCAACTGATGAATCTGCCTTCACCCGCTCTCCGACACGCACTCAAGGACCGAAATGTTTCTGCTAGGATTGCAGGCACGGGTGTGACTTGTTTGTCGAGCCGATCGAATAAGTCTGTGACCGCCTCGTCTATATGTCCCATAGCCTTCGGGAAAATCACCAACCCGTAGATACTTAAGGCCAAGAGATCCATATTCCTCTTCATGTCGGGGTGCGTCAATATCAAATCCCTTAGACTCGCCCACGGAATACATTTGCTATCACCTTTTTGTTGGATTCGAGCCACGGCCCATTGCTCACTCATTCCCATAATAGTCATTAATTTTTTCACGAAAGTTGGGAGATTTACAGCCCTAACATAAGCTTTGTTATCTTGAATTCTTGGACAGCAGAGCAGGACGGTATATTCTTCTAAAGTGGGTGCTAAGTCTACCTCACCAAATGTAAAACAGCTATAAGCAGGGTTCCAAAACTGTACCATAGCCCGAAACAGATACTTATCCACATTGATATCTAGCAGATAGGGAAGATCTCCGTAATTCTGATAGAACAGCTGTTTAGCTTCATCATCCCATTGGGTCCAAATGTCCCTCAATTCCTGAAGCTCGTTCTGTGCTGAACTGATACGAGTAAAGTCCCACAGCTCCGACGTATAGCCCTCGGCGACACTATCTCCTTTTTCTAACTGGGCTTTCTCTGACCATGCACGTATGTTGGCATTGTCTTCCACTTTGTCAAGATATTCGTTCCTCATTACAAAACTTTCTAACTTAGAAATAGAACCGTGAATCGATACCTTTAAATGTTGGATGACATGCAATGATAACAAAACAAAAAAGGGTCAGTGTCATATATAACAGATACAATTCAAAGACAATAAACAAGCACCTACATGGGTAGTCACTAAAGGTTACCTCCGTACTACCTAGGGCAGGCACTTAAGGCTCACTATATGCGTTTCGGTTCTAGAGAGAAGGGTACCCAAACCCGCAGATTCCTCGATCCTCACCCATTGTAGGCTCATATGGACCAAGTTCGGTTCAGGGGGACACATTTCCCTATGGCCATGCGGAGATGAAAATCTCACGAAACCATAAGTACGGATATATCCCGGAAGCGATTCGCCAGCCTATGCGGAGGTGAAAACCTCACGAAAGCGTAGCTCCTCACTCCCACTTAAAGGTGTGACCACAACGGTCGTGCAAATGCAATGTGTGCGAGAAAAATAACAGACATACGCAACAATTACATGTAAAAATATCATATTTTGGAAAATTTCCAACTTCAGACATTAAGACAGAAAACAATCAATTTTTGGTTTGACTCTCTTGGTCCCCAGTGGAGTCGCCAAGCTGTCGAAACCATTTTTTTGAAAAAGAACGGATGTCGACTTAAAAAATGAAAATGGGGAGTCGCCACCAACCTTTTTAGGTGTGATTGGGTCACCGTATAAATGTTTTGGTCTACGAAAAATTAGAGAAAATGGGTTCGGGAGTCGGTTACGCGCGGGGAAGGATTAGCACCCCCGCGACGCCCCAAAATTGGTACCAAATTGAGCGATTTTCTGTCTTTAAGTCGAAATTTGGAGAGATTTGAAAATACAATGCTTTTTTGAGACTGGAATGGTTTAAGTTGAGAAGATCGGAATTCCTTCGCTTCGGTAGAATACGAATATCACATCCAGCACGATTGGACACGAGATTCGTGAATTCTTCGAAACCAGAGATATCGCGCGAGTTGCAAAATCTAGGAGGGTATTTTAGGTATTTAGACGAACGAGAAATTGCAACCCAGCACGTTAGGGCACTATTTCCCGAATCTCCAAATACAAAAACATTGCCTCGTTTTTTAGATGTTTTTGAATAAAAAATGGGATGATTTGAAAAATCGAGATTCCTTTGCTTTGGAAGAATACGAACATCGCATCCAGCACGATTGGACACGAGGCCCTCAAATTCCACGAAACTAAGGTTATCTCGTGAGTTGTAAAATTTGTTTAGGAGGGTATTTCGGGTATTTAGATGAGCGAGAAATCGCAACCCAGCACGTTAGGGCACTATTTCCCGAATCTCTAAACGCAGAAATATCACCTCATTTTTTAACATCTTTGAGTGCGAAACATAATTTTTGAAATAATGATGTTATTGGATTTTAAAATATGATATTTAAGAGGATAGCAGTAGTGATATTTGCAGCAAAGGATAATATCAAGAGTGTATTTCGGGAGAGTGTATACGTATCAAAACGTAACATAACGTTGAAAATAGTAATATATAATTAGAACAAAATATGCAAAAGGTAGTAGAGAGACATAACTGATACAATGTAGAAGACACGCATAGAGTATGGAATGTATACATAATGGTATTATAATATTGGTATAAAAAGTATGTTACTAATGTGATAAAGATACTTATAGTATGTGCTAATATATACGTAATATATAATGTTGGAAATATATATGCATTGGATATGTACACGTAGAAATACACATAATGTAATATGAGAAATACGTGGCTAACACAAAAATACATATGTAATACACACGGAAAGTTACGAAAATAATATAGGGTTTGAAAACAATTAAATAATGAAAACATACATACATATATAACGTACATAATAATAATATAATAAAGAAATGCTTATAGTAATATACATTTGGAAGCATATGTATGTATACATATAAGTTTATAACGATAATAACAAAATACATAGAGAAGACCTATATAGGATAATGCAATGACAACTAATGATGGTGAAAGCAACCATGATAATAAATATATATTAGAATTATTAATACTAAGGTATGGTTAAATTGATAATATTGAAAGTATATATATATAAAAATATGGTATAATACTAGGAATACATAATATAGGATTAATTATATATGTATATGAACATGAGACATGTTAAAAGAATATAATACATAAGATAAAATATATGTATATATATACATGAGATACTGATATTAAGATATAAAAATATTAAATATATACATACACACGAATATATTAAAATATATAACTAAAACCTAATGCCAATGAAATAATGTAATAGTAATAATTATTATTATGCTAGCAAAAATAAATAAAAATAAAAAAATAAAAAATAAGTAATAATAATAGTAATAGATATAGTGAAATCGTAACATAAAAAAAAATATTAGATATAATATAGTCTTAATAATATATAATAATGATAATAATAATAATAATAATAATAATAATAATAATAAGGGGGACCAAATTGGGTTAAAAATCAAAACATTCGGGCAGATTTAAAATCAAAAACGAGTATGGAGGACTTATTTGAACACGGGATGAATAAACGGGGGCCAAAAGGGCAATTTTTCCGCATGTTTAAAACGCAGCGTTGTATGGAGGACCAAATCACAACACGGGGAAAAACTATTGGGCCGATTTGAAAATATTGAAAGACCTAATTATATAAGTCTGAAAAAGCGGAAGGGCTGATCGCGCAAATAGCCCTTCCGTTATAAAAACACGCGGATCCTTGCTGGAGCGAGTCGGAGTTCGGGTCGGGCTCTCAAAACGACGTCGTTTTGGGGTTAAAATGCAGCCCCCAAAACGACGTCGTTTTAGGGGGCTATAAATAGGCCTATTTTGTGAAAAAAAATTCATTTGGTGAGGAGAAGGGAAAAGAAAAAGGGAGAGAATGAGAGGGAAAGAGATCGGAGCGATTTCCGGTGAGCCCTCCGGTCACCGTCCGGTCGTCGGACCGCCGCGTCGTCGCCGGCGCCGGCCACCGCACGCGGTGGCCGGAAGAGGTAAAAATTTTCTTTTTTCTTTTTTTTTTTAAATATGTTTAGTGATTTTTTTGTAAATAGGTTTGTATGTTAAGAAAAGAAAAAAGGAACAGTTCTTAAAAAACGAGAAAATCACCTCTGTTCAGTGTTCGAGTTTCCTGGTTAGATATTCTGGTTCTAGGCTCAACCCCCTCGTTCTGCTAATATGCTATCACTGAGTTTGCGTTTAGAGAGTAGAAAGCACTTTGATTGTTGAATATTGCTTCTGTTTTTTTCTAGAAATTTTTCTATCCCCTAAAAATGGTTTACAATCGGCTTTTTATAGCCCCGTTTACAACTTGTTTTCTTTTTTATTATCGTTGCTGTCTCTTCCTTTTAATGCTCGTAGGGATGGAGGCGGTGGGACAAGACCTGAGCAGTGGTGGCAGCTGCTGAGTCAGAGGCGGTGGAGCAGGTCTGTCAGAGGCCAAGTGGGTGATTTAGGGTTTCTTCGGGTTTAGGGTGTAACGGGTTAAAAATTTGGGCCATCGGGTTTGGGGTGTTGTAAATGGGCATAGGCGGTTGGGTTTTGCAAATGGGCTGATGGTTTGGGGTTTAATTGTTTTGGGTTTTGGGTAATTTAAATTGGGATTGGGGGTAGGCCAAAATTGGCCTGTAACAGTATAAATGATATAGTATCAAAAGATATATGTAATAATTAAAAAATGTAGCATCCAAATACATACGTATAATATAATATTTGTGATATATATGGATTTAAACATGATAGTATCAAAGAAAACATGATATATATATACAGATATTAAGCAAAATAGGTAATACAAATACCAATATTAATAAACAATAAATTTAATAATAATAATAAAATATAATAGTAATAACATAAAATATCGAAAATAATAGTAAGTATAACTAAACATAATAATAACAAATACAAAGTAATTAAAACTTTAAAACAAATGCAAATAATATTATATAAAATACTATACTATATGTATGCGTATAATACTAATAATAATAATAAGAGTAAAAAATATAAATGACATATATACATAATAATATATAACAATAACAATAAAATAAAATAATAACAATGTTAACAAAAGAAAGTAAATAACAATTATAGAATAATAATAACGTAACACTAAGTAAAATACTATACATATACACATAAATATAATAATAAATATAATAATAAGAATAATAATAATAATGCTAAAATGAGAAAAATAAGGTAAAAGGACGAATTTGAGTTAAAAAGGAACTTTCGGGGCGAATCCATAATAAAAACGAAAGGGAAGGATGCATTTGAATGCGGGTTAAACTTAAGGGGACCAATACTGCAATTAGCCCGCCTCTCTAAAACGACATCGTGGCAGAGAGGATTAAATTGGAACCTGGGACGAATTCCTGGGCCGAATCGCAATACAAATGGGTCTTGATTGTTAATTTCAAAAATGCGGAAGGACCGGTTGCGCAATAAGCCCTGCTGACGTCAGAGCACGCGGATCCTAGGCGGAGCGGGTCGGGTCGACCCGACCCGAGTTCAAAACTATAAAAACCCACATTTTTTGATTTCGGCTCATTTGTGCCGTGGAGAGAAAAAAAAGAAAAAGGGGAGAAAGGGAGGAGGAAAGGAGAGGGGAAGAAGAAGGAGAGGAAGGAGGGGTCCGGGCTCCGGTCGCCGGACCGGTCAATGTCCGATCACCGGCCGGTCACCGGCCGTTGATCGGACCGCCACGCGCCGCCGATCGCCGTCGTTCCGGCCACCGCTCCGGTGGCCGGAAAAAGGTAAATTTTTTTAAAAAATTTTTATTTTAATTTATACTTTATATTTTGTTTTAAAACATATTGTATACGCATGTATTTGTGATTGATTCGAATAAAAAAGAACGAAGGGAAATAAGAGAAACCGATTCACGAAAATAAGGTCTGATTACCTCTTTCGAGCCCGCGATTTGATTCTTTTTGTTTGGTGTTTAATCTGTGCTGCCTTTAGTATTAAATCTCACCTCCTGTATTTTAGTTGAAAGCATAGAGTTTGTATTCATTCGAAAGCTCCCCTTTTACAAATGAATTTTGTCTCGGCTTTTATAGCCATTGCTTTTACAAGTTATCTGTTCTGTATTCGCTTTCTGTCTTGTCCTTTTAATGTTTTGCAAGTACGTGGGCGGTGGACTTGACCTTGGGGCGGTGCTGCAGCTGCTGTCAGAGGGGCAAAGCAAGTGGGGCGGCAACTTGGGAGCTGATTCGATTAGGAATAGGGCTAATTAGGGTTTTGGGTAATGTATTCGGGTTGAGATTTGGGCCCCGAGTGGGATTTGGGGTTTGGGGGTTAATTCGGGTAGGTAATTTTTGTACTTTGGGCCTGGACATTTGTAAAAAAAGACATTGGTTTTATTTTTGTTTATATGGGCCAAAATTGGCTATTACAGCTGCCCCTCTTTGCTCATTGTCATGTAACGGGAATAGAGCAAAGACATAAAGAAAGGCCAATTTTGCCTGGTCTTGCTAGCTTCTGACTTGCTCTGGGGCTTCCTTTCTTAAATAACCCATCGCCTCTCGTAGCTTTAGGTTCAATCCATCGCAACTTCTGGGATCTGCCTTGTAGCCTCGATCTATCTTCTCTTCGTCGTGATCTACTCTTCTAGAATTTTTAGAGATGAGATCTTGTATCTTCAATCTTCTCTGCTATAACTTTAGAAAGATGAAACTTGTAGCTTCAATTTGCGCCTCTGCGACTTCACTGGGGATGCAAGGTCTACATCTTTGATTGGGTCCCTTATAACTTCAAAGAAGCACAATTTGTATCTTCAACTGGCTCCATTGCAGCTTCAAGAAGGCAAAATCTGATGTCTTTAATCAGCTCCAATCTTCATCCTTTATTGAGACGAAGTTAAAAATTGCTCGACCTGCGCATTCTCGTAATATGGGTTAATTTTTGAAACATAAATTGCAAGTACCTCAGTGTGCAAACTGAGGCTCAACTCACTTTTCGCAATATGAGTTGGCTCTTGAAAAGCGAACGTTTAAGAATAGAATCTGAAAATATCTGGACATGAGGTCCAAGGCTTAACTCACTTCTCGCAATATGAGTTAACCTTTGAGAAACAGAAATTATAAACAGACATTGAAAAGTCTCAACTCACCTCTCGCAATATGAGTTGACTTTTGAAAAGCAGGAAATAAAAGCTGAAATTAAAAGAGCTCAACTCACCTCTCGCAATATGAGTTGATCTCTGAAACATAAAATTAAGAAGAACTAAAAAGAGCTCAACTCACCTCTCGCAATATGAGTTGGTTTTGAAGCACAAATTAAAAGGAACTAAAAAGAGCTCAACTCACCTCTCGCAATATGAGTTGAGCTAAAACTGAAATTAAAAGTACCTCGACGTGCCTCGAGGCTCAGCCCACCTCTCGCAATATGAGCTGATTTTAGCAACATAAATTAAAAGTACCTCAACGTGTCTTGAGGCTCAGCTCACCTCTCGCAATATGAGCTGATTTTAAAACATAAATTAAAAGTACCTCAACGTGTCTTGAGGCTCAGCTCACCTCTCGCAATATGAGCTGATTTTGAAACATAAGTTAAAGATGGATGTTGAAAACATCTCGTCGTGACTTAAGGTTTGACTCACTTCTCGCAATATGAGTCAGATAACAGAAATTAAAATACCTCAACGTGTTTTGAGGCTCAACTCACCTCTCGCAATATGAGTTGATTTTTTTGAAACATAACAGAACTTGAAAATACCTCAGCGTGTCCTGAGGCTCAACTCACTTCTCGGACTATGAGTTGATTTTGAGACATAAATTAAAAACACCTCAACGTGTCTTGAGGCTCAACTCACCTCTCGTAATATGAGTTGATTTTCGAAAACATAAATTAAAATCACCCAGAATTTCTCACATGGTGGAATTCAAGTATCTTTTCTTTGATTTGGATAGCTTTCCCAAAACCTTTTGCTCTGTTTGGAATACCTGTATATGTCATGCATGATGTTACCGTGATATGCACCAATTTGCCTTAAATGCATTCATGCCTACATGAACATGTTATATGCCTTGCATTCGTTTGTCGTGATCTCTTTTCATCACGACTCTGGCAGTGATCGTGCCCCATCTGAGCTTTTGTTCTTGCTTTCGAGCTCCTGTTTTGCTTATCGTGATGATCTGCTTTCAACGCTAGGATTCTTAAGTTCCTTCCCAGTTTTTGCATCCATCTTTTAAGCTTTACAAGTAATCTGTGTTTCTCATATATCACTTGCTTAGCGTATGTTGAACTTCTTGTTCCCACTTTGAGACTCTTGTGCCTATCAAGTTTTCTATCCGAGTAATACTCAACATTTCTTTTGTTCAGAGCATGTCATATTACTTTTTATCAATTAAACAACATAATGAGATGCATGCAAATGGTCAGGTAGGTACAAGAAAGAGACTTCACATAAATTTTGAAGGTAACAAACAAAGTCAACCAAGGATAATTGAAAGTGCCATAGAAGAAAAGGAACCATATTAGTGGATACAAATGTTCTAGATATTCAATGCATGAACTCTGCCACGTTTCTCAATCACGAATCTTTCTGAGCAAGGCCTCTTGTGTAGAAGATCTCGAGTGTTTCAGAAATGCTTCATACTATAGCCTGGTCACTTGGCCCACTGTTCAAAATTACTTCTGCCCCTTGGGCCCAGATTTGCTTTATTAGGATGCCCTTTCGGGTTTTCATCCTAATGTTCTGTGTTTGACCAAGGCGCCCTTTTCGGGTTTTCACCTTGATCTCCCCATTTTTTTTTTAAGTGTAGTATTTCTTCACAACATCGGAGTTTACTGGATTTGGTAACTCCTTCCCATCCATTTCTGTAAGGATTAAGGCCCCGCCAGAGAATGCCTTCTTTACGACATACGGTCCTTCCCAATTAGGTGCCCATTTCCCTCGCAAATCTTTTTGTATTGGGAGGATTTTTCTCAAAACGAGTTCTCCTTCGCGGAATTCTCTTGGCCGTACCTTCTTGTTATGGGCTGCAATCATTCTCTTTTGGTACATCTGTCCATGACAGATTGCCTTTAGGCGTTTTTCTTCGATGAGATTCAACTGATCATATCGAGCTTGGACCCATTCTGCCTCCTCGAGTTTCGACTCCATTAAGACTCGTAAGGAGGGAATCTCGACTTCAATGGGCAGCACGGCTTCCATCCCATAGACTAGAGAGAAAGGAGTTGCCCATGTGGACGTCCTCACAGATGTGCGGTATGCGAACAGAGCGAATGGCAGCTTTTCGTGCCAGTCCTTGTAGGTCTCTGTCATTTTGCCGATGATCTTCTTTATGTTCTTGTTAGCTGCTTCAACAGCTCCGTTCATCTTCGGGCGATAAGGCGAGGAATTATGATGCTTTATTTGAAATTGCTTGCACACCTCTGTCATCATTTTATTGTTCAAATTCAAAGCGTTATCTGAGATGATTCTTTCAGGCAAACCATATCGACAAATGATTTCCTTTTTCAAGAACCTACAGACAACGGCCCTTGTCACATTAGCAAATGAGGCAGCTTCTACCCATTTTGTGAAATAGTCGATGACCACGAAAATGAATCGGTGCCCATTAGAAGCTTTGGGAGAAATCGGCCCTATAACGTCCATGCCCCACATTGAAAAGGGCCATGGAGACGTCATAATATGAAGGGGAGAAGGAGCTACATGAATTTTGTCGCCATAAATTTGACATTTGTGGCACTTTCTTGCGTAGCTAATGCAATCCCTTTCCATCGTCGACCAGTAATACCCGAGTCTCATAATTTTTCTGGCCATAGTGAAACTGTTGGAATGGGTCCCACATATTCTTTCATGAACTTCTTCAAGTATTTTCTTGGCCTTGGTAGTGTCTACGCATCTCAGAAGTACCTGATCTTTACCCTTCTTGTACAAGGTGTCCCCATCAAGAACAAATCCCGCTGACATTCTTCTGATTGTCCTTTTGTCATTCTCGTTTGCTTGCTCAGGATACGTTTGATTCTTGACGTACTCTAAGATATCATGGTACCATGGTCGTTCATCAGCCTCTTTCTCAATGCTATAACAATGTGCAGGGACCTCGTATATGCTCATCTTGAGGGGCATTATCTCTGCTTCTTTATTTGCTTTGAACATTGAGGCTAAGGTGGCCAAGGCGTCAGCCAATTGGTTATCTTCTCGCGGGAAGTAATTAAAAGTTATTTCTTTGAAATCTTTGATCAATTTAGCTACCAGATAGCTGTACTTAATCAACTTTGAGTCTCTCACTTCCCAATCTCCACGGATTTGGTAGATCACTAAAGCTGAATCCCCGTATACCTCTAGGATCTCGATGTTTCGTTCAATGGCTGCCTGTAGTCCCATGATACAAGCCTCATATTCTGCTATGTTGTTGGTGCAGAAGAAATCGAGCCTAGCAGTGAAAGGGTAATGGTCTCCTTCCGGTGATATTAAGACTGCTCCAATTCCATGCCCCAAAGCATTCGATGCACCATCAAAGCTCATCTTCCAGGGCATCCCTTTTGATGACTCACATTCTTTCTCTGTGATGCACATTAAGTCCTCATCCGGGAAATCAAATCTCAGGGGCTCATATTCTTCTGTTGTTCGAGCCACCAAGAAATCAGCTATTGCACTCCCTTTCACCGATTTTTGGTTCACATAGATGATATCGTATTCTGATCACAGGATCTGCCATCAGGCCATCCTCCCCGAGAGTGCGGGTGATTCCATCATATATTTTATCGGGTCTAGCTTTGAGATTAACCATGTCGTATGATACAACATGTATTACCTGAGCCTCCTAGCTGCCCAAACCAAAGCACAACAGGATCTTTCGATCGACGAATACCTTGCCTCGTATTCTGTGAACTTTTTGCTGAGGTAGTATATCGCCTTTTCTTTCTTTCCCGACTCATCATGTTGCCCGAGTACACAACCCATTGAGTTTTCAAACACCGTTAAATACAAAATCAAAGGCCTTCCTGGAGTTGGTGGCACTAGCACTGGGGGGCTAGATAAATATTGTTTTATTTTGTCAAAGGCCTCCTGGCATTCTTCGTCCCATGCCCCAGGGTTGTGCTTTCGAAGGAGTCGAAAGATGGGGTCACATTGATTGGTGAGTTGAGCAATGAATCGGGAAATGTAGTTTAGCCTTCCCAAGAATCCTCTGACCTCTTTCTGTGTACGCGGAGGTGGTAATTCTTGAATGGCTTTTATCTTTTCCGGATCCACCTCGATGCCTCTTTCACTGACGATGAAGCCTAGCAACTTTCCCGAAGTAACCCCGAATGTACATTTAACCGGATTAAGCCTTAGCTGAAACTTTCTCAGTCTTTCAAATAACTTTTTGAGGTTCACAATATGTTCCTCTTCTCCTCGGGATTTAGCAATCATGTCATCAACATAGACTTCTATCTCCTTATGCATCATATCATGGAACAATGTCACCATGGCCCTCTGATACGTGGCCCCGGCATTCTTGAGCCCGAATGGCATCACCTTGTAACAGAACGTTCCCCACATCGTTATAAAGGTGGTTTTCTCCATATCCTCGGGAGCCATTTTGATCTGATTATACCCCGAAAATCCATCCATGAAAGAAAATAATGAATGCTTCACCGTATTGTCCACCAATATGTCGATATGTGGTAAGGGAAAATTATCCTTAGGACTTGCGCGGTTCAGGTCACGATAATCCACGCACATTCGCACTTTACCATCCTTCTTTGGCACTGGGACAATATTAGCCACCCATTCTGGATATCTGGAAGCTTGTAGGAAGCCTGCATTAAATTGCCTCTTGACTTCCTCTTTTATCTTCAGCAGCATTTCGGGCCTCATCCGCCTTAATTTTTGTTGGATGGGTTTACATTCGGGTCTCAGCGGGAGCTTATGAACCATTATGTCCCCGTCCAATCCCGGCATATCCTGATAGGACCATGCAAACACGTCTTTGTACTCATGAAGCAAATCAATCAAATGATGCCTGGTGTCCTCTGAGAGTGAGGTCCCAATCTTCACTTCTTGCTTATTTTCATTAGTGCCCAGGTTTATTGTTTCAACAGATTCTTGATGAGGTAGAATCTGTTTGTCCTCTTGTTCCACCAACCTTAGCAAGTCAGGAGACGAGACATAGTCTTCGGCATTTCCCTCATCCTCGAATTCTCCTAAACAAACGGTCCTTTCAAAATCGATTTCAAGATTGGTAACGGGTTCGTTCATGTCATTGGCATCTGAACACCTGAAAATTGAATGGGAAAGAGAACACTATAGAGGGACATCCAAGTTTTGGCAACAACAAACAAAACATTATAGCATGGTATGAGGTAAGTGCAAGAACAGGCCATGAAATGAAAGAATAATTATGGAGTAGATGCAAATGCAAAAGGTTATGACAAAATGCCTCTTCATTAATATTCATTTAATAGATAAAGAGCAGACGATAGCTCTTACAAAAGAATCCCATTATATTTAGGGACACAAAAAGTGAATATCGGACATTACTCTGAGGAAGACTTGTAAACCACAAGGAGATCTTCAGCGGTCCAATTGTTCAACATGTAACCCGGGGGACAAGGGCGTATCTTTGAAACGTTCTTACTTGTGCCAGCTTCTTCATCAATGACATTTATGTAAACATTCTGGAAAGCCTTCTCAATGAGTACCAATAGGCTGTGCGCACTATCTTGCCCAGGATATATCATTCCAACAGATGTAAATGTCGTTGACAGATGGGGGTACTCAATGGGTTCCCATTCCAGCTCTCGCCCCAGAGTCCTCGCAACCCTTCTTTCTTGCTCCTTCCTCCACTGTTTCTTTAAATGATGTGCCTTTGGTTGGAATCCTAGCCCAAAACGGGCCTTGTGGTGAATTGGCTTTAGAGCCCTGGCTATTCCTTGATGATGTCTTCCTAAACCTTTTCTCGCTCGGGCCCCTCTTCCTACCGTCAACTGGATTCCCATTTTAGTATTCTCTGACAGTCTAGGCACAGGAATTCTACTTCCTTCAGCCACAAACGTGGGATTGACGAACTCAAAGGATCGAAAAGAACATTCCACAGCATCTTTGTTCGCTTCGAGGTAAGGTGTGTCTGCAGAAATCGACGCAACAATATCCTCCTCACCTTCAACGGTAACCAAGCAACCATCCATGATAAATCTTATTTTCTGATGAAGGGATGATGGAACGGCACCCGCGGAATGAATCCATGGCCTCCCTAAGAGGCAATTATATGAAGGAGTGATGTCCATAACTTGGAATTCGACGTCATAGACATAAGGACCCACTTCTAGAGGGATCTCAATTTTTCCTACAACTTCTCGTCTCGTTCCATCAAATGCCCTCACCGTGGAATGACACGGCCTCAAATAGGACAAATCTATCGAAATTCTGGAAAGTGTGGCCAGGGGCATAACATTAAGTGCTGATCCATTATCAATAAGCACGTTTGGTATTATATAACCCTTACAGCGGGTTGTTATGTGCAGCGCCTTCACAGAGCCTCTACCGTTCGGTGGTATTTCATCATCACTGAAGGAGATGAAATTATCAGCGTTCAAGTTATTGATCCACCTATCAAGCTTTTCGACCGATATATTGTTTGCTACATAGGCTTGATTCAATACCTTTAACAAGGCATTTCGATGTGGCTCTGAGTTCAATAATAAGGATAATACCGAAATACGTACAGGTTGCTTACTTAATTGTTCGACCACGTTGTACTCACTGTGTTTAATGAATTTCAAAAATTCCTGCGCCTCTTCTTCATTTACAGGTCTTTTAGTCTCTTGTCGTTCGGGCGGACTTTCCGATTCGACTTCAGCCTCAAACATGGGTGCCTTTCCCTTTTGTTTGGAATCATTATTCCTCTTTGCTGGTTCAACTTCTTTGGAATAGCATCTTCAACTCCGGGTAAAGTGACCAACTTCTCCGATATTTTCAGCCGTGCCTTGGGATTTTTCACTTTCAGGAGTGACGATATTGACATCGTATTTCCAAGGTACTGCTTTACTGTCGTTATACGGAAAAGGCGATGGCACCTCAATTACCATTTTTGGTTTTACCGGTTCTCTCCTCGCATCATAATAAATTATCAGTGGTCGTTCATCCGTGTAAGGGAGATCCGATGATTGACTATCAGAGGCACATATTTCTCCTTCATTGGCCTCTCTTCTTCCGTTGAAGATTTCAATCTCTTTGCTATCCATCATGTTTTGGAGTAATTCTTTAAATTGCTCACACGACTGGATATTATGTCATTCGACCTCATGAAAATCACAAAAATTTTGACTTTTAGTAATTCTTTTCTCGGTTACCCCTTTAAGACGACAGAGTAACCCTTTTTCGAGCAACACCTCCCAGATTCTCTGCAAAGGTGTGCTTATTTCTGAAACAACTCTTCTGGTTTGCAATTCATTTATCTCCTCCACTGCGCTTACATTTCTTTCAGTATGATTTGGGAACGGGTTCCCGGTTTCACCACCAGTACCGTCGAAGCGCAAAACACCGGCATTGATTAGTCCTTGGACTCTTCGTTTAAAGGCAATGCAGTTTTTCGTGGAGTGCCCCTGGTTCCCCGCGTGGTATGCACAGCTAGCATTAGGGTCGTACCACTTTGGGTACGGGGGTTTCAACGGTGCCATGTAATGAGGAGATATCAACTGTTTTTCCAAAAGCTTAGGGTACAGTTCCCCGTAAGATACCGGAATAGGAGTGAATTGGGGTCTCTCGGGGTTCGGCCTTGCTGGCCTTGGTTCGTTTCTGGGTTGGCTTTGGGTGGAGCCGGCATTTTGAGGAAACGTGGCGGCTGGCCTCGAGTTGTTGGTTCCATAGACAGGGTAAGAAGGGTAGGGAGATGGTGTTTGGTAATAGGGGGTTTGTGGATGATAGAAATTTGGTGGCGGGTAATTTCGAGGTTGGAGTTGGTTAGAATATGGGCCAGGAGTATAACGGTTCCCCGTTCCCACCATGTGGGCTTCCAATTCCTTCTTTCTCATGGGAACCGCCTTCCTCGAACCTTCTCCTTCCATTCTTCCACTTTTAACCGCATTTTCTATTAGTTCACCGGATATGACAATATCCGAGAAGTCCTTTGTGGCGCTTCCCACTAATTTATCATAGAATGGCGCCTTCAGGGTATTGATGAATAGGACTGCTATCTCGGTCTTGGTCAATGGAGGTTCCACCTGAGCCGAGATGTCTCTCCACCTCTGCGCATATTGTCTAAAAGTTTCTGATGGCTTTTTCTCCATCATTTGTAGTATCATGCGGTCGGGTACCATATCGGAGACGTGTTTGTACTGCTCGTAAAATGCCGCAGCCAGATCTTTCCAGGTTCGGATCTTTTCTCTACTGAGTTGGTTGTACCAGCGGAGAGCTGATCCGGTCAAACTGTCCTGAAAACAATGTATAAGCAGCTTGTCCTCATTGACATAACCAGTCATTTTTCGGCAGAACATAACGAGATGTGCCTTCGGGCATCTCGAGCCATCATACTTTTCAAAATCCGGTGCTTTGAATTTTGGAGGGAGGACCAAATCAGGTACCAGACTAAGTTCTTTAGCGTTTAGCGCCGAGAAGACTTCAATGCCTTCTATCGCTCTAAGTCTTTCCTCCAGACTTCTATATTTTTCTTGGACTTCATGATCCTCTATCCTTAGCCTAGCGATTTCTGCAGGATCGTCTAGGTCTGGGACAGGTGGATCCATTGGAGCAGTTCCTGGGTTTGCCACGAATACCCCCTGTCCTACAGGAGGAGGTGTTATATGCCGTTGTTCCAGGCCCGCGGGTCCCCCTTGCGTGTATCCTCTATGTATCACGTGAGGCGGAGTAAACCCAGGAGGGTAGGGCAGATCCTGATCAAGATTCACAACCTCAGGATTTTGTATAGGTCCCTTTCCTTTGACTAGGGCCGACATCATTTCCATCATCTTGGCCAATTGGTCCTTCTGTTCAGTGGATTCTTCCCGAGACCTTATCATCAACTCTCTCGTCTCCTGTTGCGACCTGGCTAACTGTTCCTGTAATTCTTTCTGAATTCTCTCCATCCTTTCAATTCTTTCGTTAAACTCAGCCTTCATTGCTCTAGCTTGTCGACGTGTTCTATACGTATGGTGTGATTCCAGGTTTACAACGTCGCAACTGCGCATTATACGATTCTACTCTTTAGCGAATGATCATGAGATATGCAATGAATGAATGAATAAATGAATGAATGTTAGTTATGAATGCATATGCAAAATCGGTGTTGATTCCAGACAGCCCCTATTTAGGCATTTCATTAATCAAAAGAGTCTATTTACAAAACGTTTTTTTTCATCATTTGATTCAGCTTTCATACAAACTTCCTCGCTACATTGCCATAATTTTTCACTCGTTCCAAGAATTCTGATATGCTCGATCTCTGTCTAGGCGGGAATTGGCAACTAAGACTCTCGGCTTCATCCGCTATTTGCATTATGTGCATGGCTGCCGTACGAATCTCGTTGATCAAGGATTTGAGATTTTCATCCTTTTCGCAGAGGGCTCTTTCGTAAGCGTGGGTATCTCTATCATACTGACCCTTCTTTTCTTCCAAAGCTTCCAAGAGAGTATCCAGTTGTTGTTGTCGGGCTTGTAGTGTGTCTTCTAAATCCCGTATCGTTTCTTTCAATTCTTGACGCTTAGCTCGACTAGTCATCAGTTCAACAGATGTAGCTTCATACTCAGCAGACTTCTTTCTTAACTCTATTGCAGGCCGCGTAGCCTTTCCTTCTTCTTTCTTTGCTTTTCCTTTCCAAAATTCCATCCCACCTTTGACATTACTCAATTCCTCTTTCCATTCCGCTGACGACTTGCCCAGCCCGCTGTTCTTTATGGTGCCTCTTAACTTTTTATTTTCCAGATGAAGATCTCTTAAGTCGTTTCTTATGACCTCGGCTTCTTTTTGCACCTTCTCGGCCCTGGATCTTTCAATTTGAACATCGATCTTCAGCTGATAGTTTTCTTCTTGAAGGGCACTAAGGTCTCGTAACATTTTTGTCTTTTCGCGTTCAAATTCTTGTCTCGCCATCTCTAGCTCGAATGGAATTTCTTTCGAAAAAGGATTCTGAAAGGCGTAATCTGCCGATGAGACTTGCAAACTATTTACCCGTTACTTTCTCCATGCATCGTAGTCCTGGGTGATAGTGTCAGCATATAAAGCCAACTCCATCAGATGAATTCTTTTCCAAGCCTTTGCAGTGTCTCGGACTTTCTTCATATAACCTTCGCCCGCAAAAACAAACTCTGACTGAGCCAGACCACTGGTGGCGGGTATAAACTGTCGTGAAGAGAACTGTCTTTGAACCAAAAGAGGAGCGTAACCAATCCCTCCCCACAATCCAAGTAGTGGTACCCAGTCTTGGTTTCCGACTTTGTACAACAGAAGCGAAGGGCGTATCCACGGCGCTCTCCAAATTATGTCATTGGCACGCAGGTTCTGAAACACTGAGACCCAATGCTATTCAGTAACCTCCTTCGGCCACTCTTTCTTAAGGTGAGCTTCCAACGGAGCAAATGTCTTCGAAAACATGTGGAACGGTGTGCGCTCTACCTTCCAAAAGTGACTCAAAATCCAAACGTTAAGTAGCTGCGCGCATCCGATGAATCGTCCTTCCCCTCTTTTCCTGCAACTGCTCAAAGATCTGAAGGTCTCTGCCAGGATGGTTGGGGCGGGATTGATACATTGCTTTAACTTTTCGAAGAAATCCACTACCGCTACTTCTATGTGCCCGAGTATCTTCGGAAAGACAACCAAACCATAGATAGCCAAAGCAAACAAATTTATCCGTTTCAACATGTCAGGATGATTTAAAACCAGGTCTCGTAAGGAAAACCATGGGACACAACTGATTTCGTTCTTCTTCTTTATTTGCTTTTCGGCCCATGCATTGGTCATATCCGTCAGCCTTACTAACTTTTTCCTGAATGTCATCGGCTTGGGCTCTTTGACATATATTTTGTAGGTTTGCATGTTTTCGACACGCAGCAGAGCAGCATACTCCTCTATCGTAGGGGTCATATCTTCTTGGTTAAATGTGAAACACTGATAACCCGGATCCTAAAATCTGATCATAGCTTGAATCAATCTTTCGTCTACTTTGATAGCAATCAGATGGGCTATGTCCCCGTACCTTTCGGTGAAAATGCCCCTAGTATCTGAATCCCACTGATTCCAGATCCAAACCAAGTCTTCAAGGTTATTTTGACGGACATTCACAGTCACCCGCTCGGGTAGATTGACCATGCAATCTTCCACCAGGCTGTTTCCCTTATCTCTTCGAGTCCTCAAAGACCAATCCCGAACCACGGTGTTTGTCTCGGTCGTTTGTACAATTGACTCTTCCATTTGAAACCCGTTTTTGGCAACTAATCTTTAGTCAACACCGTCCTATTATGATGCCTATGATGCATGATGAGGAATAAAACAAAGACAATCAAACACGGTTAGTGATCAGATATAAACGAAAATAAATTAAAGCAATTTTAAACTACCCGATTCAATTTAACAGATAAATCCCTTCCCTTTATATACAAAGTGAAAGTACAAAAGGTAAGAGGCATTTCTCCCGTGTGCCTATTTTGGTGTTTGCTAAACGGATAGAGGTTCGGCATGGCTCTAATTGGGTGGCTCGTATAGTTCATTATATGTGGTTTTAGGTTCTAGAAGGGTACCCGAATGGTCTGTACTGTCATCTACTAAGATTAGTACAGAACCTCGGTCATAGCCCATCACAGGCTTACGAGATCAATTCGAGGGATTACATTTACTTATGCCTATGCGGAGGGACGAGTTATCTCACGAAAGCATAAGTCATATGTAACCCGAAAGTATTCACTAGCCTGTGCGGAGGGACGAGTTAACTCACAAAGGCGTAGCGTTTACTTTCACTTAGGAGGGACGGAGCCCGGGTATGGCGCTCATGTCATGCTAAATGCAAGTGCGCGGTGTGTGGGGAGAAACTCACAAACCTTTCGTTTTATTTTAAAAACTAAACTTAGAGAACCGGAGCTTAGAAATTTAGAGCTTCAAAACAGGTAGACAGAACAAGTTAGAAAATATTCACAACGAGATGCAAGTGCATGATTTTTCCAAAAATTTTGAGGATCACGACTAAACATTAATTTGAAAAGGGCATTTCGAAAATTTTGACAACGCTTTTGATTTGATTCGACTCTCGAAGACTGGTCCCCAGTGGAGTCGCCAGCTGTAGCGACGAAAAATTTTAGCTTAGGTCGCTAATTGTGGCTATTTAAAATCTTGAAAACGAATTTTGATTAAAACAAAGGAGTCGCCACCGATCCTTTTTCTTAGGTGTGATCGGACACCTATTAAAACCTCTTTTGGCTGAAAAATTCGTTTTTTTTAAGCAAAAAGGCTAAATTTAGGTCTACGTTAAAGTCCAGAGAAAAATAGGGTTCGGGAGTCAGTTACGCACGGGGAAGGTATTAGCACCCCCGCGACGCCCAAAAATTGGTATCTTTCAAATGTACGTTGTCTTAATTCTCCAAAAGTACAAGTTCAATTTAAAAATTTAGTCGTGATCCAATCAAAGTACGAGCATTTTAAGGTTTTTATTTCGGAGAAGGATATCCCGCTTTTAACATGAGCCCTCCGTGATTCACCCAACATAGCGATGAAATCACCGGCTTAATGTTAAAATCGGTATATTGCCTTGTTTATTAAAATGTGAAAAGATTGTGACAAATAGGGTTGACATAGAAATAATATGAAACAATATGCTTCGTAAAAAAACAAACGATGATAAAGGTGAAAAATATACGCGATAAATAAGACATATAACAATGCATGCATAATTAGGGCGTTAGCGATATACGTGATAATAAATAAAATAATAATAATATAAAAGTATATATGCGAGACACAAAAATGTACATGAACAATATAATATTAAATATATACGTAACATAAAAATACATAACATATATATACGCTAGAAAACAAATTATAACATTGTATTATATATATAAGGAAAGTACCTAATGTTACTAATGCATGGACATAATACACATATTATAAGGATGCATGAAATATATAGTATAAAATAAATATGGGATATTTATGTGGTATATATAAAAATGAAAATTTTTGGGAAAAACAACAACATTTATATAAGCTTTGAACAAAATAATACTAACGCGAATAATGATAGCGATACATTAATAATAATAATGATAATAATAATAATATAGAAATAAAGTATAATAGTGTCAAAAAGGAAACAAGTAAAGGTGGTGAAAACAATAAACGCTTAATAAACAAGTAAAGGTGGTGAAAACAATAAACGCTTGATAATAAAATATAATATTAAAGATAATATCGAATATAATAATATAATAATGTATGATATTACGGGTAATAATGATATTAAAATAATAGTAGTAAGATGGATGTAATAATATGTACACAGTAGTTATAAAAATATGCAAGATGGTAAAACGTATAAATGATATAGTATCAAAAGATATATGTAATAATTAAAAAATGTAGCATCCAAATACATACGTATAATATAATATTTGTGATATATATGGATTTAAACATGATAGTATCAAAGAAAACATGATATATATATATACAGATATTAAGCAAAATAGGTAATACAAATACCAATATTAATAAACAATAAATTTAATAATAATAATAAAATATAATAGTAATAACATAAAATATCGAAAATAATAGTAAGTATAACTAAACATAATAATAACAAATACAAAGTAATTAAAACTTTAAAACAAATGTAAATAATATTATATAAAATACTATACTATATGTATGCGTATAATACTAATAATAATAATAAGAGTAAAAAATATAAATGACATATATACATAATAATATATAACAATAACAATAAAATAAAATAATAACAATGTTAACAAAAGAAAGTAAATAACAATTATAGAATAATAATAACGTAACACTAAGTAAAATACTATACATATACACATAAATATAATAATAAATATAATAATAAGAATAATAATAATAATGCTAAAATGAGAAAAATAAGGTAAAAGGACGAATTTGAGTTAAAAAGGAACTTTCGGGGCGAATCCATAATAAAAACGAAAGGGAAGGATGCATTTGAATGCGGGTTAAACTTAAGGGGACCAATACTGCAATTAGCCCGCCTCTCTAAAACGACATCGTGGCAGAGAGGATTAAATTGGAACCTGGGACGAATTCCTGGGCCGAATCGCAATACAAATGGGTCTTGATTGTTAATTTCAAAAATGCGGAAGGACCGGTTGCGCAATAAGCCCTGCTGACGTCAGAGCACGCGGATCCTAGGCGGAGCGGGTCGGGTCGACCCGACCCGAGTTCAAAACTATAAAAACCCACATTTTTTGATTTCGGCTCATTTGTGCCGTGGAGAGAAAAAAAAGAAAAAGGGGAGAAAGGGAGGAGGAAAGGAGAGGGGAAGAAGAAGGAGAGGAAGGAGGGGTCCGGGCTCCGGTCGCCGGACCGGTCAACGTCCGGTCACCGGCCGGTCACCGGCCGATGATCGGACCGCCACGCGCCGCCGATCGCCGTCGTTCCGGCCACCGCTCCGGTGGCCGGAAAAAGGTCAATTTTTCTAAAAAATTTTTATTTTAATTTATACTTTATATTTTGTTTTAAAACATATTGTATATGCATGTATTTGTGATTGATTCGAATAAAAAAGAACGAAGGGAAATAAGAGAAACCGATTCACGAAAATAAGGTCTGATTACCTCTTTCGAGCCCGCGATTTGATTCTTTTTGTTTGGTGTTTAATCTGTGCTGCCTTTAGTATTAAATCTCACCTCCTGTATTTTAGTTGAAAGCATAGAGTTTGTATTCATTCGAAAGCTCCCCCTTTACAAATGAATTTTGTCTCGGCTTTTATAGCCATTGCTTTTACAAGTTATATGTTCTGTATTCGCTTTCTGTCTTGTCCTTTTAATGTTTTGCAGGTACGTGGGCGGTGGACTTGACCTTGGGGCGGTGCTGCAGCTGCTGTCAGAGGGGCAGAGCAAGTGGGGCGGCAACTTGGGAGCTGATTCGATTAGGAATAGGGCTAATTAGGGTTTTGGGTAATGTATTCGGGTTGAGATTTGGGCCCCGAGTGGGATTTGGGGTTTGGGGGTTAATTCGGGTAGGTAATTTTTGTACTTTGGGCCTGGACATTTGTAAAAAAAGACATTGGTTTTATTTTTGTTTATATGGGCCAAAATTGGCTATTACAACGATGATATTTGACGTCTTCTTAAAATTCTCATCACCATTGATCTATCTTTTTGTAGTGTTTATATTTTTGTTACAAAACTTTGAACATTTCCATTTATATTTAATATCGAATCTAAAGATTGGCCATGGTTTCCCAGATTGATACTACTAATTATGGCTTTTGTCATGCATGATAAGTGATAACATAACATTATATATATATATATATATATATATATAATAGAAATTAAAACAATTAAGAAGAAAAAGACATGATGAGATATTCTTTTAAAAACTTATTAAAGCTTTAAAGAAAAAAAGTTTAAATGAAGCAATACCAAGAATTCAAAGCTCCCCAGACGTTCAAACATATAATCATATCCCATCTTTCTTTCTACAATTAACAAAACAAAAAATTGAAACCTAACATTGTGGACTACTTTTGCATATGGACTCTCAACAATTTCAATTAGTTTAAGCTAAAGGGTTTGGTTCTAATTTGAACTACTAACCAAACCATACACATATTATATATATATAGGGTTAATTAGTATTTGGTATATTGTCAATAAATAAGACATATGTCATCCTTAGAATCCTGCTTTGTAGAGTAATAGTATACCAAAGACTCGACTAATTGTCAGGGGTGAAGCCAAAATTTTAACATTGAGGAGTCAACATAAGAGTTTTAAAAAGTTTGGGAGGGTTTAAAATAAAAATTTCACTTCAGAAAAGGCTTAAATTGAATACTTTATAAATGGGAGAGACTAAAATTGTTATTACGCCATTTATATATAAAAATGATTGTAACATAAGAAATACATATTTATTGCTCTTCTTCATATAACTTGTCAAAAGAGGTAATAAACTAATTTCTTTTAGTCCTTGGGTGTATGATTTGGGTAATTGTAGACACTTAGTTTTTTGACTTGTAACATTTTTAAAAGATGTACAAGTAACAATTATGTTTGTTTTGGGAAATAAAATAATAAAATAATTTAAATTCTAGAAAATTCTAGAAAGAGAAAAGGAATGTTTGAATTTGTAAAATCAAGATTTTGTAAGTTGGTATATAGATTAAAAAAAATCATAATTAATATGTTTTTCGTAAAAATAATATAACAAGGTCTCGTTTGGTTACTAGTGTAATAATATAAGGAAAAAATTTATTTAATATATATGTTTTAACACGAGAGAAAAACTGATGTACTAACATAATGAATAAATATTCCATCGTTTGGTAAGTAGATTGTTAATCATGTAATAAACATATATTACTTTTATTTGGTTAAAGTGTTAACAAGTAAAAATAAATGTTATTCTATAAAATATCAATTTTGCCCATAAATGGATCTGTAAACCATAAATCTCAATTCAAGAATTCAATTGCATGTATAAAAATGGATGGATACATCATAAATTTGGTTCTTGTTTATCTACTTATTTTCAATTTGGCAATCAATTTATCTCTCGATTGCTTAGAACTACTCATAGTCCCTCACCAACCCATATAAATAGGAGGATAATACGCTTCAGTATACTCGAACCTATGTCAATTAAGCTAAGACTCAATCGACATATATTAATTCTTTTTAAATCAGACAACTGATTATTTTAAACTGATGTATTAAAATTGTAATACTCCCATTAAATGAGAAATACTGAAACTTAATATTAAATTATATTATAAAATAAATTAAATTATGTAAGATTAATAAATGATGGGAGTTCTACTACAAAAAGCTAACTGTTGCAGTTCACCAAATTGAGGCAGAATTTAAAATGTTTGTTTTTTGGGTACATGGAATTTAAAATGATTTAATATCATTGGACTTTTTTGCACATACTCATTAATTTTCACTTGAAAACTTTTCTAGAAACTCTTTTCTTTCATTTTTCTTTTTAATATTTTATAACTTTTATTAAAATATTAAAAGAAAACTATTAATTTTACCATTTTCTCTTATAATAATGTACCAAATATTATTTTTATTATCTGAAATCCTCCCATCTCTAAAATAATAAAAGAAAACAACAAATAAAAGGGAAAACTATGAAAATAAAAACAAAATAAAAAATCTAGAGTTTTAAATATATGAGATGAACATGGACATGTATTTGTCTAGAATCATTTTAATTTATGACTTGATTTGATTATCCTTCTATTTAAAGGTTGAGGAGGAATTATGGGTAGTTTTAAATATTGTGTCCATAAAATAGATATGATCAGAACCTATAATGAAATTGTTTAAAAAAATTATATGTCATTTTATTAGTTTAATTTTTCTTTTTGTTTAATATTTCCCTTTAAAAATGAAGAAATTATAAATTAATAAATGATAAATTTATGTTTTAATCTCTCAAAAATTGATAATTAAATTTCGGTCTCCTCTAAAAAAAATTTCTAGACCCACCCCTGGTTGGTGTCACGGATTAATTGGACACCATCTCAATTATAAAATTATTAAAATACCCTCTCATATACAAATTAAGTTATATTTATGAAAATCTTTTTGTCTTTTTCGATATAACTAAATTAATAAAAAATTAATAATGATGAGATTTAAACCCAGAATACCATACATAATACACTATTAATTTTACCATTTTAACCAAAGCATCAATTAATTTTTTTATAATTTTTTAATAAATATATTTATTATATAATTTTTTCACTTACATCATAAGTGTGTCATAAATTTAATATTAACTAGAATAAATATAAATTTAGAAAATCGATAAAATTATAGTCAAATTCTGATCATATCTTCTTTTTTTTACATAATACTCAGCCTCTCTTCGACCCATAAATAGGAGAATAATACGCTTTGACAAACTTGAACCCACATCATCCTGCATTGACAACAATACTCATACCAATCGAACTAAGACTCAACCAGAAACATAAAATTACATAGATTAAAAATATACTTTAACATCCATAATTAAAATAATAATAATGTAATAATTAAATAAAAGTTAAAATCAGTCGTTAAGGTTTGGTGGGTGTGGAGAATAATATCTTATATATGGTTTCTTCCCTTTTGCGTGCATTTTTCTGCTTAGTTATCAAACACCAAATAAAATAACGTATAATTAATTAATAAAATAAATCAAATTGATTGAAAATAATTAATTAAAGTTTGTGTGGGAGGTTTCGTCTCAAGTGAAGCAACAGAGAGAATTTAGGGAAATGAAACATTGGGTGAACGCCACGTGTAATATTAGTCTTAAAATTGATGTAATTTAGTTGCTGACGTGTAAAGTAAATAGATAAATAAGATGGAAAAAAAGGTGGCAAAAAGGCTGCCTTGTTTTACAAGGGAAACTCAATGTTAGAAAAGGGTTCTAACTTTTGGGTACGTATTATTATTATAGTTAATTTACTCTCAATGTCATTAAACTATTAATATATTTATATTTTAGTCACTCAATTAAAAAATATTTTAATTAATATAGGTGGTGTTGACGGAGAAGGTCATATCATAACGACATTTAATAACCTAATGACTTAAATAAAATATTTTAAATAATTTAGTGATCATTTTGTAATTTTTTGAAGTTAAATGATCAAAATATAAACTTACTAATAGTTTAGTAACCGTAAGTGTATTTTACCCTATTATTATATTAGTTCCTAAGCTGCCTTATATGGAATTTTGTATGTCAAATTGTTGTTTTGCTTTTATTTTTCTTGATAAAAAACGTGGGCTAGAATAAAATAAAAAATAATTTATAAATTATGTATTGAAATAAATATGATTAATGATACAAAATAAATCTAACCACCTCTTAATTCTCATGTCTGAGCTCATTGGATATATTTTGATTTTAATTTTTTAGATTTTATCTAAATTTATTTTGATTTAAATTTAGATATATTTTTATTATTAGTTTGATAGTGTATTATAATGATTGGTTTTAATTATTATTAGTTGAATGTATTAAATATAATTGTAAAGTTAATTGTATTGATGTTTGAATCGGACTAGGCCGATTGATTGGACTGAGAACTGTTTGGGGTATCAATCTGGAGAAAGTCATTAGATTGATTAATTTAGGGACAAATACAAACCGATTAAACTAAACAAAAAAGCCAGTTAAACCAGTCAATTGAATTAGATTTTTTAAATTTTTTAATGATTTATTTCATCTAACAGTTGGTTGAGTTTTAGCTCAATTGACATGAGTATTGTTATTAATGCAAGAGGATGTGGATTCGAGTGCACTGAAGCTCATTATCCTCCTATTTATGAGTTGAGGAGGGGCTATGAGTAAATATAGGCATTGTATCAAATACCAATCAAATTAAGTTTGGGTAGAATTTAGTAGGTTAATTTTCATCTTTTTATTATAATAAGGTACATTGCATTCAGAGATAAAAACATGCACAAACCCCAAATATAAACTGTAAAACAAACTTGGAAAATGCCAAAAAAATACAATGACTAAATTCTGGGTTTGAGCATAGAAAAATAGGGTCCCAAACCATAATTTGACCAATTCATTCATCTTTATAGACAAGGATACAAGAGTAATTTTCCTTGTTATAATACCATGAAAATGCATGTCAAGATGGTATCATGTTACACAAACACTTCCTTTAGACTCTAAGCTTTTTTTGTCTTTAGTTCCCTAAACAAACCTAAATTCCCCACACTATATAAACAAGTCCCCTCATTCACTTGCATTCCCAAGGGCCTAACCATATCCCATCACTCACAGCTCTTTTCCCATCAACAGTTCCATAAAGGTTTCCAAATCTTTTTTCTATTTTGATGAACAAACTCTTTGTGGTGATGATGATGATGATCATATAGTGTAATTATTCTTTTTGTGTGTGTTTTGTAGGATGATGGCTAGACCGCCTAGCGGCAGCGACGAAAACGGGGTTAAAAAAGGGCCGTGGACACCCGAAGAAGACCGGATTCTCATCGATTACATTCAAAAACATGGTCATGGAAGTTGGAGAGCACTTCCCAATTTAGCTGGTTTAAATAGGTGTGGGAAAAGTTGTAGGCTAAGATGGACTAATTATCTTAGGCCGGATATCAAAAGAGGCAAATTTTCTGACGAAGAAGAACAAACCATTATCAACCTTCATGCAGTCCTTGGCAATAAGTAAACCCTCTTTCGAGCTAACATCTGTTATGTCTTCAATCACGATATATGTGTTATTCTAACACTGTAACTTCACAGGTGGTCGGCAATAGCGACCCACTTACCTGGAAGAACCGATAACGAGATAAAAAACTTCTGGAACACGCATATGAGGAAGAAGCTTCTTCAAATGGGGATCGATCCCGTGACGCATAGACCGAGAACCGATCATCTGAACGTTCTAGCTAGCTTGCCACAGTTACTCGCAGCTGCCAACTTTAATAACATGAATAATCTATTAGATGTCAATGCTCTTAACAGGCTTCAATTAGATGCTGCAACACTAGCCAAACTCCATTTGTTACACAACATGCTTCAAATCATAGGCACACCAGCATTAAATGCAATGGATTTTCTATCCGGACCCACTTTCCGTGAAAATCATCAGTTAAATCATCTTCAACCGAATACCGGTGAATATCAGCCCTCGAATTTGATCGAAGCTTCTCAAAATACACATCCATTGAAAGATTTGAAATTCAGTTCCTACATCAACAATGATCGATTCGCTTCTTCTTATTCTTCTTCTTCTTCTTCATTGTTTGTTGCTAATAATAATATTCCGAGTTCGAGTATTCCTCAGCTTCCGGCATTGATTCCGGCATCACCAGAACATCGACAGGCGGTTGTCGAAAACAACAAGATTAATAACCCAAATGAAATTTCTAATCCTTCATCTACTTCAACTACCTTTGAAGCTTGGGGAGATTTAATGGATGATGAAGCAAGTGATTCTTATTGGAGAGACATTATAGAGTAAGTGCACAACTTCTTTTTTTTTTCTTTTTGTCTTTAATGCATTGCTTACCTCATTATTACACAAATAAATTATGCGAGGAAGGGTTATTCAAAACACGGACTTAATCAAAATTTAATATGATTATCGAATACAATAAATTTTAAAATCGAATTATTAATTTAACTGTTACTTAAATTTTAATTAAAATTTTATATTATAAAATTCGATTCAATCGCGATTCAACTGACTATGTATATATTATTCAAAATATACATTATGTTTTATTTATTAATTTTTTTTTTCTTGAATTGCAGCCAGGCATCATCACAATCATGGCCCATCTCTTAGTTAAGTGGAGCTTTCGGGTTGACATATATATATATATACATATAATTGGTATTTCATTAGATTTAAATAGAATGAACATAAAAATTCCAGGCTAGATGCCATTGTATAAAGAAAATAAATAAAGTAATTACTATATAGTATATACTGTGTAGTACCAACATGGATTTTATTTATATACAAATATATACATACACTTTCTTTTTTCTTTTCCCTTTATAAATATTCCCATGGTTTGCGTCATTAAATTTACAACCAAATAATAATTTTTTTTTTTTTTAAGAATAAGAACAATTACATTACATAGAATTATAGGGAAAAGAAAAAACGCCTTTTGCTGTATCTGCTTCAAGAGGAACTAGATTTTTCTTTGGAGGGAAATCAAAAGTTTGCTACTTTCTCTATTGGGGAAGCTAATTTTGCTAAACAATTCGTAATTTGATTGTGCTCCCTAAAGGGTTAATTTTAAAGATTTTGCAAATTCATTGAATAGTTGTTAATTATACGAAAGAAGGAAAAAGTGGATGAATAAAAAACAAGTTAGTTGTAGATTGTATTGTACACGAAATTGGCTGAAAATAACCCTTTTTTTCCATCGAATTAGGGAAGGGTTTGACCTTTTATTGTATTAATATTCACATTTACCCAAAAGATCCAATTTTTTTAGAAAAATTATGAATATATATAAATATTAAATTTGGTTTTACGAATCAATTAAATATTAATTTAATTAAATATTATTAAAATATTTTTTAATATTTTATATAAAAATCAATAAAAGTTCACTTATAATAAGATTTTAACTTTTCAAATAATTGATTTTAAACACTAATTTAATTTTATCATTTTAACTAAAAATTAATTTTTTTATATCAAATGAGAGATTTTAAGATGCATTAAAAAAATATCGATTTAGTCTCAGCTTGATTGACATCAATATTACTGTCAATATTGAAGGACATAAGTTCGAGCACATTGAAGTACATTTATTCTCTTATTTAAGGATTAAAGAAGAATTATAGGTAATTTTAAGTATTTTATAAAAAACACAATAAATATTTTTTTTAAATCTAACTTATTGTAAAAAGTGATAAAATAACAAATTACAAAAGCATTGTTTACTAAACTACGAGATAGCAAAATCTTCCTCATTATAATTTTTTTTTTTTAAAAAGTCAAAATTATTCGTTACTCATTAGGTAAGACTATACTTCCTAGAGCTTACTAGAAGTTAATTGATGTGCAATGTTTTAAAGATTATCTATTATTATTTTATCTATTTACTTTTAATTTAATGCATTGCTTTTGCTTAATTTAAAAAACAAAATTGATTGAAAATGTTAATCAATGTCACTAATATCCAGGGAGAAGGTGGAGATCATAAAAATATAAATTATTAGAGGACTAAAATTAAAATTTTTATGTTAAAAAAGTTAAATTAGATTTTTTTTGAATAATTTCATTATAAGTTCTGATCATATTTATTTTTTAATACAATGTCTAGAACTACTCATAGCCCCAACCTATAAATAGAAGAGTAATGTGCTTCAGGCAAATCATTAATTTTTAAAATATCTAAAATTGCAATATAATTATTTTAGCCCATCCTTTTTTAATTCGCTCTGTTAAAATGAATTATATAAGTCTCAATAAAAATGTCGCAGTTGAAATTTTTGAGATTTTTTTAAATTTAAACTACAATTATTTTAATATTTTAATGAATTAAATTAATATATATTTAAAAATTCTTCAATATAACTTTTAAATACAAAAGTTAAAACATAACAAATTCAAAAGGGAGGGAGAATTTTTTATTATTATTATTATTATTATTATTATACATTGAATTAAGTGAAAAGTAATATATTAAATAGAAAAATCATTTTTCAAATTGTAATTAAATAATCATTCACTAGTTCCAATAAATCTATGCCATGAATCCTAAGAAATATGCTCTACCTTCTGTTAATTAATGAATTGTGTTGCAATAATAATGTTGTGAAAAAAAATGATACCTATATATTATGAAGGGTTTAATAATTTCAAACATAAGATTAATTGTATATTTATTTGCCTTAACATTGAAGGGAAATATGGAAAAACAAAAAAAAAAAAATGGATATAATCATACGCTAACAGCCGATTGAGTTTTAGTTAGATTGACATGAATATTATTGTCAATACAAAAAGACGTAAGTTCGAGTGCGCTGAAGCGGATTATCCTCTTATTTATGAGTTGAAGAGAGGCTATGAGTAGTTCTAGGCATTATGTCAAAAAATAAATAAATACGATCAAAACCTATAATAAGATTGTTCAAAAAAAAACATAAGCTAACAGTAAAGTTTTTAACTTCATAAGTGAAATTAAAGTACCGCTATGTATCAAATAATTATTTTTTTCTATTTTTTGAAATAGAATCGAAGAAATCCCTAATTACAAGCTAACCTTGTGGAGGAAGGGACTTAGATGATAAATTTAGTAGGTATCCTATTTGACCTTTAAAAAACAACTAACTCTACCTACTTTGCCAAATATGTTGATTGTTATTTAATTAACATTTCTAAATCACAAAATTTAAAATTAAAAAAAATCAAGTTCCTTTTTACCTTTCTTTTTCAATCAAAATTTTAAATTTAGAATTTATTTTTTATAGTTTTTATTTCTAGAAATCTAGTCCCTATACTTTTTAGATTTCAAAATTCAAGTCTAATTATTAACATTATTAAATTTATTTTTGTTAAATTCAGGTTCATTACAACATTTTTTTTAGTTACATAACATCAAGTGAGTATTTTTAATTTCAAATATTACACCAAAAAATTTAACAAAAAAATTAACAATGGTAACAATTAAACCTGAATTTTGAAATTTAAAAAGTAGGACTGAATTCCTAAAAATAAAAGTATAAGGACTATCTAAATTTATGAAGAACACAGGGACCTATGACAAATTTTAACCAATTTACATCTAACTTTTTATTTTCCTTTTCTATTATCTTTTTATTATAAAATGAGGTTCCCGACATGAATTTATTTATACTTATAGCTTTCAACTTTTCTTATTGTTCCCATTAATCCATTCGTAAAATTTTGTTTAATTGTTACATATATATCTTTGGGCCGAGTTTGGGTAGAAATTTGAGCCCATATTTCTGGGGGGTTAGGTTTGGGTAAAGAAAATAAATATAAACTAGAATTCCTATCATGCGTGTATACAAGTAGAAGTCACAAATAAAAAACAAAAATTGTGTTTAAAAATAATATATAATAAATAATGAAAATATTAGTTTGAAACTAATTAATAATAACACATGAAATAAATACAATATTAAAATTAAAAAAATAAATTGTTTATCTTTCTGTTGTCATCAATCTTGAGTCAGTGTCGAGTTAACTTATAACACCAACTTAATCAAATACATTATTAATATATATATATATATATACACACACACAAACGATGGAAGTAATAGTGTACATAATAAAATAAAAAAAATTAGTTGGGCAGTAAATTAAAGGTTTTACTAATGTAAGTTCAAATCCTATTATATGTATATTTTTATTATTTTTAAATAAAAAGATTAAAATATCCTCAAATAATATAATTTATTTTCATTACGAAAGGGTATATTCATAATTTCTATAACCGAGTTGGTGACGCAGTTGAGGGTGACACCAACTCAATTAAGAGCTTAAATATTAATATAGATGCTTTGTATAAATTTGACTCAATCTGACCCATTTTATGAAACCTTAATTCAAACTCTAATATTGTTGTCTACAACTTTTCATAACATAATACATAATCAATGAATCAATTTCGTTGAAATTTTTTAACTTCATGAATAAAATTAAACAAGTAACACGTGCCCATAACATTTAATAAAAAAATTGTGATATGGTGTTACACATATTCGGATTTTGATATGGTGTTACATGAGAGTCCAACATGAAGAAGTTTTAGGATTCCAAATTGCCGGAAGTAAAAACTTCTGATCCTTAATTCCGTGAGCATTGAAGCTTCCACCAGTGTGGGCATCAATATGGACCTTTCCAGGGTTGCCCGGAAAAGCGCCACTGCCAAAGATGGCCTTGCAAGCCGTGCCGACACCGACCGAATTCTTAGGAGGTTCTTCGTAGAAGCCGGTGTTTAGAGGGTTAGTGACCGTATCGGCCAACGTTGTTGCCAAGGCAATCACCATCGCATCTGCTGTGTTGTCCAAGTTTGGTGGTTGTAAGAAGAAAATGGACTTTGGACCAGAATCAATCTGGGTGAAAGGCCATTCACATTTTCTAGGGCACTTGAGTTCCGGATTCCCGAGTATGATGTATGGTGTAATGTTACCTGTCATTTTAAAATAGTGAGCAAATTAAGTAATAAATTTATTGATGAAGGTATTTGTGAGTTGGGTCAGGCTGCAATCTCAAAATATTCATGTCTTACTCAATCTAATTCGAACCGACTCATATAACTTATTTTACTAATTAAAAAATTATTTTTAATAATTAGCTTTAAATAAAAAAATATTAATTCAAACAATGGATATATTAGAGGTAATATCTATGTCCATCACAAATATTAATTCGAATATCTAAATCCACAATAACCTGAATCCGAAAAATATAAGAACCCAAATAAGATATCCTCAAATATTTGAAAGAGCCGGAAGCTTACCGACGATTCCATTATAGGCACATGTTTTAGTGCAAACTCCTTCCATATTGACATCCTTTGCTGTAATTATAATGGGAAGCATGTTTTTCGCTTCCTTTGTGTGTTCTTTCACAATTTTTGGAATAAAATCACCAATGGTCAAATTCCTCCCATACTTATAGGAAGTATCATTGATTTGTTTAGCCACATTCACAATGATTTTAGGGACTTCATGATGTTTAGCTCCGGGCAACATGGCTTGGTAGCTTTCCACCATTTTCCACCATTTTGTGACTTGAGGTTGGAGGTTGAAATTGCCATCGGTGTTCAACGATTTTAAAAAATTGGCGATGGCTTCTTTTTTGTTGAGAGATACATTGCCGTACCAAATGAGGGCTACGTTGATGGTTTCGATGAGGATAGGGCCACCGTGGTAGACGATTTTCGCTCGTGTTAGGACGGAATGCCTGGTCAATTGGCCATTGTTTAGGGAAGGAAGGAAGGAGATGGAGAAGAGGGCAAGAGAGATGATTCGGATCGGAAAAGAAGACATTTTCATGATCAGCTCTGAAATGAATTTTTTAAAAAGAAAATTGAATGGAATTGAGATTGAGATATCTAACTAAGAAAAAAAAAACGAATATCTAAATATGATAAGTTTAATTTAAGAAATGAAATGTTGGGTTGATGTTTAGAATTTTCTTGAGATAAAAAATATTTTATCAATGATAAATTAATTTCGAACACTTCATTTTTATTATTGAGTGGATATCCTTAAATTCCAAATATAAAGATGTTTTTACTGTACTAAAAGAGACCTAACCAACATCATTTGTACTAAATTATGATGTTACTATATTATAAAATATATTTCAATTAAATATTGATATTATGGGTTCTTTATATATTTAGTTTCTTTCTAATCCCTATATTTTCTTAAATGTGCATTTTCGATTATGAGACACATTCTTTGTTAAATAATTTCACGATATATACACCTAAATATTTTTTTACCACTTTTTTGTACATTTAAGAAAAGACACCAAAGATGCCAAGATATAAATGCCATGTTAAATTATTGGTCACAAAATGTTAACCATGTATTTCTACATTAGTCATTTTAAAATTAGATTAAACTATCCATTAGTTACTCTAAACAAAAGTCTGTTCTTATTTTGGTAACCTAAAAACAATATGTGATCCTATTACCATTTAATCGTGGAGTGACCAATTTGATCAATTTCTTTTCCAAGAGTGACCAAATTAACAATTTTTTATTTGAAATAACAAAAAAAAAATCACTATTTAGAGTTACTAACGAAAAATTTACCTTTGGCCTAAAAATATACATTCCAAAAAGTTGAGAATTAGAAATAATCCACAACGAAAACGCATAAAACAGGGACTTTCCACAGAATTTGACCAAAAAAAATTAACACACAAAAACTAGAAGATTAATTATAAATATTTAACTTAAGAAGAAAAACAGATATTAGAATTACATATGTAATATTTACAAACAATCTTGAAATAATATGTGTATAGGTCCAAATTTGACCAAGACATGAAATACAAACCCAAATAATGCAAATGTCCAGTTACAACTATGAAACCCAAAATTACAAGTGGGCTACGAGTCCAATACCCAACTTGTCAACCCAAACCCCTTAGGCCCAAACACAGAATAGCCCAAAAACTAAAAAAATCAGGAAACCCTAGGGTTTACTCTTTCTTCCGCGCCGTTCGCCTCGGCCACCTAGCCCGTGCACCCTCCCGAGGTCCCTCGTCCCAAAGTCTGTCTCTCTGGCAGACTAGCACCAAAATGGGAGCACTTTCACCGTTGACCCATTTTATGCCTGCAAAGGAAACACAAAAGAAGAAAAAGGCAAAAAACGGAGATGGACGCAAGCAAAAGCAAAGAAACAGTAGCAAATAAGCAAAAATAATGTACAATATTGTATTATTCGGCTATATAAACCGAAAGAAAGCAATGTAAAAGGGATCGGATTTTTTGGAATAGAAAAAGCATTCAAAGGTAAAAAGAATTTTCGGCCTTAAATCCTCATTTTTATTCTACCTCTTATCGTTTTAAAAGCATAAATAAAAAGGGAACTCACCTTCGACTGGTTTGGTCGCGTCGGTACGGCTCCGATGACCCCAAACGTCATGAAACCCTTCGGGTTTGGACGAGGGTAGGAGAAGCAACAAATAACGACCTTCTCATTAGAGGTCTATTTTCCTTTTGTAGTGAGTATTTTAGGGATTTTAGTTCGAAAATAGAAGAAAAAGAAACGAAACCATACCTGTATCGTCATGGACGCCCGATCTTCAGTGGGAGGCTTTCGAATAAGGCTGAAAGCCCAGCGCTTCGCCTGTTCAAGAGTTCAGTGGCCACCAAAAATTTGTGTGAGCGGCGGCATGAATAGGGATTTCAAAACCCTAACAAAAGAGAGAAAAATAAATAAGGGAAGCTTATGCTTCTGTTCTCTGTGTTTCGGGGTGGGGAGGGTAAGGCTGAAAGGAAATTAATCCTTTGGCTTTCCAAAGATTAAAACGGTGTCGTCCTAAGCAACCCAGACCCGATTCAAAACCCGTTTTGTGGCCTCAGGACCCGCGCTATCCCAACTAATGGGATATTTACGCGAGAGGGCTTCGTCCATCCGCAATGCTACCCAATCGGGCCCCTGTTCTGTTTTGTAAATTGGCCGGTGCATTTTACACAGTTTTCAAACAAGTCCCTTGACCCGTGGGACTTGAAACGCAGCACGTTGAGACTAGGGATATTATCCCACTTAGTCCTTGTAAATTTAGGCGCGTTTCATTCTTGTCCCCGAACCCATTTTACTGTATTAGTATTTTATGATTTATGCTTCAAATTCTGTTTAAATCACGATTTAATCCCTCGTTCTCAATTTTTTTTTTATTCCTTTTCCTTTCGTGTTGGTTTATTATTTGTTTATTTATTATTATTGTTATCATTATCAGCATTATGTTTTCTTTTTATGCTTACTAAGATATATCATACATGTTCTACCCTTTTTTTACTACATATTGCACATACATATATATTCGTATGTATTATTATTATTATTTCTATTTATTTTTTATTGTAATTGTATATATACATATATTTCTTTTCTGTTACTTTACATATGTATGTTCAATACTATGGTGTATATTATGTACATTACATCCATATATTTTAAAATTATATTTTGTGTGTACCATATCCTATTATGCATATGCATTTTTTGTTCTAACAACACGTGTATTTTTATACTACCTTGGATATATATTCTTTCGATATCATCCATGTAAGTATTTTAGTATATCACGTATACACTTACTTTAACCTTTTATTATGCATATTATTTATGTACATACTTTCAATACTTGTATATATGTTTCATCATATCTATTTAAAAGTTATATTTTTATTACACGTCATATTTCCCATACATTATATGTTTATTTTCTATTCTTATTTTAACATATATATATATATATATATATATCTTTTTTTGCTCTCGTTTTTTGTGTATATCTTAATATTATTATTTATAGGTATATTCGTACATTATATATGTACACAAACTTTTTACTATGTATATATCTTACTACTGCATTATATATGTTTTCATGTATCATATGCGTGTATAAATTATTTAATTTTATTATTTATAGGTATATTCGTATATTACATATGTATATAAATTATTTTTTACTATGTATATATTTTCTATTCTTGTATGTCACATTTTGTACTTAATACTCTTTCATGCACTTTTACCATACTATGCAAATATTTTAAATATTATCGTACACATACGTGTATATGTTTATAAATACACTTCTTTACTTATCTTTTAAAATCCTTACTTTTTAGCATTGTTTAAGTTTTCATAATCTTGAACCCTTCTCCATAATCATTAATTACTACTAAGATCTTATTTTTATTGTTCTTTTGAATTCATTCTTAGACTTTAGAAGTAAGTTAATGTTATTATTTGCATAAATTGCTATGTTATGATTATCACTATTACATGTATGTCACTCTGTATTAATCCATAGATATGGCATGACATTCATAAGTTTTTCCTCTATTTTGCATGTTCTTATCCTATGTTCGTGCTGTATAAAAAAAGGGTAGTTGTATATCATTTCATTAAATTCGCTTTTTATACAAAGGCTTTCAAACGTATAACTCGTGTTTGGATGTGTTGAAGAGATCGAGCCTTAACTTACTAGGTTCCGATTTTCTTCATTAAATCCTAACTATCGAGCATCGATTTCAAAACTAAAACCCATGAGTTTTCAAATAAAATCTATGCTCGAAGCCTCGAAATGCTACATACTAACTTACTGAATGTAGCGTTTAAGGTCTCGAGATGGGAATTTCTAAACTAAGGTAATATCTTATGTTTTGGAACCTCGATAAATTGAGCCCTAACTTACTGGGTTTCTCTTTTTTTTTCGTGCGATCCAAAATAATTAAATATTCCTTCTTGATTTTAATATACAAGTTTTAGAAAGGAGGCAAACTTAATTTCGAGAAACTAATATGCTATACCTTAACTTACTAGGTATGGCATCCTTGTTTCTTCGAAGTAAGTAAACCTCGATTCTTATTCCAATAACCAAGAACCCTTTTAGGCAAAGGATCGTAATTTTAGAATCTTTTCAATCATTCGATGATAGGACATTAGGTAATCAATTAGGTACCAATTTTGGGCGTTACGAGGGTGCTAACCCTTCCTCGTGCGTAACCGACTCCCGAACTTATTCTTTGGTTTTCATAGACCAAAATTAATTGTTTTGATAACCCAAAAAGTTTATTAAAATAATTTAAGGTGACCCGATCGCACCTCGAAAAGGTCGGTGGCGACTCCATTTTCAAATTATAAAGTCGATTCCCATATTTTCAAAAAATGGTTTCGACAGCTTGGCGACTCCACTGGGGAATCTCGAGAGTCAAGCCGTTAAATTGATTATGTGTTGTCCTTTCACCGAAAATTGAAAATTGATTTGAAAAATTACGATCCTTTCATCACAATTGGTTTGCAAAATCCCCTGTGATTGCTGTAGATTAGATTACGTGAAATAATTTTGAACATCATATTGCATGACCGCCGGGTCTCACCTTTAAGTGGGAGTGAGAAGCTACTCCTTCGTGAGGTTTTCACCTCCGTGCAGGATAGTGAAACACTTCCGGGATACATCCGTACCTATGCCTTCGTGAGATTTTCATCTCCGTGCAGCCATAGGGAAATGTATCCCCCTGAATCGAACTCGGTCCGTATGAGCCTATAATGGGTGAGGATCGAGGAATCTGCTGGTTCAGGTACCCCAACTTTAGAGTTAAACCGTATATAGAGAGCCCTAAAAGCCCGCCCTAGGTAAAGCCGCGCCGAAAACCCTAGTGGTTACCCTGAAAGGTGTTTGATTGTTTCCTTTTCTCTATACATGCTTTGAATTTCAATATATATACTGTGCTAACCTTGTGTTTGTCTTTGCCATGTTTTGCATGCACGTTCGCATTAAAGGGGTGTCAATTCGGGTTCGATTGCTAAATTAGAGAGCTCGGTCATGGAAAACAAACTTCTTGATAAAGTGGAACGCAATGCGGCAGTCCAAAATTGGTCCGAGACAACACAATTGGAGAAGGGGGACAGCTTAGCTGTGGGACACGTGTCAGAATTGTGGGACTACACCCGTATTAGTGTTACACAGAATAATCTTCAGGAATTAAAAGAAATATGGAGTCAGTGGGATGATGAAACCAGGAGTTTGTTCTACAATAGTTATGGAGATTTACCGTACCTGCTGGACGTTAACATAGATTAGCATCTGTTTCGAGCTCTCACCCAGTATTGGAATTCAGCATATAGTTGCTTTACTTTCGGAAGACTAGATTTGATACCCACTGTGGAGGAATATACGGCCCTGCTGAATTGCCCAAAGGTTCAAGTAGACAAAATTTATTCGAGAGCCGTTTATGTTCCGGCCTTTTGGAAGAAGTTGATGAGCATAACGGGAATGAGCGAACAATGGATAATGGCCAGAATTAAGCAAAAGGGCGAGTGTAAGTGTATCCCTTGGAAGAATTTAAGGGATTTAATTCTAGGTCACCCCGACACTTCTAAGAAGATCGATGTCTTTGCACTTAGTATTTATGGGTTAGTATTATTCCCTAGAGCTTTGGGACATGTGGACGAAGGAGTCATGGATCTCTTCAATCGGCTTGATCAAGGGGTCACACCAATTCCTGCAATCTTAGCCGAAACTTTCAGATCACTAAATGCATGTAGAAGGTCCGGAGAGGGCAGGTTCATAGGTTGCGCCCAATTGCTGCTAGTCTGGTTTCACGGCCACTTTTGGAAAGTAGACAAGCCTTCTTATGGAGTCTTCTTGAGCGGATATTCTCCACTGAAAGAAACTGTCACAAAATCAAGGAGAAGCAACGTATCGGAGGAAAATTGGATAGCACTTTTGCAAAACTACGAGAGGAGGATATTGAATGGAGAGCTCCTTGGTTCGTGCCGAGTGATATTCTTTTTCGATGTGGAGATTTTGATTGGGTTCCTCTGCTTGGAGTTTGGGGAGCCATTGGTTACGCCCCTTTGATGGCATTAAGGCAATATGGAACAAAGCAATTTGTACCGGTGACGCATGGTTTAGCTCAGTGTGAATTCCCGTACAAAGGAGACAGTTTCAAGAAAAAGATCAAGGAGATCTCCACTGCTTGGAATCAAATTCATAGGGTGAAAAATCTACATGCAGGATCTGTGACGCCCGAATACAACGACTGGTTCAGTAGAAGGATTAACGATAACATCCCGAGGCCGAACTTAGAGGGTGCCCAAACAATAGAAGAGTATTTGAGGGTGGTCCCATCGGAACTAGAAATAATAAAACAAGATTACGAGAAGAGGAATTTGGAGCTTCAAAAGAAAATTGAGCAATTAGAGGAAGAAAAAGTACATTTAAAGTGGGATGTAGATGTTCAAAAGTTAGAAGCTGAGAAACTGAAGAAAGGAAAAAACAAAGCCGAAGAAGACTTAGATGGCTTGAAGACATATTATAAAAAATATCGTCAATCAGTGAAGACAGCGGGGCTGGGAAAAACGTCAGAGCAATGGCGGCAAGAGATCCAAGTAGAAAGAACCAATGCAGAAAAATAGGAGAGAAGATTCCGAGAGGGTCTAGCTCAGAGGGAAGCCCTAGAGAAGAGTTTGTTGGAAGCCCAGAACGATAAAGGGGAATTGAAGACCCGAGTGGCCGAGCTTGAAAAAGTGCTGCATCAATACAGAAATCGTAATACGGCGATTAAATTGAAGGCTAGCTTGAGCAAGATTGAAGAGATGAAGGGAAGAATAGAGGAGTTGGAGGCTGCTTTGCAAAATTGTGAACTTCGAATAGAGCTCCTCGAAACAAATGAGGAACGTTGGAGAGAGCAACTTCATCACGCTCAAAGCCGAGTTGATAGCCGAGATTATCTCATGGGTGAAGCCATTGCACAGATTCGAGAGGTGGCTGACCACTTGCAGGTTTTGGCGGTCCAAGCGGATATGCTAAGTTTGAAGTATGAGCTGAATTCGGATAAGGGTCAAGAACTAGCGTCGTTGCTTAGGAGAGTCAAGAATTTAGGCATTAGGGCAAAACCGTATCTGTAACCCATTTTATGTGAAGATATTTGATTTCTAGTAAAGTTTTCTAAATGGAACTGAATCAGAATTGACGCCTTCTTTGCATTCATTTGCATCGCATTGCATTATATGCATTGAAACTTATAAAAAAGATTCTAATAAGTGAAAATTATTTCAGAGATAAAGAAAGTTAATCTGGAAAATACAAAAAATCAACCAACTACACATCGCTACGGTACTCGAAGAAAAACTAAAGACATGGACCAAAGATTGGAAAGGCTCGAACAGCTACAAAAAGAAATGCAAGAATAGTTGCAAGCGCAAATGCAGGAACAGTTAGCCAAAATTCAACAGGATGTGAGGGATCAAATGTTGGAATCCCAACGAAGCATGATGAGTCAACTGGCTCAGCTATTAGCCGGAGGGTCTGACAAAGGAAAGGGCCCTGCGATTCACCCTGGTGACGACAATGAAGAACCCGCCTATCCTCCGGGCTTTACCCCACCCGCGCAAACAAATGTATATACGCAAAGAGTGCCGGTTACAATCAGACCTCAATATCAGGCTGGTACATCAATACCAATGAACCTTCCAACTGGTTCAGGTTCTAACCCAGGGGATAACCCTGCCAACCCTATTGTTACCGACCTCGACGACATGGCTGAGATGGAGAAGACAAGAACGGAACCCCCGAAACAATCGGATGATCGATACAAGTGGCTAGAGGAAAAGCTCAGAGCAATGGAGAGTGCTGATTTTCGTTGCGGAATGAATGCCAAGGACCTAAGTTTGGTCCCAGAATTAGTACTTCCTCCCAAGTTCAAAACTCCGGAATTTGAGAAATATAACGGGACCAGCTGCCCAGAGGCCCATATCACAATGTTTTGTCGAAAAATGACGGGACATGTCAACAATGACCAGCTACTGATCCATTGCTTTCTGGACAGTTTGACCGAGTCCGCAACAAAATGGTACAACCAGTTGAGTCGTGCCCAAATTGGTTCATGGAAGGATCTAGCCCAAGCTTTCATGAAACAATATGGTCATGTGACAGACATAGCACCCGATAGGATTACTCTACAAAACATGGAAAAGAAGCCCGGAGAAAGCTTCAGAAAATATGCCCAGCGATGGAGGGAGATAGCGACTCAGGTCCAGCCACCTCTGTTGGAAAGAGAAATGACTATGCTCTTCATCAACACCTTGAAGGCCCCATTTATCAATCACCTACTAGGAGGCGCTACTAAAAGTTTCTCAGACATAGTGATGTCTGGAGAAATGATAGAAAACGCAATAAGATGTGGGAAGATTGAAATGGGAGAAAACGCTAGGAAGTCAGCCCCGAGAAGGAAAGAAAACGAGGTAAACAACACGAACATGGGTTATTCCAAACCAGTCACTGTAAGCCAGCCAAAGACAGTAACCGCTAGCCATCAGGTCTCTACAAGGCAAGATTCAAACTCAATGCCTAATTCGGAGAGAGTTCAATTTACACCTATTCCGACGTCTTACAAAGATTTATATAAAACCCTATTCGAAGCTCGTATAGTGTCACCCTTCTACACGCGACCCTTGCAACCCCCATTCCCAAAGTGGTACGACTCTAAAGCCCAATGTGATTACCACGCAGGGATAACGGGGCATTCGATTGAGAATTGTATTGCATTTAAGAAATTGGTGGAAAGGCTTATTGAAATGGGTATTGTAAAGCTAGATGGCCCACCAGAACCCAACGTGACGAGAAATCCATTACCCGATCATGCCAATAAAGGGATAAACGCAATAGTGGAAAACGTGGGTAAGAAGATCAAGACTGATCTGACAGAAGTAAAAACCCTATTGAGTTGGGTTTGGAAGCAAATGGTTGTTAGAGGTACGATCACGCAAGGGTCAAGAGAAAGGACCGAAGGGGCAATAAAGTATTGTGAGTTTCACTCTGATTGTAACCATGATATTCAAGAATGCAGTGAGTTTAGGTCCATGTTGCAGAATCTGATAGACAATAAAGAGCTGGAATTTTATGAAGAAAGTGAAGAAACTGAAAAAGGAGAGGTCTATGCCTCAGAAGAAGGAATGATAGGAGGAGTCCCAAGAGTCAATTATCCGGTGGTGATAATTTCGCGACCAATGAGTAATGAAGCAGGAGTGCGAGCGGCACCTAAAATCATAATCCAGAAACCCGCATCCTTCCCCTATAAGGATAGCAAAAGGGTCCCGTGGAGTTATGACTGCAACGTTACAATCCCGAGGGAAGAAGGCCCAGCTAGTACTTCAGAAGTAAACCAAGATGTAGGTTTTTATACTCGCAGTGGAAAACGTTATGTTCCTGTGAGTGTAGAAACCGAAACTGTCAAAGAAAAGAGCTTAGTAGTCGAGCAAAAGAAGGAGAAAGCAGTCAGGCCTGAACCACCAGTCAACGAGCCGGTGACTGAAAAAGAGGCTAAAGAATTTTTAAAGTTTTTGAAGCATAGCGAGTACAGCGTCGTAGAACAACTTCATAAACAGCCAGCTCGTATCTCAATACTAGACTTGCTTTTGAATTCGGAGACACACCGGAGTGCATTGATGAAAGTGCTAAATGAGACTTACGTCGCTGATAACATCTCAGTCAATAAGCTAGATCGCCTCATTAATAACATAAGTGCCGATAATTTCATATTCTTCAATGATGATGAGATACCACCGGGAGGAATGGGGTCTACAAAGGCACTGCACATCACCACCCGTTGTAAAGAGTACACACTACCGGGAGTATTGATCGACAATGGGTCCGCGTTGAATGTCCTACCTTTATCCACGCTGAATAGGTTGCCAGTGGATAGTTCCCACATGAAGACGTGCCACAATGTAGTGAGAGCGTTCGATGGCACTGAGAGAAAAGTATTGGGAAGGATTGAGGTACCCCTTTTAATCGGCCCAAGCACATACGAGGTAGATTTCTTGGTAATGGACATCAAACCCTCTTATAACTGCTTATTGGGGAGGCCTTGGATTCACTCAGCCGGTGCAGTGCCATCGTCGCTGCACCAAAAGCTTAAGTTGGTAACGGAGGGCCGATTGGTGACTATAAACGCAGAGGAAGATATTATCGCGTCAGTTACCAACGATGCACCTTATGTAGAAACAGAGGAAGAAGCAATAGAGTGTTCATTCCGGTCACTAGAATTTGTGAACGCAACCTTCATTGTTGAAGGGAACAAGATTCCAATGCCTAAAATCTCCAAAACTACCAGAATGGGTTTACAGTTGACGATTGGAAAGGGGGCTTTGACCGAAAAAGGACTTGGAAGAAATTTACAGGGACGGGTCGACACACTCAAGATCATAGATAAACGAGATCGTTTTGGCTTAGGATACAAGCCCGATGCCAAGCAAAAGAAGAAAGAGATAGAGAAAAGACAAGAGAGAAGAAGAGCTCGTCTGAATGGGGAAGAGGTTAAGTGGGAACCAATGACCTTCCCCCATATATCCAGCAGCTTTGTGTCAGGAGGGACCGTTTACTCTGACGGGAAATTGATGGGGGAAGAGCTTGATTTAAGCATTAACGCATTATCTGAAGAAGAGACGATAATCAAGCAGGCATTCGCCCATACACACCTGGAAGTACCTTGAACAATTGGACCACGGAGGAAATCCCTGTAGCTTTTAAAATTAATTCAGAGTAATGTCCGAAACAAGCTTATCGCTCTGAGCCTAGGAGCAATAAGAATCTTTTATGAAATAGGCATATGTCCAAATATTATTATTTTAATGAAAATACACTTTTGCAAACATTCTTTCTTTCCATTTCATTTCATAATCATAACGCATAAACAAATATTCTTAGATTCTTTTGTTCTTTAGATTTTTGTTCTTCCTTATAACAGGCTCCCAGATATTAATGATGTGAGCGACACTGCTACTAGTTTGGAGTCTCCTTTTGAGCAGGAAGTGTGTGAAGAAAGCCTTTTGGGTTTTGAGGATGACCAAAGTTGTAATCCATCTCCTGATTTGTTAAGAATGATGGAACAAGAGGAAAAGCAGATTCAACCTCACAAGGAGTCAGTGGAAATTGTGAGCTTGGGAGAAGGAAAGGAGGTGAAGATTGGAACGCATATCGTCCCAGAAACAAGGCAAGACCTCATCCAGTTACTACATGAATTCAAAGACGTCTTCGCATGGTCTTATGAGGATATGCCCGGGTTAAATACTGATATCGTGGTACACCGACTCCCCATAAAAGAAGAGTGCAAGCCAATCCAACAGAAACTCCGGAGAATGAGGCCTGATGTCTTGTTAAAGATAAAAGAGGAGGTTAGAAAGCAATTCGACGCAGGATTCTTACGGGTGGTTAAATACTCAGAGTGGGTGGCCAATATAGTCCCCGTTCCTAAGAAAGATGGTAAGGTACGAATGTGTGTGGACTATCGAGATTTGAACAAAGCCAGTCCAAAAGATAATTTCCCGTTGCCTCACATTGATACATTAGTGGACAACACGGCAGGTTATTCACTCTTCTCCTTCATGGATGGATTCTCAGGCTACAACCAGATAAAGATGGATCCCGAAGATATGGAGAAGACCACATTTGTGACCATGTGGGAGACGTTTTGCTACAAAGTAATGCCATTCGGATTAAAAAATGCAGGAGCGACATACCAAAGAGCCATGGTGACTCTGTTCCATGACTTGATGCATAAAGAGGTCGAAGTCTACGTCGATGATATGATTGCGAAGTCCAAAACAGAAAAAGAACACATACAAGTCTTGAGGAGGCTGTTCTTAAGGTTGAGAAAGTTTCAACTAAAGCTCAACCCCGCAAAATGTACCTTCGGGGCTAGGTCCGGAAAGTTACTAGGATTTGTAGTCAGTGAGAAGGGGATTGAGATCGACCCAGATAAAGTCAAGGCCATACAAAAGCTGCTTCCACCACGTACTCAAAAGGAAGTTAGAGGTTTCCTGGGGAGGTTGAATTATATCGCCCGTTTCATTTCACAACTAACAGAGAAATGTGACCCAATATTCCGTCTCCTAAAGAAACACAACCCATGTGTGTGGGATGAAAAGTGTCAAAGGACTTTTGATAAGGTCAAGCATTACTTGTCTAATGCCCCAGTACTGATGCCACCTAACCCGGATAAGCCTCTGATATTGTACCTAGCAGTGTCCGAAAACTCTATGGGATGTGTGTTAGGTCAACATGATGAATCAGGAAGAAAAGAAAAAGCAATATATTATCTCAGTAAGAAATTCACTGAGTGTGAGGCGAGATATTTACCGATCGAAAGATTGTGCTGTGCTTTAATCTGGACAACCCGAAGATTGAGACAATACATGCTGTACCACACAACCTGGCTTATTTCAAAGTTGGACCCTTTGAAGTATATGATGAAATCGAATGCTTTGAATGGAAGAATGGCTCGTTGGCAAATTCTACTGTCTGAATTCGACATAGTCTACGTAAACCAGAAGGCCATAAAAGGTAGTGCGATAGCAGACTTTTTGGCCAGTAGAGCTTTAGAAGATTATGAGCCATTGAGTTTTGATTTCCCAAATGAAGATCTGACGTATATTGCATCCACTGAAGAAGACTCCCAAGAAGATCCTTTTTGGAAACTGAATTTCGATGGAGCCTCAAACGCTGTTGGTAACGGGATCGGGGCAGTTCTAACATCCCCAAATGGTGATCATCATCCCTTTACCAGTAAATTAGATTTTGATTGCACAAATAATATGGCAGAATATGAAGCGTGCATCATGGGGATCCATGCAGCTATCGAACGCAAAGTCAAGATACTAAAAGTATATGGAGATTCTGCCCTAGTGATTTATCAGCTCAAGGGCGAATGGATAACAAGAGACCCTAAGTTGATCAATTACAGAAGGCTAACCCTGGATTTAATTGAAGAGTTTGACTATATCACCTTCTATTATCTCCCGCGAGATGAAAACCAGATGGCTGATGCCTTGGCAACATTGGCTTCAATGATGAAGGTAAATAAACCAGAGGATATAAGGCCTATCCAGATGAGTGTCTGTGAGATGCCGGCCCATTGTTGCAGTATTGAAGAAGAGGAGGAAAGAGACGACCATCCATGGTACCAGAACATATTACGATACGTGAAAAATCGTGAATACCCGGACCAAGCGACAGAAAATGATAAAAGGACATTAAGAAGACTAGCTAACGACTATGTCTTAGATGGAGAAATCCTATACAAAAGGGGGAAGGATCAGGTGCTCTTGAGGTGTGTGGACGCCGTCGAAGCTAAGAAGATCTTAGAAGAGGTCCACGAAGGAGTCTGTGGGACGCATGCTAATGGTTTCACGATGGCCCGACAAATCATGATATTCGGGTATTATTGGTCCACCATAGAAGGGGATTGCATCAGTCATGCCAAGAAGTGCCATAAATGCCAAATCTATGGAGATAAAATTCATGTGCCACATTCGCCCCTTCACGTCATGACTTCCCCATGGCCTTTTTCAATGTGAGGCATGGATGTCATAGGGCCAATCTCGCCAAAAGCATCTAATGGACATCGATTCATCTTTGTAGTTATCGATTATTTCACCAAATGGGTAGAGGCTACTTCTTACGCCAATGTTACGAAGTCAGCAGTCAGCAAGTTCTTAAAAAAGGAGATCATATGTCGATATGGGATGCCTGAGAGGATCATATCAGACAATGCGCTGAACTTGAATAACAGTACGATTGCGGAGGTCTGTAGCCAATTTGGGATCAAGCATCATAACTCGTCTCCTTATCATCCAAAGATGAATGGCGCGGTAGAAGCAGCTAACAAAAATATTAAAAAGATAGTTGGAAAAATGACTGAGACTTATAAAGATTGGCATGAGAAGTTACCCTTTGCACTTTTTGCTTATCGGACATCTGTCAGAACTTCTACCGGGGCAACGCCTTTCTCATTAGTTTATGGAATGGAAGCGGTTTTACCAATCGAAGTTGAGATTCCTTCCCTTCGAGTTTTAACAGAGCTGAAACTAGACGAAGCAGAATGGGTTCAGGCTCGGTATGACCAGTTGAATTTAATCGAAGAAAAGCGATTAAAAGCAATCCGTTACGGTCAAATGTACCAAAGACGAATGATACGGGCTTATAACAAGAAGGTTCGCCCTCGAGAGTTCAGTGAAGGGGATCTGGTATTGAAGAAGATCCTTCCCATACAAAAAGATTTCACAGGAAAGTGGATGCCAAACTGGGAAGGACCTTATGTGGTGAAGAAAGCATTCTCGGGAGGAGCATTGATTTTGACTGAGATGGATGGTAAAGATTTGCCGAATCCTATAAACTCAGATTCTGTCAAGAAATACTTCACTTAAAAGGGAAGAAGCCAATGCGAAAACCCGCAAAGGGCGCTTTGAGACTTACAAAAAAAAAAAAAGGGGCCAAGGCGAAAACCCGCAAAGGGCGTTTTGAGACCAAAGGAGGATTTGAACTGAAAATCCAAAAAGGGCAGTTCAAATCTTGACCAATAGTGGGGCACGCAGAGATCTTGCTATGCTTGAGTTAACAATGAAGAAGCATGTTACATCGTGGAGCATCAACAGAACACTTTTGGCCTTCTGAAACACACACCAAGTTCAAAGGGTCTTCAAGAAGTGTTGTACAGAGAAACTCACACTATGATATCTAGGGACACCTATGTTTGTTTTATTTCTTTTTTTATCCTAGCAAAATGTGATATTTTGATTACCTGACTCGTTTGGAGCATCACTCTCAATAAAACACTATCTTACACACCTCGTCAATCTTTTTCAAGTGCATTTCATTGAAATAATGACTTATGGACTGATAACATTCAAAAAGAGTTTCTGCATATTACTCTGAAATAAATCTAAATGACACAAGGACTTGAAACGGGACTAATTAGTTCAAACCGCTCAAATTCAAGGGAATGTTGGAAATGATGGCCCAGATTGTAATAGTACGTCAAGGATAAAGTCCTGATGGAGGACCAGTAATGTCAAATTAAGAAAAATGAAAAATCGTTGTTTTGCATACACACCATTCATGACATATTTAGGATCGTTGATGCATCATAGCATCTTAATCATTTGACATAAGCATCACATCTAGTTGGGGATATTTGATTCATCTCGGTCATAGCATCCTAGTTATTTGACAGGAGCATAACCATGTAATCGAAACACCAGATTTTGCCTCCCTGAAGTTGCAGTGGAGCTGATCAAAAACACCAGATTTTGCCTCCCTGAAGTTGCAGTGGAGCTGATAAAAAACACCAGATTTTGCCTCCCTGAAGTTGCAGTGGAACTGATCAAAAACACCAGATTTTGCCTTCCTGAAGTTGCAGCGAAGCTGATCAAAAACACCAGATTTTGCCTTCCTGAAGTTGCAGTGGAGCTGATAAAAAACACCAGATTTTGCCTTCCTGAAGTTGCAGCGAAGCTGATCAAAAACACTAGATTTTGCCTTCTTGAAGTTGCAGTGGAGCTGATCAAAAACACCAGATTTTGCCTTCCTGAAGTTGCAGCGAAGCTGATCAAAAACACCAGATTTTGCCTTCCTGAAGTTGTAGCGAAGCTGATCAAAAACACCAGATTTTACCTCCCTGAAGTTGCAGTGGAGCTGATCAAAAACACCAGATTTTGCCTTCCTGAAGTTGCAGCGAAGCTAATCGAAACACCAGATTTTGCCTCCCTGAAGTTGCAGTGGAGCTGATCAAAAACACCAGATTTTGCCTTCCTGAAGTTGCAGCGAAGCTGATCAAAAACACCAGATTTTGCCTCCCTGAAGTTGCAGTGGAGCTGATCAAAAATACCAGATTTTGCCTTCCTGAAGTTGCAGTGAAGCTAATCGCAAAACTAAACTTTGCCTTCCTGAAGTTGCAGTGAAGCAAACCAAAGACGCCAGATCTCGCCCTTCCGGAGCTACGAGTGAAACTGATAGAAGTACCAAGCAAATTTGGCCCTCTTGAAGTCTTTGCTCTATTCCCGTTACACGACAATGAGCAAAGAGGAGCAACTGTATAGGTCCAAATTTGACCAAGACATGAAATACAAACCCAAATAATGCAAATGTCCAGTTACAACTATGAAACCCAAAATTGCAAGTGGGCTACGAGTCCAATACCCAACTTGTCAACCCAAACCCCTTAGGCCCAAACACAGAATAGCCCAAAAACTAAAAAAATCAGGAAACCCTAGGGTTTACTCTTTCTTCCGCGCCGTTCGCCTCGGCCACCTAGCCCGTGCACCCTCCGAGGTCCCTCGTCCCAAAGTCTGTCTCTCTGGCAGACTAGCACCAAAATGGGAGCACTTTCACCGTTGACCCATTTTATGCCTGCAAAGGAAACACAAAAGAAGAAAAAGGCAAAAAACGGAGATGGACGCAAGCAAAAGCAAAGAAACAGTAGCAAATAAGCAAAAATAATGTACAATATTGTATTATTCGGCTATATAAACCGAAAGAAAGCAATGTAAAAGGGATCGGATTTTTTGGAATAGAAAAAGCATTCAAAGGTAAAAAGAATTTTCGGCCTTAAATCCTCATTTTTATTCTACCTCTTATCGTTTTAAAAGCATAAATAAAAAGGGAACTCACCTTCGACTGGTTTGGTCGCGTCGGTACGGCTCCGATGACCCCAAACGTCATGAAACCCTTCGGGTTTGGACGAGGGTAGGAGAAGCAACAAATAACGACCTTCTCATTAGAGGTCTATTTTCCTTTTGTAGTGAGTATTTTAGGGATTTTAGTTCGAAAATAGAAGAAAAAGAAACGAAACCATACCTGTATCGTCATGGACGCCCGATCTTCGGTGGGAGGCTTTCGAATAAGGCTGAAAGCCCAGCGCTTCGCCTGTTCAAGAGCTCAGTGGCCACCAAAAATTTGTGTGAGCGGCGGCATGAATAGGGATTTCAAAACCCTAACAAAAGAGAGAAAAATAAATAAGGGAAGCTTATGCTTCTGTTCTCTGTGTTTCGGGGTGGGGAGGGTAAGGCTGAAAGGAAATTAATCCTTTGGCTTTCCAAAGATTAAAACGGTGTCGTCCTAAACAACCCAGACCCGATTCAAAACCCGTTTTGTGGCCTCAGGACCCGCGCTATCCCAACTAATGGGATATTTACGCGAGAGGGCTTCGTCCATCCGCAATGCTACCCAATCGGGCCCCTGTTCTGTTTTGTAAATTGGCCGGTGCATTTTACACAGTTTTCAAACAAGTCCCTTGACCCGTGGGACTTGAAACGCAGCACGTTGAGACTAGGGATATTATCCCACTTAGTCCTTGTAAATTTAGGCGCGTTTCATTCTTGTCCCCGAACCCATTTTACTTTATTAGTATTTTATGATTTATGCTTCAAATTCTGTTTAAATCACGATTTAATCCCTCGTTCTCAATTTTTTTTTATTCCTTTTCCTTTCGTGTTGGTTTATTATTTGTTTATTTATTATTATTGTTATCATTATCAGCATTATGTTTTCTTTTTATGCTTACTAAGATATATCATACATGTTCCACCCTTTTTTTACTACATATTGCACATACATATATATTCGTATGTATTATTATTATTATTTCTATTTATTTTTTATTGTAATTGTATATATACATATATTTCTTTTCTGTTACTTTACATATGTATGTTCAATACTATGGTGTATATTATGTACATTACATCCATATATTTTAAAATTATATTTTGTGTGTACCATATCCTATTATGCATATGCATTTTTTGTTCTAACAACACGTGTATTTTTATACTACCTTGGATATATATTCTTTCGATATCATTCATGTAAGTATTTTAGTATATCACGTATACACTTACTTTAACCTTTTATTATGCATATTATTTATGTACATACTTTCAATACTTGTATATATGTTTCATCATATCTATTTAAAAGTTATATTTTTATTACACGTCATATTTCCCATACATTATATGTTTATTTTCTATTCTTATTTTAACATATATATATATATATATATATCTTTTTTTGCTCTCGTTTTTTGTGTATATCTTAATATTATTATTTATAGGTATATTCGTACATTATATATGTACACAAACTTTTTACTATGTATATATCTTACTACTGCATTATATATGTTTTCATGTATCATATGCGTGTATAAATTATTTAATTTTATTATTTATAGGTATATTCGTATATTACATATGTATATAAATTATTTTTTACTATGTATATATTTTCTATTCTTGTATGTCACATTTTGTACTTAATACTCTTTCATGCACTTTTACCATACTATGCAAATATTTTAAATTATCGTACACATACGTGTATATGTTTATAAATACACTTCTTTACTTATCTTTTAAAATCCTTACTTTTTAGCATTGTTTAAGTTTTCATAATCTTGAACCCTTCTCCATAATCATTAATTACTACTAAGATCTTATTTTTATTGTTCTTTTGAATTCATTCTTAGACTTTAGAAGTAAGTTAATGTTATTATTTGCATAAATTGCTATGTTATGATTATCACTATTACATGTATGTCACTCTGTATTAATCCATAGATATGGCATGACATTCATAAGTTTTTCCTCTATTTTGCATGTTCTTATCCTATGTTCGTGCTGTATAAAAAAGGGGTAGTTGTATATCATTTCATTAAATTCGCTTTTTATACAAAGGCTTTCAAACGTATAACTCGTGTTTGGATGTGTTGAAGAGATCGAGCCTTAACTTACTAGGTTCCGATTTTCTTCATTAAATCCTAACTATCGAGCATCGATTTCAAAACTAAAACCCATGAGTTTTCAAATAAAATCTATGCTCGAAGCCTCGAAATGCTACATACTAACTTACTAAATGTAGCGTTTAAGGTCTCGAGATGGGAATTTCTAAACTAAGGTAATATCTTATGTTTTGGAACCTCGATAAATTGAGCCCTAACTTACTGGGTTTCTCTTTTTTTTTCGTGCGATCCAAAATAATTAAATATTCCTTCTTGATTTTAATATACAAGTTTTAGAAAGGAGGCAAACTTAATTTCGAGAAACTAATATGCTATACCTTAACTTACTAGGTATGGCATCCTTGTTTCTTCGAAGTAAGTAAACCTCGATTCTTATTCCAATAACCAAGAACCCTTTTAGGCAAAGGATCGTAATTTTAGAATCTTTTCAATCATTCGATGATAGGACATTAGGTAATCAATTAGGTAACAATTTTGGGCGTTACGAGGGTGCTAACCCTTCCTCGTGCGTAACCGACTCCCGAACTTATTCTTTGGTTTTCATAGACCAAAATTAATTGTTTTGATAACCCAAAAAGTTTATTTAAATAATTTAAGGTGACCCGATCGCACCTCGAAAAGGTCGGTGGCGACTCCATTTTCAAATTATAAAGTCGATTCCCATATTTTCAAAAAATGGTTTCGACAATATGTACATGATTTTTAATGCCACAAACAAAATTTTAACACCAAATAAATAAGTTCTAGAGCAAGGGGAAAAGGGGAGAATTACATATCTGTAGTCTATACAGTGTTTACATTTTCCAGGTCTTGGGAACTAACAGCATATCCTTCTCCTGTTACACAAGCATCAATGAACCAAAAGCTTCATTAATTTACAATGCAGTGAAAAAAAGAAACTAACAGTTGTATTGTTATGTAAAGAAGACAAATCCCGACTTTGAGATGAATATTAAGGATGTTGATAGGTGGTTCAAGAGACTCTTGATACAATCCATCACGATAATGCATTTTATTGTTTGATCATGTTTGAAAGACTACAACAAGTTTCTCTAACTCAAGGACACCTTTTCTGTACAAAATACTTCAAACCCGAATCTAAGAAAAGTATAAAAATTTCCTAGGGCCATTTACCTATGGTAATTAGATGAACACAGTAATAGTATCATGAGGCTCTTGTATTAGAAGTCAGATTGCATTTTGCCCCTTCTACTAAAAAATAGGCAAATTAATCGTTATACATTAAATCAAAGAACAAGTTGGTTCTTTCTGTTAAAAATTTCATCTATTTATACTGTTAAAAACTAGCATAATTGATTAAATAATCAGATGGTGGCAAGGGGCATGCCACATGTACCTCATGCTGATGTACAGGGACAGTTTTTAATAATAAAAATGGATGAAAATTTTAATAGAATGACCAGTTAGTTTTTTTATTTAACATACAAGGACTAATTTGCTCATTTTTTTAGTAGAAGGGGCAAAATGCAATTCAACTTCTAGTACAGGGGTCTCCATGGTACTTTTACCTATAAACACAGAGAATAGCTACTATAAATCGATGTATAAATTAGAATGGAAAACAAAATGTTCAACTCATCTAATAAAATATGTGATGACTGCATCATTTTATGTAAACTTTACCTTAAATCATTGGAAGTCAAAGAACATTAGCAGTCAGGAACCGGTGATTAGCAACAGCTTCTGCTATTGGCCGTTTTCGAAAGTCGGGATTCAGCATTGCCTGCAACGAGATGAAAATTTGTTAGAGCCAAATTGCGAATAAAGACGAAAGGTAACGTGGCTGTGAACCCCCACCATGTAAAAGAACCCATATCATATATACTAACCTGTCAAAAGTTCAATAAAATTAAGACATTTACACCAGGTACTATCTGGTTATTAATCTCCTCTACTTGCTAACACCTTCCTTGACCATGTTTTAGGCAAATTAACATTCCTACTGGTCATAAGAAAGATGAAAATATGTAATAAAACTTTCATATTGCAACTTACCTGAAGTAGTTCCCAACCAGCAGCATCACCCAGATCTAGAAATTTGACAGCTTCTAACAACCGGTCATCTGCCAAACAATACCTGCACAGAACAAGTGAAACGAAGGATAAAACTTGAACACTGATTCTACTAGCTGGCTAAAATGAAAATTTGAAACCCATTTCCAATTTCTCACAAGATACATCGAGTAAATGAGAGATAATCATTTTATATCCCTTCAAAAGGTGTCCAATAGAACCTACACGTAGCAGAAACTTCTAAACTTTTACTTCAGAAAAATTAGAAAAGGAAAGTGCAACCAATTTTTGCAGTGTAAATAAAAAAAAATTCTTTCAACTTTTATATGTGACAGCTTCCTGTTTCAAGTCATTAAGGAGGAGATCAGTTTGAACCGGTTATAGAACTTTCAAAGGCCGTCAACAATATATTAGGTAAAAATACCATAGAAACTCCCGTACTATAAGTCAGATTGCATTTTACCCCCCTTTACTCGAAAACTGGGGAAATTAGTCCTTATACACTAAATCAAAGAGTAAATTGGTTCTATTAAAAACTGATTACTATATGTTAGCATGAGGTATATGTGGCACATCACATGTAATTGTCTGATTATTTTGTCAACTTCACCAGTTTTTAACAGTAAAAATTGATGAAATTTTTAACAGAAAGAATCAGTTTGCTCTTTAATCTAACGTACAAGGACTAAATTGCCCATTTTTTTAAAAAATGAGGCAAAATGCAATTTGACTCCTAGTACGGGGCTTCCACGGTAGTTTTACCCAATATATTACAAATAGGCACTAAACGCTGCATTGTCCTATAAACTGGATTGCATTATGATCATATGATTAAAAAAGAGGAACAATATGCCCCTCAGTACAATCAGTACTTGTTTTGAAGATTTGAAAGGCTTACTCTCTTGTAGCCATGACATCAAGTTTGAAAGTGCTTTCCAAAAGCCGCTAGCAATACATGAAACCACAATTAGTTTGGTCAGAGAATTGCTCTTCTTTTTGGGGGAGGATGCTTACGTACAATGGGCCGAACCAAAACATTTTAAAAGGAAATGCTGATATAGTTGCTTACTTGCAATGAAAGGCCATCCATGATCCCTGCTTCACAAAATGGAACAAAAGCCAAGTATGCAAAAAGAAGACCTGCTTCGTATCTGTCTAGAGACAACAAAAGAATTAATTTCTGGTATAAACAGCCAATATGGAGTCGCTAGAAATCAAAACATTACATGTCATCCGCAATTCCAAAGGATCTTCTCTCCATAGGTGTAAATGCACCGGCAGATGATGCCCTTCTCCAAAGATCCTCTGAGAATGTGCTAGGACCTTCTTCCAAAGATGAAAAGCTATAAAGCAAAATGCCATATCATTGGATATGAATAATACTATGTTGAAAAATTAGAGCAGTTCCAAGCAATATTTAATGGTGTGTTTCCCTTTTTTTCGGAGAATACTCTATTTAGCAAAAAAGGGAACCAAGATGTATTTCTATATCTTTTAAATAAATGATATTATACATGCTCATGTAAAGGATCCTTAACCTTATTCTCAACAAGATTGGTATCTTTTTTGCACCCTTCAGAAGTGTCATCTTATAGCTTTTCGGTCAAACAGCCAATCATTGTGATATCATGCAAAAGGGGCTTAATCTAAAATATTCAAAATTTCTGTAAAAACTAAGTCCCTTCTGTCATTATATCACTTCTGGTAGCACACAATGATTTTGCGATGGCCATCTAGAAGAAAAGCTAAACAACAACAGAGCAGTACCTGATGTCAACAGAAAAGGCTAGATCTCGAAGCTTTGGAACCAAATAAACGGCATCTCTTTCTACTATTGTACTGCCATCATTCAGTGAAAAGATTGATTAAACTTCAAAGTGAACAGAGTAAACCGATTGTCTTTTAAGGAGGACAAACAAATCCAGACTTCAAAAGAAAATAGTCAAAAAATAAAAACATATACTTGAGTATAACAGAAGCCGGTCCAAGACTCTGGTGTAATCTTTCATGATTATGCATGTAGGCTAAACCATTCATAGCACCCTGAAATAGCCTAATGACAAAGTATGTTCTGCGCTTAAACGCTTGCGCTTGCTCAAAAGGATTCCAAGGCTTTTCTTGTAGAGAACGGGCTCTTGATATTTTCTCACTAGTTGCCTTTGCAAAGTCAGCCGCACTATATTTACCATTGTCACGGAAGGCTAGCCACTGTACAGAACAAAGCTACTTCATTTGTGAAGTTACTTAAAACAAAAAGCAACTTGACTACTCACATATAGTTGATATGAAATGACGGACCTGCTCTCCTGTTTTTGTCTCAAATCCACCAAGAAGTAATAGAAGATTCTTACATATACCTTCGGAACTGCTCTGTTAAAAAGGTGCATAATCAAGATAAATCAATACCATTCTTTTGTAATTATCAAAAGAAACATAAATTTACTTTTATATTTGGTTGAAATTTATTGTTGCACTTCATTTTACCTGGAGGAAAGCATGGGCATTGAGTTCATTGGCCGCCAACATATCAGCCTCAATACCGGCAGCTCGTTGTCCCGGATAAACCTTCATAGCCAATGGTTTTTGTAAAGTAAATAAAAATAATTAAATGGTTAACAACACCAAATGTAGTCTAAGAGCGTAATTTGTGACTCGGTTTAGATTGCATTTTCGTTCTTTTGGTTCTTTGTAATGGTAGATGAGCTAATACTAGAGAAAATTTAGTAGACAAGCTCAACCTCCAATCATTTAAACTCCACATAATTATACCATGGTACATTAATTCAAAAGCAACTTCCTGCAACAAGTTATTGACATCCTTTCTTTCTACTTGAAACTGGAGAATCCTAATAACTTGGCCCAGGAAAATTTTACCTATGAAGAACTCTAAAGCGTAATCAGGATTGAAATTTAAAATAGATGTTAACTACGTAACATACATTTTTCTTCTACGTCGTGAAAATATGGATGTTAAAATAGGTGATTATTGAGGAAAATATATAAATAATATCACCTTAAAGATCACTGGTGTGCCTTTAAATGGACCCTGAGCTATTCTTCCTTCATAAAGCCTGCAGATGGACTGCCATGAATAACATCAGTAGGAAGATGGAAAAGATTCTGCAAGTTTCATCAACGGTAGCAAACATATTTATAGCTTATTTGTGTCAATGTGCATGCATGTATCCATGGAAATGCACCTGATTTTTACACTCCCTTCTCCAACATCTTGAACTCTCAATTGCCCCAAATCTCCAGATGAAAATTCAAGATCAGCCCCTGACTGGAACCCTGAATAGCTGGAAAATAAAAAATTAAACCATTTTCCATGTCATATTTCAATAAGATTTGTATCCAAATCCAAAATTTAACAAGAAAGTACTAATAACACTTTCCAGTTGCAGATTCAAAACCTCATTTAGTCCCCGAAAAACACAAAAGGGAAATAAATAAAGAAAGAATACACTTTTGAGAATGAGCAGAGCTTAAAGTTCCTTTACTATATACCTGCCATATACATGCAAGGTTAATTAACAAATATATCTAACACAATGAGGTTCACACTTCAGATAAGTAACTGGTTTTTCCAATCAAATAACAGTAACAATCACAATAATCAAACGTTTCCCTTACCTTATTGTTTCCCAACATTTCATCGGCATTCAACTGAAAAGTTATGTACCAACATCCACAAAACATAGACCTTTTTTTTCTACTCTTATAGAATATTATAACTTTCTAAGCAAGCTAACTAAAGAGTTATTGACAAACAAAATTAGATAAAACATAGCACATTCATCCAAAATTCTTTGCTTTTTCCTTTCTCAGTAACCAAACAGAGCCTAGAATTCTCCAATTGGTATTTTTCATGTCCATTTTACAGTCCATGTTCAGGATTTGTAGCTGCCCCTTCCAACAATGTCATCTCCAAGGTTTGAACATGCATTCTCAAGGGGAGAATGCAATGTGCCTCACCACTGCACTCAAGACTTAGTTACTAATAAACCCCAACTTGTCATACCTCAAACAAAATTAACATTTATCATTTTTCCCATACTTTCTTGGAAAAAGCACACACATACACACACAAAGTCCAAAATTTTCTTTTCTTTTGTTGTCTTTTTTTAGTTTCCCAGAAAATATAACCCATTGACTAATGCTTAAACATTTTAAGTACCTAAAAATGATCAAATAACAGAACCCCAAAACACTAAACATCCACACCCAAATGCCTGAAAATTACAGGATGAGAAAACCGAATTTACCTAGTAACATTCATGAAACCATAGCTACCAATTAGTCTCCCAACTTCGAATGAGTCAGGACTGGTAATAAGACTCGCTGTACAGAGTGAACTCGACCGAGTTCGACTACTCGCCCAGGTGCTCAATCGCAGTTTTTTCGAAAGGAAAAAACTGGGTTTTTTAGAAAGGGAAAAGGGAAGAGAAGTAGAACAAGAGAAGAAGCAATGGGGTGTGGTAAAGATCATGGCTTGTTGGGTTTTCACCTTATTAAAGACTTCCTTTTTAACCTAAAAAAAAGTTTGTATAAAGAAAGAGGTAATGAACCTGGAAATGGCGGGGCAAAACGATAAGATTCTTTTTTTTTTTTTTTTCTCTCTTTTTTTGGGGTTAACATTAAACCATATTACTCATCAATATGGTTAATATAACTTTTAGTCCTTAAACTTATCAATTAAGTCCACTTTGATACTTTTTTTTTTGTCAACTTTTGTAACTGATCTTGACAATTAAGCGTATTTTGGTTCTTTAAATTTGACAAATATAAAAGTTTGATGACGTGACATTTTTTAACATCATCAAATCTAGATGGATTCTAAGTTTAATGACAAAGGGTTGGCAAGGCCCTAACCCCTAAAATGTAAAATTCATAACCCTTTAAATTTTATAAAATTTTAATTAGTAAATGATATAATTGTAATTTAACCTCCAAAAATAATGAAATTGTGGTTTAGTTTAGCTTTTATAAAAATATACGATTTAATTCTAGCCTATTCAAAAAAATTTCTAGTTTTACCCCTGTTCGGGATCTAAATAAAACTAGTTGTCAAGTTTTGGTACTAAAAGGAACCTAATTATCAAATTCAGAGACTAAAAGTTATATTAACCAATAAGATAATTTTGATATTGTTTGTGATTTTACTATCAATACGACTATATATAAAAGGAAGGTGGCATTCCTTACATGACACATGTCTAATAATTTTTTTAATATGAGAAGATAATAACTAAATTTCAATTCTAATTCCTCTAGTCTTTATGGTTAAATTTTAGTTTTGATCTTTATATATCACTCAAATTTCGAGAAGATAATTGCTAAATTTCAATTCTAATCATTCAATTTTTTATGATTAAATTTTAGTTTTGATCCTTATATTCACTCAAATTTATAACCCTACCCCTAAGGCCATGACAAGATAATGGCTAAATTTCAATTCTAATCCCTGTAATGTTTATGGTTAAATTTCAATTTAATCCTTATATTTTATTCAAATTTGAGATTTAATCTTTGTACTTTACTTTTAACATAATTTGGTACTTCCACTTTTATAATATCATTAGTTAATCTAAAAATTTTATTTTGATTAAAATGCTAATGTGAATTTTTAAAATTGTTAATACTATTAAAATTCTCCATTAAATTCACGTATTACATAAATACCAATTGAGTTTTTTCTTTTTAATTTCAAAATGTCACACCAACAAATTTACTAAAATAATTTTAATGGTGTTTACAAACGAACCTAAATTTTGAAATTCGAAAAGTAGAATGACAAAATTCTCAAAAATAAAAGTATGAATATTAAATTTTAAATTTACAAATAGTACAAAAACTTTGAGCATATTGTAACATTTAAAATTTCACTCTATAATTTAGCAATAAATAAATAATTAACCCAACACGAAGCGTGAGTGAAAACCATACTAATTTCCATATAATAACCTCCTTTCGATGGCAAAATACATTATTTTGTTCTTATCACTAACTTTTGAAAAACAATAGATTAATGTTTTCATCATAAGGGTAAACTATAATCAAAGTTACTAAACTATTAGTAAGTTTCTGTTTTGGTCACTCAACATTAAAAAGTTACAAAATGATCATTGAACTATTCAAAACTTTTCATTTACTAATAATTTAGTAACCTTACAGTGTAATTTACCCTTATATTAATTACATTGTTGTAATTTCTAAGGTATACTTTCAAAATCTGCATCCATAACCAAGCAAAGAATAATTGTATTTCAATATCCTTCTCAATAAACCACTTCATCATGTTAAAGAATATATAAGAATATGTAAAAATAAAATAAATTATTAGGGTATATAAATATATGGAAAAAAACACAAATATAAATATATAAAATTTTATCTTATATAGCTAAAATTAACCCAAAACAATATTCAAAATTATTTTTCTTTATCAAATATTTAGTGTAATGGTAAGTCACATTGCATTTCTAATGGGATACGTTAGTTTGAACATTGAAATCAACAATGTTGGGAGAGACAATCACAAACTTTAAACATGAATCGTAAAACAGACTTGAAAAAAAATATTTTTCTTTACCTTTTTTTTTAGATATTCTCCATGTACATTTTAAGATTTATTATTGGAACAGTTTTTTGGTTCGTGGGAATGACCCCAGGTTTTGCTGCCCACTACTTTCACACATTTGTTTGTGTGATAGTGGGACATGTAGTTGGTGATTTTTTTATAAAGAACCACTACTATAAATACCAACTAAGTTTAATGTCCCTAAACATTGAAAAATAAAAAAAAACAAAAATATTTCATCTAGTGAGGCTTTTGAGTGCTTAAAAGACTTTGACGATTTTTAATTTTTCGTACAGCTAAATTTGACGTCCTTGTTGGTGGTTTGACGTGCTCGTCAATGGTGGCACAACATTTGAATTTTGGCATTTGGTTCAGATAATGACCGGAGATATTTACGCTTGATTTTTTTTGCTGCTCTATATTGTAAATAATTATTTATGCTAACATTTATGTATGAAGTTTGTGATTGCTCCAACAATATCATCTCCACGGTTTAAACCTACGTCTCCTCTTAAAAATACAATGTACTTTTCTGTTACCCAATGCTTACTAATATTATTTTTCTTTAATAATATAATTTATCTCAACTACCCTCAATTTAAATTTTAATCACATTACATATGTGTCACAATAAGCCAACTTCTCAATCTTTAATTAAGAGATCCCATGCAATAGGTATTGATTTTATAGTAAGTATAGGTTATAATCCATATTATAATTGTTTATTATATTAACTAATTAAATATATAATTATTATATTTAGTTAATATAATTTAATAAAATGAGTAAAATATATAAATAGAAAAAATAATATTATTTGGTAGATTATTGACATTTTTATTATATATTAAATATAAGTTTAATTATTTTTTAATGGAAATGTAATTCTAGTTTTATTATTTAATACAGATATAATTTTAATAATTTGAAGTTTTTATTATTTATACACATATTTTAATTTAATGCCTTTTAAGACCATTTTTAATCTTATTACTATCGAAAATTTTCAATTAATAAATATGCTAAGTTGGCAAAATTGATCCAAAGTATTAACAATATTAATTATTAGATTAAAATTTTTGGGGAGATATCCATTTACACTGGTGTAAAACTAATATGCTTTTACACGCTTTCATAATTTTTTATGATTGATATTTTAACAATTCAACCGTTGAGTTTATAAATATAATTGTATTTATCATGCATGTAAAATTTCGAATCGATCCAATATCTCAATCATATCGATCTAAAATATTGTTTATATTAATATATATTTAAATGTTGAAAATTTTGCTTTACATAAAACAAATAGCTAAAATAAATTTCTTTACTCCAAACTTGACTTGCATGATATTCATGAATGAAACATGAAATATAATAGTTGAATTTTTTAAATGTCAATAATTGAAAAAGTTACGAAAGAGTTTTAAACGGTGTTAGTTCTACTCTGTATAAGTGGATTCTTCTCCAAAATTTTTAAATATAAAAGTAAGAAAATTTAATTTTTATGGAACCAAAATACAATAATACACCACATATTTTGACATGTTTAGAAAGGCTAACTATGGTTTAGTCCATCAACTATGCTAAAATTAGAGATTTAATCTCTATTTTTTAAATTGTCATTATTTGATCCTTTACTTTTATAATGTTATATCGATATATTTAAATTAATAACATTGTTTTTTGTTCTGTTAAAGTGATTATGTGAATTTTCTTTATTGATATTCTATTATACAATTAAGGTTACATGAAAATCCGATCAACTATGTTCAATTAATAATAAATTTATATATTGATCGAATCTTAAATTTACTTTAAAAAAAAACTCTATGACATCACTTTAAAGACAATAACCAATGCTTTTTACAAGCATCAAAAGAGATTAAGTCGAAAACAATATAAGCATGAAGGAAGTGTGAGGTAAGTGGTTAAGGCACCACATAAGCATGTCCCAACAATTACGTAATTAACAATGTTTCCCTTTATAACACCACCTGAAAAAATTCCCATGAAAAATTTACTCATCTCATCGCCCCCAAATAACCATCAAGCTGATGGCAACTCACACAATACTCACAATGTTTGCTCTTCTAATGGCAGCACACTTCAAATCAATATCTTCAACAAACCTTTCACCAAAGGACGACCAAGATCTCCGTCTCGCCATGGAAGAGATGCAAAAAGCCAATTACTTCACCTTTGTAATGTTGCTCAACATGTTGCCCCTCGACCAAAAGTTCCTTGCTAACGTAACTTTTTTAATGCCCAATGATCGGATGTTGTCAAAGACGGTAATCCCAGAGAACGCGGTTTCCAGCTTCTTGCATCGTCATTCAATCCCTTCACCATTGATTTTCGAGCATCTTTTATATATCCCGACAGGTTCAGTTCTTCCTAGTTTAATGCCAGAGTACTTGATGAATGTCTCGAACGGCGGTGGTCGAAGAAGTTTCGTCCTCAACAATGTTAAAATCATTAGCCCGAATATATGTACTGTTGGGTCATCCATCCGGTGCCATGGTATCGATGGGGTGTTAAACCCTGAAAGTAATATATCTCTACATACTTGCTCTAAACCCATGGTTCCTGTACCACCACCACCTTCTCTGGTGGCCCCACCACCTTTATTGCCACCACCATCTCCATCGCCAGTCCCATTTTTTTCTTCCCCTGAAAATGATTTTCCAGTGCCTGCCCCATTACCGGCTGATAGTAGCCAACATATTTCTGGGTCATCAAAGTTATCATTAGGTAGAAAAGTGTTGAAATCAATGGCTACCATTTTGGTACCTCTAATGATTGGTGTTTCCATTTGAAAAGTTGATAAGTATTTGGTGAAATTGTTGGCAATAGTTTTAAGATTAAATGTTTGAAAATTAATGCATATGTATGTGAGCAATATTCTAGTAAACCTTATTTCAATTTATTGTGTATTTTTTTTTATAATAACTTGTATGAGTTATCTCGAGTTAGTAGAGGAACTGTTTGGACATATATAATTGGAGCTCAAATAATTTGTAATTAAATTCCGACTCTCCACTTATTAATTACAACTTATTTAATTACAGAGTCATTTCACTATAGTACCGTGGCTAAACTCTCCCTTATTATATATCATTGTGAAACCTACTTATTAAGTGTTCATCCATTAATCTTGTGTTAAGTATGTTACCTTCATGGGATATTATTAATCTCTTTGGGACAAAATTTGTTCTCTCAATGATCGTTTTTATCTTATGATTTCCATTACATCTTCCGATATGAAAAAGTCAATTAGTAACACATAGTAATTAAATATTTTTTCTTATGTCAAATGACCCATAATCACGTTCCTTTTTCATCAATCATGTAATACCAAGAGGAGGATACTATTGACCCTTATAGGGTTGCAATTCTACTATTATGGAATGATACTACATCATACAAAAGTCGTATACCCAACATATGAGCTTTCGGTTCCTTATCTATTTGACTTAAACTTTTACTACATCAAAGTATTGAGTCACGCATATATAGCCCATCGTTCACTCAAGATTAATGTATGCCACACTATGAATGTCACAAGTGAATAAATTCATAAATGGGTTCAAGATAAATTCAAATTAGATTTTATCCGATGTATTGTTAGTCCAAACAAAGACATCCATATCTCTATCTTCTGGAAGTCATTTGCTCTGATGCCTAAGACAAAATATCTCCCTAATTAGATTTGATAGACGTCACAAAAAATTTTCAATCGATTTTCTTAATGTCGATTAGATTACTGGCTGTTTAGATTATTTATTAATATAAGTTGTCTTATCACATTATGATTTAACCACAAAATACAACTTAGTATTCGTTAAATATTAGATAATCAATGAGCCAATATCTGCTTACATTTTGCTTTATGTGCAAAAACTGTTGAGAATAAATACAAATAATTTAATATATTATGGAATTTTATTTAAACCAAGTTGTTCGAAAAATTACAAATATAAAATGACGAATATACTAAACATAGGGCACTTGATCCTAACACATACACCTCAATGATCAAAATTAGATGAAGTGCAACTATAGGAAGAACCTTACACCCTCTACTGGGTAGCCACCACATGACACCTAAGCACCCAACAGAGGAAACCAATCGAAAGTCCTAGATAACAAGGGCTAAAGAAGGAAGTTCTTAAATACATTATTACTACAAGTTTTAAATTTTTTATGCTTAATTGGAAAATATTTGACTTGAGTGTCAGAGTGCACATTTAAGAAAATTCTTCGACATCTTCTAACTAGTTTTTGCCTTGTAAGTTTGTTGGCTACTGATATAAAAGCTTGAACCAAAGAGATCCTCACCACCTAAGAGGCTTCCTAACTAGGAGAATCCCACCAAGGGATCATCTCCAAATGAGTTTTTACCCACAAAGAACTCTACCAAAGGCGCATCACTAAATGAGTCCTCACTTTGGAGAACTCTACCTAAAGAAGCACCATTAAAAGAGTCTTCACTAAAGAGACTTTTATCATCGTAAGGACCACACCAATAAAATATGTCATCACCTAGAAATGTCCCACTAAAGATACAACATCCTCGAGTCCTACACGATCACAAAACTCACACTATAGTAAACTTCACTGAGGAGATCTCTACCATTGTGAAGACCTTCACAAGATCGAGACCTCTCCAAAGAGCACCTTGTTTACCATGGTCACCATAGTCTCTACATAATGACCAATGACAAGGCATCGATCCACCATGGCATAATGGTCTTCGTACCAATGCCACATTGATCACTAAGGTGAACCACTCTTATTTGTCCCTTCCACCTCGAGCACCATGGTGACTCATGCCTAATAGCCCCTTCCAACTTGGTAATAACCCATGTCAAAAAGTTCATTCTCCCTCTATAACAAGACCACCATGATCACCACGAGCATTGTGGTTCCCTTACCTCTCAGGCTTACTTTTAAATATCCCATTTGCACCCATTTACTGTAGTTACCACCATTACCATAAAACCAATTCACCTTGGTGATACCCACCCATCACAATCATTGTCAATCTGCATACATTGCTAAGGTCTTCTAGCCTAATATCTCTCTTTGTTGTGGTCTAAGAATATGTAAATGAGTGGCTTATCTTTGTATTTAGTTTTAAAGAATTTAGAGGTAAGACAATGGCTAGAGCTCTAGTATTGATTAGCCATGCATGATAGGCTATTAGGAAAGTAGGTGTCAAGTTGTGTTTCAAAAGAAAGAGTTAAAACCAAGTAACAAGAAGAATTTAGAAGGCAATAGCTATATTGGAAATGGAGGAAGAAGGTTGATAGGTAAGAGGTTTGTGATGGAACTATGGTCAACATTGGAAGTGGATTAGGTGAAGGTCATTTATATTGAAGCTTATAATAAGAAAAATAAAATTATTGGGATACAAATGGAATTGTAAGTACACTTATTGGTGTTATTTTTGAAAGGTATATGTTCAAAAGAGCTTGAAAGCAAAAGCTATATATGAAGAAATAGCTCTAACGAATCAAAAGTGCAAAAAAGTTATTGTTGAGACAGAAAATGCTATGGTACACTCAACAATGATATGAGGAGGGTAAGTGAGTACATTGGCAAATGACCCAATATTGAATAGCAAATATGTATAAAAAGTTTGAAAACTTATATTTTTGAAAGGTAAGCGTGAAATCTAACTTGTTTGAGAATTGAGTAGGTGATGAATATGCCAAATTTCGTTAATCAACCTCTATTATATTTTGTGAATATCTTGAATAAGGATAACCTTCTCGCACCTAAATAAACAAGAACTTTATTAGTTAGGAAATACCGAGTCATGAGTGAATAATCATATAATAGGTCATAAGATGTAAGTTGTACTTGTTTGAATGATGTACATGTATTGAATATTCTTTGCAATATAGTATATGCCTATGACTATTTTGTTAGAAGAAAATTATAATAAAGAACCATTGAGTTTCCTCACATTTCAGTCTCACCCCTTCAAAGCATAAAAACAAAACAAAAAAGAAATTGAATATTTCCATTCTACCTTCACCACGAAACCTTCCCTTTCTCTCTTTCAACGTTTTCCTTTCCCTTTCCTTCCATATTCTCATTGCTATAAAACCCATTATTTCTATCATTAGCAAGAAAAAAAAAAACCAGACCCATTTTTTATTTTTTTAATTTTTTTCTGCTTGAAATCTCTCTCTCTGATAATCCCAAATCCTCAAGTTTCTTGTAGAGAGAGAGAAAAGACAGAAACCCAAAAACAGAAAAAAAAAGGGGGAAAAAATTTCTAAATTCAGTATCCATTTTAATCGACAATTTACAAGGATGGGTCAAGCTTTTCGCAAGCTTTTCGATACCTTTTTCGGTAACTCAGACATGAGGGTATTTTCAATCTCTCTTTATTTCTTTTGTTTTGTTGATAATTGGCCATTTGCATCTCGTTTAGTTATATTAACTGAAAGTTGATCATCGTTAGGGTTCTTTTTTCTTGTACCCTATATAATTTGGTTTTGTAATTAATGTGGAGTTGAAGAAAAATTCTTAACATGGATATTATAGGGTAGTTTTGCTGAAGATCTTATATCCCATTAAATTCAGCTAGATGCCTGTGAATTTAGCTATATCTTTTCAGTGAATTCTGTTAATAGATACGGGTCAACCTCTAATGTAGAAATACGTGATTGTATTAAGATTTTTGTTGCATAGAACAAATTTTCAGTTTTGGGTGTTTTGAGGAATGTGTTTGTATCATATTGAGTACCATTGTCTATTGTATTGAAAATTCAATCTTTTGTTTTGTTCAATGAAATGGAAGTGGGAAATACAGGTGTTTTGTGTCCTTGATTGAGTTGTATGCTGCAGGTATTTTCTTTTATCATGTTGGTTGTAGAAAAGAAAATGAATCCCAAATGTGTTCACACTTTAGTATTTGTTATAGCTTGCTCTTTCTTGAATGAGATAAATGAAAAACACGACAATTGTATAATGTCCTCCTAAGTTATGTTGAGAAGTTGGGTAACCTGATTTACCTTTGTTATCTTTTACTCTTGGTAAGGCTCAACATCAATTTGCTAATGTTCAGAACATAGATATTTGCTCTTGATTTCGAGTTCTATTATAATAGGACGTACATTCAATAATGTAGAACTAGAATGTTTGAAATTGGCAGACCTTTTCATTTGTCGAGACCCCATATGCATCAAATTATGGTTTATGTTTTTCTTTTTGGGGCAAAAGTCTTCTTGTGAAGCAAAATATTCTACTTAATGTTGTCTCTTTTCCCCTTTAACTATCTAGTTTGATATTGTTATAAGAAATAATAAACTTTGTTGATTAGTTGTCATCATTAGTGCATCAAATCTTTCTTGGCAGTTCCTTGCCATGGAAGATAATAAGAATCCTGTTACACTAGTATTCTAGCCAATGCAAAGGGAACATGTTATTCTACCGTTGCTTTTAGGTGGCTGTCTTATCTGGAAATTGCTCAGAAAAGTATTTATTTTGAATTTATTCCTGAATTTATTTTGAATTTATTCCTGAATTAGTTATCTTATTCGTCTGTACCTGTGCAACATGAAGTTATGCTAAATGTAAAAAAGAGATCGTATAGGATTTGATGCATTCCTGAAAAGGTTTGTAATGTCTTTATATGGTTCATGCATTGTCCTATGCTTATTTTGTGGTTGAATAATATGTTAATATGTTGTTACTACGGGGCAATATATAATAGAATGCTTAGTTGATATTTTGCGTTGTCATTAGACTATGTTGGAAAATTTAGAAATAGTCAATAATGCTATGAACCTGCGAATGATTGAAGTCGAAAAGTTGCTTAATTTACTTGTTTGTTGAGTTTAGGTGCCATGCTAGATATTCATTGATGAATCAAAAATATATGTGAATTATAATGCTGATCAGTTTAAATATGTATTGACCATTTTCTGTTTTTAACTCTGGAGATAATGTTTTGATATGAGTTCACCCTAGAAATTAGAGTCCTGAGAATCATTGAAGTCAAAATGTGACTTAATTTACTCATTTGTTGAAATTAGGTTCTATGGTAGATATCAGAGAAGGACCAATAGAGATGAGTTATAATTCTGATCAGTTTATATGTGTATTATCCGTTTTTCCCCAGATACTTATTTGATATGAGTTCACCTTAGAAACTAGGATCCAAGCCAGTGCACTTTTGACATATTAGTACATTGATTCATATTTCTGAATTGAGGTAGTTGCATAATTCGCATGTCTTACTCTTTTCTGTACCACATCTGGGTATTGCTATTATTTATCTCAGTCTATTATTGAAGGTTCTTCTACTTTATGTTTACTCTTGCAATTAGATACCAGTGCAGTTCACCTTTTATTTTTTATAAAAAAAATCACTTTATATTCTCCTTTCCCATTGTGATTTTCTGGAGCTGGTTCAGGTTGTGATGCTTGGCCTTGATGCAGCTGGAAAAACAACTATATTGTACAAGTTGCACATTGGAGAAGTCTTATCAACTGTCCCCACTATTGGTAGGCAACTTAGTCCATAATAACTTGATTTTAGAAACGGTTAACTATATGATTGAGACTCTTGTATTTTGCTGTTCTTTCTTTTCCTTTTTTTTTCCTTTGGGTCCTCACTGGGGCTTTTGTATTCTGTTGTTTGACACATTCTCAGTCCTAATGTTCACTAAAATTGGCATGCAAGGTTCCACTTCAGGAAGGACTAAAACCATAACGCTAAAACTAATTTTCACTTTTTTTTTTTTTTTTCTCAAAATGCTACATCAAATCTGAATAGAACTAGCAAACCTGTCAGAGTGGACTAGTGGGCCCTTATGATAAGATTATTTTTCCTATTTGGCCAAATCACCATTCAAGGGACTGTATAGTTTAAGGAAATATTAATTCAGAAATAAATTATCATTCTAGTTGTTCTGTTGTCTTGCATTGCTGATGAGTTTCGACTCACTTGAAGTCTTCAATAACAAGTATTAACTGATTTTATAAAGTTCCCTAACCGTGTCATGCACCTGCTTTGTACAGCAATGTGGTTGTTGTTTGGGATAGAGAAACCGTGCTTCTCTAGTCTTCGTCCCTATAGGTGCTTTGTGAACAAAGTAGTTGAGTTTTGTGAACTCTGATTCAGTGTGTATTAGATATATCATTGATTAGAATTTTTTTGTTTAATTTATTTTCCTTCTATATTCGTCTGAATCAATTTTTTTCCTCAAAATTTACTTTTGACATAGACCATTGATTAGTGTTATGGCCCAATTTTCTATTCCTCATATAATCTTTGGTTGAAATTTTGGCTTTAAATTGGATTTATTACCTTTTTGCCTTGAGGTGGATAGACAAGTTGATATGAGTAATTAGTTCTTATTGATGTCTTCTTCAGGATTCAATGTGGAGAAAGTTCAATATAAGAATGTGATGTTTACAGTTTGGGATGTTGGTGGACAAGAGAAACTAAGGCCACTCTGGAGGCACTACTTTAATAACACAGATGGATTGGTGATAATTATCGCTCTCTCTGTCTCTTCTCTTAAAAAATGGAATACATTTTCCCCCTCCAATTGTTCTTCTGATTGTTTTGTTAATTTGTCAAAACTGAAAGATTTTATTTGTTAAAGCGATTTTACTCCGTTCTTCACTACTGATTGAAAAGATAAGCCATTCATCTCTCTCTCTAATACATATTTCTGTTCAGATCTACGTTGTTGATTCCTTGGACCGAGAGAGGATTGGGAAAGCTAAAAATGAATTTCAGGTTGTAAATTTAGAAGGTACACAAACTTGTTAAGCACTTGGGCTTAACATTTGTCTAATTTTCTCTTTATGTTCTTTCAGACTATTATCAATGATCCATTTATGCTCAACAGTGTCATCTTGGTGTTCGCCAACAAACAGGACATGGTATGTTTTGTGTAGTTGTTTCGGGCCTGTGTTTTTCTGTATACATTGCAAAGTGCATGTGGTATCTGCTAGATGAACTATTCAGAACAAAAGCATGCAATTTTTAGTAGTCTGACATAACAATCTTTTGGTTATTTTACTTACTCACATGTAATGGAAAAGTGAACTGTTGAGAGCAAGACATGCAATGTTGCTTAATCTGACATAACAGTCTTTTGGTTATTTTCCTCATGCAATGTTGCAAAAGATTAATAGCAGCAAAGAAACTGACACTTTAATAGCATATATGATTGTAACACATGATTAGCATTAGTAATGTTGCATATTTTTATGTGCATAGAATTCGAACATACTTATGCTCTGTGCTCTTCAATATAGTTTAACATGTCTGCTTATCATAGTGATTTGCATCTTACCTTTGAAGGTCTATGAACAAAACCTTACCTCATTGTTCAATATTGATAAAATGTGGCTCTTGTATATAGCTGCATGTTTGATGACTTCATTCACTGTATGAACTGTAAATCCTTGAACCAAGGGTCCTTATCAAAGTTCCCCTTGCTCTCTCATTCCCCTTAACATTTTCTACTTGAAGAAGGCGTCATTTTACCATTGTCTGAAAACTGTGATTGCCTCAAAATTGATCATCTTTGGCATAATATGGAAAAAGCATGTGAAAGTGCAGCATGGCTGCTTTAATTTCTTGGACTAAACAGTAAACACTATTGTAGTGTTGCTTTTTGGTTGGATGAAATTATGACACATGAGTCTTCTAGAGTTCTCTGCTAGAAAGAAGCAGCATATATATGTGGACCAGGTTGTTGTGAGAGTATCATTACTTCTGTTTGATTAAATTTTGCCCTGTTTGGTTTTTGTGATCATTGCCTAGAGCAATGTTACATTTTCATAAATAGTATCAAGATATTCATGTGATCTTAGCATGTGTTTTATCCTGTTAGAGACCTGTATCAATAATATTTGCCCCCGTATTTTCTAGCATTTGCTGCTTGTAACATGAATTTCTAGTTAGATTGTCTCAATTGCTTTCTCTTTCCTTGTGTACTTTTTGGTATAATATGTACATCCAAGGTAAAATGAGATCCAGGTTGCGTGGGAGATAGTTGCCCTCTTAAATGTGCTTTATCCTAATAAATTTGGTTAAACAATGGATTTGGCGGAGTTGGAATTCCCTTATGGCAATCAATGCTTAGCGAATGGATAACCAAAATACATATAGAAACATTTTATTGTAGTTCTGTTTTTGGGAGAGAGTAAAATCCGTGAAGCTAGATTGTAGGCTAACGCTGAAGTTCATTTTGCTTCCTGGCTTAAAATTCAATGGCTCTTTTGTATGGATATAATGATTTTATTCTCTGTTCTCACATCACTACTTATGATGTAATGTGGAGATCGAATATGTAAGACTGAGCATCAATATCTAATGCTTTTAGCATTCATCATTCCGTTAAGCTTGTTTTCATGACAGATGAAAAGGGCTAGTTTTTCTTACCTCTTCCTTCTCCCATTTTGCTTTGGCTGAATAATCGAGATGAAAACTGCAGTCTTGCATGTGTATTTTTTCAAGCTTGCTAGTTGAACTAAATCAACCATTATTTGCTTTTCCTTGTACAATGATGCATGCATATAAGTTCCCTTACAAAAATGTCTCTTTCATTTTATCTGATTTTGTGTTTCTCTTTCCAGAAAGGAGCAATGACTCCAATGGAAGTATGTGAAGGATTAGGCCTTTTTGATCTGAAGAACCGAAAATGGCACATACAAGGTACTTGCGCACTTAGAGGAGATGGTCTCTATGAAGGCTTGGACTGGTTAGCCAGTACGCTCAAGGCAATGAGAGCTGCTGGATATTCATCGATAGCTTCATCATCATTCTCATAAACACAGGTTCCAACCCCTTCTCTTGCCTATACTCCCATTAAAACGGAGCTTGAAAACAAGAAAATAATTCTTAACAACTTCATTCCCAGATACATCATCATCATTGAAGCTTGTAAGCCGTGTTTAAATCGCTAGGAAGTTTGATGTTGTAATCGAAGTTTTTTTTTTCTTCGGTTTAGTCTAAAAGCTGATGAAAGTCTAGTAGGGGGGTGTTTCCCCTTGCATCTTATATGGCACTTAGATGAGTGAGTTTCTACCAATGTGTGCATATTAAAAAAGGCAGGTATTACATCAAATGAATTTCATTTGCTTACCAGGGATATTTAGATTGACCCATAAAACTCATATAAAGTGGAAAATGATTGTCATTTTGAGATATCTTTTGTTTTTTCAATCAAGAATTTGAGGTTGCAATTCTTGGTTTCTGGAATTTTTGTCGGATACGATTATCGCCTTTTAAAGATGATTGTATGAACTATGCTAATCGTATGTAAAGTAAAATTATTACACATTATATCAGGTCAACCTTACTTGCTATATTTAAAAATTCAACGTTTAGATAATGGGTAAATTCGACTCTTTTTTAATGTTGAAGTTGAATTTAGCTAAAAAAGTAAAGGTTAAATTGATAAAAAAAAAATGAAAAATATAAATTGTAAGGACTAAATTTATTATTATACTTTAAATTTATTATTAAATTAAAATTTATGCTTATTTAATGCATTTTGACAAAAATGAAAATTGAAGTGATTTTTCTATATCCTATTTGGAATTTGTACTAATAAAATAAGCTTAAGATTTTTTGTTAAAGAATTGTTTATGAATTGATATGGTTATATATTTGAAATCATAAAATCATGGATTTCAATTATTTTATTTTTTTCAACCAAAATTTTCGAATACACCTCAAATTTATTTATAAATTTCCAATTTTATGTCTAAAAAAGAACAGAAAAACATGGGTGTAGGTGTTGCTAATTAAAATTGATGAATGAATTGTCATATTTTCATAAAAGACAAAATCAAATATTATTTTCATAAATATATGCATGAGTTATTTTTAGGAAATATTACAAAACAGAAACATCAAATATTTTCATAAATTTTAGATAATTAATTTATGGAAGTTATATCTAAAAATCATTATTATTAGGTATCAGTGCTATTAAACAATGAGATTCTAATTGAAAATACGTGTTAGGCTGTCCTTCTTATCATGACCCATTCTTCCTTTTTAAACTAAAAATGGCTGTTAAAATAGAGTAATCGTTGATTTTCATGATTTTGTTTATGTTACTCATGATTTTTGAAGCACAAAAATTTGATAGAAGGGTTTTGACACTCGAAAGATCCAATGTTCTTCATGATCATTCTGCTATTAAAATGTCATTATGAAAAGAGAAACACCGGGAGGACCAAATTCTCCTCATAACTCTAATCCTCCTCTAGCACCTAGTGGTTTTTATATCATTGTGAAGAGAGAAAATCCGAGAGGTCCAAATCCTCTTCATAGTTCTAACCTTCCGTTGGCACTAGTGGTTTAAACAACATCATGAAGAGAGAAACTCCAGGAGGACCAAATCCTCTTCATAACTCTAATCCTCCACTAGCACCTAGTGGTTTTAATATCATTGTGAAGAGAGGAACTCCAAGAGGATCAAATCCTCTTCATAATTCTAATCATTTGCTGTTACCTAGTGGTTTTAATGTCATTGTGAAGAGAGAAAACTCCGGGAGGACCAAATCCTATTCACAACCATAATCATCCACAGGCACCTAGTGGTTTTAATGTCATTGTGAAGAGAGAAATTCCGAGAGGACCAAATCCTCTTCATAATTCTAATCCTCCAGAGACACGTAGTGGTTTTTATGTCATCGTGAAGTGAGAAACTCTAGGAGGACCAAATCCTCTTCATAACTCTAATCCTCTGCTAGCTTTGGGCATATGATTAATCCGAGTCATTTTTTTTAAAGAATAATCCAAGTCAATTTTCATTATTAGTGTAACAATCTACAATTATTTAAATAAAATAAGACATTGTTTTATACATTATTTTATGAAATATTATGTTGTTTTATTATCATGGTGATACTGTTCTTCAATTTCATAGATTAGAGATTGAATACATCAACTTATGAAGAAACATGGTTCTGTAGAAAGCTATAATGATTTATTTATTAGATTGATCCAAACAGAAACTGTTTTAAGGTCTTATAATAAGATATAATATAAATAATATATTTTACTTATCGTTGATATAATTATGTTAATCTTATAAAATCTTACGTTAGTATTATTTAAAATAAAAAGTACTATCATTTTTATTTTAAAATATATTTTATTTAATTCAGAATATATTATATAAAATAGAGGGTTCATTTATCCAAAAAATCTCAGTTGAATCAGGTGTCATTGTATGTCCCAACATCGTCTGGTAATTCTCATTCTGGATGACCTGCTTTTGTAGCTGCCTCTTTGAATGCTGCTTTCAAGTACTTGTCATAGCACTGCAAAATGGCTTCCTGATAAGTTTGTGGTTCAGGGACAGCAGAGATGTTAGCAGCAAAACTACGAATATGATATGGTAAATGAGAAATTGCATACTGACCTGATTCAAGTGGAGCAGAGGATTGGTTAGAATAAACATAGTCTTTCATCTATTGTGGTTGTTTAGGGAGATGCAAAGTACGACGTAATGGAGGTGTAGGTGATGAAGACACAATAGGTGAATCGGGTGGAGGAACGAGTATGACAAATGGTGAATCGGGTGGTGAAGCCATGATATTAGGTAGAGGAGAAAGTGAATTATCAATGTCAAGAAAAGTGGCATCATTGGATGTAGGAAAGAAAAAAAAGAGATTTAACTGGAAAAATGATCTCATGAAAAATGATATCCCAATTAATCAAAAAAGTTTTTGTGTTAAGGTTGAATAAAAGATATCTTTTCTGGACAGTGGAATACCCCGTGTGGTAACTTAGCAAAGACAACCAGAAACCCTTACATAAGAATGATCAGGTAATTTCTTATAGAAAACCTAAAAAGGACTTTTTAACCTAAAATAGGAGTTGGTAAATAGTTAATGATAAAATAGGTTGCTAAGACACACTCACCCTAAAATTTACTAGGCATATTAGACTAAAATTTTAAAAATCGAACTACTTCAAGTAAATGTTGATGTTTACGCTTGTCCACCCCATTTTGCTATGGAGTATGAGTACAAAAACTTTGATTTATAATTCTCATGGTACTAAGATATTCATTACACTCAGTCTTAAAAAATTCACATCCATTACCACTTAAAATAGTTTTAACAGTGTAGCTGAAAATTGATTTTTTATCATGACAAAGAATTGCTTGAGTTGTACAAGAACATCACTTTTTAAATGTAAAAGATACACTCAACTCATAAAAATAAAATCATCTACAATGGTCAAGAAATATCTATGCCCACTATGGGTTGAAATTCTATACGGACCCACAAATCTAAATGAATAAGAGAAAACATTACCTCTCCCCCAGTTTTACTTATTGGAAATGACAATCTAGTTTGTTTTGCTAATGGACATACAAAATATTTTAGTATAGAAGTACTATTGGAAAAAAATGCAGATAGAAGCATGACCAAGACGGGAATGCCAGAGTAAGGAAGAATCAGTAGTGGTAGTTGTATGAAATGAGATGTTACCCACGGTTGATGTAGAAGTTGGTGACAAATTAAGTTGAAGCTAAAGTTGGTGAAGAAACAATTCGAGAAGGTTGAAGGATATACAGACCACCTTGTTCTTTACCAATCCCCTTCATCTTTCCACTTGAGAGATACTGAAATATGCAAAAATGGGGATAAAAGGAAACAAAACAATGCAAGTCTTTAGTGAGTTTAGAAATTGAAAGCAAATTAATGGAAATTTGGTATATACAACACATTGGCTAATTTAGTATAAGGAGAAATAGTGCAAGAACTGATGTGTGTGATTGGCGACGAGGAGCCAGTAGGTAATCAGACAGAAGACGAAGATGATGCACATGAAACAGCAAATTCCAAACGTTGAAAGTTAGATAGCATGTGATTGGTGGCACCAGTGTCCAAAATGCATTCACAAGGCGAGAACATACTTGCCAAACTAGTCTCTGTCAAACTTGCAACAGCTGCTACCAAAGACTCCTTATTGAAAAATTTAGTATTTGTTGATATTGAGCTTGTGTGAATATAGATGCTTGAGGAGTATTGGATGTGCCAACATCAGCAATCGCATCCAGCAAGTCAGTTGCCACCACATTATTTATCACAAACCCAGTCAAAGTCGAAATCCTTTTTGGTGAATTTAAGGATATCTGATTAACCTGTAGTAGCTCTTCGCCTCTTCCTTTTGTGTCCATTGATCTTGCAATGGTCACAGACACCATTGAACTGCTTCTTGAGCCATATTAGCCGAATACACCAATGTCGGATCTAAAGAAACTGGCCTTGAAGCATGATGCCTTTGACTTTGAGATTCTTCTTGCATCAACATGGAATATGCTTGATTGACGGTAGGCAACGGAGTCATTAACAGAATCTGACTACAAACAACACCATAAGTATCATTCAATCCCATTAGAAACTGGAACAAACGTTGCTGAACAACATGTTCAACTTTTTGCTTTGAGTGTCCTAAACAACCACAAGAAGAAAACGGAACGAGTGCATCATACTCATCCCAAAATAGATGCAATTTGGTGAAGTATACGACACTGAAGCAGTCCCTTGACAATGAGAAGCAATCTCACGATGCAGGAAAAAAACTCGAGAACCATCAACCTTGTTGAAATGTTCACTAAGATCAGTCCAAACCATTGCTGCACTAGAAGCAAAGACTACTCCTGCTGAAAGTTCCTTGCTGACAATGTTTAAAATCCATAATAACATTATAGCATTGCATCGGTCCCATTGCGGATGCAAATCAATTGTCATCGAGTCTTTAGGACAGGTACCATCCACAAAATCCAATTTTTTCTTCGCCAACAATGCTATTCGCATAGCTTTGGCTCCAAATAGTATAATTCTCAGACCTAAGAAGTTGATGAGAAACTAGTTGTGCACCTGGAGTATCAGATGGATGTAAGTGTAATGGATGGTTGAAATGTACAGTAGAACCCGATGGAGTCACCATGCTCACCAAACAACAATCAACAACTAGCAACCAACGCTCTTGGTTCAAGAAAGTTACCAATTAGCAAACAATCAAGCAGAAGAGATATGCAAAACAAGATGACAAACGCGAATTGATAAAACCAAACAACCGATCAAAGTAAATCTACGAAAGAGGAGATGTACGAAAAAGAATGACAGGCTGAGGAGAGACTCAAGTTAACTAGAAAAAGACAATTGACAGTGGCGCTGATACCATGTTGAGAAACATCAGTGACTATAGTCAACCCGTGACATATAGGTGATGAACACAAGAGAAGCAAGACAGAGGAGCAAAGACGTCAGCTAGGGCATAAAAAAGGAAAAAGAAAAATAATTAGAAAGTAACTTTCATTAAGGGAAAAAAAGATCTATGTAAAATTACAACCACAATATATTTATACACCAACAGTTTAGCCCCTAACCAACTAACCAATTAACAGTTTCTAGATTACAATCTAAACCATTAACTAACCAGTAACTATCTATCAGCTAACCTTTCAACAGGACAGTCACGGGTCCCCTTTTTCTTTTGTTTTTTCAGCCTTTTTTTAACAATTAAAAAAATAATTTCACATTATTTCCTGGTGCCGCCTAATACGTCGACGACACCATTAAAAAATATTTGTTTAATTCGGTGTACTAAAGAAATATGGGTATGCCATTAGAAAAAAACATACCAGTGCTGCCTGATACAGTGGTAAAAAAGTATTTTTTTAAAAACTAATCATGCGGTAATAATTGCAGGGAAGTAGAGATGCATGATGTCGTTGGTTAGTTAGGCGGCATCAACGAGCTACTGTAATATTTGTCTATTCCGAAAAATAAATTTTCTCCTATCCTATTTCATTAATAAATTATTCTTTTTTTATATTAATTGAGGAAAAAAGCCTAAAAAATAAAAATGAAAAGCGCAAATTTTTGGATTAAATTAATTATTATTATGCATTAAATCTTTTATTAAACTAAATTTCATGCTTCTTTAATGTGTTTTGACAAAAGTGAAAGTTAAAGTGATTTCTCTATATCTTATTTGGAATTTGTATTAATAAAAACTAAAGATTTTTTTATTAAAGAATTGTTTGTGAATTGATATGATTATATATTTGAAATTATAAAATCATGGATTTCAATTATTTGAGTATTTATATGTGCTATTTTTTTCAACTAAAATCATTTTTTGGAACTAAAATTTTCAAATACACCCCAAATTTATTTATAAATTTTCAATTTTATGTCTAAAAAAAGAAAAGAAAAACATGGGTGTAGGTGTTGCTAATTAAAATTTGATGAATGATTTGTAGTATTTTCATAAAAGACAACATCAAATATTATTTTCAAAAATGAATGAGTTATTAAAAAAATATTACAAAATACGAACATCAAATATTTTCATAAATTTTAGAGAATTAATTTATGGAAACATTATAAGTAAATGGAAATTATATCTAAAAATCATTATTATTAGGTATCAGTGGTATTAAATAGTGAGATTCTAAGTGAAAATTTGCTCATATAAATAGATGTATTAGACTACCTTCTTATCATAACCCATTTTTCCTTTAAACTAAAAATGGTTGTTAAAATGGAGTCGTCGATGATTTTCATGATTTTGTCTATATTACTCTTGATTTCTGAAGCACGAAAAGTTGATAATCTAAATGATCGAAAGATTTTAACACTTGGAAGCTCCAATCCTCTTCATGATCATTCTACCATTAAAAATGTCATCATGAAGAGAGAAACTCCGGGAGGACCAAATCCTCTTCACGATTCTAATCCTCTGCAGGCACCTAGTAGTTTTAATATCATTGTGAAGAGAGAAACTCCGGGAGGACCAAATCCTCTTCACGATTCTAATCCTCTGCAGGCACCTAATGGTTTTAATGTCATTGTGAAGAGAGAAACTTCGAAAGGACCAAATCCTCTTCACAATTCTAATCCTCCGCTGGCAACTAGTGGTTTTAATGTCATTATGAAGAGAGAAACTCCGGGAGGACCAAATCCTCTTCACGATTCTAATCCTTCGCAAGCACTTAGTGGTTTTAATGTTATTGTGAAGAAAGAAACTCCAGGAGGACCAAATCCTCTTCAAAACTCTAATCCTCCGCAGGCATCTAGTGGTTTCAATGTCATCGTGAAGAGAGAAGCGGAGGATTAAATCTTCTTCACAACTCTAATCCTCCGTAGGCACCTAGTGGTTTTAATATCATTGTGAAGAAAAAAACTCCAGGAGGACCAAATCCTTTTCATAACTGTAATCCTCTACTAGCTCCGAGCATATGATTAATCCGAGTCTTTTTTTTTTTAGAATAATCCAAGTCAATTTTCATTATTATAGTGTAACAATCTACAATTATTTTAAATAAAATAAGACATTGTTTTATACATTATTTTATGAAATGTCATGTTCTTTTATTATCATGGTTTTACTGTTCTTCAATTTCATAGATTAGAAATTGAATACATCAACTTATGAAAAAAAATTTGTTCTGTGGAAAGCTATAATGATTTATTTATTAGATTAATCCAAACATGAACTATTTTAAGATCTTATAATAAGATATAATATAAATCATATATTTTACTTATCATGGATATAATTATGTCAATCTTATAACATCTTACGTTAGTATTATTTAAAATAAAAAATACTTTATTTTTATTTTAAAATATAATTTATTTAATTCAGAATATATTATATAAAGCAGAGGGTTCATTTAAAATATATTATATATATGTGTTTTATTCCATTGAAATATAATACAACGTCTAATTATTGTTTTAATCCTTGTACTATACTGAAATTCGAGACTTGATCATTCTATTGTTACAGGTTCGAGTTTTCTCGGACTCGGGTTTATTTTGCCAGCTTTACTCTATATTCTATTTGTAATTTGTATCAAGTAATTTAAAGTCTGTAATTAAAAAAAAGCCATATAATTAAAAAATCACTTAATTTTTTTTTATATTTTTGTGTTTTAATATGATTATATATATTCGAAAACATAAAATCATGGATTCCAAACATTTAAGTATTTATGTGCTATTTTTTTCAACTGAAATAATCTTTTGGAATGAAAATTTCCAAATAAACCCATAGTTTATTTATAAATTCCCAATTTTATGTTTGAAAAAATAAAACAAAAGAAAAGAAAAACATGGGTATAGATGTTGCTAATTAAAAGTTTTGAATGAATTGTAATATTTTCATAAAAGTAAACATCAAATATTATTTTCATAAATGAAAGAATGAATTATTTTAAGAAAATATTACAAAAAAAAGGAACATAAAATATTTCCATGAATTTGAGATAATTACTTTATGGAAACATTATAAGTAAATGGATATTATATCTAAAAATAATTATTGTTAGTGTGGGATTCTATTTGAAACTTTGCTCATGTAAATAGGCAAATTTTACGTCGCTACACTTGTCATCATAAGTCATAATTTTTCTTTAAACTAAAAAGACTTTTATCTATGTTACTCGTGATTTCTGAACACAAAAAGTTTGATAGTATAAACTTTTCATAATCATTCTGCAAATAAAAATGTTATTGTGAAGAGAGAAATTTCTGAAGGTCGAATTCTCTTCATAACTACATTCCTTTACAGGCACATAGTGATTTTAATATTGATGTGAAGAGAAACTGGATATAAGCCCAATTTACATATATATTTATTGTACTTAATTTTGATTAATTTTTAAATGAGATGTCATTAATTTTAGGTTTATTATTTGATTTTTGATTAGTGCACAAGTAAGGTCGGAAAGTAAAAAAGAATTAGATATTGAACTGACATAAAAGTTTAGTTGAAGGGTCACAATAGAATTTTTACATCTTTATTTAGAAGATTTATTTGTAAAAATATTACTTTAAAATTTCTTGATTAGGATAATATTGTAATTTACTAGTACTTTATCCCTAAAGTTATTTTAGATAACTCTTTATTATTAGATTAAATTTCATGAGTAGCTAAATTTCTCATCTAACTTTAAGCTGATAAATAATTCGGTAGAGAGTCATGAGATCTGAACTTACATTTTAAAACCTTTAATCTGATATTTGTTGTTTCTCCGGTTTAGGAGATAGACACCATGATCTCACAAATTTATATTGATAACAAGTTAAACAAAACTCGTTGATTTAGTCTTGATAAGCGTACTGTTGGAAGTATCGAGTCGACCGTCTATCATATTCGATCTACCGAAAAAAAGTTGGCGCATCCAAGTAAGAAGTTAGTTGGATTCTGTCAAGGTAAATAGTAATCGGATTTAAACGACCCGAGCGATTGAGGTTGTTGGTTCGAGTTGGGCCCTTCTAGTTCACAAGGCTACCAAAGAGTTAAATTTTGGATGCGTGTTTCGTGGTTGTTCATTCGATAAAGATTTGTTGTTGGGCATTCTCGTAATTAATTTACACACAGAAGGGTTGGTGGTTTTGGGCGTCCTCGATCACAATAACTAACTTATTGGTTGAAGGAAAAGACTTCTTATCAAGGATCAGTTTGAAATCGAAACAAAATCGAGCATGAAGCTAGAAATTTTTCATATCATTTTATTTAATTAATTTTCGTTTTTGCTTATTTTTACTGTTATTTTAATTTCAATTACTTTTATTATTTCTACTTTTATTAGATTTAAATCCCCTTTTTGAATTTTGCACAGACCGTCACACGTCATGGGCACGACAGTTGCCAAGATGCACAAACTTGGTTGAATCAGACAACAATTTTAGATATCCAGTCTTTGTGGGATTGACTCTACCCCCTATATTGCTATTTATTTACTGTTTAGGCTTAGGAATATTATATTTGGTGAATTCAACACCCATCAAAAACTCCAAGATGGTCAAATCCTCTTCATAACTCTAATCCTTAGCTGGCACCTAGTGGTCTTAATACCATCGTGAAGAAAGAAACTCTAGGAGGGCCAAATCCTCTTCATAACTCCAATACTTTGCAGGCACCTGGTTGTTTTAATATCATTGTAAAGTGACAAATACCGGAAGGGCCAAATATCTTCATAGTTTTAATCCTCTATTAGCACCTAATGGTCTTAATATCATCACAAAGAAAGAAACTTCGAGAGGACCAAATCCTTTTTCTAACTCTAATAGACACCTGGTAATTTTAATATCTTTGTTAAGAGAGACTCTGAAAGGACTAAATCCTTTTTATAACTCTAATCCTCCATTGACACCTAATAATTTTAATATTAACGTAAAGAGACAGCCACCGGAAGAATCATAACTCTAGTCCTCCACCGACACTTAGTGCTTTTAATATCATCATGAACAGACAAATGCCAGAAGAATCAAATCTTTTTTTTAACTCTAATCATCCGCTAGTTCTCGACAATTGAATAATCCAAGTAAAACTTTGACTAGGAATAAACGTTTTATGAGCTTGGACTCAAAAAGTCCATTTTACAGTACAAAAATAATTTTATATTTATATTTATATATTTTTATAATTAATTTAAATAAAAATATTTTAAAGAAATTTTAATATAAATTTAGGCTAAGAGAGGCCTATCTTTCATTTTCTTAAAAAATTTTGAAAGAATTTTCTTTAAAAATTTTGTGTATGAAACAAGGTTGTTGACAGCAGATTGAATTGGTTGGATCAAAAATTAGTCAATAAATCAATTTAAAGTAAGGAAAAAAATTAGTTGACTTATGAATAGACACAATTCAGGTAAACTAGTTGAATTGGGTTTTTATCATTTTAAATACATTTTTTAAATTTTACAAATTTTAAATAATTTATTTAATTAAATCCGGACGATCACTTAAATAAAAAATCGATAATTTAACCTATTCAATCGAAGGTCAAATTTCGAAACTGAAATAGAAGGGTGTTGGGATAACAAATATACCAACAGATAATTAAACTGAAAAACAACTGCCTTATTATTGCTCTCACAAATATAACTTAGGTGCAAGTACACTGCATATAGATTTTCTCCATTACAATCACCATATATATAACAAAGCTGATTATTCCACTCCACTTAATAGCCTGAGCTTTTATTCATTAATTTATTACTAATCCAAGCATTTGATCTTCCATATATATATATATGTATATATATATCAGCCATCAACTTTCATGTCTGTTTCTTCATCCCATGGTATCGGCTTCATTGGCGTGGTTGCATCAAGAAGGTCTTCAATCGGAATCTTCGGCTTTGAACGTTTCAGTGGCTTCAATTCTTTACCATACTTTGCTGGGTCTGAACAATACTCCTACAAAAACAAAACGAAAAAAAAAGTAACTAAATCAAACCCGAATAGCTTACGGAAAAACTCATCTTATACGTACTTGGTCGGCATGCATCTTCTTCACGAAAATTTTGAACAGCTCGAAATTGGTGTCTTCGAACAAATCATCAGATGAACGAAGGTAGGTGAAGCCATGCATCTTTGGTACCCCCTTGTTTGTTATACCATTAGGCCTTGCGTTCAGTAGGATTTGATTGTACGCACAGCTGTCGTACCTCGACAACGCATTCTCGCCTGCAACTTCAATATGCTCTCTCCACGCTCCACTTAAAACCTATTCGATGATAATTCAATCACGATTCGGGATTGAAACACACTAAAAACTAATAGTACATGAACCTTTTATAGATCTTCAAAACATCACAAAAACGTTTATCTTTTTTAGAAAACGTCGCAGATAATATGACTTTCCGTGACGTTTATTAGAAAAGCCATTGAAAGTCATACCTTTTGTGGCATTTTCGTAAACTACAAAAAACATCCCGAAAAGATCAGATTTCTTGTAGTGGTAGAATTCAACCGTCGATTTTTACCTGTTGAACAAGTTTTTGAGGCGCACTTTTAGCCGCAGCATCTTGCTCCGAGTCCCTCATCTCAAGGCACGTGAAATTCAGTATAGCATCGTGCCTCGACAACATCCTAGCAATGGGGCGATACCCATCTCTATTGTACAGATTGTAATAACCAGCCATCAGCTCGGCCGCATGGCTCGGGGAATTGTACCACCAGTGCATCCCAGATACCTAGCATCATTTTCAAAAACATTGAATATTTTAATTTAAAAAAAAAAAAAAAACCTTATGTCCAACACATATGTCCGGCATATTTGCACTCACTTTTGCTGCTAACTTGAGCTTGCACCCTAGAAAAGCTTTGTTGGCCTCATCAAGGATATCATCACCATGGGTGATTAAGTTGTTGGAATACCATGTCAAGAAGAATTTGCCTTTGTCAGTGAGATAAGTCCCATTTGATTCAAAAAACTCAGTTGAATCAGGTGTGTCATTGTATGTCCCAGCATTGTCTGGCAATTCCCACTCTGGATGACCTGCTTTTGTAGCTGCCTCTTTGAATGCTGCTTTTAGGTACTTGTCATAGCACTGCATGTAGGGTAGATTTTAGGAAACATATAACGTGTTTTATTCCATGGAAATATAACATGTAGTCTAATTGGTGTTTTTGTCCTTCTTGGTCCCTCTACTTGTACAGGGTTCGTAGCTGGTATAAATTTAGAGATGAAATGACCCAAACTGTGTGATGGATTTGGAACCTATCCGCTCTTACTAAGTAAATTTCTTTTTTTTTAAAAGTGGATATGAGGCAAGATAAGATTATTATTTTTTTATGTGAGAATGAAACAATTATAATAATTATTTACTTTGTTATACCACGTTGCGCTATTTAAATTAATATTTTACCCTAATATATAACTGTTAAAAGGGTAAATATGTAAAAATGCATTATTGAAAACAAAAACCTTATGTTTTATGTTAATTTTTTTTGAAAAATTATGTATAAATATTTGTTTGCCTATTAAAAGTACTAGAAATAATTAGTAAAAATTAAATTGAGGTGGGATAGGGTGGGGATAGATATGAGATGAGTAGTGGATCGGAATGTGCCAATTTTAGAGTGATAGTGAATTTGACAATATTCGTCTCTGCCCTATTCCATTGTTAACCCTATAAAAGTTATTAAGAGTGTGTTAACATAATTTGGTATACTTCGGTCCCTACTTTTATAATATTAATAGTAGGTCCAAAAAAATCTCTGTCATAACTATTAACAACAACGGTTAACGATGTTATCAATTTGGACCTACTTCTAATATTATAAAAGAATAGGGCTAATTCTGCCAAATCAAAGTAGAAAGATTAAACACCAAAATTCAGCATTATAGAGGGACTAAAAGCAAAAATAAACTTATATATGTTTTTTTTTTTGAGACCTGAAATTCTCCAATGCCAGGGAAAACCCATCCCAGGCTTTGAGGATAAGAGGGGTATCTAAGCTCCCCTGCAGCACCAAGTCCCACTTCTATATCAATTATCACTTCTCCTATAAGATCTGCCATTGTCTCCTTGAAGCTCTTCATGTAATCACCATAAACCTGAAATTTGTTGTACAATCTTTCTCAGCAGGCAGTGTAAATTATATATATATATATATATAGATATATTTAACTTGGATTATATATATATATATTAAGGGAAAGGGGTAGGGGTTGATTAGGAATCAATTTCGGAATTGGTGCTGATTTAAGACATGATATCAAATTTTTTGTCACTTTACCCTCATCAAGAGATTTAATTGAAGGGGTTCAAAAAATAAATATACCAAAGAGTAAAGACAAAGATACCTACCCCCCGTCCTTGTCTCTAGGGGTGTGCAAAATTCGGGTAAAACCGAAAAAATTCGGTTAACTGACCGAATTCGGTTAATCGGTCGGTTAACCGAATTTTTCGGTCGGGGGTCGGTTAATTATTTTTTGAATTTTTGGTTAACGGTTAATTCGGTTTGAAACCGGTCGGTTAACCGAAATTTTTCGGTTTAACCGAAAAAAATAAAAATCATAAATAAAATATATAAATAAGCTTTTTATTTACCTAAACCCAACCCAAACCCAAACCCAACTAGCCAATTACCTAACCCAATTATCCAACCCAACCCAACCCAACCCAACCCAATAATAAAAATTACAAATAAATAAATAATTTAATAAAAAATAAAAATAAAAATCTAAAACTAAAACTAAAACCCAATAATAGAAATTACAAATAACTAAATAATTTAATAAATAATTTAACCTAAACTTATGTAATGTTTTTAATTATGTAGTGATTCAAAGACTTATGTAATGTTTTTAATTATGTAGTGATTGAAAGACTTATGTAATGTTTTTAATTATGTAGTGATTCAAAGACTTATGTAATATTTTTAATATGTAGTGATTTAATTCGGTTAATCAGTTAATTCGGTTAATTCGGTTAACTCGGTTAATTCGGTTAATTTTTAACTAAAAGTTAAAAAAAAATTTCGGTTAATTCGGTCGGTTAACCGACCGAATTAACCGAAAAAATTTCGTGTCGGTTAATTTTTTTTTAAAAAATTTCGGTTCGGTTAACGGTTAAAAATTTTAAAAAGTCGGTTAATTCGGTTAACATAATTTTGGGTCGGTTAACCGAATGAACACCCCTACTTGTCTCCGTACCATTTGGTTCCATTGATGAATATAATTAATAAAGAGTACTTGTTTGAATAATTATCAATAATGGAGCTACAATGATGTTGCCTCCCAAAACGCAGATATGTGATAGAATTATGATTGGAACTCAAAATTTGTAAATTGTAACACTAAATTATAAAGCATAATTTTATCATTGAATTAATTTATTATTTCATAATTTTTAAAGAGATGAAACTGAAATTTAATCATTTCTGAAAGGGTCAAAATGTAATTTCACATTTATTTTAACTTATAATTTCAAAATTTTTAAAGGGACTAAAAATAAAATTTACCAGTTTAGCCCCCTTGCACCATCCTTGCATGCAATATGCCTGGTCTATATTTGACACATTGAGAATATATGATATGGTTAACAAAATTTTAAACATGGATTCTTCCATGAAGAAAGAGAGAGCAAAAGATGGATAGGAGACCCAAACCCCTTTCCTTAGCCTTCTTAAGGTACACATATAAGGTCTTCTGTGGAGTTGCAATAATGCTCTACTAGATGTAGGGTGGCTATATGAACCCTTTAGATTCACAATATTCAACTACGTATAGATAACAAAATCATTCGAGTTTACAGTAAGTTCATTAAATATAAATCCTGTACCTGGACAGCAGTTCTTCCATGGAAAAGAGGGAGATGATCAACACCAAGAGTGAGGTACTCCTTGTTCCTATTACCTTCCCTATCGGTGTAAAAGATATTAGGGTTTTCTTCTCCGATATCAAGCACCCATTGTGGGATTGGGATAGTCACTTCATCTCCTACATTCCCACCACATTGATGGAACGACATTATAGCTTGCATTTTCATTCCACATTCTTTGATTAGCTCCACCAAGCTCCGGTATGCACTCCAATCGTATTGCTTCGGTCCTTTCGATTCCACTATTCCCCACCACACGTCAGACATTACGCCATCGATGCCGGCCGTTTTCAGCTTCAACAGCTGCTGTTTTAGGCCTTCTCTGTCTAGGAGTACGTTCTCGGTTGATATTATCCCCAACTGTGTGATACATTGGCCAACAAAGGTTAGCTTTGATGCAATGATCAGTAAAATTTTGGATTTGGTTCTTCTATTGTGCTTAAATTTGGGGTTTCATTTTTGCACTTTTTTTTCGTAATTTAATTGTCTTCTTTTGTGATCTTATTAGTTTCAGGGGCGAAGCTAAAAGTTGGATATTGGGGGAAGCAAAATAAAAATTTAAAAGTTGAAGGGGCCAAAGGATAAAATTTTGTTTAAAAAAGAGTTAGATTAAATACTTTGTTATTAGAAGGGACTAAAATTGCTGCTACTCATCCATTTAACCAAAGGGGGCTAACGCCCTCCTAGCCCCTTAACTACACCCCTCATCAATTTGTTTAAATAGTTAATATTATCTATTAATCCATATAAATATTTTAAATGAAATAGTTAAATAAAAAAGCAAATTATGTTAAATTATAGGGACTGAATCTCAAATTTGAGTGTAATAGAAGGATCAAATTTGTAATTTGACAAACATATTCCGGTAACCATGCCTAGAAATATGATTAATTCCCCTTGAACCTCACTAAACTATGAGATAAATTTTAAATTGATGGCTGAACTTCAAGAAGATCTAATTAAATCTTCAAATTAAAGCATTGTTCCAATCAAGTACCTGAATCAACCTGATTGCCAGTTTTAGCATTAAATACACAAGCTTAGATCTAACGTATTTCAAAATATTTATTAATCCATACATGTTTAAAAAAAGAACCACATTAGATTCAAGTCGACATTTAACGTCAGACCTAGACTAAATGGTAAAATTGCAATATAAGGCTTTCCAATGAGTAAAACATTAAATTTAAGTGTTTTAAACCTTTAGTTAAATGGAAAAAAAAAAAATTCTCCTTTCCCAATAATAAAAGAATTCTTGACTTCGTCCCTGGGTTTAGATTCTGCTCTGATGTAATTAACCCGTAAAAAGGGATTGCATATATTAAAATGCAATTGGGAGCCTTACCGGGAGCATGACATAGACAGGCACATAATTAGCCAACATTTTTTTGCTCTCAGCCATGGATGAACTTCTAAGAGAATTGCGATAAACTTCGAACAAGATTTATACACGTGAAGAAAAGAAAATGGAGATTGCAGTGATGAACAAATTGAGATCATAGCTCTCTATTTATAGGCAAAAAAATTGGAAAGGAAAAAATAAAATCAATACTGCATTAATTTGTTGGGTACAATCTTTGGGATGTCTTCATCATTGCTTTGGTTGAAAACACCTGCGAAAATCTTTCATGGGGCCTCATCTAAATCTCAAACGTGGCTAAATAGAGAAGAAAAACAAAGAGATATTTGATATAATTTATGTGAACATGGATTTTTTTGTGAGAAAATTAGTAACATGCAAGAATGATTAATTAAAAGATTTTTAATCAAAATTAGGGACATTGAGTGGGAGAGAGGAAATAAGGGAAACATAGCTAAAGAGAAAGACAGCATCAAAAAAAAAGAAAATGAAGGAAGGAGGGGAATTGCTTTATGGTGTTATTAATATTAATTTATTGTTCCAAATTTATATAAATTTAATATTTTTTATGTATATTTTGATATATTTAATTACATATTTCAACCAATTGAGTCCTAGCTCGATTGACTGGACATTGTTGCCAATGCAGGAAAAGTGTATTCGAGTGCGCTGAAACGTATTATTTTTCTATTTGTGAGTTGAGGAGGAACTATGTGCAGTGTAATTTAGCTCTTATTTTATGCAAAAGTAGTTTTAAATTATTTTTACCTAAAATATTAAAATAATAATTGATATAATTGTAGATTTAATTTATTTATAATTAATTGTTAAATCGCGGACGAACCCGGGTATAAAAATCTAGTATAAAACCAAGTAGATTCACATAAAAATTTAGAGTTTATGTCACTAAATTATTAGTAAGTTTATATTTTGGTTATTTAATTCCAAAAAGTTACAAAATGGTCGTTGAATCATTCGAAAGTTTTCATTTAAGTCATTAAAGTATTTGAAAGTCTTTAATTAAGTTACTATGCTATTAAGTTTTCTTTTTAAAAAAAAGTTCGGCTAGCGAACTCTAAACGACTATTCGATGATCAATATGGTAGATCAATGCCTATTGATGAGTAAAATGATAGCTTTCAATTGGTGTAGATAATGTGAACAAAAAAAACCATACAATAACGATTTTAATAGCACAGTAACTTAAATGAAAACTTTCAAATAATTTGTTGACTATTTGTAACTTTTTAAAGTTAAGGGGTTAAAATATAAATTTACTAATAATTTAATAACTTTAAATATAATTTATCCCATAATTAAAAAAAAAGGAAAAATCTAGGACGACAATTGAACCTCTTTTACCTTTTGCTTTTGGGAAACTTAATACAAAGAGATAATAATTATTTCTCCATGAATGGACAGCATTGTTGGATAGGGCTCCACGTGTATTATTTCTAATTTTATCACGTGCTAATAAAAATATAATTTTGTAACATTAATATAATAATGCGTTTTAGTACACTTAAATTCACGATCTCCTACACTAGTAACAATATTAATACTAATTGAATTAAAACTCAATCAACAATAATTTTTTTAATACATCAACACCATATAAATTAATACACAATTATCATATAATTAAAAATATTTTTATTAATCTAATATTAGCGTTAAAATCTTTTAATGATTGAATATAATTTAATTTACGGAAAAAAACATGCAAATTTATACACAATGCGACAACAAATATTGATTACTCTTTATTTGAAATGTACAATCATGTCGACATTTGCATTTTTCCTAGTTCACATCTTTCTCATTATGGGTAATTCCACTAAATATCTTTTAAATTACGATTTTTATTTTAAATTATTCTTTAAATTTAAAATGTTTTTATTACAATGTTAAATTATGAAAGTTATTTTGTTATTTAAATAGTTAATTTAGCTATTAAACGAGACATTAACTCGATATAATTTAAAATGAAAATTTAAAAAAATAAAATGTTATTACAACTTTTAAAATTAAAAACTAAAAATAAAGTAAAACCGAGATTTGATATAATAGAATAATTTAATTGATATAAGATCAATAGTTTAGGGATACAATCAGAATGTATGTTTTGAAATTTGAATTTATACACTGCACACTAAAAATATATAATTTTATATATTTCAGTAATAACATGTCACTAAAAATGAAGTTATTGTTAATGAAACATTGAAACTGCTAGTAGAAGTTGAGACCCTGATATCTTGATGGCTCAAGTTCAACCATCTGTGTGTTGTCTTTATATTTATTCCGGCTTAATTCTTATCTTGTATGGGTTCTCTCTAACATTATTTTGGTTTGGCTCCGAATATATTTTACATACTACTTTGATTACACTCTATAATGCTTGATTTTGACTCTAAGTCATTTGAATATGTATTGCTTGCATTGTACTTGTACACTTAAAAAAAAAAGTAAATTGTGTTTATTTTTGGAGTTTACAATTACAAATTATACATATCTGAATAAATTATAATCGAAATCAAGCATTATAAAGCACGTCAAACTAATAACCAGAATATATCTAAAGTTAAACTAGAATAATTTTCTAGATGATTTATATATGATAAAATTTAAATCTGAATACACTGAAGAGAACCCATACATAATTCCCGCAATGTGAGGATCGAATTTGAAAAATCAAAATCTTAGGGCTCTAACTTTGCCAACACTACCAAACTTTCATTGCTAAATTACTTGTATTTATCTAAATCATCAAATAGTTTACTGGTAATTTAGTTACCCAATTTTATAAATATAAAATAAATTTGTATATATATTTTGATAACGACATTTCATCTTACATATTTAATATAGGAGAGTGATTACATCAATTTACAAAATTGGATGCAATTCTCACTCCTTTTCTCTTTAATGGAACCGACAAAAAGATAACTTCATTTTGAAATATATCTCAATTTAAAGATAAAAATAAATTTATACGATCAATATATATATAAGTGTAGTGATAAATCTTAAAATTATACATGAATTTTGATTTAATGTATAATTTTATATATAAATTTTAATTTTGTGTAATTGTACACGTGAATCTCTAATTATGGTTCAAATGTATATTTAAAATTTTAATTTTGTTAGAAGAATTAGATCAAATCGAAATTTCATATAGAAAATTGTATAAAATTATCAAAGTTTATATATACAATTACATATTAAATCATAGTACATATATAATTTTAGTATTTAATTACACAAATTAAAAAGTAAAATCATGCAAAAATATAGGTTTTTTTTTTTAAAAAACCAACGATGAAGAATGCAGCATTTGTCATAAATTAATTTTAAGAGACCCATACCCAAAATAAAGATAAAATTAATCATAGGCCGAAATTCTATATATACAAAAGAAAAAGGAAAAAAAAAAATCAAAGCAATTATTGTACTTTTTGTTTTGTTCTATTTCAATCAATTCATTATCAATGATCTGTTCATCACCTGCAAAAGGATAGCCCTTCTTCAAGATTTCGATTTCGGATAGCCTCATCTCAAAAAAAAATATCTTTCTCAAAAAAAGAAAAATATTATTCTAAAAGGAACCACAAATTGATATAATTATAATTTAGTAATTAGTACTGTCGAAACCATTTTTTGAAAATACGGGGGAATCGACTTTGAAATTTAAAAATAGAGTCGCCACCGACCTTTTTCGAGGTGCGATCGGGTCACCTTAAATTGTTTTAATAAAACATTTTGAGTTATTAAAACAATTATGTAATACCCAAATTGTGCCCGGGCCCATGTAATCAGATAAAACCAAAAATAAATGTCCTTTCATAACAGTCCATTGTCCATTTACATCAAAACCCAATAACCTAATTCAATCACTACCCAAAACCCAACAATTGACCCGATTAGCCCAAAACTAAACCCACCTAACCTAACCCTAATCAGAGGAAAAAGAAACAAAAGAGAACAAACCCTAGGTGCGCCGCACCTAGGGTCTTCGGGCCTCTGCCACCGCCACTCAGCCAAACCTGCTCCTATCACGTCTGTCCCATCATTCCAGTACCTGCAAACACGCGAAGAGAAGACAGAAGTAAAATAGATAACGCAAGCAGAGACTCGAAATGAGGGTATTCGGCTATAAAGGCCGTTTTGAAACATTGTAACGGGGGGGTTTCCTTTTTCTTTTTTCTTTCTTTCTGAAGAAACTAAGTGCTGGAAAACAAAAGGGGAAAATCTTTGTAACAGATTCAGAAATAAGAGAGAAAAAGGTTGTTTTCTTTCGTTTTCAAACTCTCCTTGCGCAATAATAGTATAAATAATAAAATCATACTGTGTTGGATTGGTTACCTTCGTTGAGACTCTCCAGTGACCCAAACGTCGAGAAATCCTCTTTGGATCCGGACGGGGGTAGGAGTACACGGGCATCGGTTCTTCTCTTCATTATTTTGCTCGAATTTTGCCTGCATTCAAAATATTTTTAGAATCGATTTAAATAAATAAAAAAAGAAGCAAGACAGCAAACCTGATCGACCCGGCCTTCATGGATCACCGCTGCTGGTTGATAGCCGAATGGTGGTCCTGCGGTCGCCTCTCGCTTCAGTCGATTAGAGAATATTGTGAAAACAAATAAAGGGAAGAGAGGTAAGGTTCACCATTCGCGAATAGGCTGTCGGATCCCTTACCTTCTTCGTCAGAATTGAAGGAGTAGAGGGGATTTCGGGCCTAAGCAAACGACCTGCGAACCTTTGTCCATCATCGATCGTCGTTTGCGGTGGCGTAACGGTGATGGAGGGAAAGCCCCCTATTTCGGCCGACTAGGGGTTGAGAGTGTCTCCTTTTTTTTTGTTTTCTTGTTTAGGTTTTAGATAAGGTCTGCTGGGTTTAGTTTTAGGTTTTAATTTTGTATTCAATTGGTGCACAAAACGACGCCGTGCTTAGTTATGGCATGACCCGATTTTAACCCGACCGGAGAGGGTCAGAATCCGCGTGCTTTGGACCTCGGGGATATTTACTCCCCTGGTCCCTTCATTTTCTTATTGTCTTGCAATTAAGTTTTATTTATCTCAATTTGGCCCGTTGTTTTGTTTTTGTTTGCAATTTGATCTTCCGTGCTGCTTTGCGTTTTGGACTTTCAGGAAAATTTTGTTTCAAGGCCCTTTTAGTTTAGAGCGTATTCAAATAAACCCTTGTTCATTTCACTTTTATTCCAGATTAGTCCGAAACCTTGGTTGTCAATTCAATTTCATCCCTTTACCATTTCATTTGAATTCTGTTTCCTTTTATCATTATTATTAGTATTATTGTTATCATATTTATGTACATACGCATGGTGTTTTATATAGTATTATTTGCATATGCTTTTTTTTTTAATATTATTATTAGGTTTATTAGCTTTGATATTTATTATATTTGTTAATATTATTATTGTATCCATTTACTATTATTATATTTATTTCTAACATTAGTATTATTATTACTTTTATCATTACTATTATTCATTATTATTCTTGTATTTATTCTCGATATTGTATTTTTACTATTACTTACTTCTATTTTTAACATTATCGTTACTATTTACGTATATTTCTTTAAATATTAGCTTATGTATATTTTGATGTATTCTATATATTTCGTATGTGTTTTTAGTATTTTCTTATTTATATCGTATCATGTATACATCTTATTTCGCTATTTCTTTTATATATATTATTTTATGTGTTTATTCTTAACATTATTGTACATATATATATATATGTATATCATTGTATCACTTTCTCAATGTTATATTTTTATACACGTGTATTATTTCATTTCTATATATTATGTATACTTGTACATACCGATATTGTTAGTTACTTTTATCTTACTTTTAATAATGCTTATTATATGTATTTTTTTTCTCTTTCTTAAACCTAGTATTGTACGTCTTATGCACATTTACCATTATCTTGCTTTTGTGTCATTATCATAGTAAATACTATATGCATTACTCTAATTATTATAACCATGCATGCGTCGTTAGTATGTTTCGTCCTGTATATTTTCTATCTTTTATCATTATTTGCTTCTAATTTAGCATATTAGTTCACATTTTGATTTCTTCATCAATATTACCAATCTATAATCTTTTTACGTTTTAATAAACAAGGCAATGTACCGACTCTAACATTAAGCCAGTGATTTCATCGCTATGTTGGATAAATCACATTGGCTCGTGTTGAAACGGGACATCCTTCTAAAAAATCAAAAAAATAAAATCTTAAAATTCTCAAATTTTGAACATATCATGATTAAATCTCAAATTGAACCCGTATTTTTGAAAATCAAAATAACACGTGTTTGATAAGATACCAATTTTGGGCGTTACGAGGGTGCTAACACCTTCCTCGTGCGTAACCGACTCCCGAGCCCTATTTTTCTCTGATTTTTAACGTAGACCTAAACCCGGCCTTCTTTTGTATTCAAAATATTTCAAAAAAAGGGTTTTATTAGGTGTCCGATCACACCTAGGAAAAAGGATCGGTGGCGACTCCCTTGTTTTAAAACCAAAATTCGAACTTTCAAAATTTTTACAAAATCGCCACAATTAGCGACCGAAGCAAATTTTTACGTCGCTACAGCTGGCGACTCCGCTGGGGACCCAGTTTTTGAGAGTCGAGTCTTGAAGCAAATATGTGTTGTTAAAATTTTCAAAATTCTTTGTTCAATTTGATATTTAACCATAATCCGAAAATTTCGTTTTAAAAAGTCATGCATTTGTAACTGTTGAAAATATTTTGCGAGCTTGTTTTATTTTTTTTGTTTAAGTTCCAAGTTTACTATTTTTAGTTTAGTTTTAAATAAAACAAAAGGTTTGTGAGCTTCTCTACACACCGTTCACGTGCATTTTGCATAACATGAGCGCCATACCCGGGCTCCGTCCTTTTAAGTGAAAGTAAACGCTACGCCTTCGTGAGTTAACTCGTCCCTCCGCACAGGCTAGTGAATACTTTCGGGTTACATACGACTTATGCTTTCGTGAGTTAACTTGTCCCTCCGCATAAGCATAAGTAAATGTAACCCCTCGAATTGATCTCGTTAGCCTATGGTGGGCCATGACCGAGGCTCCGTACTAATCTTAGTAGATGACAGTACGGACAATTCGAGTACCCATCTAGAACCAAAACCACATGTAGTGAAACCTACGAACCACCCAATTAGAGCCGTGCCGAACCCCTGTCCACTTAGTAGTTACCAAAATAAGTACACGGGAGAAATGTCTCTTATCTTTCTATTTTTTACTTTCTATGCAAGGGAATCGGGTTTTCGGATGGCTTAATTTGTCAAATTTTCCGTTTTCCTTTTTACTTATGTTACTAACCATGATTTGTTGTTGTCTTATTTGTCATCATGCATTCAAGGCATCATATTAGGAAGGTGTTGATTAGAGATCGGTTGCCGAAAAACGGGTTTCTAATGGAGGAGTCGATTACACAAACAACTGAAAAGAATGTCACAGTTCGGGACTGGTCTGTAAAAACCCAAAGAGAAAGAGGGGATAGTCTAATGGAGGGATGTGCTGCCGATTTGCCGGGGCACGTAATGGTGAATGTTCGTCAAAATAATCTTGAGGATTTGGTTCAGATTTGGAATCGATGGGACTCGGATACTAGGGAAATCTTCATTGAGAGGTATGGTGATATAGCTAACCTAGTCGTTGTCAAGGTAGACGAGCAGTTGATACAAGCTTTAGTCAAATTTTGGGATCCCGCCTATCAATGTTTCACTTTTAATGGAGAAGATATGACTCCCACTATCGAGGAATACTCGGCCTTACTTCGCATTGGTAATGTACAGCCCTACAAGATCTATGTAAAAGAACCTAAACCAATGACCTTCAAAAAGAAAATAATGAGGTTGACGGATATGACCGACGCATGGGCCGAGAAGCAGATAAAGAAGAAGAATGAAGCTATTTGTATTCCGTGGTCCTCTATACGAGATTTGGTCTCGAACCATCCTGACACTTTGAAGAGGGTAAATCTGTTTGCTTTGGCCGTCTACGGGTTGGTTGTCTTTCCGAAAGTCCTCGGGCACATTGAAGTCGCGGTGGTAGATTTCTTCGAGAGACTAAAACAAGGAGTCAACCCTGTCCCGACAATCCTAGCCGAAACCTTCAGGTCCTTAAATAGTTGTCGGAAGAAAGGGGAAGGACGATTTATTGGATGTGCTCAATTGCTTAACGTTTGGATCATGAGTCACTTTTGGAAAGAGGAACGCACGCCGTATCACATGTTTTCAAAAATGTTTTCCCCTTTAGAAGCCTATTGTAAGAGGGAATGGCCTAAGGAAATTACTGAACAACATTGGGTTTCGGTTTTTCAGAATCTCCGCGCTAAGGATGTGACATGGAGGGCGCCATGGATACGCCCATCAGTCTTATTATATAAGGTCGGAAGTCAGGATTGGGTACCACTGCTAGGTCTGTGGGGAGGAGTCGGATACGCCCCGCTATTGGTCCAAAGACAGTTTTCTTCGCGACAATTCGTACCCGCCACCGGAGGTTTAGCGCAATCCGAATTCCCTTTCGCGGGCGAGGGCTACATGAAGAAAGTTCGAGACACCGCTAAGTCTTGGAAAAGAATTTATCTGATGGAGTTGGCGTTGTATGCCGATACTCTCACCCAAGACTATGATGTGTGGAGAAAGCAACGGGTGAAAAGCCAGCAAATATCGTCGACAAGTCATGCTGCTCAGAACCCTTTCGTAGAGGAAGCACCATCCGAGCTTGAAATAGCTAGAGGAGAATTTGAACGCGAGAAATCCAAGATGTTGCGGGATCTCAGCGTCCTTCAAGAAGAAAATTACCAATTAAAGATTGATGTTCAAATTGAAAGATCTAGGACTGAAAAAGTACAAAAAGAGGTCGAAATCGTGAGGAACGACTTAAGAGACCTTCACTTGGAAAATAAGAAGCTAAGAGCCACTATCAAGAATAGCGGACTAGGCAAGTCACCTGAAGAATGGAAGGAAGAATTGAGCAACGTAAAAGGCGGAATCGAATTTTGGAAAGGGAAGGCGAAGAAAGAGGAGGAAAAGACTGCTCGAGCCATGATGGAATTGAGAAAGAAAAATGCTGAATGTGAGACTGCGTCTAATGAACTGATGACTAGCCGATCTGAATGTCAGGGGTTAAGAGAAAGAATAAGAGATTTGGAAGACGCGATGCAAGCTCGCCAACAACAATTGGACACTCTCTTAAAGGCTTTGGAGGAAAAAAATGATCAATACGATAGAGATATCCACGCTTATAAAACAGACCTCCAAGAAAGGGAAATGCAACTTGGCTTCTTGATTAATGAAATCCGTGGAGTAGCAATATACATGGTCCAATTATCAGATGAAGCAGAAGATCTCAGTTGTCGATTCCCACCGAGTCAACGATCGAGCATATCAGAATTCCTAGAGCGAGTAAAGAAATATAGTGATATAGCTAGAAAATTCGTGTAATGGCCAAATAAGATGGCAAAATAGTTTGTAATGAACTCTTTTGAATGAATGAAATGCCTAGATAGGGGCTATCTTGAAATCAACACTTAATTCTCGCATATGCATTCATGACTAACATTCATATAGCACTCATGCATCCATTCATTGCATACACATATCCCGTGATCGTTCACTAAGGTTAGAATCGTACAATTCGCAGTTGCAACAATACAAGGCTGGAATCACGACATTCGTATAGAACGAGACGACAAGCTAGAGTAATGGAGGCAGAGTTTAATGAAAGAATCGAGAGAATGGAAAGAGTTCAACGGGAATTGCAAGAGCAACTGACCAAATCACAGCAAGAAACAAGGGATTTGATGGTGAGGTCCCGGGAGGAGTCACTGGAACAAAGAGAGCAGATGGCTAAAATGATGGAAATGATGTCAGCCCTGGTAAAAGGAAAGGGACCCGTGCAGAATCCTGAGGTTGTTAACCTTGATCAAGATCCACTTTACCCACCGGGATTCACTCCACCTCATATGACACAAAGAGTACAAACTCAAGGGGAATCCGCTGGCTTAGAACAACGACCTGTGCCGACCACACATCTGGGACAGGGGATATTTGTGTCTGCTCCTGCCAACCCGCCTGTCCCAGATCTAGATGATCCAGCGGAAATTGCTAGGTTGAGAGTGGAAGATCATGAGGCCCAAGAAAAGTACAAAAGCCTAGAAGAAAGACTAAAAGCGATAGAGGGCACTGAGGCCTTCTCTGCGCTAGGTGCTAAGGAGCTTAGTTTAGTACCGGGTTTGGTTTTACCGCCAAAATTTAAAACACCTGATTTCGAGAAGTATGATGGGACAAGGTGTCTAAAGGCACACTTGGTCATGTTTTGTCGAAAGATGACCGGATATGTAAATGAAGATAAACTGCTTATACATTGTTTCCAAGACAGCCTTGTTGGATCGGCTCTTCGCTGGTATAATCAGCTTAGCAGAGAGAAGATCCGAACATGGAAGGATCTAGCGTCAGCATTTTGTGAACAGTATAAGCACGTGTCGGACATGGTACCCGATCGTATGATGCTACAGATGATGGAAAAGAAACCGTCGGAGACGTTCCGACAATACGCACAAAGATGGAGAGACATCTCGGCTCAAGTAGAACCTCCACTGACAAAAACCGAGATAACTGTCCTCTTCATAAATACCTTGAAAACACCATTTTATGATAAACTAGTGGGAAGTGCCACAAAAGACTTTGCAGATATTGTCATATCTGGCGAACTTATTGAGAATGCTGTCAAAAGTGGTAGAATGGAGGGGCAAGAAAATTCCAGAAGAATAATGCCCATAAAGAAAAAAGACCCTGAGACCCACATGGTAGGAGTAGGAAGCCGTTATGCCTCCAACCTGTATCCGAGCCAACCTCGACCACGAAACTATCCACCCCCAAATTTCTACTATCCGCCTCAAACCCCATATTACCAAACACCACATCCTCATCCACCTTACCCAGTTTATGCCGCCAGTCATCAAAGGCCAATGGCCACATTTCCACAAAACACCGCACCTGTCCGCGGCCAACCTCAGAATGAACAAAGGCCTATAAGATCAAATCCCGAGAAACCACAGTTCACTCCTATCCCTGTGTCATACGGGGAACTATACCCGAAACTCTTAGAGAAGCAGCTGATATCACCACACTACATGGCACCCTTGAAGCCTCCGTACCCGAAATGGTACGATCCTAACGCCAGCTGCGCTTATCATGCCGGGAATCAGGGTCATTCTACGGAAAACTGCCTCGCCTTCAAAAGAAGAGTTCAAGGACTCATTGATGCGGGTATCTTGAGATTTGATGGTTCAGGCGGTGCAACCGGGAACCCATTCCCAAATCACGCTGAAGGGAATGTGAGTGTAGTTGAAGAAGAAAACAAACGGCAGGTTAGGAAATGGGTTTCTGAAATAAAAGTACCTCTGCAGAAAATCTGGGAGATATTGGCCGAAAATGGGTTACTCTGTTATCCTAGTGGAGTATTTGAAGAAAGTGGACATGATCTTTGCAGTTTCCATGGTAATAAAGAGCACGATATCCAGTCTTGCGAAGAATTTAGGGAAGTACTCCAAGACATGATGGATAGTAAAAAGATTGAGATCTTCAAAAAAGGGGAAAAGTCGGATGAAGGAGAAGTATGCGCCTCCGACAATCAATCACCAGGTTGCCCATATAGCGCTAATCGACCATTGGTAATCTACTATGATTCCAAGAAAGAGCTCGTGAAACCAAAAATGATAATAGAAGTGCCATCTCCTTTTCCCTATAAGGATGATAAAGCTGTGCCCTGGAAATATGACATCAACATTGTCACACCAGAAAGTAAAAAGTCTGAGGATACAACTAAGAGTGTTGGAAAAGTGGGCCATTTTACTCGTAGCGGGAGATGTTACTCCAAGGAGGTAGAGCCAATAAAGAAAATCAATGATTTGAAACAAAAAGGGAAGGCGCCAGCGCGCGAGATTGAAGATGAACATGAAATTTTGCCTGAACCAGGAATTAAGAAGGCCGTGGATGAAGAGGAGGCGCAAGAATTTCTGAAGTTTATTAAGCACAGCGAGTACAACGTAGTGGAACAACTAAGCAAGCAGCCGGCAAAAATTTCGGTACTATCCCTACTACTAAATTCAGAGCCACACCGGAACGCATTGTTGAAAGTATTAAACCAAGCTTACGTAGCAAACAACATATCCGTGGAAAAACTTGACAAATGGGTAAACAATCTGAATGCGGTCAATTTCATATCCTTCAGCGATGATGAAATACCGCCCGGTGGTAGGGGCTTGGTGAAAGCGCTGCATATTACAACCCGCTGCAAGGGTTACATCGTACCTAATGTGCTCATTGATAATGGATCAGCACTCAATGTCATGCCATTGGCTACACTATCTCGAATCCCAATAGATTTGTCCTACCTAAGGCCCTGTCATTCCACGGTAAGGGCCTTCGATGGGACGAGGAGTGAAGTAATGGGAAAGATCGAGATCCCTTTAGAGGTAGGCCCCTACGTCTACGAGGTGGAATTTCAAGTCATGGATATCACACCATCGTACAACTGCCTCCTGGGAAGGCCCTGGATACATTCTGCGGGTGCAGTTCCATCGTCTCTTCATCAAAAAGTGAAATTCATCATGGACGGCTGTCTGGTTACAGTCGAAGGCGAAGAAGATATTGTTGCATCCATCTCTGCCGATGCACCTTATGTCGAAGTAAGCCAAGATGCATTAGAGTGCTCCTTCCGATCCCTTGAGTTCGTCAATGCCACGTTTGTTGCAGAGGGAAACAAAATCCCTGTACCTAAGTTATCAAAGAACACGAAGATGGGGATTAAGTTGACGGTAGGAAAAGGAGCTAGAGCAAGGAAGGGTCTAGGGAAATTTCAGCAAGGAATAGTCAGGGCCCTGAAGCCAGTCCCTCACAAGGCTCGGTTTGGTCTGGGATTCCAACCGAAGGCGTGTCACTTAAAGAAACAATGGAAAAAGGACCAAGAAAGAAGGATCGCAAGAACCCTGGGTCGAGAACCAGAATGGGAGCCCATCGAGTATCCTCCTTTGTCAAGAACATTTACGTCTGCGGGAAAGATATACCCTGGACAAAATAGCTCGCGAAATGTGCTGCTATCAATCGAAAAGGGTTATCGAAATGACAGCATAAATGTTATCGACAAAGAAGTTGATATTGCTGCAGGCAAAGACATCTCAAGAATACACCCTTGCCCTCCTGGTTTCAAATTGAACAATTGGACCGCTGAAGATCTTCTTGTAGTTTTTAAGTCTTCAGAGTAATGCTCAACGTTAACCCTCTATTGTGTCCTTAGATATAATAGAATTCTTTTGTAAGAGCTTGCATTTGCTCTTGATCTATTAAATGAATATTAATGAAGAAGCATTTTGTCATAACCTTTTGCATTTGCATCTACTCCATAATTATTCTTTCATTTCATGGCCTGTTCTTGCACTTACCTCATACTATGCCATAATGTTTTGTTTGTTATCGCCAAAACTTGGATGTTCCTCTATAGCGTTCTCTTTCCCATTCAATTTTCAGGTGTTCAGATGCCAATGACATGAACGAACCCGTTACCAATCTTGAAATCGATTTTGAAAGGACCGTTTGTTTAGGAGAATTCGAGGATGAGGAAAATGCTGAAGACTATGTCTCGTCTCCTGACTTGCTAAGGTTGGTGGAACAAGAGGACAAACAGATTCTACCTCATCAAGAATCTGTTGAAACAATAAACCTAGGCACTAATGAAAATAAGCAAGAAGTGAAGATTGGGACCTCACTCTCAGAGGACACCAGGCATCATTTGATTGATTTGATTCATGAGTACAAAGACGTGTTTGCATGGTCCTATCAGGATATGCCGGGATTGGATGTGGACATAATGGTTCATAAGCTCCCGCTGAGACCCGAATGTAAACCCATTCAACAAAAATTAAGGCGGATGAGGCCCGAAATGCTACTGAAAATAAAAGAGGAAGTCAAGAGGCAATTCAATGCAGGCTTCCTACAAGCTTCCAGATATCCAGAATGGGTGGCTAATATTGTCCCAGTGCCAAAGAAGGATGGTAAAGTGCGAATGTGCGTGGATTATCGTGACCTGAACCGCGCAAGTCCTAAGGATAATTTTCCCTTACCACATATCGACACATTGGTGGATAATACGGCGAAGCATTCATTATTTTCTTTCATGGATGGATTTTCAGGGTATAATCAGATCAAAATGGCTCCCGAGGATATGGAGAAAACCACCTTTATAACGATGTGGGGAACGTTTTGTTACAAGGTGATGCCATTCGGGCTCAAAAATGCCGGGGCCACATATCAGAGGGCCATGGTGACACTGTTCCATGATATGATGCACAAGGAGATAGAAGTTTATGTTGACGACATGATTGCTAAATCCCGAGGAGAAGAGGAACATATTGTGAACCTCAAAAAGTTATTTGAAAGACTGAGAAAGTTTCAGCTAAGGCTTAATCCGGTTAAATGTACATTCGGGGTTACCTCGGGAAAATTACTGGGCTTCATCGTCAGTAAAAAAGGCATAGAGGTAGATCCAGAAAAGATAAAAGCCATTCAAGAACTACCCCCGCCGCGCACTCAGAAAGAGGTCAGAGGATTCTTGGGAAGGCTAAATTACATTTCCCGATTTATTGCTCAACTCACCAATCAGTGTGACCCCATCTTTCGACTCCTTCGAAAGCGCAACCCTGGGGCATGGGACGAAGAATGCCAGGAGGCCTTTGACAAAATAAAACAATATTTGTCTAGCCCCCCAGTGCTAGTGCCGCCGACTCCAGGAAGGCCTTTGATTTTGTATTTAACAGTGTTCGAAAATTCAATGGGTTGTGTGCTCGGGCAACATGACGAGTCGGGAAAGAAGGAAAAGGCGATATACTACCTTAGCAAAAAGTTTACAGAATACGAAGCAAGGTATTCATCAATCGAAAAATTCTGTTGTGCTTTGGTTTGGGCAGCTCGGAGACTCAGGCAATACATGTTGTATCACACGACGTGGTTGATTTCAAAGCTAGACCCGATAAAATATATGATGGAATCACCCGCACTCTCGGGGAGAATGGCCCGATGGCAGATTCTGTTATCAGAGTACGATATCATCTATGTGAACCAAAAATCGGTGAAAGGGAGTGCAATAGCTGATTTCTTGGCGGCTCGAACAACAGAAGAATATGAGCCCCTGAGATTTGATTTCCCGGATGAAGACTTGATGTGCATCACAGAGAAAGAAGGTGAGTCATCAGAAGGGACGCCTTGGAAGATGAGCTTTGATGGTGCATCGAATGCTCTGGGGCATGGAATTGGAGCAGTCTTAATATCACCGGAAGGAGACCATTACCCTTTCACTGCTAGGCTTAATTTCTTCTGCACCAACAACATAGCAGAATATGAGGCTTGTATCATGGGACTACGGGCAGCCATTGAACGAAACATCGAGATCCTAGAGGTATATGGGGATTCAGCTTTAGTGATCTACCAAATCCGTGGAGATTGGGAAGTGAGGGACTCAAAGTTGATTAAGTACAGCTATCTGATAGCTGAATTGATCAAGGATTTCAAAGAAATAACTTTTAATTACTTCCCACGAGAAGATAACCAATTGGCTGACGCATTGGCCACCTTAGCCTCAATGTTCAAAGCAAATAAAGAAGCAGAGATAATGCCCCTCAAGATGAGCATATACGAGGTTCCTGCACATTGTTATAGCATTGAGAAAGAGGCTGATGAACGACCATGGTACCATGATATCTTAGAGTACGTCAAGAATCAAACGTATCCTGAGCAAGCAAACGAGAATGACAAAAGGACAATCAGAAGAATGTCAGCGGGATTTGTTCTTGATGGGGACACCTTGTACAAGAAGGGTAAAGATCAAGTGCTTCTGAGATGTGTAGATACTACTGAGGCCAAGAAAATACTTGAAGAAGTTCACGAAGGAATATGTGGGACCCACTCCAACGGCTTCACTATGTCCAGAAAAATTATGAGACTCGGGTATTACTGGTCAACGATGGAAAAGGATTGCATTAGTTACGCAAGAAAGTGCCACAAATGTCAAGTTTATGGCGATAAAATTCATGTAGCTCCTTCTCCCCTTCATGTTATGACGTCTCCATGGCCCTTTTCAATGTGGGGCATGGACGTTATAGGGCCGATTTCTCCGAAAGCTTCTAATGGGCACCGATTCATTTTCGTGGTCATCGACTATTTCACAAAATGGGTAGAAGCTGCCTCATTTGCTAATGTGACCAGGGCCGCTGTCTGTAGGTTCTTGAAAAAGGGAAATCATTTGTCGACATGGTTTGCCTGAAAGAATCATCTCGGATAACGCTTTGAATTTGAACAATAAAATGATGACAGAAGTGTGCAAGCAATTTCAAATAAAACATCACAATTCCTCGCCTTATCGCCCGAAAATGAACGGAGCTGTGGAAGCAGCTAACAAGAACATAAAGAAGATCATTGGCAAAATGACAGAGACCTACAGGGACTGGCACGAAAAGCTGCCATTCGCTCTGTTCGCATACCGCACATCTGTGAGGACGTCCACAGGGGCAACTCCTTACTCTCTGGTCTATGGGATGGAAGCCGTGCTGCCCATTGAAGTCGAGATTCCCTCCTTACGAGTCTTAATGGAGTCGAAACTCGAGGAGGCAGAATGGGTCCAAGCTCGCTATGATCAGTTGAATCTCATCGAAGAAAAACGCTTAAAGGCAATCTGCCATGGACAGATGTACCAGAAACGGATGATCGCTGCCCATGACAAGAAAGTAAGGCCAAGAGAATTCCATGAAGGAGAACTTGTGTTGAGAAAGATCCTCCCAATACAAAAAGATTTGCGAGGGAAATGGGCACCCAATTGGGAGGGACCATACGTCGTGAAGAAAGCATTCTCTGGTGGGGCTTTGATTCTCACAGAAATGGATGGGAAGGAATTACCGAATCCAGTAAACTCTGATGTTGTGAAGAAATACTACACTTAAAAAAAAAAAAAAGGTTGATTTCTTTCGTTTTCAAAAAAAAAAAAAAAAAAAAGGAGATCAAGGTGAAAACCCTAAAAGGGCGCCTTGGTCAAACACAGAACATTAGGATGAAAACTCGAAAGGGCGTCCTAATAAAGCAAATCTGGGCCCAAGGGGCAGAAGTAATTTTGAACAGTGGGCCAAGTGACCAGGCTATAGTATGAAGCATTTCTGAACACTCGAGATCTTTTACACAAGGAGTCTTGCTCAGAAAGATTCTTGATTGAGAAACGTGGCAGAGTTCATGTATTGAATATCTAGAACATTTGTATCCACCAAGGCGGTTCCTTTTCTTTCATAACACTTTTATCTTTGGCGAACTTTCTTTGTTTGTTACCTTTGAAATTAATATGAAGTCTTTTTCTCATACCTACCTAACCATTTGCATGCATCTTATTATGTTTATGTAATTGATAAATAGTAATATGACATGCTCTGTACAAAAGGAAATGTTAGGCATTACCTGAATGAAAATTGACAAGCACAAGAACCTCAAAGCAATAACAAAAGTTCAACCAGGAGCAAAAGAGTGGTATTAGAAAAATGTAGATTGCTCAGATGACTTGAAAACGGGTGCAAAGCCTGAAGAGAACCAAAAGTCGAAGCACTGAACACAGATCTTCAAAAAAAAAAAAAAAAAAAAAATCATGACGAAAGGGCACATATGACCAGCATACCTTAAACTCATGGCATAATCATGTAGGCATAGCGGCATTTAGGGCCAACATATACATATCACGATAATATCATGCATGACATATGCAGGTACTCCAATAAAGCAAGAAGCTTTGATAAAGACACCTGAGTCCCGCCAGATGATATGTTTTGCTATTCTGATCTATTTCAATTTCTTTTTCAAAAATCAACTCATATTGCGAGAGGTGAGTTGAGCCTCAAGACACGTTGAGGTATTTTCAATTTCTTTTTCAAAAAAATCAACTCATATTGCGAGAGGTGAGTTGAGCCTCAAGACACGTTGAGGTATTTTCAATTTATGTTTCAAAAATCAACTTACAGAGGTGGGTTGAGCCTCAAGACACGTTGAGGTATTTTCAATTTCTTTTTCAAAAAAATCAACTCATATTGCGAGAAGTGAGTTGAGCCTCAAGACACGTTGAGGTATTTTCAATTTCTTTTTCAAAAAAATCAACTCATATTGCGAGAAGTGAGTTGAGCCTCAAGACACGTTGAGGTATTTTCAATTTCTTTTTCAAAAAAATCAACTCATATTGCGAGAAGTGAGTTGAGCCTCAAGACACGTTGAGGTATTTTCAATTTCTTTTTCAAAAAAATCAACTCATATTGCGAGAGGTGAGTTGAGCCTCAAGACACGTTGAGGTATTTTCAATTTATGTTTCAAAAATCAACTTACAGAGGTGGGTTGAGCCTCAAGACACGCTGAGGTATTTGCAATTTATGTTTTCAAAAGTCAACTCGTATTGCGAGAAACGAGTTGCGCCTCAGGTCACAAGCTGAGGTATTTGCCAATTATGTTTTCAAAAGCCCACTCGTATTGCGAGAAACGAGTTACGCCTCAGGTCACAAGCTGAGGTATTTGCCAATTATGTTTTCAAAAGCCAACTCGTATTGCGAGAAATGAGTTACGCCTCAGGTCACACGCTGAGGTATTTGCGATTTATGTTTTCAAAAGCTAACTCGTATTGCGAGAAACGAGTTGCGCCTCAGGTCACACGCTGAGGTATTTGCAATTTATGTTCATTCAACTCATATTGCGAAAAGTGAGTTGACCTTTTTCAATTCCTGCTTTTTAAATTTCTGTTCATTTCAACTCATAATGCGAGAAGTGAGTTGATCTTTTTCAATTCCTGCTTTTTAAATTTCTGTTCATTTCAACTCATAATGCGAGAAGTGAGTTGATCTTTTTCAATTCCTGCTTTTTAAATTTCTGTTCATTTCAACTCATATTGCGAAAAGTGAGTTGACCTTCTTCAATTCCTGCTTTTTAAATTTATGTTCATTCAACTTATATTGCGAAAAGTGAGTTGATCTTTTTCAATTTCTGCTTTTTAAATTTCTGTCCATTCAACTCATACTACGAGAGGCCGAGCTATTTTCGATAAAGGATAAAGGATGGAGCTGATTAAAGATGCAGATTTTGCCTCCCTGGCGACAATGAGCAGATTGAAGCTACAAGTTCTATCTCTCTGAAAAGGCGGTGAAGTGGATCAAAGCAACAGGATGTGATGGGTTGGAACGAGACTACCTGAAGAGCAGGAGTACTAAAAGGGCCAAAACTCAGTCGGACCGGGCAAATTTGGTCTTTCTTGAAGTCTTTGCTCTATTGTCATTACATAACAATGAGCAAAGAGGGGCAGCTGTAATACCCAAATTGTGCCCGGGCCCATGTAATCAGATAAAACCAAAAATAAATGTCCTTTCATAACAGTCCATTGTCCATTTACATCAAAACCCAATAACCTAATTCAATCACTACCCAAAACCCAACAATTGACCCGATTAGCCCAAAACTAAACCCACCTAACCTAACCCTAATCAGAGGAAAAAGAAACAAAAGAGAACAAACCCTAGGTGCGCCGCACCTAGGGTCTTCGGGCCTCTGCCACCGCCACTCAGCCAAACCTGCTCCTATCACGTCTGTCCCATCATTCCAGTACCTGCAAACACGCGAAGAGAAGACAGAAGTAAAATAGATAACGCAAGCAGAGACTCGAAATGAGGGTATTCGGCTATAAAGGCCGTTTTAAAACATTGTAACGGGGGGGTTTCCTTTTTCTTTTTTCTTTCTTTCTGAAGAAACTAAGTGCTGGAAAACAAAAGGGGAAAATCTTTGTAACAGATTCAGAAATAAGAGAGAAAAAGGTTGTTTTCTTTCGTTTTCAAACTCTCCTTGCGCAATAATAGTATAAATAATAAAATCATACTGTGTTGGATTGGTTACCTTCGTTGAGACTCTCCAGTGACCCAAACGTCGGGAAATCCTCTTTGGATCCGGACGGGGGTAGGAGTACACGGGCATCGGTTCTTCTCTTCATTATTTTGCTCGAATTTTGCCTGCATTCAAAATATTTTTAGAATCGATTTAAATAAATAAAAAAAGAAGCAAGACAGCAAACCTGATCGACCCGGCCTTCATGGATCACCGCTGCTGGTTGATAGCCGAATGGTGGTCCTGCGGTCGCCTCTCGCTTTAGTCGATTAGAGAATATTGTGAAAACAAATAAAGGGAAGAGAGGTAAGGTTCACCATTCGCGAATAGGCTGTCGGATCCCTTACCTTCTTCGTCAGAATTGAAGGAGTAGAGGGGATTTCGGGCCTAAGCAAACGACCTGCGAACCTTTGTCCATCATCGATCGTCGTTTGCGGTGGCGTAACGGTGATGGAGGGAAAGCCCCCTATTTCGGCCGACTAGGGGTTGAGAGTGTCTCCTTTTTTTTTGTTTTCTTGTTTAGGTTTTAGATAAGGTCTGCTGGGTTTAGTTTTAGGTTTTAATTTTGTATTCAATTGGTGCACAAAACGACGCCGTGCTTAGTTATGGCATGACCCGATTTTAACCCGACCGGAGAGGGTCAGAATCCGCGTGCTTTGGACCTCGGGGATATTTACTCCCCTGGTCCCTTCATTTTCTTATTGTCTTGCAATTAAGTTTTATTTATCTCAATTTGGCCCGTTGTTTTGTTTTTGTTTGCAATTTGATCTTCCGTGCTGCTTTGCGTTTTGGACTTTCAGGAAAATTTTGTTTCAAGGCCCTTTTAGTTTAGAGCGTATTCAAATAAACCCTTGTTCATTTCACTTTTATTCCAGATTAGTCCGAAACCTTGGTTGTCAATTCAATTTCATCCCTTTACCATTTCATTTGAATTCTGTTTCCTTTTATCATTATTATTAGTATTATTGTTATCATATTTATGTACATACGCATGGTGTTTTATATAGTATTATTTGCATATGCTTTTTTTTTTAATATTATTATTAGGTTTATTAGCTTTGATATTTATTATATTTGTTAATATTATTATTGTATCCATTTACTATTATTATATTTATTTCTAACATTAGTATTATTATTACTTTTATCATTACTATTATTCATTATTATTCTTGTATTTATTCTCGATATTGTATTTTTACTATTACTTACTTCTATTTTTAACATTATCGTTACTATTTACGTATATTTCTTTAAATATTAGCTTATGTATATTTTGATGTATTCTATATATTTCGTATGTGTTTTTAGTATTTTCTTATTTATATCGTATCATGTATACATCTTATTTCGCTATTTCTTTTATATATATTATTTTATGTGTTTATTCTTAACATTATTGTACATATATATATATATATATGTATATCATTGTATCACTTTCTCAATGTTATATTTTTATACACGTGTATTATTTCATTTCTATATATTATGTATACTTGTACATACCGATATTGTTAGTTACTTTTATCTTACTTTTAATAATGCTTATTATATGTATTTTTTTTCTCTTTCTTAAACCTAGTATTGTACGTCTTATGCACATTTACCATTATCTTGCTTTTGTGTCATTATCATAGTAAATACTATATGCATTACTCTAATTATTATAACCATGCATGCGTCGTTAGTATGTTTCGTCCTGTATATTTTCTATCTTTTATCATTATTTGCTTCTAATTTAGCATATTAGTTCACATTTTGATTTCTTCATCAATATTACCAATCTATAATCTTTTTACGTTTTAATAAACAAGGCAATGTACCGACTCTAACATTAAGCCAGTGATTTCATCGCTATGTTGGATAAATCACATTGGCTCGTGTTGAAACGGGACATCCTTCTAAAAAATCAAAAAAATAAAATCTTAAAATTCTCAAATTTTGAACATATCATGATTAAATCTCAAATTGAACCCGTATTTTTGAAAATCAAAATAACACGTGTTTGATAAGATACCAATTTTGGGCGTTACGAGGGTGCTAACACCTTCCTCGTGCGTAACCGACTCCCGAGCCCTATTTTTCTCTGATTTTTAACGTAGACCTAAACCTGGCCTTCTTTTGTATTCAAAATATTTCAAAAAAAGGGTTTTATTAGGTGTCCGATCACACCTAGGAAAAAGGATCGGTGGCGACTCCCTTGTTTTAAAACCAAAATTCGAACTTTCAAAATTTTTACAAAATCGCCACAATTAGCGACCGAAGCAAATTTTTACGTCGCTACAAATTAATTTTAGTCTACAAAAATCAAAGGACGGGCTCGGGAGTCGGTTACGCACGAGGAAGGGTTAGCACCCTCGTAACGCCCAAAATTGGTACCTAATTGATTACTTAATGTCCTATTATCAAACAATTGAAAAGATTTTAAAATACAATCCTTTTGTTTTGAAAAGCGTTTGAAAATATGATGTAAAATCGAGGCTCACTTATCTCAGAGAAATAGGAATGCTATACCCAGTAAGTTAGGATGCAACATCTCAATTTTTGAAATTAAGCTTGCCTTCTTGGTTTTAAAGAGACTCGTATTTAAATCAAAAAGGAATATTTAATTATTTCGGATCGAATGAAAAATCGAAACCCAGTAAGTTAGGGCTCGATCTATCGAATTTCCAAAACATAGAATATTACCTTAATTTTGAAATTCCTATCCCGAGACACTGAACGCCACATTCAGTAAGTTAGGATGTAGCATTTCGAGGTTTTGAGAATAGGTTTTATTTGAAAACTCACGTGTTTTGGTTTTGAAATCGATACTCGATAGTTCGGGTTTAACGAGAAAAATCAAAACCTAGTAAGTTAAGGCTTAATTTCCTCGTACTCCCCAAACTCGAGTTACATATTATTTTTGAACCTTTGAATAGTAATTTTTACTAAGTAATATCGAATACGAAAATACGAGCTTAGAACAACAACATATAACTCGAAGAAATAATTCATGAACAATATATTTCATCGATGAATCATGATAATCAACAAATGCGAAATAATGCGGCATAATGACAATTATACAACACACTATTATGTGCAAATAATAAAACCCATATTCGATGTAAAAACAAAAATTTAAAAGTAGTCTTAAACAAACTAAAACAAATAAGATTTAACAAGTCTTTAATAAATGAGAATGAACAATTATGAAAAAGGGTTTGGATTTATAAAAGTTCAAATAAAAATTGTAAACAAGCAATATATTATTAAACAAAAGGATAAAGTCTTTAAAGTTAAGAAATTATATACTTATAAAAATATGTATGTACATACATAGCGTAAAAAGGTAGGTAAAATAATTGCAAATACATATAGTATAAACGGTATAGTATATATATATATATATAAAAAATTAAATATACATGTATAATTTACGAAAATACTTACATAATAATATTAAAGCACATACATGAGATAATAATAAAATGAGTAGTATGATATAAAAATGGATACATAATATATATATATATATATATATATTAAGAAATAAAAATGACATACAAAAATAATTATTAATACAATATATAAATATGTACATATAGAGATAATAATGGTATTAAAATAATTAGAAATACACAAAATATAATTTTAAAATATATATAGATGTAATATATACAATATATGATATATTGAAAAAATATATATAATAATAAACAAGGATATATATAACTATAATGTTGAAAAATATATATAAATATAATATGAAAGAAAAAATATATAAGTATAATATATACGCAACATATAGTTTAAATAGTATATAAAAAAATATATATATATAATATACATATGTGTAATAATATAATAAAGAGTTAAAAAAAATCAAATGGATAAATAATATAACTAAGATTAAGGATTAAACTAACATTAAACAAAAATTAAAATGAAATAAATAGAGAGCAAAAAATGAATAGTCAAGGACTAAAATAGAATATGCTCGAATGACCAAGGATTAAAAATAAAAATAAACCCAAACGCCAAAGGGCACCGTTCAAACGCGGACGAATTTGAAACAAAATACAGATATTAAGGCCAAAATCGGAACAAAGAAATAAAGGCAAAAGGGGTGATCGAACACGCAAACAGAAAAGAAGGATCAAACGCACAAATATCCCATTGCTTGGGAATGCGCGGATCCTGGGTTACCCGGATCGGTTACGTGGGTTTGGTGCCTCAAGCTTAAACGGCGCCGTTTTGTTTAACATTTAAAATCAGATTTTTTTTAATATTCCAGCCCTAACATTTTCCAGAAGAAAAGAATAACAACAGCAGCCTCCTTCTTTTCTTTTCTCTAAAACACCCATCCCCTTTCCTTCATCCGTTCGGCTAGGGTTTTGAGCCCCTCATCGCCGACTACAGAAGCCTCCGGAGGCCCATCGAGCCGTACCACAGCCGTGAATGGTGGTCTGGGCACAAAGATCGAGCTTTTCAGCTCGCTTCCGTACTGCCCCGATGGTGGAACCCCTCAACACTCGAATGAATCGAGATGAAGGTCCCTTTTTCACTCCCCTAAGGCCGACCACGGAGGAGGAACCTCCAACAAGGGATCCAGTGAGCACTATTTCTCCCTTTTCTTTTGATTTATCTTGTGTTTTAAAATAAATTGAAAGATAAGAAAATAAAATAGAAATAAACAAGGTAACCGAAATAGTCAAGGAAAAGATTAAAAAACCACCTTCAAAACTTTCGTTTTCTCTTTTTTATTGCTGATATTTGTGTAAAAGAATGGGGATTCCCCTTTTACAAATGTTTTTGCTTCTGTCTCTAGCCAAAGTTGGAAAGAAAATTTGAAAAATCCCCCCTTTTACATTGTTTGCATTCGGCTTTATAGCCGAAAATCCACTATTTTCGTACTACGTTTTGTGTTATTTGCTCTGTGTTGCTGCCCTCTGTCTTGTTGTGTGTTTGCAGGTCTCTGGAGGTCTGGAGGTCGATGGGGTGATGGGACGGGGCTAAGTGGCGGTCGTACGGGGCCAGGCTATCGATGGAGACTTGCGGCGCTAGAGGGGCATGTGGCTAGGGTTTCAGAGAGTCTGAAACCCTAGTCGGACTTGGAGCAAGGGCTGTCGAATTTGGGCCTGAGTTGATCTACCGGGTATTGGGGTTTTGGGCCTGAAGGGTAGTGGGTCTTTAGTGGTTGGGTTCTAGGTAGTTGATGTGGGTAATGGGTGAATTGGGTAGCAAATTGGATTGCTGATATTGGGCTCCGGGTATTGGGTTTGTGAAACCATGGACTGATGGACTTTATTAATTTTTATTTTATTTGGTTTTATTTGGTTTCCATGGGCCCGGGCAAAATTGCCCTATTACAAGTACCCTACATAAATGACGATAATTCTGAGTTTTGTTTTAGTACGAAATGGTCACTCTATTGTTAAACTCTGTTATCTTCCTAATGGTAATCCTACGTGTCAGCCCAAATGGGTTTTAAATGCCAACTTCGATGTCCAACTGGGACGAGAATAGGTTTTTAATAAAATAAATTTAATTAATTGAAAATTTTAAATTAGTTACATTTTGAACTAGAAAAGAAAACCATTATCATCACCTTTTTCTTTTAGTTTTCTTTTCCATTTTGACTAAAAAAAGTTATTTTATTCCTAGTTGGACATTCAAGTTGGTATTTAAAACTCATTTGGACTGCCACGTAGTATTGCCGTTAGGGAGGTAACAAAGGTTAACGGCAAAGTGATTGCTTCGTAACAAAATGATAACGTAAGCGACTAAAACGTAACATTTCAAACATAAATGACTAAAATGTAATCTGAGATAAACAAAAGTGACTATTTTTTCAATTTACCCTTAAAATTTAAATTTTGTATAATTCATTATCATCCCCAAATTTGTAATGAAAAGAAAAGAAGAAAATATTTGTAAAGGAAATGACTGATAAAATAAATAATTACTATATTATAATATACCTACAATGTTGGTAAAAAATTTATGTAACAAATATAAAAAAATTAATTTAAAAAATAAATACAGCTTTGACTGAAATGATAAAATTGTGTTATTGAAAATTATAATATTTTGAGTTTAAATTCTATCGTGGGTATATGTTTTATATGAAAAGATAAATTTAACTTCAAAATAATATTTATTGCTTTAAAAAAGGTTTTTAGTAAATTCATTACCAACTCAGTAAGAATATTAAATATTAGTATGGATTAATAAGGAAATAAAAAAATATTTTTTATGTAAAAGAAAAAGAATAGGACAATAATTTCTACCTTTCTATTATTGGCTTTTACTTTTTTTTTTTTTTTTTTGCCCTCTTTTTACGTCTAAAGGTGACTAGAAATATTTAGAATAGTATACAATAATGCATGCATGGCCATGTATGGTCGAATCTGAATTAATAGCAAAAATAATTGAGGCATATGCGTCGACTAGAAAATGTATAGCTAGTATGAGATTTTATCCAATCATATTCACAACTTGATAGCATATGCGCAAATATGCACCATTGATACATTTATCAAGTGTCATTGGGGTAGTTGTGCCTTAAATATTTTTATTTTTAAGGGGCTTCCAACCAAATCTTTTCTCTTACATGTGGTTGAAGTAACTTTTGATGGACCTAAAAGTAAATTAGGAGGAGTTGAGTAACATTCTTAAAATTTAGAGTGATCTAACGATTAGTTTTGAAGATAAGAGGACGAGAGTTTAAAACTTTTGACATAGATTAATTTGAAGAAATTGAGTCTAGTTTAGAAAGAGGAGGTCGAAATGATGCTAGAGTAAACTTTTAGCTGTAGCCAACATTGGCAAGCAATGAGCAATTGATAGATTCTGAATTAGGGTCGTTTTTTAAATTTTAGTTTATTTTATTATTTCTTTTATTTTTTAATTAAATGAACTTAAAAGTAAATAAGAGTACAAGAAAAAAAGAAAACCATATCTATTTTAAAACATTTTTCTGACAATGGCAATCATACTAGCTTAACATACAAGTCTAATAATACCTTATATATTGGAAATTGATTATAGTTTTATGTAGGAATAGAAATAACAGTAATTTGTTCATTAGAGAAACTTGTTTTAAGTGCATATTGTGTTATAAACAAATGATTTTGATCAGTTTGTGACCAAGTTTTCAGGAGGAAAGATTTAGTGAGAGAGTGAATCTAGAGTGTTATTCATTAATTTATTTATTTTAGATTCAATTGTATCTTTAGTTACATTTTATAGTATAACTAACTAGCAATTCAATGTTAATAATTGGTATTAGAGCTAGACACTAAACTAATTTAGTGAAGATTTTGCTATTGAATTGTTGAGGCATGAAAGAAAGCTCGATTTCTAGATCCCTATCCTCGATTGTTCCAACTATGCATTTTAAAAAAACATACATGATAACATTTATTAATTTCCTAGATAAGAAGACATGGAGGACAATGCTTACTAGTTGGGATCCACCAACAATTGAAGTTAACGGTGTAAGGTCATCCAAGCCATAGACTACCTAGATTATTAAGATATGGTAGCCAACTTCAACTCCAAGACCTTAAATGTCGTCTTTAATGGAGTAGAGCTCCAAGAATTAAAGAGAATATCCAAGTGCATAACAACTAGAGAGGCTTAAAGATAACACATCAACCAACTTTTACTCTTAAGCAATCCAAACTTCAGATGCTATCTAACATTTAGGTTTGAGACCTTCCGAATGTGAGTAGATGAAACTTTGTTTAACTTTCATGCAAAATTATGTGATCTCTAACCACGAATTGACTCTTGGCGAGGAGTATTCCAATACAAAATTGGTGAAGAAGGTCTTCGGATTGCTCCTTACAATTCTCCATTTAAGTGACAACCATAGATGTGGCCAAGGACAACGACGCGATGAGAATTGATGAGTCACGAATTCCATATTAATCGGGACCACATCACCATTTGAAGGGGCTTAAACTGCTTTCTCAATTAGCTTAATTTACTCATTATGATCTAATAATTCCCCCTAATTTCTTCTAACACTCAACTCACGTTTAATGATTGACACATTATTTATTCTTCTTTGAGTAATTCTCTTTCCTCCTAACCACACCACCTTTGAACCAAGAGTTAGCCTCCCATTCTTATTTAATAAATTTCTAATTTTGTCAAGGCCATCATTAATGTTTGCCACTCCTAAAGATCTAGGTAAAGCTGCAGCTGCAAGGGGATGGTCAGAGGCTTTGGCATCCCTTTGGTTAAATGAAAGAATTTAACTTTTTTTAACTCTTAAAAGAATTTTCTAGCTTCTAGCCCTACGCTCCTTCCAAGCCGAATCAATCACTAATACAATGAAATTATGTTGCTTTACTAATGCCATATCATCACTATTTTCGTTTCTATATGATGCTTCTCTTTCCCACCATTCCCATAGGTTTGCACTAGCTTTCAAATTTTGCATCTTTGGAGTTACCATAACATCCCCTTTTGATGAGACTAAGTCCTTCTCCAAGGAGCTTTCCATATTGAGTAAACCACATCACCAATAAGCAACCACAAATCTTACCTCTCTGATAAACTAACACAAGCATGTTTCCATGAATTAAAGATTTCATGCTACAAGTATCTCCATCAATATTAACAAAAATTCCCCACTCTTTCACTAAGTTCTAAGACGTCCAAATACCCACACACATGCATGGGTAAACTAGGTTGTGCTACGTGTAGGGTTGTAGTACAAGATGAGAGTGGACATAGATTTAGGGTCCCTTTGGGCGGTGTGTTTATTTGCAGTTAGTGTAAAAACAATGGTAATGGTGAGATTAGTTACTGTAACGATACTATAATGTGAAACAAAAAGAAAGCTAAACGCACCGTACTGGAGGTAAACGCCCCTCTAAAGGGGCCCTTAGAAGCATCGAAACATTCTATGCATGCACGGGTATCCCATAACATGATAACTAATGCATCTAATTTCAACTCGAGTAGCTAAGGAGTTTAAGCAATTTTTTTTAGTTTAACCTTTCTTTTTTGCTTAATAATGAAAATATCTTGATTCGAGATAAACTAATCATAATTAAGGCATTATTTGATAACTCATTGAAAAAATTAAATCGGCTAAAAATTAATATTTTCAATTATTTAAAATTTTAAGCATGTTTTATAATCCAAACTGAAAAAACAAATGATAGCATTTTTCATTGAAAAAGGGTTGAAAATAATAACTAGATAGGGAGCTACTTTTCACTTATTATTTATCAAACAATCTAATTACATTTCATACTTAATTTTAAGTAGTATACTAAATATATTTAATAACATAAATTCAATACTTAATTTTTTCAATTTACCAAACAACACTTAAATTCACACTTTAAAAACCAGAATCAACCTTTTCTTTTATCAAGTAAACAAACTCAAAAACCCAATTATTTATCTCTATTAGGGCTCAAACTCAATCAAACCCTAATGTTAATCATTCATTGAATTTCATAGTCCAAGATTCTTCATAATAAAAGGAAAGAAAATCCAACCTGAATTCTATATCCTAATTAGGGCTAATTCAAAATCATGAATAGGTTTTTTACCATAATTGAGCCATCCTTCATTGTTTATATATTTTTACATATTCACTAAAATGAATTAACCATCTTTTGTCGAAAAACTATTGGTACGAATAATGTTTTGGAAGCAAAAATTATGTGTTAATTATTTTTAATAGATGATTTTCAATAAATTTTACTTATATCCTCTTTTTTTTGTATTTTTTTATATATTTGCAGGGAACGAGATGTATTAAGTTGACCTACTCGTGACTCGAGAAAACTATACAATAAAATTGTAAGATTTTTCTTTTTAAATTTCAATTATCATATTTATTCTTTTTGATATAAAGCTTAGAACTATCCTACATTGATAACAGTATCGATACCAATCAAACTAAGACTCAATCGACAAATCTAACCATTTGTCAACCACAAATCCTTGCTGATTTTTTACTACCATCTATTTCACGATAGAGCCAATAAGTGTTAGGGATAGTTGTATATATTATATAAGTTTTAAAGCTATATTATTTATTTAATTTGATGACGTGAATAATTGTTTTTCCTTCAAAATAGTTAAAACCTTAATCTCTGTATGATAAAAAAAAAAATTGTATCAAATTTATTGCAGAAAAAATAAAAAATTTAATATGATTAAATTGAATAATTTTACATTATTGTTAATTAAGTAATGATAAAAAGGATAATTTTAAAACTTTAAAAACTTTGAAGGGCCTGCAATTTTACCATATCTTTCTATTAAATAACCCATAGCTCAAAATTTATAGAAGTGAGAGTATCAAGACCCGTACCTGCCTCGTTAGTTATATCATTACTCGTACAACTAAAACTATCATTTAATATAAAAAAATTAGTATCATTTTGTAATATTTTACTACATTCTAAACAGTAAGATAATTTTTTGAATATCTAATTGAACCGAACTTGACCTAACCAGACTCAATGGTTATGCATTAAGATCAACAAATGGGAAAAGAGGGTGAAAATGCAGGAGACTCATCCTCCTCAGAAGAAAGCAATGGAACTCAACAAGAACTTGATGAATCCCAAACATCAATGGGTCAAAGGTGCAAATTAATTATATTCTTAATTTTATATTTTGATAAAAATTACTTAATTAAATCTCATTTATTCTTGTTCATATTTTTAATTGTTTATGTACCATCAGATCTGACGAGATAAGTGAAAGCACTACAACCCATCCATCACTCCCAAATCCGGCTTCGCAACAACCAATTGTTTCCCCTTCAATTTACAATTCAAGTACTAAGGTATTATCACAATACTTTGATCACCTATTACACTATATGTAATTCGATTTGGATTTAATTGATTTATAAAATTTTTAAAAATTAGTATTAGAGATGACAACGAGGTGGGGCGAGATAATTTTTTCTCCATTTCAATATAGTGATTTGATACTTTGAAATTGATCTCATTTCGATTTTAATAAAATTTTATTTGTTTCAACTCAACTCTAAAAATAAATAAAATACCCAACCCCGAATGACTGATGTGTCACGTTTTCAATTTATTATGTATTTTATTAAAATACAACAGTAAAATCTAAAATATTTTTTGAGTTTTTCCTTATAATGCAATACAAAGTAACATAAAACCCTACATAGAGTTATATGCTATATATAGGAGTATTTTCCTTATAACCCGAAATCGACTTTAAAAAAAAACCCGACCCCAATGAAGTCCAAATATGCTCTATAAAATATTTTTTTGAACATTAATCTTAATAGGTTCTTATCATATTTGAGGCTCTTTTTGATACAATACTTAGAACTACATATAATCCCTCTTCAACCCTTAAATAGGAGGATAATGCGCTTCAAACGCTCGAATCCATATCCTCCTACATTGACAACAATACCGATATCAATCGAGCTAAAACTCAATCGGCATAAAAAAAAGAGTTTAGCAATTATACTAAATATATATATATATATATATATATATCAATGTAATTGACATGTATCTATTTTGTTAATTTATCAATTTCTTTAATAAAATAATCTTAATATGGTAACTTTTATAAGCACATTAGTAAAATTTAAAATTTCAGCATCAAAATTATATTTTTCTTTTTCCTTTCATTTATTAACTAAAGTATGTATTGCTTAACATTTTGATAGGCAATGGATTGGTCACATGATGAAAGGATTCAATCACACAATCATGAGCAAAACAATGTTGTTGAACAATTATTTCTGTATGTCATTTATTTCTAAATATCCTAATTATGCTACCCCTTCTTTTTATTTATTTTTGCAAAAATATTTAGTAAATTTAGTTTCTTGAATTATATATTTTATACTAATACACTAAGAAAAAACCTATTAAACTACTACCAGATAAACTATTTTTCCATATAAATAAGTCCCTTACCTATAATTTCTACTCGTAAAAGCTCTTGATTTTAATATTAAAATTAAAATATTTTAAATTTTAAGCTCTTATCTTAATTTCTTGTTGATGCAATAGACATTATATACGCTTTAACATCAACATAAAATTTAAAAGAGTAATCATAATTTTTAAAAGAGTGATTAAGTGTTATGTATAAAAACAATTTTAAAAAAATAATATTATTTTATTTTTATTTAATAAATTATTCTCATCAAATTCACAAGATATTTTTACTTTAATAATAAAATCGAGGGCTTTCATAGGTAAAAATTACATGTTAAGGGCTTATTTAACTATAAAAATAGTATAAAGACTAGAGGTGTAATTGAATTGAGTTGAGCCCGAATACTACCAAGCTTGAGCTCGAACTCAACTCAAAATTTACAGTTCGATACTCAGTTCGAACTCAATTTGAGATATAACATTTTGTTATTGATAAATAACTAGATCTCAAGCAATGGAAGCACCCACTGAAGGAAGTGGAAATTTGATGGAAAATAATACCATTAGAGCATCCAATGGCTACCATCTCCCAACATCAAATCTTCCACCACAATTCCGTTTGGATTTCTCTTCTAGACAGGTTCATTTATTTATTTTCTATACTTACTACAAACTTGTATTTTTTTGGTCAAATTTTATAAAAGACCCTTATACTATACTTTTTAGCAGATTTAGTCCTTCTATCATAATTTTCTCTTCTTGAGATCAACTTATTTCTTTAATCCTGTCAATAACTTGACGTGACTTATATATATATATATACACTTTTTGACATTTTTTATATTATTCATTTGTATAGAGTGAGCAAGGAAATTGGAGTGGATCATCTTTGGCCAATACAAATTGGATGAATTGGCACCAATTTCCTCATACACATGAACCTACTATAGATTTGGGGTATTTAAACTTCTTTTTTTCCTTTTTTTTTGGATTTAGCAATTTTATATTTAAATATATAAATCGACTATCTGTGTATTTGTGTAATATTCATGTTATTTTTCGTATCATAAATTTTATTATAATAATTTTATTTGTCCTTCCAAAGGCCACATGGTTTTGGATTCCAAGCACTGCTGAATCAAGCTATAGCATCAGATACTTGTCATATGAATGATCATGATAGGCCAATTCAACAAGTATGTATAATGCTATATTAATTTTCTTAATATTTTTTTACTTGATCTAATTTATTGATGAATAAATATTTGTGTTGTAGATGAAAATGAGTTTGCAAGAAGACCCAAATCTCCATTTTATGGATTGGATGTCATTAAAGGAAGGCAATCAACATCAAGATATTGGTCTTCCTACTGCTTCTGGTTCAAGGTAATATGGTGAAATTTCTAAATAGTCCCTCTTAAAAGAAAGTTCTAAGTGTTTAATATGCATTAGTTGCATACCAATTAAATTGGACAATCCCTGCCCTTTATTAAAAAATTAAGTAAATTATTATTTTATATTTTATCTAGATTTGTTAATGTGTTGATAAGACAAAGATTGATCTGAATTGAGTCTAGTTTAAGGTAATTTTTTGATAATTTGGAAAGGATTTTATTACTATTTAAGTAATTACTTTTTCTATTTAAATTTAATTATAAAATATATAAATTTTGATATGAAATTAATTTTTTTAATAATTTAATATAAACTAAAAATATTAAAACAGATCTTGAAGTATTTCACTTTTTTTAAATAAGTCCTTATACCTTCATAGTACCCAAATAATTTTTTTCTTTTATTTGTACCAAAATTTATATTTCATATAAATTAAAGATTCATAAATATTGTAATTTTTTATTGCATTGAATTAAAATTTTGAATGTATTTGATAACGATATTAAATAAAAAAGGTTTTGATATATTTAATGTTGAAAATGTTAAGATAGTTTTAGTTTTTAAAAAGAATTATATTTTTTTATCTTTTAAATTTCGTTAAAAATGAAATATTTAAATTATTGTATAATTAACTTTTATTTTATATTATCTAAAATAGTATAAAATATTATGTTAATTAGATTAAAATTATGAAATAAATAATTTTTAAACATCTAGATTTACCATTAGTTTTAGAGGTTGTTCAAAGATAGAACCCAAGCCTAATTTTTAAGTATTCTTCACATTCATTTTATGGTCTATGTTCGGTGTCTAGATAATGTTGACTCTAAAGTTCGAACTAACATCTCCTCTTGAGAATATAATGTATCTTATCATTACACCTAACATTAATTGGTAAAACACGGTATTGATGTTAATTTAAGGGGCAAAACCAGAAATGAAAAAAATTATTATGCCGCCCCTTAAAATTGTTTAAATTATAAATAAATATATGGTCAGATTGCACTTCCCTGCCCCCAAATGAAAAAAATTCCATTGAGTCCTTTAAAATATAATACAATTATATTTTGACCTCACAAAAATTTATATTTCAATTCTACCCAAAATTTTCTGGATTGCCCTTGGATTTTAGCATACACAAGCATATAAAATTAAGAGCAACAATCCACATATTTGGATATTATATATTTGATGAAACTTGTATCCTCAGGTCCAAATTTATCATGAATAAAGTGTACGATCCATCGTATGAAGCCATGGGATTGCCAGTGGATCCTCATCTAAGAATGTTTCAAGCAAAATATGGTAATGGTAAGTTCCATTTACAGCATCAATTATATATGTTTTACATAATTTTATTTCCATTCTTTCCAATTGAAAATTAAAATAGAATGTGTTGAAATTAATATAACTGTGGCTTTGTGTTTTTCATTTGATTCTTTGTAGCAGCAGAAAACAAGGAGAAGGAGAATGAGGAACATCGTTGATTCGAGACCTTTTAAAAATTATAGTTTGTATTTGCTTATTTATAGAAACTTTCGAGCTTGTTGTGTGAAAAACTACATTCATGATTTTGCTTTGGTTTAATTTGTTTGATGATGAATTACAACTTTGGTTTTAATAAGTTTGAGAATGATGGACTAAAAAGAAAGTGGTATTAAGTTTTGAAAGGGTCTAATTATAATTTTAAATATTTTTAGAGTTAAATGCGAATTTTTAAGTGTATAATTAAAATGAATGTTAGATATAAATAGGTATTCGGTATAATTATATTTTAATTTAATAAGAATACACTTATGTGTAATTCGAATTGATACAAGAATGGTTATGCTTTGATAAAGCAAGCAACCATTTAATAACAATGTAGCATGTCCAAGTAAGTGTTGGGTGTAATAGTAAAACACATTGTATTTTAAAGGAGAATACAAGTTTGAACATTGAATACAAGTTCAAAAGAAATTATGAAAGCATTTTTGAGCAAATGGGTATAAAGAACATTGTGTGGATTGTAATTTGTAAACGAAAATTCATTTAATTATTCAAAAAGGTATAAACAACATATTCTTGATTAATAAAAAGTACTTTCGCTATAAATTTTAAAATTAGGAAGAAGAGTATAACCTTAATGGAATGGTGACCAAACTTGATTTCCTTCTTGTAATAGGGCAATTTTGCCCGGGCCCATGGAAACCAAATAAAACCGAATAAAACAAAAAATTAATTAGTTAAATGTCCATTTACAACAGACCCAAAGGCCCAATGCCCGGAGCCCAAATCTACAACCTAAACAGCATCCCAATCCCTGCCCATTTACAAGCCGCCTGAACGGCCCAAAATCTTAAACAGATTAGGGAATCCTAGGGTTCCCTTCTCTTCAACCGCGCCGCACCCCTAGGCTAGCCACCGGTCACTTCCATCACCTCCCACCTGCTCCCATCGACTCCAGTGCCTGCAAACACCTAACAAGACAGAGAGCAGCAACACAGAGCAGATAACACAAAAAATAGTACGAAAATAGTGGATTTTCAGCTATAAAGCCGAATGCAAACAATGTATCAGGGGGTTCCTTTTTTTTTTTTTTTACCTTTTTCCTTTTTTCTTCCTTTTCCTTTAGATTAAAAGACGATTGTAACAAAAAATATTTGTAATCTGGAAGCAAGAATCAATAAAAAAAAAACAAAAGTCTTCTTAGAAAGGTGATTTCGTTTTTCTTTCGACTCGATCTCTATCTTCTTTCTTTTTAGCATCCATTAGAGTAAAAAACAAGATAGGAAATAGGGAGGCTACCTTTGTGAATGAACCTCCGAAGGTCCCCGCTCCGTCTGTTGCCATCGGAGACGGATGCGGGCTTTGGAACCCAAAACGGCGTGGCTTCTCTGAAAAATCGCCCTGAGCAGAGCCCATCTACCTCCGTGAAAAACCCCTCGCTGATTCAAGGCATATGGGTGAACGGAAGGTCATCGGTTTCAGCCTTGATACGGTGGCTCTTTGGTAACCTCTGCTTCGGCCGATTGGGAGAGAATGGCTAGGGTCTTTCATTTTCTGTGAAGAGAGGCCCGATATTCGTAAATCTAGGGTTTTAAGTTAACCCTTGAGGGCCACTCAAAACGGCACCGTTTAGGGCCTGATTTGGTGGCCTTAAAATGGTGTCGCATATGGCAACAGAACCACGCGACCCGACCCGCGTTCTAACCCAGGATCCGCGCATTCCCAAGCAATGGGATATTTGCGCTATCAATCCTTCCTTTTTCATGCATCCTTTGGTCGGCCCGTTCTTTTGTCTCTTAATTTGGCCCTGAAACTTCTTATCGTTTTCAAATAGGGCCTTCGAATGCCAGGCTAAACGCGCGCGTTTTAAGATCAGGGGTTATTGCCTTTTCTTTTGTCTCTTAATTTGGCCCTGAAACTTCTTATCGTTTTCAAATAGGGCCTTCGAATGCCAGGCTAAACGCGCGCGTTTTAAGATCAGGGGTTATTGCCTCTACTGGTCCTTGCATATTTAAACACGTTATATTTCAGTCCTTGGCCACTCTTTTCTTTTATTTTTCATTGTTTACTCTAAATTTCATTTAATTTTAGTTTAATCCTCATTTGTCCTTATGTTTATTCATTTGATTTACTAATATATTATATATTTAATTTATATATAGTATTTTAACTATATGTTGCGTATATGTATACACGTTGTACTTATATATATAGATATACATATTTTTTTTTCTTTTTATTTATATATCATAGATATATATATATTCTTTTGTATTATTTTATATATGTATTTCCAATATTATTATCTGTTTTGTGTATTGCATTTGTTTTAAAGTGATATTATATATATATATATATATATATATATTTATATATTGTATTAATAATTGTTTTGTATGTCATTATTATTTTTTTTTAATACATATTATGTATACATTTTTATATCATACTACTCATATTATCATTATCTCATGTATATACCTTAATATTATTATGTATAAGTATTTTTGTATATTACATATGTATATTTAAATATTATTTTCTCATATATTAAGTATATTATATTTTTGTACTATATATATTTACCATTATTTTACCTACTTTTTATGTTAATACTTCACATATTATATACGTATATACATATTTTTAGGGTTTTTTACCAAATTATTACCAAAAAAATTTAAAAATTCCAAAATAATATACATCAAAAACTATTTACCAAAATGGTACAAACAGGGTGGTCACGCCACTGTGATAGGCGGCACCACCCTGTTATTTCTGACACTTTCTGTAAAAAAAAAAAGCTGAAAAGCAAAAAAAAAGAGCTAAAAAACGAAAAAAAATAAAAAAGAGAACATGTGGATGGCAGAGGCGGCACCAGTGTTGCCTCTGCCAGAGGCGGCACCAGTCTTGCCTTTGGCAGAGGCGGCACTGGTGGTGTGGGTCCCAGAGGCGGCACCTAACTGCTATATATACCCCAAGCATCAGCAACTCCGGGACGAAGAAGCAGCAGCAAGGAGAAGAAAATAAAGGGAAAGAAAGGAGAAGAGAAGAAAAAGAAGGAGAAGGAAAAATAAAGGTATAATATTTTTTAAATAATAGATTTTTATTTTGTTATTATTATTGTTGATTTTTATTATTTTTTGCTGTTAGTTATTATTATTGTTAGTAAAAAACCCTTAAAATTGTTGTTAGTAAAAAAACCCTAATAATATAAAAAATAAAATAAATTAGCAAAATAGGTTGTTTATTTTTTATATTATTAGGGTAAAAAACTGTTTTTAAGTTGATTAGATAATATTTATGATTTGTTATTATTATGGATAAATGTTGTTTATGTATAAAATGAGAACTGAAAAACTATGAGCTTATGAATGAAAAAAATTGCATATTGATTAATTAATTTTTTTTATTTAAGTAGTTTATTTGGTGTTCAAAAATTTTTTTAGAAAGTTTGTTTATTTTTTAACAGATTCAGCAGTGAAGATGGAAAATTAGTTTTTCGTATGTGTTTATTTCGATGGAATTATCTTGACAACAACCGTTGGATGCATATTTGAATGCCGGCAACAAATAGCAATGAGATTTAATAGAAATGTCTCGTTGGATGATATGAAGGGAAGAATTAACGCAAAAATTGTTAGACGTTGTGGGAGAAGGATCTCGAAACTTTTCTACAAGTTTCCAGTTTCGATAGATCCAATCAAATTCACTGAAATGGAACTTGTAGACGACGAAGACGTGGAGACAATGATCGCTCTTTACTATGGGAATGAGAGTGAAAAAAATGCACCAATTCACTTATTTGCTGAGTTAGCCGGTATGGAGGAAAATGAAGATCTCACTACATATGGTGAAGAACATAGAGCTCAAGAACCGTGCATGGTGGCTCCAATATCGTACGTTGATAGTGAATCGACTATACGTGGGATCGATATCGATCTTAATGTTACAGCCGATATGAATGTGGTTGGTGATGATGGTTACGATAGTAGTGATCCTTGTTATCAAGAGGTCGATGGTGATAGTGATCCCGATGTGGATGATATCCCCGATGATATTGATGATGAAGACGTGAATGACGATGGAAACATTAACGCGTCTTCGTTTGGGAACCAGATGCGACGTGTTGTGATTCACAATAATCTTGGACCACATATGTCGCTCATAGACCCCGACGCGGCGCATGTAGCCGAGTTTCCAGAGTACCCTGAAATACTTCCTGCTCACCGACTGGCCTTGAATTCTGATCCTGATGAGTTATTCGTCGGCCAGAGATTCGAAAGTAAAGAAGAGTGTGTATTTGCTATTAAGCGGTATAGCATGAATATATCAGTAGATTACAAAGTTGCAGTGTCAAAACCGACATTATATATTGGAGAGTGTTGGAAGTCGGCGGAAGGCTGCAATTGGCGGGTACGAGCTGCATTTATTCAAAATTCTCAGATGTGGGAGATACGCAAATTTGTTGGGCCTCACACATGCACATCAACACGTATGATAGAAGATCATCGAAAACTTGATTCTAAAACTATCTGTACGTGTACCATGCCAATAGTGAAGGACATGCCGACCATTAAAGTTTCAGTACTGATTGCCGAAATACAAGCACGATTTCAATATCGAGTGTCATATCGAAAGGCATGGATAGCAAAACAGATGGCAATGGAGCAATTGTATGGGGATTTCGATGCGTCCTATAACGAGCTACAGGGATGGATAGCCGCTATGCGTGAGTACGTACCGGGGACCGTCATTGAGTTACAGACACGACCTTATTACGGCCCGGATGACCAAATACAGTCGGGAAAAAAAATTTTCCATCGGATGTTTTGGACGTTTGATCCATGTGTGCGCGCATTTCCCCACTGTAAGCCATTTGTGCAAGTAGATGGGACCTGGCTATACGGAAAATATACACAGATTTTACTTCTTGCGGTTGCTCAAGACGGTAACAGAAACGTGCTCCCGATAGCATTTGCCATTGTAGATAAAGAGAACATGGAATCGTGGGAATTCTTCCTTACCAACCTGATGAGGTATGTTATTAGCAACGATAATATTTGCATTATCTCTGATAGAGGGAAAGGATTAATTGCAGCCATTAGACGTTCCGGTGTACCATGGAGATCCGTTTACTGCATCCGTCACATTGCAGCTAACTTCATTAGAGATTATAAAAATGCAGACTGGAAGAAACAATTTGTGAAAATAGGTAAATGATTGACTTATCTTTTCAATATAAGTTTTTAGGGCAATACTGTAACTTCTCTTTTTTTTAATACATATACAGCGTACGAGTTAGAGCCACACATTTTTCGCCAAAGAATGACTCGACTTGAGAGTGACATGGAGGGTGAAACAAATACATCCTTCCAACAATGGTTGAGTACTATGGAGCCGTGGCAATGGGCTTAAAGTTTTGATGAGGGCTTTCGTTATGGCCAAATGACCACAAACTTAGTGGAGGGGGTCAACGCTGTATTGTTGAAAACACGACATTTTTCGATTTCAACAGTCTTCTCGGCTACATTCTATAGGTTGGCTACCTTGATGCCAAGAATGGGTCAGCAACAAGTTAACCAGATGCAGGCGGGACACGTCTTTGTTGAAGATGTCAGGGATGCAATGGTTGCAAACCGTCGGATGGCGAGGTCGATGAATGTAGAAATATATTCACGACGCCTTGAAACGTTTCGAGTTACAGAAACCATTGGTCGTCGACCCGGTATACCACCGAGGTCCTATGGAGTTGATCTCCGGAATAGACAATGCGATTGCAGGAGATTCCAAACACTTCATTATCCGTGTGCACATGTCGTGGCAGCGTGTGCTAAAGTAAACCTTAATGTTGAACAATTTATCGATGATGTGTACACACTCAATCGCATGTTACGTGTATGGGAAAATGAGTTTCCTGTCCTGCCCGACCTGTCTACGTGGGAAGTGCCTCCGACGACTTTCGAACTTGTCCCAGACAGAGGGCTACGCAGAAATCCGAGAGGTCGTCCGCAATCAACTAGAATCCGTAATGAAATGGACATTAGGGAGAAATCCGATGGTACGCATTGTGGATTATGCAGGTTAGCTGGTCATAATCGGAGTAAATGCCCGCAGCGAAACTACCATGTCGGACAATCGTCACGATCAGGTGGGAATTGAACTTATGTTGTAATAATAAAATAATCTATTTCATGAAAATTGGCCATTTCTAACTTTTTTACAAAATTACCCATAAAATAATCTATTTCATGTAAATTGGCGAATTAGTACAGTTTATTCATTAAACTCTTTCCTATTTTGCTGTTTGACAGTTCTGACCATTCTTCGGTAAAATTTAATTATCTCATTGTACAGAATTCAAATGATGTTCATGTTTGTTTCTCATAAAACTAGACTCATTGAAGAATTGAACCATATAAATTATGTCCCATAATTATTTTTATACAATTTTTAATGATTTTTCCAATTCAGAACAGAGGATCCCAAAATCATTCTGAACCAGTCTCACAAAAATCTAAATATCTTATAGTACAGAATTCATTTACTTATTCTGTTATTTTTATATGAAAATAGACTCATTAAGCTTTAATTCCATATCTCACTCAACTTATAATTCAATTTTTACCATTTTTTGTGATTTTTAAAATGTTACCTACTGTTGCTGTCCAAAACATGTTACAGAGTTTACATTTACTCAACTTGCATATATAACTACATATGTATCATCTATTTCATACGTCCATGAAATCTCTTTATTTACCGATAATAGTATGTTCCAATTTAATTGATGTTCCAAGTAGATTAATGTTGTAATGTATTTAAAGTTTGTTCCAATTTATATTACAAGACTAAGTTTGTTACAAGTTTTAGTGTTTTAATGTTCAAAAATGTCCAAATTAATCTAATTTATGTTATGGTCAAATTTTGTTCTACGTTTCAAAGTTCCAATTAATTTAATTAAATATATACAAAAATATACAAACTTTTTAATATCAAAACCCAAGAAACCCCTAAAATTGATGGTTCGATGGTGTGGTCCTAGGGGTATATTTTTGCGGAGGTCGACGTTCTCGTTGTGGGTGATTACGACGACCAACATCCTCTTCAGTCGCAGGTGAGGGTGTCTGATACATAGAAAAAAAATCATGCGACTCGAATGGCACCGATGAACTTAAGCCGGGAGGAGTGCCATGCTGCGGTCGATACATCGGGGTAGGAGTGGAGTACTGCAATGGATATGGGCCGGGGGTACTGCTATAATGCGGTGGATATGGGCCGGGAGAGGTGTTGTGCTACGGTGGGTACGACCCAAACAAATGAAACCCATAATGGTATCCGCCCCCTGACGAGCCCGGGAGATAGTCATTGCCCGCCAAATCCGGATGATAAGAAGTATCAGCCGAATGTGAATGCGATGTCGAGCCAAGAGATAGTCATTGCCCGCCAAATCCGGATGATAAGAAGTATCAGCCGAATATGAATGCGATGTCGAGCCCGGAAGATAGTCATTGCCCGCAAAATCCGGATGATAAGAAGTATCAGCCGAATGTGAATGCGATGTAGAGCCCAGGAAATAGTCACTGCCCGCCAAATCCGGATGATAAGAAGTATCAGTCGATTGTGAATGCGATCGCTCAGACTCGGCCTCCGGTTGTGCCTCGGGCTCTGGCTCTGGGTCATGCTCGGCATCTGGCTTGGATCAGGCTCTATATCGGCCACTGGCTCGTATACCCCAGATCGCTGGACGTGCGGGGGGATTATAGTCGACTGCCCACCAAGTAAATATGGCTTCCCCATGGTAGAGTACCATTGCATGTACTGTACGGATGGTCGGAACTCGGAACACATATCCATCTGAGGTCGTCGAGCCATCCGACTCTCCCACACTGCAATATATCTCCGTGCGTAACCCCCCAATGCTGTCCATGTCTCCCTCTCTTGTTCTTGCCGTGAACTTTCTTCTCCACCTGCATTGGCAGATCTGGGATGTACTGGTGGCAACCAAACTGTCGTAGTACCCGATCCCCGTGGTACCACTCGACTACATTGAAACAAATAATTGGTGCGTTAGTGCACCACAAATGAGAATCAACATAGGCAGACGAGGGTATAATGGCCACAATTTCTGGTCTACGGTATGGCATCCATATAGACTGCATGATTAATACCATGATTAAAATTTAACACGGTTGCGGTAAGATATACAAAGCAATTACATGTCACGAATATTTGAATAGCTTACCCCTTCTCCGGCATGTTGTTCAATCAGTAGACGATATATCGGGACAGTATATGACCTCCCGATACCAGGATAAATACTCCATCTACGAAAACAAATTTCAAGCAAATTTAATGTCATTAGAATATTATCATTATAAAGAAATTATCAATTAATAACAAGTTAAATTTTATCACCTGTTGACTAGCGGATATACGTATGGCTGGTGAGTAACCGATGCCAAGAATGGCATCCGATACAGAGCCCATGATTGCAACAATATAAGGCATCCGCCTATGTCTACAGCATCAGGATCTGTCGTCCGGCAGAGCTCACGATACAACATAGAAAGAACTGCGGAACCCCAACTATAGGAGCGAACACGACGCAGATCAGCTAACAGAGGTAAATATTGGAGATGAACCCTGTTGTTGTTCGAATTGGGCATCAGTACACCCCCTATGATATGCATAATATACGCTCGAGCTGCGCATACCAACTCTTCTTCAGTGGCATTATCTGATAAATGCTGAAAATTGGCTTTTAGCCACGTAAATTTCAACTCCGAAAAAGTAGAATCAGCATCGCCGGGCGAGGTTCCTAGTAGGCTATAACAAAGTGCAGCCGGCTCAGCTATCGCACTTACGCCCGTGACGGCATCCCCGTCGATTGGGAGCCCAAACTGCAATGCAACATCCTCCAGAGTGACAGTGCACTCCCCACACGGCAAATGAAAAGTGTGGGTCTCCGGTCGCCAACGCTCAACCAATGCGGATATTAAATCGTACCGCAAATCGAAAGTCCGGGTCAAAGTTGCTGACCCGAATCCAGCTAGCTCCAAGTAGGGCATCAGTCGTGCATCCGGAGAATATCCTACACCATTCACCCGGCCCCTTAATTTGCGGAATGAGTCCTGACAGTGTTAAATTATAGAAAACGGTTATAATAACATAATTTATTTCTACGTATATCTTTTTTTAATGGAACCATTAGTTTACAAATAACAATATATTACCGTATTATTAACTGTGTCACATATGTGAGGAAGTTTCTTATCGATCAATGAAGCCATTGCGATGCCTGCAATTTCAAAATAAATTTCGGTTATTAATTTTAATGTTTCATAGATTTTAAATATTTATTAGAATAAATTACAAAAAAAATAGCAAACAATTTTTTTCAACAACATTTTTTTTAACTACATTAAAAAATTAAATATATCCAACTTAAATGCAAACAAATTATATAAGTGTTTTTTTTATTTTTTTAATAAATAACCCTAATTTTAGCACTTTATTCGTATTTTTTATCTCCGTATATTATTTTTTAAAATATATCATATTCGTATTTTAGTTTTTATATTATTTTAGCAAAAAATGTTTCAAATGTATTACTTGAGTGTTTTTTATATTAATTTAATAAATAACCCAGATTTTGACATTTTCTTCGTATTTTTTTCGTATACTATTTTTTAAAATATATTATTTCTGTATTTTATTTCTTTATATTATTCTAGAGCATAATGTTTCAAATGTATTATATAAGTGTTTTTTTTTTAATAAATAACCCTGATTTTAGCACTTTATTCGTATTTTTTATCTCCGTATATTATTTTTTAAAATATATCATATTCGTATTTTAGTTTTTATATTATTTTAGCAAAAAATGTTTCAAATGTATTACTTGAGTGTTTTTTATATTAATTTAATAAATAACCCAGATTTTGACATTTTCTTCGTATTTTTTTCGTATACTATTTTTTAAAATATATTATTTCTGTATTTTATTTCTTTATATTATTTTAGAGCATAATGTTTCAAATGTATTATATAAGTGTTTTTTTTTTAATAAATAACCCTGATTTTAGCACTTTATTCGTATTTTTTATCTCCGTATATTATTTTTTAAAATATATCATATTCGTATTTTAGTTTTTATATTATTTTAGCAAAAAATGTTTCAAATGTATTACTCGAGTGTTTTTTATATTAATTTAATAAATAACCTAGATTTTGACATTTTCTTCGTATTTTTTTCGTATACTATTTTTTAAAATATATTATTTCTGTATTTTATTTCTTTATATTATTTTAGTGCATAATGTTTCAAATGTATTATATAAGTGTTTTTTTTTTTAATAAATAGCCCTGATTTTAGCACTTTATTCGTATTTTTTATCTCCGTATATTATTTTTTAAAATATATCATTTTCGTATTTTAGTTTTTATATTATTTTAGCAAAAAATGTTTCAAATGTATTACTTGAGTGTTTTTTATATTAATTTAATAAATAACCCAGATTTTGACATTTTCTTCGTATTTTTTTCGTATACTATTTTTTAAAATATATTATTTCTGTATTTTATTTCTTTATATTATTTTAGTGCATAATGTTTCAAATGTATTATATAAGTGTTTTTTTTTTAATAAATAGCCCTGATTTTAGCACTTTATTCGTATTTTTTATCTCCGTATATTATTTTTTAAAATATATCATTTTCGTATTTTAGTTTTTATATTATTTTAGCAAAAAATGTTTCAAATGTATTACTTGAGTGTTTTTTATATTAATTTAATAAATAACCCAGATTTTGACATTTTCTTCGTATTTTTTTCGTATACTATTTTTTAAAATATATTATTTCTGTATTTTATTTCTTTATATTATTTTAGTGCATAATGTTTCAAATGTATTATATAAGTGTTTTTTTTTAATAAATAACCCTGATTTTAGCACTTTATTCGTATTTTTTATCTCCGTATATTATTTTTTAAAATATATCATATTCGTATTTTAGTTTTTATATTATTTTAGCAAAAAATGTTTCAAATGTATTACTTGAGAGTTTTTTATATTAATTTAATAAATAACCCAGATTTTGACATTTTCTTCGTATTTTTTTCGTATACTATTTTTTAAAATATATTATTTCTGTATTTTATTTCTTTATATTATTTTAGTGCATAATGTTTCAAATGTATTATATAAGTGTTTTTTTTTTAATAAATAGCCCTGATTTTAGCACTTTATTCGTATTTTTTATCTCCGTATATTATTTTTTAAAATATATCATTTTCGTATTTTAGTTTTTATATTATTTTAGCAAAAAATGTTTCAAATGTATTACTTGAGTGTTTTTTATATTAATTTAATAAATAACCCAGATTTTGACATTTTCTTCGTATTTTTTTCGTATACTATTTTTTAAAATATATTATTTCTGTATTTTATTTCTTTATATTATTTTAGTGCATAATGTTTCAAATGTATTATATAAGTGTTTTTTTTTAATAAATAACCCTGATTTTAGCACTTTATTCGTATTTTTTATCTCCGTATATTATTTTTTAAAATATATCATTTTCGTATTTTATTTTTTATATTATTTTAGTAAAAAAACTCGTCAGCACTACTTTCCCAAAAAAAGTTTTTTTCGTAATTTTTCCTTCTCGTATTTTATTTTTTCATTAATATATTTTTTTACCATTTTATTTTTTTATACTATTTTTAATAAAAGGTTTAAAACCCCCCATCACATAAAAAATAAAAATATTAAAATAATCAGAATATAATAAGTCAAATAAATTTATAAAATATAATTAATCAACCTAAAACACATTTAACAAATAAATTACATAAAATAATAACAATATAACATTCTTTCCACATAACATGCGTATTACTTCAATAAAAATATAAAAAAATACGAACATACTTTAATATCTCTTCTTAACCAAATAACACCTTCCAAAAAAATAAAAAAAAATTATATCTGTTTTAAATCTAAATCAATTATCAACAATAATAATAACAACTAAAATAAATAACTTAAATTACTAACATTAATTAAAAAACCTTCAAATTTATAAAAAGAAAGATTTACCTTTTTTTTCCTTCTTTTTCCTTCCCTGTTCTTCTTCTCTCTATTTCTTTTTCCTTCCCTCTCCTTCTCCTCCTCTTCCCCTTCTTTTTCTTTCTTCTTCTTCTCTTCTTTCCTTCTTCTCCTTCTTTCTTTCCTTCTTTTCCTTCTTTCCTTCTTCTCCCCGAAATGAACTCAAGGGGACCATATATTATGGTCCCCAAACAAAAAAACAAAACCCCTCTGAATGAGGGGTCAAATCGGCGTGGGCATGGGCATTGGGCACCGGTGCCGCCTCTGGCAGAGGCAACACTGGTGCCGCCTCTGCCATCCACATGTTCTCTTTTTTATTTTTTTTTTTCGTTTTTTAGCTTTTTTTTTTTTTTTGCTTTTCAGCCTTTTTTTTTTTTTTACAGAAAGTGTCAGAAATAACAGGGTGGTGCCGCCTATCACAGTGGCGTGACCACCCTGTTTGTACCATTTTGGTAAATAGTTTTTGATGTATACTATTTTGGAATTTTTAAATTTTTTTTGTAATATTTTGGTAAAAAACCTATATTTTTATAGGCATATAATTTCTTTACTTTAAAAAACCCTTATTTTAATGTAATAATATATTGTTTATTTAAAATTTTCATTTGAATTCTTATAGCTCTAAACTTTTTTTCATGATTATTCATTCATATTTGTTAAAAGCTTGTCAAATTTCATTTGTTCTAATTTGCTTTAAATTTCTTTTAAATTTGTTTTTAGTCTTCGAATGTTAATATTATAAATTTGCATATGATGATGTTATTGTTATCATGCATGTTATTTTACATTTGTTGATTATTATGATTAATTGTTGTAACATATTGGTTATGATTTATTTCTTCATTTTGTACGTGGTTATTCCGTGTTTGCGTGTTTGCATCTCAAAAAGATCGTATTTAATATCCATTAAAAACATCTATTCAAGGTTTCCAATAATGCATAACTCGAGTTTGGGAATTATGAGGAAATCAAGCCTTAACTTACTAGGTTCTGATTTTTCTCATTAAATCTAAACTATCGAGTATCGATTTCAACACCAAAACACATGAATTTTCAAATAAGACCTATCTTTGAAACCTCGAAATGCTACATCCTAACTTACTGAATGTGGCGTTTAGTGTCTCGAGATAGGAATTTCAAAATTAAGGTAATATTCTATGTTTTGGAAATTCGATAAATCGAGCCCAAACTTACTGGGTTCCGATTTCTCATTCGATCCGAAATAATAAAATGTTCCTTTTTGATTTAAACATGAGTCTCTTTAAAACCAAAATGGCAAGCTTAATTTCAGAAATTGAGATGTTGCATCCTAACTTACTGTGTATAGTATTCCTACTCCTCTGAAATAAGCGGGCCTCGATTTTACATCGATATATTCAAACATTTTTCAAAACAAAAGGATCGTATTTTAAAATCTTTTCAACCGTTTGATAATGGGACATTAAGTAATCAATTCAGGTACCAATTTTGGGCGTTACGAGGGTGCTAACCCTTCCTCGTGCGTAACCGACTCCCGAGCCCGTTCTTTGATTTTCGTAGACCAAAATTAATTATTTTAATAAATCAAAAATGTTTTATTAAAATGATTTAAGGTGACCCGATCGCACCTCGAAAAAGGTCCGTGGCGACTCCATTTTTAAATTTTAAAGTCGATCCCAGTTTTTCAAAAAAATGGTTTCGACACTTCTTTTTCAAAAATAGATGGTGGAGTGGGTCGTCCCTTCAATAATATCCCAATGTTCAAACCAGGATCAACTTGACTTATATGAGATGTGGCGGAACTTGATTTCCACCCTTTCCAGGGGCAGATGACGACGTGGACTCTCCATTCCGTAACATCCCGATGTTTAAACCAAAACCAACTTGACTTACTCGAGATAATGGCGGAACTTGATTTATACCTTTTCCAGAGGTAGATGGTGAAGTGGGCTCTCCCTTCGGTAATATCCCAAAGTTCAAATCGTGTTCAACTTGAGATGGTGGCGTATTTATACCTTTTCTAGGGGCAGATGGTGGAGTGGGCTCTCCCTTCAGTAATATCCCAAAGTTCAAACCGTGACCAATTTACCTTTTTCAAGGGTAAATGGTGGAGTGGGCTCTCTCTTCGGTAATATCCCAAAGTTCAAACGATGACCAACTTGAGGTGGTGGTGGTGGCGGCATATTTATACGTTTCCTAGGGGCAGATGGTGGAGTGGGCTCTCCCTTAGGTAATATCCCAAAGTTCAAACCATGACCAACTTGAGGCGGTGGTGGTGGTGTATTTATACGTTTTCCAAGGGCAGATAGTGAAGTGGGCTCTCCTGACCTGTTTTCTAGGCATGTAAAAAAATTAGACATGTTTTCTAGGCCCGAGCCTGTCCCGACCTGAAAAATGAGTCTAAAATTTTACTCAAGCTCTGCCCTAATAAAATGCTAAAAATTGAGTCTGGTTCACCTGTATTAAAATTTTTTATGTAAAAATAAATTTTAAAAAATATAATACATCAAATACACTAAAAACATTAAAATAAATGTTTCCCAACAAACAATTCTTTTTTTAAAATACTTAAATAATATTAAGATAGCAAATTTAATAATAAAATAAGAGTTATACAATATCCAAATAATAACAATAAAATAGTAGCAATATAATAACGAAATGATAGCAAAACAATGGAAAATAGTAAAAAAAAAAGCAACAATTTTTTTTTTTTGTAAATTCGGGCCAACCCCAGACGAAAAAAGCTTACCTTACCCAAGGCTCGACCCATTTAGAAAAACGGGACTTATTTTTTTATCTAAGCCTATTTTCTAAGACAATATTTTTGCCAAAACTCTCTCACTTTTTAAGTAACCAGTACAGCTCAAGAACAAGTCTAATAAAATCCAACCAATATAAAACACAATAGAGAAAACAAAATCCACTATGCAAATAATGAATTAAGATTCACACATTATAATTATAGATGAAATAACTCAAATCCGAGCATTGAAAGTTGAAACCTCAACTTTTATTACTATACCAAGGACTCATTCACACTAACATTACATTGTTTAAAGAAAAGTATTGTTTAATTAGATGAAAATTGAAAGATATTTCAAAGTATTAACTGTAAAACTTTCTTTTAAGAATGGTCGAATTAAAGGTATGGAAATAAAAATTAATGACAATGAGCTCACACATTAAAAAAAAAAAAAAAAGAAGAAAGAAAAAAAACATAAAAAAGTATATATATTTTGCTGAGTAATAGGGTTTTTTTCTTTCTTTTTAGTACTTGTGTTTTTTCAACCTTCATAAATAAGGTCCCTTCTCAATCCCCTTCTCAATCTTCTTGTGATCCTCCAGGCGAATCATCACCTTCATCATCACTATGTTTCTTTGATTTCTGTCGGTTCTTTTTCATCGATGCTTTTTTACTGCTGCTGCTCCTATGGCGTGAAGAACCACTTTCTTTCATTTTGCTACTCTTTCGACTCATTGATTTCAGTTTCTTGCTGCTTTTATGTCCTAAGGATGACCCTTTTTGTCCACTTTCATCACCGGATGAACCCTCGGATACGCCGCTGCCGCTTTGTTGGCTCGACGAAGCTGCTGATTTCCCATCGTCGCTTTCGTATTCTTCGTCTTCGTCTGATGAAGCTTTGTTCGATTTTTTACGGTTCAATGAATGTGATTTTCTGCTATCATTGTCTATTGAAAACAATGACCTTCCACTACTCTTTTGGCTAAGTGTACGATCTCCATTTCGACTTTTTTGTTGCTTTAAACCTCTATCGGCACTGCTGCTTCGTGCGGAAGAACCACCGTCCTCTTCGTCTTCAGATCCCTCTTCTGCGATGGTAGGTGTGACGTTGCTGTCGGCTGCCTTCGTCTTCCCTGCGGCATCGGCACCGTCTAAGAAGTTGAGCTTGGTGGAGATGCTGTTTAATTTGGAAGAAATGGAAGCGGGAAGAGTGGCCGGAATATTGTTTTCTTCGGTGGCGATGGATAGGAAACTTAAGACGGAGGCTAAATCACTGATTAATGGCCTAGCAGCAGCTTCTTCTTGGACACACATGGCTGCTATTGCTACTGCTTGATTTAATCCTCTTTCTGGGAATCGATTCTCGAGTAATGGATCTGCCATTTGTGAGAAATGTTTTGGCTCTTTGAATATTGGTTGCGCCTAAATTTGAAAATTCGATTCAATCAATTTAATTGGTAAATAAAAGTTAACAATTTAATTATTAAAAAATTTAAATTTAAGAGTCAAATCTGTTTAGATCAATAAATATCTCGATCCAAAATGACTTAAATTCAAGCGTTAAAATTTAAATAATTGAATTAACAAACAATTAAATTTAAATAAAACAGATTGAATTCGAAATTACTTAAATTTAAAAGAATTTCAATCTAAAATGATCGTTCAAAATCCAAATTATTTATATAAGTAACCTAAAATAAGCTAACCAGCAAACTGAAATAGCTAAATTTCAAAAGGACTCAAATCTAAAATAAACAAAACCTCAAATTTTCTGAATTTAAAACTGACCCAAACTTGAAAATTTTAAATTTACTCAAACCCTAAATGATATGTACTAGTAATCTAAGACAACATCAACCTAGGTGATAAACTCAAATAACAAAACCTGATATGATTAGGACCCAAAATAAGTCAAACCCTAAACCACTTGAAATTGAAATTAACTGCAACTAAAAATGATTTCAACATCTGAAATTTTTAAAACCCAAATTAACCTGCAACTCAACGTGCCGAATTCAAAAAGAAACAAGCAAATCCTTAGCTAGGTACTTACCCAAGCAACTAATTCTTGCTGGTCCTCAGGCATGGAAGGGTCAACAGGTTTTCTTCCACTGATAAGCTCAAGAAGAATAACTCCGAAACTATAGACATCGGTCATTAACGTGGCGATACCCGAGTTCGTATATTCTGGAGCATTGTATCCATGGTTATCCATCATCCTCGATTGCATCGGCATCTTACTATCGGCCGAAGACCCAAGCTTGTCCAGCCCAACGTTGGAGAGTTTAGGGTTGAAGTTATCATCCAACAAAACTTTAGAGGACTTGAGGTCACGGTATATTATAGGAGGTTTAGCCTTTTCATGCAAATATTGTAGACCTTGTGCTGCTCCATATGCTATTTTCATTCGGGTTACCCAATCTAATGGCTGCCCTCCAGGTTTAATATCTACATTTTAGTTCCACTTACACAAATGTTAATTACAACAAAAAGATACGAAAAAAAAAGTTAATTCCACCTTAAAAATATCTATATTGTATCAATTAAGTTTTTTCAATAATTTAGACATTAGATTGATCCTTAAATATCCACTAAAATCCAAGGGCATAGCTGGGGCCAATTAGGGCCTTTGCCCCTCTTGACTAAAGGGGAATTTTCTTTCAATCATCTCTAAAAAAAAATTCAAACAATCAATTTAAGTTTTTTTAGCGTTTAATTAAATAAAAATTTTATAACTTTATCTCTACTCAATATTTAATTCCTAATTTCATTCTTGTTCAAATTTGACATGTAGTATATTTAAAATATTTGGGGTCAAATTTTACTGTACTCTTGTCTAGTTTATAATTTTATTCAAATATTTTCAAAAACATATTCTACGTTCAATCCGAACTAATATTTAACATCTAAATTGTCAACTAAGTTTATAGAAGAACATCGTTTATACCATAACAATATTTGGATCACTTACTTGGAACATTTTAAAACTTAGGATCAAATGAAAATCTAGATGATAATTCAATGAATATTTAGTGCAATTAACCCGAAAATGTTTTTGCATGAAAATGGAAGAGGAACCCCAAAAGTTCAATATGTACATACCATGAAGATGTTCTTGTACTGAACCCCCTGACATGTATTCATAAACCAAAAGCCTTTGGTCTCCATCAGCACAATACCCAATGACACTAACCAGATTTGGATGCTGTAAGAGACTGAGTTGCCCAACTTCAACAAAGAACTCATTGCTCCCTTCCATTGCATTCCTATCAAGTTGTTTCACAGCAACCTCCTATATGTCCAAAATTTCCAATCCAATCCAATCAGTTAAAAATAAAAAAAAGATCTTAGTAAACGAGACGGTATTTTACGTGTGCATGTAGCTGATACATATTCGAACAGATATGATAAAATAAACACGTAAAGAGAGGACCTGGCCAGTAGCCTGAATAGTTCCCTTGTAAACTTTGCCGAGACCGCCTTCACCCAATAGACATTCTTGCCGGAAATTCTTGGTGGCAGAGGCTAGCTCACGGAAGTTGAATGCTTTAATGGAGCTATTGTTGTCATACTCAGCTGGGGTACTAGGTGCCTCCTTATTTTCTGTCTCAGCTGCATGAGTCATTGAATTAGTTTATAATTTTACGGTTTTTACGAAGATTAAATCGTATCTTCTTCATTTTGAGGTTTAAATATAATTTTATTATATATTAACTTATAATTCTATAAATTTTCATAAATTTTCCATTTTAAAGGTTTAAGCCCTCTACCTACCCCGTCACCTCCCTCCCCTGCGGGGATAACCATGTCGAGGAACAAAGCGTAGCAAGTGCTTTGGCTTCATTAGTTAAATGGTAGAATTCTATTTTTACTCCCTATTAAAATTCAATAATTCAATTTAATCCTTTTTTAAAAGTGAATAATTTAATGTAAATAATTTTTTAATATTAATTTCATTATAGATTTTTATAAAATGCACTCGAACACATGTCCTCCTATACTAGTAATAATGTCAATGCCAATCGAACTAAAACTCAATCGGCTTAGTTTAAATCATTTTAACCCTTCAAATTTTTTTAAATTTTATCTCAACATCCAACACAAATTTTTCTTACTTCACCTCTGACCGCCTTATTACTTTAATATTCAGTTACTTTTTATTTGCCTTACTAGCTTTAGGTTAGGGTTTTTTTTTTAACTTCTTTTCGTTTAAATCAATATTCATGCAATCACCTTTAAAAGGTAACATCCAACATTTTTCTTATATATCGATCTTTTATTAATAAAAAAGAGGACATACCGGTTACAGTCGGTTGAGGGGGCTGGTCGATGTTAACGTCGACATGCTCCCTTCTGCTACTACCTTCCTTCTTACTTTTTTGCGACGAGAAACATGGGAAGCAATTCATCTTATTATACCTTTAGCGAAAGAGCAGGGAAACGCGAGTTCGGTACGTCGAGAAAAATAAAAAACTATAATCGCATCCAAACTAGCTTATAGATATATCGATGAATTAAATTAAATCAAATCAATCAATGAATCGAAATTCCTAATTAAAGAGAATAAAATCGAACCTGCCGGGGACATGAAGGGGTAGGGTGGGGTGGGTAGCCTTCAACAAATTGAAGGACCCCTATTGGGAGCAGGGGGTTTTGCAACCAGGGAAAACAACAAAAGATCATGAGAACCCATGGTTTTGGAAAATAACCAAATTATAAAAAAAACCAAAAAAGGCAGAAACAAAATATTGTAGGTATTTTCCTCAAAGTTCTCGGAGAAAATTGGGGAGAATTGAGTGGTTCATTTTCTTTGAAATATATATTCAGATTTACAATTTCTGTTTTCTTTTTTAAAGCATTTTAGGGCAATGGACCAAAATTTTTCTCTTGTAAATCCAGCTTATTGGATTGTTATTATTTTTATTCATTTGTTGAACCTTTCTAACTGTCGAAACCATTATTTTGAAAATGCGGGAATCGACTTTAAAAATAAAAATGGAGTCGCCACCGACCCTTTTTTTGAGGTACGATCGGGTCACCTTAAATTATCTTAATAAAACATTTTGACTTATTAAAACAGTTAATTTTGGCCTACGAAATTCGAAAAACGGGCTCGGGAGTCGGTTGCGCACGAGGAAGGATTAGCACCCTCGATACGCCCAAAATTGGTACCTAGTTGATTAATTGATGTCCTATCATCAAACGATTGAAAAGATTTTAAAAATACGATCCTTTGTTTAAAAAGGGCACTTAAATGGGTCGGAGCAAAAATCGAGGCTTACTTATCTCAAAGAAATAAGAATGTAGCATCCAGTAAGTTAGGGTGCGACATCTCAATTTCTGAAATTAAGCTTGCTTTCTTGGTTTTAAAAAGACTCGTATTTAAATCAAAAAGGAAAATTTAATTATTTCGGATCGAACGAAAAAAAATCAGAACTCAGTAAGTTAGAGCTCGATTTATCAAAGTTCCAAAATATAAAATATTACCTTAATTTTGAAATTCCTATCTCGAGACACTGAACACCACATTCAATAAGTTAGGATGTAGCATTTTGAGGTCTCGAAGATAGATTTTATTTAAAAGCTCGCGTGTTTTGACTTAGAAAGCAATACTCGATAGTTTGGGTTTAATGAGGAAAATCGAAACCTAGTAAGTTAAGGCTTGATTTCCCCATACTTCCTAAGCTTGAGTCATATATTATTTTTGAACCTTTGAATAGTAGTTTTTACTAAGTAATATTGAATACGAAAATATGAGCATAGAATCAACAACATATAATGCGAAGAAATAATTCATGAACAAAACGTTACAACAATTAATCATAATAATCAACAAGTGTAAAATGACATGCATAATAACAGCAATACCATCATATGCAAACGATAACATTAACGTTCAAAGACTCTAAACACATTTAAGAAATCTAAAACCAATTAAAACAAATGAAATTTGATAAGCTTTTAACAAATACGAATGAATAATTATGAAAGAAGTCTAAAGTTATAAGAATTCAAATGACATTTTAAATAAATAATATATTATATAATAATAATAAAAATGAGGTCTTTAAAGAAATCGTATATTTATAGAAAATGTATATGTACATACATAATATAGTATTTAAAGTATTTATAAAGTATAATACAAAAGTATATGAAAGAACGACAAATCCAAAATATAGTATATGAAAATATTTACATATATAAATTCATATGATATACGAAAATATTTATAATAATATTAAAGTACACACATGAAGTGGTATGAAAATGTATGTAGCTATTGGAATGAAAAATACGTATACAATATATAAGACTACAATTTATATAAAATGTAAACTTAAAAGATATAGAGGTAATATGCAAAATACATATAATATACAAAATAACGATAAAGAATATATATATGTATATAAGTATAATATAAAAAGGTATATAAATATGAAAAATATATATATGAATAATATACATATACGCAACATGTAGTTAAAATATGTAATATATATATTAATAGTAAGTAAATAAGAATAAAAAGAAGAGGAAATAATGATAATGGTATTATAAGAAACATAATAGTAATAAAAATAATAATAGGAAACAATAAGAACAGTAAAGAAACCAAAATTAATAATAAACTATAGTAATAATACAATAATAGTTAGGCAAAAATAAACAATAAAAGAGAATGATAAGGACAAATAATAACGAAAATATTAATAATATATAATGATAAAAATGATGATAACAAAAAGTAACTAATAATAACGTACTGATAATAGTAATGGCCAAGCATAATAGTAAAATAATAACAATAATAATACAAATAACATGAGTATAATAGTAATGATAATATTGATAATAAAGGCAGCAATAATAATGAAAATATAATAAGATAAAAGATAATAATGATAGTTAAAGCAATCAAGAAGTGCGTAGGACAAATTGAGAGTATTGAAAAAAATAGGTAGTAAACATGATGGTGGATGTTAACATATGTAATAGTTATATTAATCAAAATAATTAATCTAATGATGAAGGAGTGAAAATGAACAAAAAGGGACGAAAATCAAACTTTAAAAAAGTTCTAGACTTAAATCAGAAATACAAAATGAAAGGAGGGACCCAAACGGAACGCGCCTAAGCCTGAGGGGACCTAAAGGATCATTATCCCTCGTCCCGAACGCTGCGCATTAAGCTCCATAGGTCGAAGGGCCTATTTGAACGCTATACAAAATCTGCTGGCCGAATTATAAAACGGAAAGGGGCCGATTAAGCGACACTACGAAAAGAGGAGGACCTCTCGCGCAAATGTCCCATTAGTTGGGATAGCGCGGGTCCTGGGGCAGATGGAGCGGGTCAAAATCGGGTCTGGGCTCTTAAACATGATACGGCGCCGTTTTGCCTTCTTTGGAAAAACTAAAGAAATACCTTCCCCTCAGCCCTGTCCCCGAAAACAAAGAACAGAAACAGAGGGCTTCTTCCTCTTTATTTCTTCTTTCCCTTGTTAGGGTTTTGAAACCCGAATTTATGCCGCCGTTTACCCATCCCTCCAATAGCCTACGACTGCTTAAGTAGGCGAAGCACGAGGCTTTCAGCCTTATTCGGACCCTCACACCGAAGGCCAAGCATGCCGCTTACGGAGATTCGGGTAAGACTTCGTTTCTTTTTTTTACACTTTCAAACTGAAATCCCTAAATATCCAATACCAAAGGACATAAATCCCAAACGAGAAGGTCATTATTCGCGTTGCTTCTCCTACCCTCGTCAAGACCCGAATGGGTTTTATGACATTTGGGTCATCGGATCCTATCCCAACGCAACACCGATCGGTTCAAAGGTGAGTTTTTCTTTTCTTATTTATGCTTTTAAAAAACGATAACAGATAGAATAAATGAAGACTTGAGGCCGAAAATCCTTTTTTTACCTTTGAATGCTTTTTATATTCCAAAAATCCGATCCTTACAATGGTTTTGGTTTTGGCCTTATATAGCCGAACGATATAATATTATACATTATATTTGCTTATTGGCTACTGTTTCTTTGCTTTTGCTTGCGTCCATCTCTGTTTTTTGCCTTTTTCTTCTTTTGTGTTTCCTTTGCAGGCATAAAATGGGTCAACGGTGAAAGTGCTCCCATTTTGGTGCTAGTCTGCCAGAGAGACGGACCTTGGGACGAGGGACCTCGGGAGGGTGCACGGGCTAGGTGGCCGAGGCGAACGGCGCGAAAAAAGGAGGAAACCCTAGGGTTTCCTGATTTTTTAGTTTTTGGGCTATTCTGTGTTTGGGCCTAAGGGATTTGGGTTGACAAGTTGGGTATTGGGCTCGTAGCCCACTTGTAATTTTGGGTTTCATAGTTGTAACTGGACATTTTTATTATTTGGGTTTGTATTTCATGTCTTGGTCAAATTTGGACCTATACACTAACCATTCTTCTTTTGTAGAAAATTACAATTAAAACAGCTTTTTTAACTTTCATTGGGAAACCGATTGAGTCTTAATTTGATTGGTATGGATATTGTTGCCGATGTAAGAATATGTGGGTTCGAGTGCGCTGAAGTGCATTATCCTCCTATTTAAGGATTGGGAAGGGACTATGGGTAGTTCTAGGCATTGTGTCAAAAAGAGCAGATATGATCAAAATCTGTAATGAGATTAAGCATTGTTGTCAATTCAGGAGGATGTAGGTTTGAATGTGCTGAAACGCATTTTCTTCCTATTTATGAGTTGGGAAGGGGCTAGAGTAGTTTTAAGTATTTGGCCAAAAAGAGTAGATATAATCAGAACCTATAATGAGATTATTCAAAAAAATTATATTGAGAGAAAATTTCTTAATATATAATTTATGGAATAATAAAAAATTTAGTATTTAATGTTTACATCTTTTATCAATTTGACCCTTATTCTTTTTTCTTTTTTTAAAGTAAAATTTAACAGTCTAAAAAGAGTTAAATTTGACCATCAACCTTTCAAAAAAAGTTGAATTGTTGTATATTTTACGAAAATACTGACTAAAATGTTAAATTTTTAACATGGCAGCCCTCATGACGACTCACGTGTATTTACTTAATTTTTTAATATTTTTATGATTTTTTAAATTTTTTATAATTTTTAAATTATTTGTTGATGTGGCATATAAAACAAATAATGTTATATCAGTATGAAGTACACATGGATTGCCATGCAAGTTGCCACACCAAAATCGTTAAAAGATTAATGTTTTAGTCAATATTTCTTTAAAAAAAAAAAACGATTTGATTCTTTTTGAAATGTTAATGAATAAACTTAACTAAAAAAAAAAAGGAATAAGAATCAAATTGGCAATAGGTGTAAATATTGAGGACTAAATTTATCATTATGCCTTAATTTATTTCTTTGATACATTTTATAAATATATTGATTTATTAATTTTTTAAGATTTAATTTTAGTAACAAAAAGAAAATTTTGTAACTTTTAAGTTCACGGGTAGTAGATTTACATATTATGAGCTCATAGACAAATAAACCTCATAAGGTGAATATATAAAATTAACCATGATAGTTTTTTTTTTCCTCGAAATTAGGGTATCTACTATTAGTAGTAGTAATTAACTCACTCGTCGCGAGTAGGGACAAAATCAGAAAATTTTTTTAAGGGGTCGAAATTAAATTGTAATTTTTACAATAGTAAAAATATAATTTCATTATTTTAATAGTCTATATCTTTATCATTTTTAAAATATTAAATCAAATTTTTATCATTTTTAGAGAGTCAAAGTACAATTTTACTTTTACTAATTTAAAATTTTAAAAAATTTAAAAGACTTAAATGACGGAAACTTTGCTAACTCCCTAACTATGCCTTTAATAATGAGTGCTCTCCGAAAAAATAATGACTAGTCATTAAATATACTTTATTCACATGGATAGAGAGATCCAACCTCCATCTTATGTTTCATCCAACCTCTTTTATCTGAACAAATTATGCTTCTTACTTCAAGCATTCTTCAATCTCATAAAACCAACAAACTTTATCACTTATTCTAATGACGTGGAACCTAAAATTAATATAAAAAAATCAACTGGATTCTAACCTAAAATTCTTAACAATAAAATATTAATATTTATTAAGCTTTAATTTAATTGGCATTATGATAATTATAACAATAAATAGAACGTAAATTTAAGCGTATTTAAGTGCATTTCTATTCTAGTATAGAAGGACCAAAGCCTCCCTCAAATGAAAAAATAAATAGATTTTCTCCTTAATTTTTATAAAATTATTAAGTAATAAATGAAAAAAAAAACTATAAAATTTTAATTTAATACTTTAAAATTTATAAATATACAAATTAATACGATGCTATTACAACGATGAAAATATATAATTTAATCCCCAAATAATTTTTTGCTTCACCCCTTGAAAGCTCCCTTCACTGCCACTGATGCGGCTGGCCTTTGTGTTGATCGCCACAAGCCTTTCTCCTTTCTTTTTTTCTTTCACTTTCCGGTAGAATAACTCTGAGATCCTCCTCCACTTTTCCTCGTGGTTTCTGGTCGTCGGAATGGCGGGATGCAAGATTCCCAGCCTCCTCGTGGTCTTCCATGTTTTCCTCAGCGGGGAGTCTCCTTTGTCTTTTGCCTCTTTTGCTCCGATTTAAGTCCCTAGTGCTTTCCGTGGAGCATCTCCACTGCTTGGCCTTCGATGGCATGTGATGGATGCTGATCTCGACACACCAGATCAAGGTTGTCTGATTGTTGTCGTTGTTCTCATTGGCCGTGTCCCCTCCTCAATCGATGGTTTCGGCAAACTGCACGGTGGCGCTGTTGCTTTTTTCTGGCTTCGACACATTGTTGCTAGCAGGCTTGCCGGCAGTGGGTATGACGGCCCCGGTCTCTCCCCCTCTTTAGACCTAATTTGGGTCCTTGTTTTTCTTATTTTGGGTTTTTGTCCTGGTTTGAGCCCTTGTTTGTATTTTTCTGGGCTTGATTTGGGCCTATGCTTGTACTCTGCTTCCATGAAATATTCCAACTCAACCATGTTCAAGTGTTGCAACAAAATCAAAATCTTCATTATACCTTACCTTTTGGGACTTTTGTAATAAAAGGATTTCCACCGTTGTTTCTTGTAGCATCTAACAAATGCTCTATTAGATTCATCATTTTTTATGAGGTGATGATAAGCGGATTGAATTGAGTGAAAAATTTCGAATTAATGAGTTTTATTTTATCACCTTAATTTGATTTGAAATTTTTTGAAATCGAGCAGTATGAAATGAAATTTAAATCGAGTTGAATCGAGCGAAATTGTTTGACTTAAATTAAAAAAAATTAAACATATTAAATTAAAATTTTGTGATAAGCTTAAATCGTTAATTAACTTTTGGGGTCTCATAATTATTATTTTAGAAAATTTTAATATTTTAAAATTTCTTTATATATTCTTTAGATTTTTTAAAAATTTTTATATTCTTTTTAAAACATAATCTTTTAAATTTTTATAAAAATTTTGAATTTTAAAAATTATTTTGATTATTTTGTATTTTTTGTTGAGAGTGTATACCAAAGGGGTAGCTACACTAATTTGTTATTCAAGTTATTTGAACTATAAAATTCAACTCGACTCGAACTCAAAACTCAAATTAATTATTCGAGTTGACTCAAGAAAAATCAAATAACTCGATTCGATTAACTCGAAATTCAATTTTTTTATTTTTTCAAATTGAATCAAGTTTTACTCACCCTTACTCAACAAGTCGAATATCTATAATGTTGTAAATTTTGAATTCAAATTCAAAATATGCTTTAAAACATGATTATGTTTGTTGTCCGTAATAAATTCAAGTATGATTATTCAAATCAAAATCTATTCAATTGAATTATTTCTTAGATATATGAATTTACTAAATATTCAAATTCAAAAAGCTCAAAAAATATTTAAAATTTAAATAATAAATATCTGAATTTGAATCTATTAGCCAATTAAGTAAGACTAAATTGGCATAGATATTATTGTTAATGCAGGAAGACATGAGTTTGAGCCTGTTGAAGCGTATTATCCTCTTATATATAGATTGGGAAGGTACTATAAATAGTTGAAATCTACCCAATTTATTACCATCTCTATTTGACAACCTTTTCTCTCTGAGTCCCTGTATAAATGTAATGGTAATTGATTAAAGATGTAAATAAAAATAAATATAATTTATTATTAAATGTTCTAAAATTTGAAATTAAATTAACTCAAAAAAATTAAATGTTCAAACTTTGAGTGGAGCATAGCCAATGTGGCAAAGAAGGCCTTCTCTTAGGTTAATTTAGCATTATTTTTTAAAAATGTTGTCCAAGGTAAAAAACACTTTTTAGTAAAAGTTAAAATTTTTATTTCATTTAATATGAGGATTTTTATATAAGATTGTTAGTTTTTACCCTACAAATTTTATAATTTCTTCTTTATCTTCTTATACAAAATTTTTGACTTCACCCCTGCTTTTGAGGTTTGTTTAAAACTTTATATTTGTGTAAAAATATATAAAATATTTTGACAAAATATTTTTTTCTCTAAAAAAGTATATAATATTCTCAATAAAAATCCTTAGTTGCTATGTAAAGTACTTAAAAGTTTAGATCACATTGAATGTGCATTTTTGTTGTATTCAATATGTTAAAATGTATTGCATCTAATTCAAAAAAGCCGTTTTATTATTTATGTAAATTTATATTAAATAATAGTTTCTATTAGTATTTATACACCTTTTTATATACTTATATAAAGAATTTAGTAATTAAATAATAGTCCAACTATGTCTGGATTAAATTGATAATATATTGAATTTAGCATGAAATTATTGTAAGATTTCATTAATTATGGGTTGTAAGAGGGTCAAAGAGAATTCGGCTAACATGAATTGGGTTTAATTGTGATAAATGTGTAAGTTTCGAATTTAATGACTAAATTGAATAAAAGGTAAAAATTTAGGGTATTAACATAAAATACTATTTAAGAGTCAAATACATGTATTTATATATTTTAAGGTATTTAAAATGGTTAATCGAGTTAAATCATTATGTAGATCAAGAAACAGATCAACAGATCGATAATCGCGAAAAAGGGAAAGTCGTTGAGTAGTCATCAGTGTGGTGTTTATTGCTATTTTGTTTAGGTAAGTTCGTATTAGGTTATTTTTGTTTAATAAATTTTTGGAATTAAATTATGTATGTGTATAAATGTATAAGTGTTGGTATGCTTTATTGAGGTAAGAATTGATATGGAATCAAGGGACTGAATTGCAAAGTATATAAATTTTACATTTTAGAAATGAATTATATCATTACAAGGTATGCAAATGATCAATGTTGAATATGGTGTTATGTTATAAAGATAAAAAGATTATGGGAAAAAAAGTTAAAGCCAGTATGAGCTTTGTGAATGATTACATGTCATTAGGGTTTATTAGGCATTATGTGCCGGTGATTCCAGTCTGTGTGAGCAGCATTGAATAATGGTTAATGTCCCGATGGTGAATACCATACCGATGGCTAAAATCTAGCATTTGTTGCAGATTCTCGACAGCTTATGTGAGCAGCATTGAATAATGGTTAATGTCTCGATTGCCAGCTTGTGTGAGCATAATTTTCCCGTGTATCCAAAAGTTAATTTACTAAAGTAATACGGGTAAAACAAATTAATGAATTGAAAGGAAATAGATTATTATGGCATGGAATATTATTCATGTGAATTGGTAAGTGTAATATGTTATTTAAATGTTTTGATGCTAGTAAGTGTTCATGACTAATCATTTGGTATGGTAGGAAACATGAAACATGGCCAGAAATACTAGGTTGTGTATTTGTTCAATTAGTATGTTTATAAATGACAGGTACGTCATGTTTAAGTTATATTAATTTATTAAGCTGTAAGTAAGCTTAGCTAATTTTGTTTTCTTCCTTATAGATTGTTGAATTTTAGTTGTTGATTAGATCATCTTTGGAAATCATGCTATTCGTCAACTCTTTCGATAGCTATTTACTCATTTTGGCCCAATTATAAGTGACAGTAAATAAGTTTATGGCATTATATATGTATAAGTACTTTGGTTAAATTTTATGCCATCTTAATTTTGAATTATGTATTTGGATGTAAACTTTAAAGGTTGTTTTGGTTGGTCGTGGTGTTTGATAGTAAAAGCATGATATGATGCTTATAATGTATCTTGATGAATGTGTCATTTGTGAAGTTATGTTGTTTTGGTGAATGAATAGACATGAAATGTAGGTATGTTTATACATGAATGATTGATGATTAATGCTTGAATTATGGTGCCAAATGTGGCATGTTGGTTAGGCACTTGGGTTGAATGATTTATTTTGTGTTTTGCTATGTTTTTGGTGTCTTGTAACAGGTTGATCAAGGGTCCATTGCATAACTTGAAGCTTAAGGGAACCTAGGTTGTGTTTGCTTGTTTTGGAAGGCATTTTAGGCACACGCGGATATGTGCCATACATGGGTGTAGGGCATGGCCATATGGTCTATTGAATTTAGGTGCAGGTTGATCCACAAGGCCACAGTTTGTTACACAGCCTGGCAACACAGCCGTGTGACTCTAGGTTACATGGCATCAATCTGTTATACGGTTTGGGGACACAGTTGTGTGATAGCACCACACGGCCTCAGCCTTGTCACACGGCCATAGGACCCCTATTTTTACTTTTTACTTTTTACCTATCTTTTCGTAAAAGTTTCAAATTAGTCTGGATTTGATTTCGAATTGGTTTAAGAGCTTTGTAAGCTCAATTAAGGCTCGATTTTGGTTGTAAATCACAGTATAATGATGTTTTTGAATGCGTGATGTTTTAACTTGCTTTTAATTGGAAATTAAGGATGATAAATGATGTTAATTGTCGTAATACTCTATAGCTTAGGTCCGACGGTTGGACCGAGTATAGGGTATTACACAATAATACTACTATCAAAGCCTTTTTTTTTCCTTGATAGAATTATTATTATCAAAGCCAATCTTATACTTTTTGAGCCAAATGCTTAATTAAAAGAAGGGAAATTATTTGGTACACTACCAATGAAGTTTTTAGACTTCACAAGCAGAGTTGGGGGTTGACAAGTATCCTATAGGAGTATGGTAAAATATTTAAAAAAAGAGACATGTCAAAATTTTAAAATTGCTTGTGAAATAAAACAAGTACACTACTAATGTACCAAATACTAGTCCTTAAAAAGAAGTTAGATCGAAAAGAAAGTAAAAAAGTTTTAATATTGCAAAATTTAATATTTAGGGATAAAGCAACATTTAGTCCCTAAGCTTGACATTTTTTAAATTTGGTCCTTAAACTATTTTACTCGTTAATCCTAAACTTGGCAATTTTTCTCAAATTTTAACACTCTAATATTGTGTCATATCATCACCTAAAAATTATCATTTTATATTAAAAATCCATGTGATGATGTGACACAATCTCAAAGTGCCACATCATCACATGGACCAAAATCAAGAAAATTTAACAAGTTCAAAACTACTGTGAACAAAAAAAAAATTTAGGGGCTAAATTGAAAATTTAACAAATTTCAAGATTAATTGTTGCCTTATCCCATATTTTTGTAAAAAAAATCCTTTTAAAGTAGAAGAAAGCATGGCCACTAGCTTCCCCAAAAACAATTCACCAAATTTTTTTTCTTTGGTTAAAATATGCCTATGGTCTTTGTACTTTTCAAAAATTAAGTATTTAGTCCTTGTTCTTATATTTTCAAGAATTTAATCTTTTTACTTTTTAAATTTCAAAATTTAGGTTCAACTGTTAATATAATTAAAATTTTTTTATTAAATTTAAGCTCATTACAACATTTTTTAATTATATGACTACCAAGAGAGTCCTTTTTTTGTTATTTCAAAATGTCACAGGAACCAATTTAACAAAAATTAATAAGGTTAACAATTGGACTTGAAATCTGAAATTTGAAAAGGAGAGGAACTAATTTCTAAAAACATAAGTATAAGGACTAAATTCCCGTTTTTCAAAAACTACAAGGGCTACAGGCAGATTTTAACCTTTTTCTTTTCTTCTCTCAAATCTCATCCACGTTATCCCGCAAATCACCCGATTAAATCCAAGAGAACACACTAATAATTTTTTTCCAAAATTCCTGCTTTGTGAGCCACTAATTCAGTCAGTGTTGTGTGAGAGATCACCGCAATCGCCTTTTGTTTCATTGTCTTCGTTTCAATCCCTCCTTATCTTCCTCCTCTTTTCCCTCTTATAATTCTTCCCCCTTACCATTTTCTTTTGGTTTCTAGAAAAAAAATACCCAGATTTTTCTTTCATTTCTGAAGTGAATTAACCAAAAAAAAAAAAAAGATGAAGAAAACCATTTTTGACTCTTTTTAATATTGTATATTGAATTATTATCGGTTTTATAGAAAACCCAATATGTTCTTATAGAACAGTTCATTTGTTGTAACTGAAAAACAAAAAGTGAAGAGAAAAAAAAAATTCAATTTTGGATTGAATAAGTCAAAGCCTAGTTCAGGTAATTGAAAATTAGAAGTACCCTTTATTCCAGAAAGATTAATAATCCATCACTAAATGATGAATTTTCATTTTTCTTTTCTTTTACAGCTTTCTCGGTAAACAAACATGGCATCGGTGTTTTTATACCATGTAGTGGGTGATCTAACGGTGGGGAAGCCAGAATTGGAAGAATTTTATGAAACAGAAACGATTGGATCAGCTATAAGAGCAATAAGAGAGTCAACAGAGTGTGGGATAACAGTTTGGAAAAGAAAAACTCATATGGGAATGGCGGAAAATAATGATACGAGACAACAAAGATTTGTGGGTATTTTAACTTCACTTGATGTTGTGTCTTTTTTAGCTAAACCTCAATGTTTGGAAGACCAGGACAAAGCTATGAAAACACTTGTGTCTGATGTTGTTGTCCCTGACAATGCTCTCTTGAAGATTGTTGATCCTGGTATTAGGTTAGCTCATTGCCCCTTTTATGTATATTCGATCTATTTGCTCAAGCATGTGTAGTTTCAAATTATTGTAGACATGCTTGTTATGCTTTGTTTACTAATCTTGTGATGATAATGGATTGATTGTTATGCTTGTGACTGAAATTTTATGTGGATGTAAAGCCCAAGTAAAATGGAGGTCTTTATACTATTAGTCTTTGTGAACATATTGGTTTTTTTATTAAAATTCAGTTGAAAATTGGTCCTTGTACATCGTCATAAAATAAATGCGACACACCTTGTGTAAAAGTAATTGTAAAAGTAAAAATAGATGAAAATTTTATTAAAGGAGTTGACTTTTTGATTTAACATGCTAACTCCTAATTCAATGGCCTCCATAATACTTTTACTTCTCAAATACTTTGCTTGCTGTTAATTTATATGCACTTGTAGGAGAAAGATTTTACGATATCGATCTCTTTTGTCCGGTTTACCTATGATGCAGAGTTGATGAATCTTGTTTAGGGCCATTTTGGTAGCTAGTTTAAGGTTTTGAGCAGTTGTGTTGAATATCTGTAGTAAGGACATATTTCTAGTTTTATTGCAGGCCAGTGCTGTTCTCTAATGGCATTGCTAACTCTTTTGTTGTTGGACTAGATTGATAGATGCATTGGAGATGATGAAACAAGGTGTGAGGCGACTTCTTGTTCTGAAGAGCACGGTATGGAAAGGAATGAGCAAGAGATTCTCGATCCTTTATAATGGCAAGTGGCTCAAAAATGTGGACAACAGTAGTTGCAATAACCTCAGTATTAATGTCAGTGCCCCTTCATCTGCCGCGTCTTCTGCTTCCTCTTCCTCACCATCCACCCCACCCTTCATGCGCAACAAGTTTTGCTGTTTGTCGAGAGAAGACATAATCCGTTTCCTCATTGGTTGCCTCGGTGCTCTAGCGCCACTCCCCTTGTCTTCGATCTCCTCACTTGGAGCTATTAACCACAACTATAGCTCCATTGACGCTTCCCTCCCAGCTGCCGAAGCAACGCAAAAAAATCCGGGTGATCCCAGCGCGTTTGCCATTATGGAGAGCACACCAGATGGTCGGCATAGAATTTTAGGAGAAATCTCAGTCTCTAAACTATGGAAATGTGATTATATAGCCGCCGCATGGGCTTTAGCCAACCTTTCTGCTGGACAATTCATTATGGGGATCGAGGATAATGTGAGTTCGAGATGGCTCACCGATTTCAATAATAATTCCCTAGACAATAGTGTTGAATCAATAAGACCAAGGAAAATCAGTAGTATGAGCAGTGGGTACAGTCCAGTGTCCCCAACTTTCGGAGTTGGTCGGGGCACGTATAGGGGCAGAAGTGCACCCTTGACATGTAAAACCACAAGCTCGTTGGCCGCGGTTATGGCTCAAATGCTATCTCATAGGGCAACCCATGTTTGGGTGACTGAAGGTGAAGATGATGATGATGTTTTAGTAGGGGTGGTGGGTTATGCGGACATTTTGGTTGCGGTCACCTCCAAACCACCTAGTCTCTCCGCCCTCACACCTCGATCTATCATATAGCTTCGCCTGGAAAATCATCATTGAATTCCCAAACCCTACCTCTTTTTACCATTTTCCTTTTTTATTCTATTTTATATATTTATTTATTTATTTATTTATTTTAGTTCCATTGCTGTTCTTGACTTTAGCACCCATGTTTGCGCTCTTATGCAGCACATTTTGCTTTATGAGGTTTAAGAGAGTTACCTGTATTTTTCTAGTTCTATAGTGCCTTTTTCTTAAAGCAAAGATGTCCATAAAGTATATATTATATCTAAGGTTTTCAAAATCGGACGGGTGGTCGAATTAATTAAGTCATCGATCTGGTTTAATAAGTTTGATTATCCATTTGAATTGATTAAATAAATCATTAAAAAAATTCAATTTAACCGACTGGTCAAACCGGTCTTCAGATTAATTCAACCAGTTTAATACCTTTTTATAGATTGATATTCTAGTTGGTTTTCAGTCTAATTTAAACAACCATTATTATAGCTGAGGAAAAAAAATCAAGAAACAGAAAACTGATTCAAATTGATTATGTTTGAATGGTTTTGGTTCATAAGTTAAAAAAATCGAAGTTATTCAAATTAAATTAAGACTTATTTTTTTTAATTCAAAAATTATTTTTTTTAAAAATTAATGAAAATTACTTTGAAACTTACTAAATAATTTCAAAAAGCTATAAACAAGACTATTTTAACAAAATAAATTCTCAAAACCCAAAATTAATATGGAAAAATCGGACCCGAATTCTCACACTAATAATTTGAACCGAACTTTGCCCTAATTACAACGTCAAATAATATAATAGTTAATTGTTTTAACTCCACAAAAGCTTTTAAAGGAATTATCTTATATGTTGTAGAGATTGTCCAATGATCGAACTTGAAACTAGTATTAATTGAAGACTTAAACTAATCAATAAATAATAACAACTCCGATAAAATTAATAAACCTAAAGATAGCTAGACTTACCTATTTAATTAAGTAAATTTGATAGCGTATTATAAATAATTACCACCACACATTTATTCAAATTAGCTTCTAATGTCACATGCGTCACATATGATATTACTCATCTAATATTTTGTTAATTTTTAAATGTTATATTTTTAATTACAGTAATTAGCATAGAATAATATTTCTCATTTGAATTATTAAATATAATTAAAATATATTAATTTTTTAATGTAAATATTATAATAGAAAATTTTAAATAATAATTAAATTATTTTAAACATATTTAACATAAAAATTGTTTTACTTTTATGTAATTAACACAAAGTAGTATTATTCTAAATAATAATTAATTAATATAATTAAGTGATAATTAAGATACTTAGAATTCTATTCAATTAATAACTCTATTTTACATCAATAAAATTAGCACAATTTTTGTTTACATGAAAAAAAATTTAAACTAATAATTATAATTATAATTATAACAACATTTTTTCTATGCTTAAAGTTCTGTTCAAGTAATAACTTTATTTTAAAATTACCACAACTTTTTTTAATTAATAATTGTAATTTAAATTCTAATTGTTTTTTAATTTGTAATTATCACGACTTCTATTAAATTATAATTATTTTAAATGTATAATTATCACAACTTCTATTTTATTTCAACTTTAAATATTATAATTAATTTTAAATTATGAAATTAGTAATATGATGAAAAGTAAAGGGTATTCTCATCAGTTTAAAAAATTTTCCAAACTTGTTCTTTTATATATATTATACATTAAGATTGAGCTGAAAATTAAAGAAAAAAAAAGTTGAACAACATGCAATGAAATATAATAGTAGCGATAGAGAATCCCAACTCTCGATTTAGTAGTCTTAGGCGCTGAACTCAAAAATTTACATCGTGGATTCAAATAACACGGGTAACTCTATTTGTGGCGTGTGAGTTGCTAATAAAGACATTGGTAAGTGACAATACAACTAATACTAACGAATTTGAAAATTTTAAGAAATTCGGTCGAATTAAACTCACACCTAATTTCAACTTCAAATAATATAATAGTTAATTGTTTTAACTGTACAAAAACTTTAAAAAATTATCATTCATAGAGTGAGGTTGTCCAATAATCAAACTTGCAACCAATGTGAACCGAAGACTTGAACAAATTAATAGAAAAATAGACAACACTAATACTACTAATAAACTTTGAAGATATTCAAACTTACCCTTCTAGTTGAATAAAATTTGATAGCATATAAATAACTACCACCCACATTTATTCAAATTAAGATTGAGCCAAGGAAAAAGGAAAGTCCCCCAAAATTATGGGCATTAAGATGGACAACATACAATGTAATATAATAGCAGTGATAGAAAATCCCAGTTCTTGGTCTAGCAACATTGGACGTTCTTCTCAAAAACTTACATCGTGGATTTAAATTATAAGGACAATTCTGTTTGTGACTTGTGAGGTGATAATGATTTGCTTACCAATAGTGATAGTGAAATTAGTGGGTGGCAATGCAGCTAATGGTTCATTCTTGATTGTCTTTGAAGAAATCCTTGAACCAAAATGCAGAAGATTTGGGATGGCGGGTTAGGCCATTTTTGTAGTCAACATATACCAAACCAAAGCGCTTGGTGTAGCCATGAGACCATTCAAAGTTGTCCAATAATGACCATGCACAATATCCCCTCACATCTACTCCATCCCTGTAAATTTCATTAATTTCTCAATGATTTTTCTAGTGTAAATTCAGAGTTCCCCAAACCACATTGGATTTAAAACGAATCTCTATCGGGTCGGGAGCGTTAAAGGTAAAGCCCTCTCAATAAGTGCATAAATCAAGGTTTGAATTAGTGTTCTCACCCTTATGGGAGACGAAGCTACTATCACCTTAATCAACAGCTTATTGATGTTTTTAGGGTTCCCTTGAAGAAATGAACTTATACTTACTTGATTGCTTGAGCAACAGAAGCAAGGTATCCTTTGTAAAACTCAATCCTTTTTTTGTCATCAAGCATTTCATGGAGTGGGACATTTTCATTCATTTCATCATCCATACCTATATTTCAAAAAGCATTCAAGTTATTAATACTAGTTATTTCGGTTAATTCTTATTCAGATTCAAAAATCCAACTCAATTAATTCAAATCTAAATTTAATCTATTTTAATTTGACATGAACTGTCTAATAACTCGAACCCACCCAATTTGAGTCCAAAAATGATTTCAATCAAGTGTTAAACTCGAATGACCCAAAATCAAAACAATCCAAACTCAAAACGATCTAACTCCAAAATGATCTAAAAGTATTAAAACGTGATTTAGTCCGATCATGATTGAGTACTTAACTTCAAACCAATCCCCTAGTCTAAATTGTTGCAAGCCCTTGACAAAGTCCAAGTATGTTTCAAGTCAATTGCATACCATTCTCCATGATATATATTGGTGGGTTGTTGTATGTATGAGATATGTAATTGAGAACCTTCCGCATCCCCCAAGGAACAATATAGAGCCATTCCGATGCAGCCTGCCATAATAGATAATTTAGTTTATGTAATAAAATAGATATTTATAATATGTAAAATATCTTAATAAATAAGATTTGTTTGTGATCAAGTAATTGAGAGTAAGGTTACAAAAGCCCAACAAAATTATCTCCTCTGAGTTCAATTAATTTAGTTAATTCGTACCTTTTCACCGATTATCCGGCCATCTTCCCATTCCACTGTCAAACATATAATCAAAATCATGAGTTAGAGATCATATATCATGCAGGGACGAAGGGAGTGGGCATGCAGGGGCTTGGCCACCTAAAATTGAAATATTCTATTTTAAACCCTCGAAATCTATAGATTAATCTATGATAAAATTTTAGTAAAATTGTAGCATAAAAATTGTGTCGTAGTTGATGATATTACCAATTTTGGCAACCTGTTGTGCTTTCTCAAAATGACCTTCTTCAACACTATCTTCGGCATGTGAAACCAACCTCGACGTATACTGGTTTAACCCAATGAAGTCCGTGGAGCTCTTGAGTAACTCCTTGTCTTCCACTGTGAACTGCGGAAGCTGGTCGCCGAGCCGGTCACGCATGGATTCGGGGTAGTCTCCGAAATACAAGGGGTGCAAGAACCTGTAGTATACTTCATATTCAAAACTAAATTTTTGTAAAACAAAGTAATGAGTGAGTGTGAGGGAAAGGTATACCATCCAAGCTGAAATTCGACCCGTCTTTGTGCAGCACATTGATCTTCGATTTTATCTGAATTAGCTTCGGCCCATTCACAGTCCACCACTAACCCTATCTGTCCCCCTTGCTTATCCTACAAAAAGAAATAGGTGCAACCAACTCTTATAAACTAGAACAAATTCAAATATAACCATTCTTGACATTAAGATTTGGAAAGGACTAAAATAAAATTTTAAAAATTTTGAAAGATTTAACGAGAATTTTAAAAATTTTGATCGCTCTAGTTAAAACTTTAAAAAATTTTAATGGCTTAATAAGAATTGACAAAACTTTTAAAGGGATCTAATTAAAAATTTTAAAAAGTTTGAAAAGTTTACTAAGAAATTCAAATCTTTTTGGGGTAACCAAATTTTTTAAACAGAATTTAAGGGTCTGAAAATTTTTTCAAAAATTTTAGGGACCCTCATTACCATCCGCCTTTGGTTTGCTGGTACAGTATTGAACTCTTAATTTGTTAACCATAGATAAAATAGGAAAAAATACAAATATATATATATATATATATATATATATAATCAGGGGCATATCTAGGGGCGGCTCCACTAAAATAAAAAAATTTTCATTTAGGTCCTTTAAAATTTTAAATTAGTGAAGGTAAAATTTAACTTTGTCCCTAAAAATAATAAAAATTTAATTTAATTATTTAAAAATTATAAAAATATAAACTATTCAAACGGTGAAATTATATTTTTTTATTATCGTAAAAATTACAATTTAATTTCGACCTCTTAAGAGAATTTTCTAACTTTTGTAATTATAAAAATAAGATCAAGATATGAGGAGAGCAGAAAACGTCCACCCGAGGGGTGAATTTAAAGAGGGCTTTGGCTTCCAAAATTAAAAAAATTAAATATAATATTTTTTATAAGTTAATATATAAAAAGTTACACTTTGCCCTAAAAGGAAAAAGAAATTCTATTTAATCCCTCAAAAATGATGAAATAAATATATGATAAAATTTTATGTTGACCTCTCAAAAATTTATAATTCTATTCTGACCTCCACTAATTTTTTTTTTGAATCTGGTCCATCCTATCAAAAGGAAAGTTGATTGTATTGTTTAAAATAGATAGTTTTAAATGCAAAATTGATCCTCAAACTATTCCTTTTTTTCACATAGATACCCGATATTGTACCTTGTACTTGCTATGATATATGGAAACAGCAGCAGCATGTGCCAAAATCATATGGTGTGCAGCCAAATATGTTTCAATTGATGAATTGTGATTTCTCCCGGGGGCAGATCTTCCTGTATCATACCCTCCCACAGCAATATGCAATGGTTCATTTATTGTACCCCAGTTCTTCACCCTATCACCAAAATGTTCAAAGCAAATATCTGCAAATTTTGCAAAGTAGTCCCTACACATTCCCCCCACATTAAAAAAATAAATTAGCTTGTTTAACCTTTTGATAAATGTTGCAAATACCATTATACTTACACAATTTGCTTGTTTAACCACCCTCCTATTGACTCATGGAGATGCAAGGGAAGATCCCAATGGTATAATGTCACAAAGGGCTCAATACCCTTTTCAAGAAGGGCATCAATCACATTGTTGTAAAATGCAATTCCTTCCTCATTAACTTTGGTTCCCAAACCATCTGCCACCATATACGAATACTTTAATATATCGGGATAATTATTTGATACGTTGACAGTAAAATCATGTATGTACCTGGAAAAATACGAGGCCATGATATGGAAAATCTGTAAGCTTTGAACCCTAGCTCGGATATAAGCTCTATATCTTCCTGTATGTTGTGTGACCATTAATTGTGGATTTAGGGAAGATTGAAAATATATTGAGAGCTGATATTAAAGATATAACTCTTGGAATGCAAGCCATCGATTTCCAGTTTGGTTGATTAGTCCGATTCTAATTACATGAATTATTAAAAAGTCATAAAAATTTTAATTACAGTTAATTCAATCAATATTTTTTTCTCGATTTATACCCGTTTGCAGGTTAATCAATTCTTTATCTTATTTTAAATTAATATATCAATCAGTTCTTGATCCGGTATGGTGTCAACTACCTTGTTGAAATGCACCATGGAATGCTTTTGACAACCCTATCTATCTAATATCTGTAATACTAACCATGTACCGGTGATAATGATCCACTGCAACATCAGCATTGCTTCCATCAACGATTTTTCCTAAAAAAATCAAGGAAAATAAGATACCTTTTATATAGATATATATAATATTAAAGATAATTCAAGGTTATTATTATGGGTGAGTATTGTAAGAAATGAGGCTTTTTATCATCTTATTCTGATATACCTTCAATTTGAGAGAAAGCATCCCATATGCTTTTACCTCTGCCACCTTCGTTCACACCTCCTTCAATCTGAAAGAAAGAAAAACCAAAGTAATGGAAGCTAAACTCCATTAGAAATAATATAAAATAATAATTTTTTGTATTACAAGTTCAATTATTTGAGTTTAGGTTATTACATATTCACATCATTTTAAGAAAAAAACCATTTTAGATTATTTGTTTGTTTGATTTGTTTCGAGTTGAACTCATTTTAGCTGATAATAATTTTACTTTTGTATTAATTTGGGTTCGAGTTAGTTGATTTTTTACGATCAAAACCGGAAAATGATAGAAGAAGAGAAGAAAACCTGATAGGAAGAGGTAGAAACACCGAAGACAAAGTGGGGAGGGAAATCAGCTCGACAAACTTGTTTTTTAGTGTTGGAATCATCATGTTCATCGTCTTCCTTCAAAACATGCTTCTTCTTAGCCATGTTTTTTTTTGTTGTTGCTGTTATTGTGGCACTCATTGAGAGAGAGGCACTCTCCCATGCTTATATAATATAAGCCAGGCTAAGATCACTCTACTACTGTTGCTTAACAGTGTTAGAATATAATGACATTCTCCATTTATTTATTTATCGGGTAAATTACACGTCTAGTGTTACTGAATTATTAGTAAACTTACGTTTTAATTATTTAACTTTAAAAAGTTATAAATCGATCATTAAAAGTTCTCATTTTAATGTCTGAAGTTCAATGACATTTTTTTTACTTTTTGAAATTAAGTGACAAAAACGTAAGCTTATAAAAGATTTAATAACATTAAACGATTTTACCCTGAAAAATAGTGACATTGTCTATTTATTTATTAATTTTTTTTATAAAACATCCTTTTAGATATTTAAATATAACTCAAAAGTCTTAGCTTTGTTTATAATTTTATATATAATTAATGAAACAAATAATAGCATATTATGCAAAAATATTTTAAAATAAATTTAAATATATTCATTTTTACCAATATATCATCATCTAATAATTAATATATAATTTTATAAATCGTGAATGCATTAAATATAAACGCACAAAGTTATCCTTATATTGTAATTTGATAATGGGTCTTTAACTAACAAGTGTTGGTGTAACGGTAAAACACATTGCACTTATAAAATTAGAATAAGGTTTGAACTTTGGAGGCAATATTACGAAAAGAGATAACCATGAACCTCAAACATGAATTATATAACAAACATAAAAAATATAAAAAATAATAATAAGAGATCTTTAAGATGTTAAACAAATATCCTAAGTATATATCTTTTATATATAATTAGAATAGGGTTTGAGCTTTGGAGGCAATATTATAATAATAAGAGATCTTTAAGATGTTAAACAAATATCCTAAGTATATATCTTTTATATAACAGACACAATAACAACAACAACAAAAAAAGCCATGTTCTATTATTCATAGATAAGTTAAACCTTTTTTTTTTTTTTTTTTTTTGTAAATTATGAAAGCATATTTTAAAGTATCTCATAAGTATGTTTGCTTTGATATGCCATTGGTGCATATATAGAAGACGACTTTGATTTTTTTTTTTTTATTATTAAGTGGGCTCTTCTCCTTCAAAAGTGATGTTTTGAAGGGGAAAAAAAAAAGAAAGAAAGTGAAGGAATTTTCTTTTTCAAGCTCTAGCATCTAATTCTTATTCTCTTTTAACCCAGCTTTGCATCTATAAATGTTTTGCATTAGCTGTTTAGATTCTTTAAATGGAAGAATAAATATCTAAAATAATTTTGCTTGGAATCTTGGAATAGTTGAATGTTGCACAATGTGATGAACGTGGGAACTTTTGTATGTATATTTCTACTACAACTACCATAAATGTCTTTATCCTGGAAGTTGGATTACATTTTGTTTTCTTTATTCAAAAAAATGAGATAAATTAGTTTATTTACGTTAGATCAAATAGTAATCCAGTCCTTCTGTTAAAAAATTCATCTATTTTCACTGTTAAAAAACTAATTCATGTACATAAGCATGAGATACACATGACATACCACATATTACTATTTGGTTGTTTTATTAGTCATGCTAGTTTTTAATCGTAGAAATAGATGAAAATTTTCATGTACGTAAGTATGAGATACACATGACATACTACATGTTACTATTTGGTTGTTTTATTAGTCATGCTAGTTTTTAAAAATAGAAATAGATGAAATTTTTAACGAAAATGACTCATTAGCTCTTTAATGTAATGTACAATGACTAATTTGCCCCTTTTTAGTAGAAAAAACAAAATACAATTTGACACCTAGTAAAGGGTCCTCTATGACATTTTACCAAACATTTTATACCTTTTATAAAAGTTGTCCTCAAATGTAGGAGAAAGCTCAATTTGATCTTTAGGGAGCTTTGTTTGATGACAGCTAACCTTAAGCATCTATGCTAATATTAAGTGCTTGGTTAAGTTTGGGGTGGTAAGTTAAGTGAATTAAAATGTCATTAAATTAATAAAAAAATTATATTTTATCCACGCATTTATATAAATAAAGGCCATTTTCATGATGTCTTCCAAATATAGCATTGTAAGTTGAGGGATGGTTAACTACTAAGAATTCCACCATTTCAATTGTTTTGTGCTGCCCATCATCCAGCATATCTAGCAGAACAATTGATTCTTTTACCTTTATACGTTGGTTAGTGAACTTATAAGGTAAGGCTTACCTTTTTTAGTGTGAATCATTTAATATCATCTGCCAGAATGTTTGTCAATGAAAACCTATCACTATCACTTCTGTTACGGGCTGGCTAAGCTACATATTGTCTATCGCATCTTTTAAACGGACACAACCCTCAGCTCCATGACTAGGGGCATTCTAAAATTTTCATCTATGTTTCGACTGACGTCTAACATGAATAGGTTTCATTTGCGAGGGTGCTTCTAATATTCATTAGCTTTTTATTTGACTAAGAATGTAAGCTGGCAAAGTAGGAAGAGGGTTGTAAGTCTTAAACCTGTTATAAAGGGCTTTGTCAATTTGTCTTCGCTGAGGATGTTGCTATGTTTCTTCTCTCATTAGCCTCCACCGTTGTGGAGAATTGATGGGGCTAGAAAAGTACCCCCCCCCCCCCCGGCAAATGTATGCTTGCATTGTGGTTTCTTCTGTGGTGGTCATGTAGTGGCAGGTGTCCTTTATGTGGACTACCGTAATTTCTCTGCGCAGGTTCAACATATGACTTGTATATTTGGGTATTGACCCCTTGAATTTCCTCAATTTCAGCAAATCTATGTGCCTTTTCATACAAGGATAGCAACTTATCCAGCGGGTCATTTATCAACGGGTACCCTCAAGTAGTCATGACCTACCACTGCAATGAATGTTTGATTGCACCTTTAGACTTCATGGTTGCGGAGCTAAACCTACTAAACTCCTTTAGAGGTTCGCCTTCTTTCTACTTGATAGAGAAAAGGTGCGTCAAACTCTGATTTAGTGTCTTGTTGACAAAAAATCTAATCACGAATAGATTCGGTAACTGATCAAAAGAATGGATGGATCCCTTTGGTAGCGACAAATACCAAGCTCTTGCAACGTCTTTTAGTGTCATTGAAAAGGCACCACACTTCACTACATCAAAGGGGTTTATATGTTCACGTGATTATTGCAATATGTCAAGTGGCCTTTAGGGTCACCCTATCCATTAGACATCACCTTAAGTAGCTTGATGCTGAGATGTGCTGATATAAAATTAAATAAAGATTAAATCTAAATTTTCCAATGCAATATACTTGTGAGAGCACTTCATTTTTGTTCGTTAAGGATATATTTTAAGTATAAATATTGTAAAAATAAACTTTTTTGGTTTACATCTAAATTTTTAAGGAAAAGTTTTAGAGGAGAGTGATCATGTTTAGAGTATATGTGTGAGGTTGCTATTTGACAAATGAGTAAAACTTAACTCACAACTTATACTTGATGAAGTCTAGTATATTGATGATTTGGGCAAGGCTCGCCAAGCATAGGAAGATTCTAAATTGCATAAACAAGTTCTTGATGTTCATCTTTATTTTACCTGAAGTAGTTACTTAGAACAGTTGCAACTTATCTTATATTTAGACTTGTATCTACCTTGCAAAAATCAACCAACTTTCAAGTTGGGTTATCCGTCTAAGTTCAAATGTTTACCTAAAATATGGAGAGTTTAGATAAAAATATAAATCCCAAAAAATGGGCTTAGATAAAAAATTAGGCCTATTTAAATTATGGCCCAAACTTAGGCTTCAAATTTCAAGGCTCAAACTTAGCTCGACCTAACCAATTTTATATATTTGTAATATATTTTCATTTTATTTTTATATATTATATAATTTATATCACATAAAATTAAATATATAATAATATAATACCATGTAAACATTAAAAATCATGTTAATTAGTTGTCAAATTTTAAAATTTTAATAAAAGAATTATATATTTTTTAAAAAATAATATTGGTAGGGCTAAAATGAGATTGTATTAGTAATTTACAAATGTAAACGAATTTAGATAAAATTTTATGATATTTCGAATTAAATTAAATTTAAACATATATAAAATATACTAATATTATACATAAACCCGAACCAAACCTATCCAACCCCCTAAGAGATAATGAAAAATATGAGCTTCCTAATAGAGAACGAAAGATGATTTGATGATGCCTTATCTCCTAAGTTGGATATTGGTTTATAAGACAAATTAAAAATTGGGCTTGGGTGTGCGGTCTTAGGGTATTAGCTATTGGATAATTCATTGGACTAAATAAGCCCATCTTTATTGATTATTGGGTTTAATTGGGTTCAACCCAAATACAGCAAAAAAGCAAAATATTCTATTTTGTTGGGTTTTTTTTTTTATTTTAAGTATTTACGAGTTATGTATTTTTTTTTATTCTTTATGTCTATTTTACGAATTTATGTTTTGGGTTTGCAGTTTTCTCTCTCAAGTGATTTCTTTAATTTTCTTATTATGTATAAAATGGTTGAATCAATCGATTCCCATTCAACCGATGGTCTAGTTGGATTTATGGTTCCATATTATATGTATATACTTGAACTTAACAATTTATATTAACTTGGTATTTAAATTATTTTTTTGGACCTAACTAGTACCTAAAATTTAGAAATCGTAAGTTAACATGGTAATTTTTTTAGGTATCTGACTAACACTGTTAAAATACGATGATGTGGCTCTGACGACTAATAGAATTGTGATACATGGCAAAAATAAAATAAAATAATTTTTTTATTTTTCATCACGTGTCCAAATGTGAGGCTATCGCATGTCATCATGTAATTGATTGTCAGTGCCACATCAACGCCTCGTTAGTATATTTTAACAATATTAGTTAGGTACCTACAAAAATACTAAGTTAGCTTACGATTTTCAAATTTAGATACTAACTAGGTCACAAAAATATTTAATTACCAAGTATAAATATTTTTATATATTAACTAAAGAAAAAAATAGTGACACAAATGTGTTGAAAAAAGTTATTTAATAATTAAATTTGAGTGTAATTATTTATAATTATATATGTGTTATATTTGATTAACTATTATAATTAATGAGTTTCATTAAATTGAGTGTAATTGAATCGCTCTAATTATATTTTTTTTAATTCATAGTGAGGGTGAAAATTGAAAAATAATGCGAGTAACTATAAATCTACACTCAAATCTAATTATTTTATGATTTTTAGTCACTCGTTTATGATTATATAACTAGTGTGATTATCTTAATTCTCACCTGTGTAATTGGATATTCAAATTACACTCAATTCAATGAAGATAGGGGAATTGGTGATGGTACAAGGTTGAAGTATGACATGATTGGTGAGTGGGAGAAGCGCCTCTTTCCCGGATTATGGGAGATGCCGTTGAGCAGTCCTCCTCCTTGATGGTGTCTGATATTATTTCAAATACTACTTCGGCCAATTGAAACATTGCTTTCGAGATTTCTTTTCCCTTCCTTTCTCACAATGGTTAAAGCAATATCGTTGTTCGACAATGACGTCGTCTTACTTGCTTCCGTGGGGTGCTGTTTTCAGCATGGTTTTATGGAGCCTTTGGAAGTGCCGGCATGGAAGGATGTTCAAGGGAGAATCCACCACCCCAAAGAAAAATCATGGCTAGCAGACATATCATTTCATGCAAGCAAACAAGAATCATCGAAAATATCGACATTTTATTATAATATTTAGGACTCCCAACAACTATCAACAATTATTAACCCCTTTGTTCTATTCATAAATTAATAAATAAATAACTTTCTTTGTTTTTTCCACCACTCAATCTTTCTCATTTCCTTTACTATCTTTTTGACATAATATTAAAATTATTTATAGTCCTTTCTCAATTCATAAATAGAAGGATAATGTATTTCAACGTACTCGAATCTACATCTTTCTACATTGATAATAATACTCATACCAATCGAACTAATATTCAATCGATTTATTTAAACGAATTTTTGCATTGCCAATAAAAAAAAATTTCTTTTTAATATTAATTTATTTTTTATGTACTGTGTAAATTTATTCATAACTTTTATTTTATATTTTTAATTTAATTCAATATCAAAAGGCATTGACTTCAACTACAATTATTCGTACATTAGAATTCTCATTTATAATGGTAGGTTCCACATGATCTTTTGTTGGATTCTATTATACTTAAAGTTTTTGATTGATTAATTGTAGTATAATATTTTATAAAAAAATCTACTAAAATAGTTAAACACACTCAAATTTGAAAGTTTAATTTTTTATTTAATTATTTTTATGAATTTATTTAATTTTTATAATATTTTATTAATAACTTGATTATAAAATTAAACTGGGTTGATGCGTCAGCATGTAATAGTTGACAAATATTTTAGAATTAATTTAGAACTTATTATTATTAAAATTAGTTTAAAACTTTAATTTTATTTATTATTTTTTTTATAAAAGAGGGAGGAACAACCCTTAACAACACAAGGCTATCTAATCCTAAATAATATGCTAACATACTTCTCTTATTCGAACTGAGGTTTAAAACCAAATTTCTCTTTAGGAGGATAGATGAAACGATTCAAATGAAATTTAACGTAGAATTCGAGAGATCCAAACATTCTAAGGAAGACCACCACAGCTCCTCTTTTCTCAATAATCCAAACATCCAACAGCTATCTCTCAAGCATAAATGGAAAAATAAAATAGAGCACCTAACAATATATGTTCACGTACCAAGACGGAGGGATATCGATGACATCTTGTGGAGGTTGATCGAACAAACGCACATCCCCATTACGGACAAACTAGACTTCACCAACCAATCAGCTACGAATTTTCTTTCCTTTGAAACATGAACCAAGCTCCAACAACAATCCCTACGCAATGCTCGTTGTATAGCGTCAATGAAGTAGAACTCCGGATGTCGGTTTTTAACACCATTCAGAACAATCTCTGCAGCCGTCGATGAATCCGATTCAATGATAATATTTGGAATACCCTTCCTCCATGCAGTCCCAGTCCCATGGAAAATTCCCCACAACTCGGCAACAGTAATACTACAAAATTCCCACAAAATGCGGAGAATCCGACTACCCAATTCCTATACCAATCAGGAATGACGCCTCCAGAACCTGCTCTCGCCCATGACTGATCCCAACTCCCATCCACGTTTAGTTTAAAATAGTCACTTCCCGGCTTTTCCCAATGAACCAAAATACTCCGTGGCAAACGGGAACAACTATCTATATCACCAAAGCCATCTCGAGATTCAGACAGGAGCTCTCCAGAGAAGACTCTAGCACTTCTCCAGTTCCAACTGAGCCAACACACTGTGGAGGCCAACTCCAGTCACCAAATCTAACATTCTTCCAAGTGATTAGATGATAATGCCATCAATCATCAAACATAACCTTAAAGAACTGGGATGCCACAGCCGGACTCAATAACCTGGTCCAAACATCCTTCACCGAGGGGCAAGTCTGAAGAATATGATCCCTACTCTCCCTTACCTGCCAACATAAGCTACAGCTTGGGTCATTAGCTAAATTACGAGCCACACGATTCTCATTCCACATAAGTCCATCCTTCCATGCCAGCGAAACCCTATTTTATATATACTAAACAAGAAGAATAAATAAGGCCTTTGATAAAAATAAATAAATGTTATATTTATTTTAATTCCTAAATAATTTAAATTTAATTATAATATGATATGATTAATAGTGAAGTATATACTATAATATAATAATTAAATTAAATTAAAATGTTATATAATGTAATTAAATTAAGTTAATAATGAGTCCCATAATTACAGGCTAATAATTAAAGAAATATTTTAGTACCCAAAGATATATTTTAGAACTCAATATTTTTATATATGTTCCCATTTTCTTTTATATAATATATATTTTGTTAAAAAATATATATGATATATGATTTTATATAATTTAATAATTTATTTTATAATTTCATAATTCAAATAATTAATTAAAAATATCACAAAAAACCTTTCAATAAAAGAAAACCAAAAAAGTTTGATTAAAAAAATTTATATTAGTAATTTAGCATGATGAGTTATTTTTAAGAAAATCTAGGTGAATATTTTAACTTAAATAGTTATGATATTAGCAGGAATAAAACCAATATATATTTTTAAGGTCGAAATTAAATTATATATTTTTGTTAGGACTAAAAGTATAATTTTATCATTTTATTAATTTATATATTTATATATTTATAATTTTTTAATAAATTAAATCAAAATTTCATCATTTGAGCGGTTAAAGTGTAATTTATCATGCATTAACTTAATTTTATAAAAACTAAAAGCCTCGTAGGAGTTTCCATTTTAAGGGGCCAAGGCCTTACTAGTCCTTGACGATGCTCTCGGATATTAGTTGTTTGTACTAACCAATCTCAGTTCATGTCCTATCCTATATAAATCGACATAAGTTTTCAGTTCAAATTTATTTTGAGTTAAATTATATTATATGTGAATTTTGTCCATATTTATTTTGATTTAAGTCGAAAAATATTTCGACTATAAATCCAATCACATTTTGTAATATTGATTCTACTTGTAATTTTTGAATATATTAATTGTAATTATTACACTTATAATTTATTTAAAAATATAAAATTAAATTATTCCAAATTAAAATATAAAATTAAGTCTCGAATAAATAATTAAAGCTAGACGTTAACTATTTTTTGATCAACCACCCAATTTTGGTGCTTTCATTTTAATAATCCAATCATTAAATTTCTAACGATGGTTGAGTGTATAGGCAACATCATATTTATAATTTCATTTTGACCACCCAAATTCTAGGACACTTATATTTTGGTCATCCAAAAAAATATTATTTTTTAAAAAAATTAAGAATTAAAGTAAAAAAACCAGTAAAAATTAAAATAATGCACTAAAAAGTTATCAAATCATACTTGTTTATCCCTTCGTCGAAGGTTTTATTTTTTTCAATATTGAAATTTTAAATTTCAAAAAACTAAATTAATTAAATAATTTATTGAAAAAAATTTATCCTTTAATTGTGTCAATCGGGTTGTTACTATAATATTAGAATTAGTTAATTTAATTTCCTTATAAAATTTAAAACTTTATTTTATGTTTCCAAATAATTCATAATGAAATCAACTCAATTAATTAATATTTAATAATTATCTACGAAACTTAAATTTATTTTTTATTAGATGATCTTGAATATTCTATGTTAAGCTAAAAGTAAAAAAAAAAATATTACAATTAATTAAATTAATTAATTTCAATGTTATAGTAACAAATCGATTGACATTATCAAGGGATAAAAATTTTCAACAATTTTTTAATTGATTTTGATGTTTTGAAATTTAAATTTTCTATATTGAAAAAAATTAGAATTTTACGCGATGGGATAAACAAGCACAATTTGATAACTTTTAATGCATTCTTTTAGTTTTTACCACTTTTTCACCTTAATCCTTAAATTTTTTACCCCGATCAGTACTTAAAAAAGATACTATTTTGAGTAACCAAAATGAAAGCATAAACATTATGTGGCGTGTACAGTCAATCGTTTGGGTGACTAAAATGAAAGCATTCTAAAAGTTAAGTGATGAAATTCTAAATATTTCATTGTGAGTGATCAAAATGAAAACGCCTTAAAATTAGGTGACCAACTGAAGAATTTACCCACTTCATTTTCTTGTTTTATTTCCCCAAGAAAAGTTACCCCACCACGTCATTGGTGGATTCCTTATAAGTAAACGGTAGTCTCTTGTGTCGAAGGAACAAAATCACAAAGAAATTTCAAGAAACTGCTCTCTCTGTCTTAACGCTATAATCATAGAAGGAAAATGGGTTTGAAGGTTTGATTTCCTTTCTGTTCTTTTCTTTTTTTCCATTTTAACTCCATTCATAATCTAATTTATTGTTTATTTTCTGGGTTTTTTTCTCCTGTTTGTATGTTTTGGTGATTTATTCGTTCAATCGAAACTTTTTGATTAATTTGTTTATTTTGATCGATCTTATGATTCTTTGTTCTGTCTCATTAATTGCTTCCTTTTGATTTTCTTAACAAAAATGTTAATTAATGTTAAAAAATTTGATCTGAAGTAGATTACTCCCATATCTGGAAATGTATTTCAATTGATTCCACTGAATTTTTAATCCACAAATCTATGGATCTTGTTGAGCATTCTCGATTTTTGTCGAGAAAAGTTTGTGGAGTGTTGTCTGTTGAGAGCGGCTATCCCTCAACACGTCTGGAGTTGTCTTTGGGGTTTTGTCTCCTAGCTCTGCCATACAACGCAGACGACGCTTTATAGACTTCTTTTGGCTAGAGTCGGGAGACAAAATCCTCTCGGAGCAATTCCGAACGTGGCGGATGACACTTTGTAGACCTCTCTCGATAAAATCGAGAATCCTCAATCAGATCTCTCTTTGCTTTGTACAAAGCTTAAATCTTGCTTGAAACATCTCTTATTTCTACTACTCTTAGTACTAGTACTCACACTCTGCTTATATTTGTGTTCCATAAAAACAAAATCAAACAAGATTTGACTTAGAAGCTTCGCGGATTTGGACCCGATTACTAAACAAAAACATTGTGGTTTTCCTTTTAGCTATCATTTCACTTCAATCTCCATCAAATTTTGATGTTTTAGTACGATAATCTTGTACCTTGATTGTTGACTGTATAGGAGGAATTCGAGGAGTATGCGGAGAAAGCTAAGACCCTTCCCGAGAACACTACCAACGACGACAAGCTCATTCTCTATGGACTCTACAAGCAAGCGACTGTTGGACCAGTGAACACCAGTTAGTATACACACATATACATATATATATATATAGATATAGTCACCATGTAATAAAGGGACTAATTGGTTTTATCATTTTGCTGTTCAAAGGCCGTCCTGGAATGTTCAACATGAAGGAAAAGTACAAGTGGGATGCATGGAAGGCTGTTGAAGGTAAGCTTATATTCGAATCAATACTCGATTATTGTTTCGTTTCCTTTGAAAATCCATTAATGAACCAGAATTGGGTTTTCGGTTTTTGATAGGGAAATCGAAGGAGGAAGCAATGAACGATTATATCACAAAGGTAAAACAGCTGCAAGAGGCTGCTGCTGCATCTTCTTGATGTGTGTGTGAGAATAGAAAATGGTGTAATTTTCAAGCCCCTTGATACCTATGGGTTTGAAAAGGTCTAAAACTATGAATAAGCAGTGTACTATGTTTTATTGCTATTAAGTTATATTAATGAATTATGGTTTATTTAAAGTTAGATGTGTAAGTTTTTATTGTACTTATAGTATGAATGTGTTCAAACTATTTGATGTTTATGGTGTCTTGTGCTAATAGAAAACTACCTAAATACCTAAATTTAGTATAAGCCAATGCAATGGTGTAAGTTTCGAGCCTAAGACCGTTTGTATTTTCGTATGTTGGTGCAAGTTCCGAGTCTAAGACTGCACGTATTTTGTATAAGTTTTTCGAGTCTAAGACTGCACGTATTCTCGATTAGGGATGTCAAATGTTGGTTGATGGTTATCTGTTTTTGTTGTTTAGCTAATAACAGTTCTGAAATCAAGTATTCATGAAAGTAGTATGGATTGGTGGTGGGAAGATGGAGTTTGGTCGATTTCCAGTTGTTAAGATTTTTTTCCGTTTATTTAATAATTTTGTTTTGGTAAGTTACTCACTTGGTTTTATTTTGGTCATTTAAAAAGAAATTTTGCAATTTTATCATCTAGCTTTTAGAGTGTTTTTATTTTAGTCATTCAAGCGTTAAATCTCTAATAACGTTAAATTAATTTTAATATTATAATGTAAACATTAGACTATAAATCGAATTTGACATTGTAAAAAAAAAAAATTAGTCATCAAAATAAAAACATTCTGAAAATTGAATGATTGATAGGTCCTTTGTTTTTTATTCTTAAGCTTATAAAAATTTTATGTACATGTTTTATCTTGTAGGAACATATAATATTTAGTGGTGTTAATTTTTAACATTAAGATTATTGGGAAATTTGAATGATTGTATTTTGTACCATTTACTCAAAAAATAATCAAATTAGTCTTTGTATATTAGATCAAAGAGTAAATTGATCCTTTTTGTTAAAAATTTTATCAATTTTTACTATTAAAAATTGGCAAGGCTGGTGAAAGAACCGAATAGTTATACTTTGCCTACCACGTGTATCTTATGTTGACATACATGAACTGGTTTTTAATAGTAAAAATGGATGAAATTTTTAACTGAATAATTAATTTGTTCTTTGGTTTAATATATAATTCACCTTTTTTTATGTATAATACTTTTACCCACATATTTAATTTACAAATATAATTACATTCAAATTTAATGACGGAATCACTTTTCAAACATTCACTTAGTGTGATTATGTAGTTAGAATTAGGTGGTCGAAAAAGGCAACTCTAATATTCTCAAGATGATGCCAATGTATATATATCTACAGTGATTGGAGCATAAGCATCAAGGACCATGCCCTGAGTGTGATTATGTTCTATCAGTAGTGATTGTACCGTGGAGAATCTAAAAGCTATGGTGCTCCACATTCAAAGAACCCCAACAATTTTAGTGCAACACAACATAATTGATCAAAAGATCCTCATATTCCATTATCACCCAACATTGTTCTCTATATTTTCAACAAACACAAATATTCCTTTCGTGTTGTGAATGAAAATGTGAGAGTAATTTTTTAGGGTAAACTGAGATAAAAATGATAGTTTAGATATCAAAATGAGATAAAAAATTAAAATAAAAATTAAATTATAACTTAAACTTATCGATAAAGTAGAACGGATCTTGAAATCAGCTTGGGTGAACTTGAAAATTATCAAAAATTTATACAAACAAACTTCGTATAAAAAATTTGAAGAGAAATGAAAAGTTTTATATGTTATTCTTCTCTTAAAAGTCTTCACTACTTTAGGTTAAAGAGAGAAAAGAAAAAGAAAATCGAAACTAAAAGTGAGAAATCACAAACTTTGAATTTTGTTCATTTCTTTTCATTTTTTCCAAGATTCTTTTTTTAAAGTTTGAACTTGTTTTCAAATATATAAAATTTTAGGAAGTTGTTTTCCTTTTTTTTTTTTTCTCTCTTTTTGAAAGGTTCCAAAATATTTTTAATATAAAAATGGCTTTTAGAATAATTTCTCATAATATTATGGCATTATTTATAAATCAGAATTTTGGATGATAACTGTCCTTATCTTTTTTACTTTTAAATTGATTTAAAACGAACTATTATCACCCTTGTTGATACACGATATTAATAGAGGAAGCCCCCCTCTTAAATGGAGTGCCTAAGGTTACTTGAATCATGAGTCTTTTGGGTTGGATAATCGGGTCGAATTCCAAGACGAATTATTATATATTTTATTATAATTGTATAACAACCCTTAATCAGTATCTTTATTTATTAAGATATATTATAAAATATTTCAACATGATTATTAATAGGACATGCGTCAAGTTGATAAAATTTCAAAACATGTCAAATTAAAATATATGAGGTGGACAAAAATGTTAACATAATCAATTCTAAGAGTTCCAAACTGAAAAAATAGGAAACTGTAATTTTTAATTTTTTAAATTACAAAAATAAATTTCAAACTTTTCCAATTTGAGGGTTTTTTTTTTCTTTTCCTAGTAAATTTATAACAATTCAATAATGTAAGTGGATGCAATTTGTGTAAAAAGATTTAATGCATGGAAAAGATAAGGTATAGTGTCAAATTTAGTCCTCAACGTTTATATTTATTGTCAATTTAGCTATTATTATTTTTAATTAAATTTGACCCTTAATCTTTAAAAAAAAAAAAGTCAATTTGGCCATAAAGCTTTCAAAAAGAGTTAAATTGTTGTTGTTTTTAATAGAAATATTGACTAAAACGTTAAATTTTTAAACATGGTAGCTCGAATGATAATCCACATGTATTTCACGCTAATTTGTATGAACTTTTTATATTTTTTTAATTTTAAATATTTTTATTTTTATATTTTTAAAATTATTTGTTGACATGGCATATAAGACAAATAATGTTATGTCAATATAAAAGTACATGTGGAGTGCCACGTGGGTTGCCACACTATCATCATTAAAAAATTTAATGTTTTAGTCAACATTTTCGTTAAAAAAAAAACAATTTGCCTCTTTTTTGAAAAGTTAAGAGTCAAATTTAACTAAAAAAAATAACAATGGTCAAATTACCAATAGATACAAAAGTTGAAGGTCAAATTTAATATTGTACCAAAAATGAAAAACTTGACATTTTCTTAAGTCAACTTGAGGGTTAAAAAAATCGACCTTCAATGTATCAAATAATTACACATTATATACATCTTTCTATATATTTTATATATTAAAGTTATTGTGAATATATTAATCTATTTGTATTATGCACAGATGAAATCAAAATTTTTTTACGAGCTAAATTGGTATATAAATTTTTGAAATATCAAAATATAAATTTTATTATGTATTAATTTATAATTTCATCATTTTTTAAAGGATTAAATAAAAAAATTATTTTTAAAAATCAAAGCATAATTTTATCATATATTAATTTATAATTTGATCATTTATAAAAGATTAAAATTACAAATTTTCATTTAGAGGACCAAAGCTCCTATTTGCCCTTGTATTCGCCCCTCATTACACATACTAAACAATTATATATACCTAAATTATGTTTATGATTAATTTATAAATATACAACAATATGATATTAAATCGAAAACTCATTAATAAAAATAAAATAAGATGAACAGTATGAAACATGTGGAGTTACACATATATATCCAACATCCATGAACGTGAATATTTTCAACATCAATGCAAACAAAAAATAGAGAGATGGATAAGACAAGACAATATTCATATAACTGTCTCGGTTCATTACCATCCTTATTAAATGTTGGAAATAAACATGGTAACAATGTGAATGGATGAGACAATTCATGTAATTGCTCTCGTTCTGTTTCATTACCATCCTTATGTAAGAATCTAACTTTGAAATAACCACAAGAATAAAAGTAAATCAAAGAGTTTCTACTATAAATAACATAATAGCAATAGAAAAAGAGTACATAATTTATTCATAGTAATGAAAACCCCAAGTAACAAACAAGGGCTTGAAATTACACCATTTTCATTGGTCATACACACACACATCAAGAACTTCCAGCAGCCTCAAACAGTTGTTTTACTTTGGTGATATAATCCCCCATTGCTTCCTCCTTTGATTTCCCTATCAAAATGCCAAAAAAACCCAAATTCAAAACATAGTTTTAGTTCATAAATTGCTATCTGATAGTCACATTAAAGCCCCCAATTAAATTCAAAGTCGAAACTGATTCAAACCCCTAAACAAGAAATAAAGCTCCTCTAAAGTTGCTTTCTTTCTCCACAAGATTCCAACACAATGTTCGTAAAAATATCATGGAGGTCCCTATATGAGAAGTCAAATTGCATTTTGTCCTTTCTACTAAAAAAGAGGAAATTAATCCTTATAAGTTAAATCAAAGAACAAACCAGTCATTTGTATCAAAAATTTCATCCTTAAAAAATAGTGTGGCTGGCTGATGAAATAACTCGACAATGACATATGACGTGCCACATGTACCTCATGTTAATGTATATGGACCAGTTTTTAATCATAGAAATGGATGGAATTTTTAAAAAAATGATCAATTTACCTATTTTTGAGTAAAAAAGACAAAATACAATCTAACTCTTAGTACAGGAACCTCCATGGTACTTTTACCCCTACAATATACCTTACTTAAAAGGACATCGGATTGAACAACTAGATATTACATACCTTCAACAGCCTTCCATGCATCCCACTTGTACTTTTCCCTCATGTTGAACATTCCAGGACGGTCTTTTTTATAGACAACAACACAAAACACCATGAATCCCTTTACTATATAGTGACTAAAAGAATATGATTAAATGAGTTATATATATGTACTAACCGGTATTCACTGGTCCAACAGTAGCTTGCTTGTACAGTCCATAGAGAATGAGCATGTCATCATTCGAAGGGGCGGCCGGGAGGGTCTTAACTTTCTCGGCATGCTCCTCGAATTCCTCCTACAGTCAACAACAATCAAATTGATTAGATTGAAGTGAAACAAAAACATACATGCAGTGATCTAATTATGGTTTTAATCTCTTCATTATACTGAAATTCGAGATTTATAATTAGCAAATCTGAACTGATAACACCCTTACTAGCTGTAGATCACATTCAATCAATAACAAATTTACATACACTTAATAGAAGAGGCTAAAACAGTAAAACCATAACCATATATAATTAGATCATATGTAGTTAGACATTTGGATTTAGGGGTTAGTTTAGAAATTCAAAAATCCCCAATTAGACGTATCACTAGATTCAAGTTGATTGGCGTTAGATCTAGGATCCGATATCCGTAATTGTAATTCATTCACAAAAAAATTCCAGATCTAAAGGTAATCTACTTCAATTGACTTCATATTAAACCTAAAATCCCCCCCCCCCAAAAAAAATGCAGATGCAGTTCTTTGGGGTGAATGAATGAATAGATCATCGGAACAGAAAACCAGAAACACAAGTAAACTAATTAATTAGATTAGATTAGATTATGAATGAAAGTGAAAGGAAAAAGGAAAGAAAATCAGACCTTCAAACCCATAATTTTGTGAGCGATGGATTAAAAGATGGGTGAAACTATGGGAAAGAGAGAGAGAGAACAGCAGCTTCTTGGTTTCAGTGTGTTTCAATGGATCCAAACTAACATGTTATTTATAACTGTAAACCACTGCCCATTAAGACGTGGTGGGTAGACTTTGAAATTAAGTGTACGTATACAATTTATTACTATATGAAATTATTATTCGATATGAATGTTAAAAGATGGATTGAGTATAACTCGATTAATATTGATATTATTATTATTAGTATAAAAAAATAGAGGATCGAGTACGCTAAAGATATGAATAATTTTAAGCATTCTATCAACATTAGGAGTAGAGATAAAATAACAATGATTAGATTCGTGCCAAACAGGTGTAAAATAATTAATGTGACAAATTTATAAAAAATTAAAATTAAACGTGTTCTTAGATTAAGGTTAAAATATGTTATGGGCTTTTGTACTTTTCAGAAATTTGAAATTTAATTTCTATAATTGTATTTTGAGGAATATAGTTCCTCTAATTTTCAATTTTCAAAATTTAAATATTATTGTTTCATTTTAGTTCTATTTTTTATCGTAGAAATAATTTATCGATATCTTTTTATTTTCCTCAATTTAGATACTTGAACCTCTTTTAGAGTATTATCATTAGTTATTTGTTGATCTTCTTCATTAGTACTTGTCTCTATAATACAACTATCTTGAGTGTTTACTCATTTTCTTTTACTAGCAATTTTACCTCTGGAAGAAACTGGTTTACTATGCTTTAGGCGAGACTTACTTTCATTTGCACTAACTAATTGACTTTGATTCGATTTGGAGCATTTTTAGTTGGTATATGAGATTAAAAGTATCTGATAATTTATTTACAATATTTTACTAAAATAGGAAATGTTTAGTTCTTGATTAAAATTCAATTACAATGGAAAGAATGTATGATAACTTATTAGTCTGATGCATGCAAGTGCTGCAACATGTAAAACAACGTATCCCCAGGTTGAAACATAAAGCTTTGTCCTCATAAGTTATGGTCTAGCAATTAATTGAAGGTGTTTAACGAATTATTCTGCTAAACCATTTTGAATATGAACATGAGCAACAAGCCTTTCAATTATTATTCCAATAGACACACAATATTCGTTAAAAGCTTAAGATACAAGCCCACCGGCATTATCAAGACAAAATTATTTAGATTGCATAAAATTTGATTATTTGTATAAATAATCTCGCAAATGTCAAGTTATAAGTTTATAATAAACACGCATGGGGCCATCTTGTCAATGAATTTATCAAAACTAGAAAATACTTAAATGATCCACATGATAAGTTAATAGCCCAACATATATAAACTTAAATGCATTTCAGAAATGCAAATGATTCCAAATCAATTTTAACCAATATTAGTGTAGTAATTAATTTACCTTGAAAACAAGCAACACATGAAAATTCTAGTTGAAAAATCGTTTGATTCTTCATGTGATTTCTCAATTATTAGTTAAATAATAAATAGATTTGGATTTGTAATCTTCTAGTTTATTGCAACATGTGTTTCAATTATATTAATAATCGTTTGTTATGATTGACAGATACTACATGTGTTTTCTCATTTTAAACCTCAACATGATATTCATTTTGACGACTTCTTTAATACTTAGATAAAAACGATACATATTCTAATAATTTTCTTCTCCGGATAATAATATTATAACTCTTCTAAAGCTTTCAATTAATTTTACACTGATATTAATATTTGCATTACATGTTATTAGAGCTGCTTCAACGAGGATCTACAAGGCTAGACTATTCAACCTTATACAAGAAAGGACTACTACTTTCAAGCAAAATAGTGCTAATAATATATTAAAAATATTTTTAAAAAAAGAGTGAGAAAGACAAATAATCAGGGGCAAAGCTAGAGGGCTGGCATGGGCCCTGACTCTCCCTAAAAGGTAAAATTTTTATTTGGGCTCTTAAATTTTTTTTAAAATTTTAAATTAGTAAAGGTAAAATTACACTTTGACCCCCCCTAAAATTATAAAAATTTGATTTAATCCTTTACAAATTATAAAGATATAAATTATAAAAATTTAAAATTTCATCCGGCCCCCCTAAAAAATTATTCTGGCTTCGCCCCTACAAATAATAGTATATTAAAAATAGGCTAGACTATTGAATCATTGTTCGATGAACATTTTCTTCAAATAAAGATCGAGCATAATTAAGTGGATCTTCAAAAATTGATAAATTGTTAAGATCACTAGTAACAACTTTGACCATATAATCTACTAGTCTATTATGCTCTGGCGGAACATGCCAAAACTTAAGTTGTCTATTTTACTTACATACATCATGATTAAATGTAGTTCAGAAAGATTATTATCAATCGCATAATCATTTTCAATTATATCAATCAATAATACATTGTAACTTTCGATTATAGTCTTGCGAAACCCTTTTTTCCAAGCTTCATAGCTCATGTTGAATCTGAAAAATATCAGATGCATCAACCTTCATAATAAAACCAAACCGCCAGCCTCCTGTTGAATCATGAAGAACACTACCAATAGCAGCATTAAAATACTGTAACGAGTGTGTCCCATCGGTATTTATAATACAAAAAGTAAAAAAAAAAAAAGGGTAAAACTTACAAAATTAAAGATAAATAATGAATAAATAGTGATAATTAAGAAAATATGAAGAAATTACTAATCTTCAACAAACATCCACAATAATTAAATTATTTATAATAAAAATATTTTTTTTTCTATTTTTAAGACACATATTTCTCTACATCGAGATGAGTTGCAGAGATTAAAGATAAATGGCGGAGAAAACAATGAAGAATAAAATACCCAAAAAAATCAATGAAGGGTATATTTAATGCAGACAGCTAGACGTTGGGACTAATTAAATTGTATAATAATTTAATGGACATCTATGGAGGAGTGGATGGCAGCTGCTTATAATTTCCACCCCATTTCCATTTATTTTCTAATGAATTTGAAAAATTATAAATTTTTTTAAATTCTTTATATATTTATTGTAACAAATGCATTAACTAATCCTCTACATTTTGTAAACCTGTTAAATGAATTTTTATTTAATATATAATGCTGCATGAAACTTATGATTTTGGATAGTTATCAAATTTTAATTTTGATTCCTTAAAAGAGAAAAAAAAATGTAAAATATATATTTATCAAACAATTATATTAATTAGTTCATGCTTTGATTATAATATTAATGCAGGAGAATGTGAGTTTGAGTGCGTTGAAATGCATTATTCTCTTATTTATGGGTTGAAGAGGAACTATGGGTAATTCTAAACGTTATGTAAAAAAGAGCATATATGATCAGAATTTGTAATGAAATTGTTAAAAAAATAATTGTTTATCCAGCATGACATTTGGAATTCAAATTTCATTATAATTAAATTTTTATTGATTAATTATATGAAAAGATAAAAATACCTTCTAAAAAATACTTCAAATAAGTATAATAGTATAAATAATAGTATAGATAGATATAGAATCGAAGCCAGGGGCTAGCAAGGGACTTCACCAAATGAAAATTTTCAATTTTTGATATTTTTATAATTTCTAAAATTTTAAATTAATATAAAATAAAATTATATTTTATTTTCAAAATGATAAAAATTAATTTAATCTTTTAAATATTATAAAAGCATACTATTAAAATGACAAAATTATATTTTTATTATTATAAAAATATATAACTTATTTCTACTCTCTCAATATTTTTTAGACTTCCGGCCTAAATAGATAATATACTAATAACTGAATTTTTTATTAAAAAAAAAAAGAAAGCATTATTATATAATTTTTTATTTGATAAAGACACGTCACATCAATAAAGGCAACTTTAATTCATTGATCAAAGATAACATAGTAATAAACTATTTCATTTTTGGACTAAAATGAAATTTTTACAATTTTATCACTTACAATTCCATTTTAGTCACCTACGTATTAAATATCTGACAATGATTAATTGTATACGTCAAATCATATTTATACTTTTATTTTGGTCACCTAAAAAGATATTTTTTAAATATTGATCAAAGTGAAAAAATTAAAAATTAAAGTGAAAAATAATAAAAACTAAAATAATGTATTAAAAATTAACAAATAATATATATTTACCCTCTTGCTAAAAGTTCTATTTTTTTAATATTAATATATTAAATTTCAAAACATCAAAATCAATTAAATAAATTATTAAAAAATTTTATCCTTTAATAGTATTAGTCGATTTATTACTATAATATTAAAATTAATTAATTTGATCTACTAAAATTTTAAATTTTATTTAATTTTCTTAAATTAAAATCAGCTCAAATAATTCATATTTAACAAAAATCTCATAGTTTTTCACTACTTTACCTGAAAAAAAAAGCAATTAATTTACTTAATTAAAAAAATTTCCTCTGAATATTTGACATCATATAATAAAAAAATTTATTATTTCCTAAGTAGTTATTAAATATGAGTTATTTAAATTGTTTTTGTTAAAATAATCCAAAAACCTATTTTAAAATTTAAAAGATTAAATTAATTAATTTTAATATTATAGTAATAAATAGTTTACATTATCAAATAATAAAAAAATCAACAATTTATTTAAATTATTTGATGTTTAGATATTTAAGTTTTCAATATTAATTTTTTTTAAATTCAAAATTAAGATAAAGATGTACTATTTGACAATTTCATGTGTTATTTTAAATTTTACCGCTTTTTTATTTCAATTCATAATTTTTTTTACCCCAGAGATTTTTTTTAAAATGAAGACTATCTAAAAATTACTAACTTGTCAATCAATGCTCTAAAGATCAAACCACCAATTTTTTATTTAACCGACTTGTGATTCGTGAGTCTGACAATAATTAAATAAACAATTAAAATATATTAAAAATTTTATAACCCGATTCAACCATCTGCTTTGTCCTGGTTTCTCTGTTTTTACCCATTCCAAGCAATTCACTCAAAGGCCAAACTATGTATGAACCAATATAGTGAACCATTTTCGGTTCAATCGGCTAGTCCTGTCTGGTTCCAACAATACAAAGTGTCAATATATAAGTTCAAATATGCTGTTAAGTCCCTATACTTCCACAAAATTTGATATTTAGTCATGTAATTAAAAAATTAAAAATTATGTCCTTACATTTTTTTATTTAAAAATTTCAGTCCAATCATTAAAACACTATTAGTATTTCCTGCCAAAATTTATCAACTTGGCATGATTAAGCCATCTTCATATGATTGACAAAAACTTAACATGTTAACAAATCTTGACAAAAACTACCAACGACAACCATCAGACTATAATTTTTAAATAGAAAAAAGTAAAGAGTACTTAATTTTCAACTTTTTAAGTTCATGGACTAAATCGCAAATTTTATTAAAATTCAAAGACTAACAGCATTTGTTAACCCAATATATATAAAAGTTTATAATTCCACAAACATGATTATATCGTGAAGCATAACACAAACACGATATGAATACATGAACTGCTATAGATCTAAATGAAATCTTAAGAAAGAACCACCTCAAAACCAAGCCTAATTTAATATAGCCACGTGGATATATTACTACCGAAACATACAGCCATTATATAACTTAACAGTGTGTGTAAAGCAAAAAAAACCCAATTTTACAATAAAATAATAATAAATAAATAGAAATTAGGTTCTCAAAAGGTTGGATTTGGACATTTAAAAATTGTTAGATCTTTTCGAATCAGGCAAATCCATCCATAAACTATTAGACTCATTATAACATAAAGGCTTCAATTAGAAACTAGAAACTAAGTTATGAAAAAGATTAGCAGTCAAACTGACCGTGGCTTGTTATGCATATGCTGTCTGTTTTTGGTCTCATGATGGCATTTCAATGTCACCTCCACAGAATTTCCATGATCCATCATCTTGCCTTCTAAGAATATATCGGATTTTATATGTGCTGCAAAAATCGATAAAAAACCAAATACATCTCAGTCCGATGAAACAATTTCGAGTTCTAGAGTTGATGGTAATGCATTGGCAGGTAAAATGTAGAAAATTTTCCCTCAGCGTGATTTTTGAAAGAAAATTTTTTTACAAGTAGAAATACATTCCAAGTACAGGTAGGAGCAACTATAAAGTAGAATCAAACCATTATATTGCACATATGGACGAATAACTGAAAATGATCCGGACTAAAACCTACACATGCATAATTGTGCATGGTAGGACTCGAACTTGGGCAGTCAGGATTCAAGACCTCAGACCTCAGGCCTCAGCCTTTGCCAAGGCTTCGACCCCTCAGCATGTTTTTAAGCAGTGTAAAACTGTGGTAAAAAGATCTCTCTAGTCCCTCTCAATTTCAAAATATAGCAAATTGGTCCCTCAAAAAAATTGGAGCAATTAAACCCCAGTTCAAAAGTAATTAATTAAGGACAATTAATCACAGCGTTAATGTTTTCTGTCAATTCTACATAACTTTGATTGGTATAATAACAAATTTAGCCCTTAAAGTTCACACATTCCGTCAATTTGGTAATGATTTAACAAATTTAGCCTGCAACATTTATGTTAATGTGTAAATGGTGAGGCCAAATTTGTTGAATTTTTTAAAATCTAGACCAAATTGACTAAACATGTAAACATCAAGAGCTAAATTTGTTGTTATACCAATCAAAATTAATACAATTGACTGAAGACATTAATGCCATGATTAATTGTCCTTAATTGCTCATTTTCAAAATTGACTAGGATTAAATTGCTCCAATTTTTTTGAGAGGGACCAATTTGCTCAATTTCAAAATTAAGAAAGACTAGAGAGGTCTTTTTACCTAAACTGCAAATATGATACATTCAGAGCTCTGAAAATAGAGTAACCCAATGTGTATTTGCTTACCTGTAATAATTAGGATTCTTTGGCTGAGACTCATCGACAAGCTCTGCTGCTTCCTCTAGGAGAGCCTCAATTTCAGCAATCTCCCCCCTGTGAATATCCAATAGAATGTCTGCTCGCAGAATGGTCAATTGCAGCAAAACAAATCTCCAATAACAACATCTAGCTTTCGCCATGTCGGCCAAAGCATGCCACTGCAGACCACAATAATGTCAACAAAAGGAATTCAAAGGTTTTACACATGAATTCAGAGTTAGTGTCTTGCAAATGTTCAGTTTTGAAAATATCGAAAAATCTCAGAAATGATTGAATCTTGATTTTATTTTGGTTTTGGTTTTGATTTTCCAAATGTTTAGTTCAGACGACATTCATTAAATTTTTTGGACTGATCACGCTCCCCCAAATTTTGATTAACACGTGCTGTTCCTTTTCACTGCATGAGGGAAATAAAATCAAATAGGCAGCTAAATCACAGACAATTTGCTATCATCAATAATATCTAAAATCAGTTTCTCCAGAAGCAATGTTCTTATTTTCCAATGAATACACAAGTGGCACTAACTGATCAACGGTAGACACTCCTTTTAACCTATGTTGCTTGGACCTAGATGTAAGTGTGGAGTATGGGTCTATGTCTGAAACAGGTATGGTTAGGTTTTTCTAAGTTGTTCCATGTATTTGGAGGATCCTTTCATGTTCTCACGTCCAGGTGTCAAACAGGAGAACCGGACAGGGGTACTTCAACAAAAATTAAGAGTCTGAGCAACAGAGTTTTAACCTTTCTTATCCTCCCTTCTGAGGTTCGGGTGGTCAGGCAAGGAGAAAAGGGAAAGTTCATGTATCATTTTATTGTTAACATAACAAAAGCATGAAATTAAACAAGACCCTTCAATAGATTTTACCTGAATTAGCATTGACTCATCAAGGGCTTCAGAGAGGGTATCAACCTGATGGTTAGGTCCGAGAGCTTCAGCTTTAATTGCTTGCCATTGCCTGACAAGAGCTTCAGCTTCTTCCACAGACATTTGCTTTGTGTCAACTGCCGTGATTGAAGTTGACAGGCTAGCAGGAAGGCAGGAAGTACTTGAATTCCTAGCTTCAGAAGGGTTCATGAATTGAACCTTAGCCAAATCCAAAAGTTCCTTTATCCTAACACCAATACCACTTGCCTTGATATGAGGAGAGCCTACATTGTAATCCAAGAAAGAATCTCCTTTACTGGTAAGGGAACTTGTGTTCATATGTGGTTTACTGGAGGCCCATATTGACATACGCCTGACCCCACTTAAGTTCATTCCAGATAGCTTACAGCTAGTTAAAACAATGCACCCTAATATAGCAACAAAAGTTACCCTTTCGGTGACATTACTTTGTGAAAACCAGCTTTCCCAAGTTTTATTCTGGTTTACTCCAAATTTTCTTTCCAGCTGAACAGAAGATGCACTGACATTGCTTCCACCACTATTGTCACCCATTACCAAAGGACTCTGCAAATCAGTTGGTCCTAATTGCTTAACAGCTGACACAATATGTAGAGAAGATTTCATACGGGGAAGGGAATCCTCAAAATCTTTCCTCTCTGATGCAAGAGCAGTGGGTAGTGATCTATGGCCTAGATTAGGGATGGTTTGAGGGGAACCTTTAATTTTCTTGCTCCTAGGAGCTCTTCTTTCACCACCAAAATAGTTGGCCTGCAGACAAGTACTTATGTTAGTACATCCTTGTTAATCTGATAACTCAATCATTGTGCTCTTACCAAAGAAGGAGAACAATCTCTTGTATCAGGAAAGACAGAAAGCACAGCATCCTTCAGCCAAATTTCCTGATTAAGTCAGAAGTCAGTTTGATATTAGAGAATGCATCAATCTTGATGATAAACAAGAACTTCAAAAGACACGATCCAACTAGTGACTGAATAATGACTATTTTCAAATGCACAACCTCACCAACTTACCCGTCTTCAAAACATAAGATACGGAATGAAGAAAAAATAAATTACCCCAGGTGCAAAAAGGTGTGCTCACTTTAGTGGAGACACTAATTTCTAAAGGAAAATTAATAACTACAGGATAAAAGCATTCTCTGTATTGTGTCTAATAGCTTAAAAAATATTAGAGATTACACCATCACAATACCTAATGTGCTCCAAAAGACATGAATTATCACAAATAACGTCCCTTTTTTGACCATTAATTTTTTATTCCCATAAATAGAGCAGAAAATGTCCCCTTTTAACCTTTGAAACAATAGCTAACAAAAGATGAGAAAAACTTGAGAAACCAAAGGACACTAGAGTCGGGCATGCTTTTTCTCTGCCTTTAGCCTAGGAGAAGGAAAAAAGCAAATGCCTAGGCACAAAAGACATGCGTCTTATTGAACACACCTTCCAGAAGGGGTGTAAGGAGCTTTGCTTGATTGACACTGTACCTTAGCACCTAGGTATGTGCCCTGACAATGTTGTATCTACCTCATGGAATCAGCTATAAGGAACATTGTGTTCTTTTCAGAATCCTAATTAGGGCAATATCATTAAACGCTAAATTGCAAGTTTTCACCCATCTCTTCATTGGAGAATCCTTCCTGCTTTTGAAATGAATTTTCTCCATTAAATCATAGACTCCCAACAAAGCATTTACAGACCTCTGTCCCACATAGCCAAACCATTACACACACCTCCACGTTTTATGCTTACCACTGTTTCCACCTTTTCCTGAAGGCCTGTGTGCATTCGCAATCCTTTTTTTTTTTTTTTTTATAAGCTCAAATATTTTTGCAGCATCCTCGTTTAACTATTTCCGTCTTTGCTTAACTACCCAAAATTCAATAGCATAAAGCAATTGTGGTGTTATTGCTATCATGCAGAAGTCTGCCTTAAGCTTAAGAGGTATTTGCTGTCACACAAGTAAAATTTCTCCTATGTTTGCATGATTGAGCCAAGATACTAAAACAAATCACTTTGCAGTATATATCTTTTTCTCTAATTTTTACACTTGTTTCATTGCCAGTCCTTTACTGAGTGTTCATCTCATAAACTTTCTTGTAGATTTACTTAACACTTTTGATTCTATGGTTTCCCTCCATAGCTCAAGCATTAGTCATGGCTCTCATCTCACCCACCAGATTGATATATCATTTACAAAAGCATATACCAACAAATTGATCAATCACCAAGGAAAATAGATAGGGCTCAAGGCTTACCCTTGGTTAAATTATTGCTAGTGAGCGATTCTCCATCACCCCCTCTATAATCTCTAAACAAGTCACTACATTATATGTAACATTCACTACCTGAAATACAATACCGACCCCCTAATTCTCCTAAAGTTCCTAAGCAAACATAAAATCACAATTTGATAGTCAATCCAAAATAAGTAATAATGAATCAAAAAGGTAACATCTGCAGTCAAAAGAGTAAAAATTAAACATATTTGATCTCCCAATTGTTGAACTTTCTACTCATTGCAATCTTAGATGCATAAGCAGGAAGATGGTTTGAGACATACCAGTGAGGAATTTGTACTAGAACTGCTTAGTTTCTCCTTTCCTGTAATAGAATTTTGTGGAGCACGATTTGAAGTTGATTCAAGCTGTTGAAGCTTTTCAATAATCTCAGCCTCACTTCCCTAATAACCAACATGCGAGTTATAAAAGTATTTCGATGAAAAAATGCTTCAGCTTCCAAAGACACAAAACTTTCAACTTTTACAATATTTAAATGCAACATTAGGTAAAGGGAAGATATAAAATCTATACCTGTCCAAGAAGGAACAAGCAGAAAGCCTCCTCAAGCTTTAGATCAGTACCCTCGGATGTTATCAAACACTCGCATATAGTTTTTGCTTTGATAATCTACAGAAATGTAGTAAAAAACAACAACAATAACAAAGTATTGATAGAAAACAGTCTCCTCACCCAACCACTCCAAAACAGAACCCCCGAGTTATTATTCAGAGACCAAGCAGAATGGAGAGATTACCAGGTCAGTTTGCCTGCTTGAAAATCCAAGAGCAATATGAGCAATCAATGCCATGTAGAAACAGGTAAAATCAATTACAACCCTTTGATTCTGTGATTCAATTGATTTCTTATTCTTCCTTGCCATTGCTAAATTATCCCAGGGAAGAATATCAACTACTTCTGAGGCCAACAGCCGATTAAGAGCTTGGCTCAAGAAGCTTGACCAATCTTGGACCTGGCAAGAAGATTCCACATCAAGCCCTTGTCTGAGCAGTTCGCGCAGGGCAGCAATCGCTCCTCGTCGCCTGTCAGCATTTTCAGGTGATTGAGGCAAGCCTAATAATTCCAATGTGCACGCAGGTGCAAGTTCCTCCAAAGATTCTTCTATCTAGAACCATAGCAAATAATTAATGTAAACAGAAGGCTATTACTAAACCTTCAAGAATAAGGAGAGCACATAATTACAGATTGTCTAAATGTGGCACCTATCCTCCGACATTATTGCAGTCATCACTATGCAAAATATATTCAATTCATAGCCATCAGAAGAATTCATTAGAAATTTTATTGTTTGGCTCTGTTTACCCTCTTTTTTTTTCTTTTTTTTTTTTTTTTGGTTACAAAAAGTATGCTAATGACAATTACCATTGTCATTAGCACACAAGAAACCAAGAGGATGCCTATTACTGATTAAAGCAAAGCAAGTTGTGGAAATCCTTGAATAAGTAAAATGAAGGCAAAAGCATAAAATAGAAACAAAAATTACCTGAGATAACAACATCATTTGTTTAAGAGATTTTGTACTCCTCAGAAGACACTGAGCACGAGCAAGAGCTTCAAATCCTTCAGAGACCTTGTTCTTTTCGAAACCAATCTTTGCAATTGAACACTTCAAGAAAGCACCTATTATAAGAAAAGTGGGCATAGCAAAGTTGATGTTAAAGCTGGTAAAAGATGCTAAGCTCTTCACCTATTTATCTCACCTCAGCAAGTGCCATTGATAAAAGCAAATCATGAATATATGGCTTAGCATCTGTACGCTGAATAGCTGCCCTCCCAACTTCAAGGACAAGCTCCTCTTCTCCAACCTAATACACAAGAAACCCATACCATATCAGTTCTATCTATCCAAGCAGAAAAAGATGCTTTTGCTACTTACTGTTTACTTCCAAAAGCAAATAAATAATTATGTAAATTTAGATGATATGATTTTTGAATAATAATAAGTTAAAATTTTAACTTTATTAATAACAAAATGTACAATTTTAACTTGATATGCAACAATTACATTTGACTATCTGTTATACTTGTACATTTTTAGCCATTCACTAATGTTTTATGAAAGCCAATTAGCCTATTTAAAATTTTCTTAAACATAACGAGCAAATATGAAATCCCAGGTCTCATTAGCTTATTACCTTTTGCAATGCTTCCTCAAAATTTTAAAGCAAAAGCACAAAATAGAATGTGAAATCATACTTGTTTTATAAGGATCAAATGACTAAAATATAACACCAATTCAAACATAGTGGTAACCATGAACACTGTTTTCTTAAATTTAATAACTTCTAGCACTTACTTTTACATTCAAATGCAAATCGAACATTATTTCTCTAAATGTTCAACAATATCACCCAAATACTCTAATTAACAATATCACCTAATTATAATAACTACAAATTAGAGAATTGCACCTCTTGAAGAAGGCAAACAGCAGCAGGCAGCCAACGCCACGGAATTCGAAGAGATGATTTCGGCGGAATCTTCTCCTTCACATTTCCAGCGTACTCCGTTTCGAAAAGTAGCTTATCCCTCACATCCATCAGAATCTCCTACAATAAAGAGTGAAACGACACTGAAACAATAAAAAATATTTAAAAATACAAAAAAAAAAACGACTTCTTCGATCGTTTTACCTGACGAGAAACGACAACATCACTAGTATAACCATCATCAACCTCACTGCCCTTCAAATTCATCACCGACTTCACAATCTCATCTTTCTCAGCTTGACTCGAAACGCCGATCAGCTGGTAACAACTAACCGGTATGTCAACAACCGCGTTTCCAACGACGGAGGAAGAAGGAGAAGACGAAACAGGCACCGCGTTGTTGTTGTTCTCCACAATGCCGACGCCACGTGTGTCGATAGCACCGGACTGAAATCGGCTTCTCACGGTCGGAAAACGGTAGCCGTTTGATTTGATTAGGGTTTCAAAACCTGAAACCTCACAGTAACTAGAGCTACGAATAAAGAAACAACAACAAGAAGACGAAGAAGAAGGAGGAACAATTGGAGCCAACGTCAAATTACTCAGTGCCATTTCCCACTCCAAAAAAAAAATGAAAAAAATTGGAAAATAAATTTTAAAAAAATGGAAGCTTATTTGTTTACATGAATTAAATTTCTAACGGAATTATTTGAGTGAATTGCTGTGATTTCGTGTTTATGGATTTAGATTGCGTTTGTTTAGCTCAATGGAAAAATTGAAAAAAAGAAAACAAAAAATGATGGGTAAAGCTAAAAAGTGTTAATGCCGTCGGTCCGGATAGCGGTCCGATCTTTTTTAAAGGTTAATATTCGTTCGGTTTGGTTAATTTATTATTTTAGAAAATGTTTTATAATTAAATTTAGGGAAAAATTACATTCAAAGTCACTAAACAATTAATAAGTTTACGTTTTGGTCACTCAACTTCAAAAAATTATAAAATTGTCACCAAACTATTCGAAATTTTCAATTAAATCACTCTACTGTTAAGATTGTTGTTTTATGACCCTCTCTATATTCTCACCCCCCTCCGAAAGCTCTCCTTCCCCTTCCCTTTTATAGTTTTTTTTACATAAAATAACTTTAAATATTGTGAATTTGTGAACCAAAACCCAAACATCTTTATCCTTTAATTTTCAGTACCAACTGTTAAATCGACTTAGATCTAAGGTATATTTTTCTACTCGTTGATGGGTACTGATTCACTATACCTATCATTAATCACTCCTCAAAACTCACTAACTAATTTAAAAAAAAAAAAACTTAACAGGCCAATAACTTAAAACGAAAATATTCGTATAGGTTTTTTTTTTTTTAATTTACTAAAAATATACGAAATGGTTCTACCAAATATATATATATGAAATGGCAAAATAGTAAATAATGAATATCATATTTAAAAATAAAAAATATATAGACAGACGATCTTGGTTTAGCAAATTTCTATGAGTTAAATGAGTTTGGTGTAATTATTTATAAATATTAAATAAAAATAAATTTAAAACTAATATAAATGAATTTATATGGGTTTAAGTTAATTATTTTTAAATAGGGTTGGATTTGGACAAAATTTAAGAGTCATATTTTTAATTGGATCGAATAATTGTATATAATTTTTATATTATATATGAATCCGACCAAACTCATTGTGTATGAGTATCTCCAATTGATCCTAGAGAATAGAGAGAATATGTCTTTATGAAATGTAGTACTTGCATATAGACTTGTCCAGTAGGCTTGGTTCGACTTAAGATGGTTTTGGACAAGGAAATTTGTGTTTCGAGTCGGCTAGATCTATCCTGAATTTAATTTAAATAATAAAAATATTTTTTATTTTCAAGAAGACTGAGAGATTTGAATCTGCAACATTTTAGCCACACACATCCATTGATCTTCACCAAAAACCATGTTGGAGGCAAAGAGATTGATTAGCCTGTGAGAAACCATTGTTCAATCCAACCTAATCCCCCTACTCAATAAGTCGAATGTCTATGATTTTTGTGATGAATCTTGCAACGGGTTTGTATTGTTTTTCATGCGAGTTCGACCTTGACGTCTCATGCACTTTCTGCCCTATGGAGTGACCTCGGGATTTCCTAGAGCTCGAGCGGTTCAGCCACCGATATTAGTTGGTTTTCGTTGGAAATCATGATGAAAACGTTTGTTGCTTCGTATGCAAGGAAGTGATATATGGTCTTGGATACGATTGCTCTCGGTGTGAATTCTTCTTTCAAATGAAATGTTTGATGTTATCCCTAAGATTAATCACCTCTACCACCGCGACCATCCCAGACCGTACTATTCCAGTTGCATCTGCAATTTTCGTCACAAAACATGTTGAGGCTTCGTTTATCACTGCTCTGCTTGCAAGTTCGATCTCGACGTCAAATGTGCTTTGCTTCGTTGATGCATTATCGAACCTGAAAATCACAAACACCAATTCATCCTCTTAATGAAGCTACTCTCATTTACATCGACATCTGTGACATAGACGGTGAATGTTGCCCTTACTTGTATGTACACTATGCCAAGTAAATACTCCATGAAGAATCATAGACCATTGCCATCTTGTTACACAATTCTATTTCCTTGAAGGAACCAGTGATTCGAGCAACCATCTTCTGGGAGGGGATATTAACATAATGGCTATGGTGGTCAAGCCATCCACACAATTTAACCCTTAACCCTCAATGAAAAGGTAGTCAATAGTGCCATGGCTTCGCCAACTGCAAGCAATGCCTTTTCAACCTTGATGTTCAGTGCAGTTCATTCTCCAACATTGTTAAACACAAAGCACATGGGCATCCCCTTTTTCGGCAAGGGAAACAAATGCAGTGATTACACCGGTTATGGTTACCGTAATGAGGCCTTACAACTTTGCCTCGGACTTCAGCTACACTTCGTTACCAAGTACCGCAATGCATAAGCACCACAAACACCCTCTTGATCTCACTTACAGAGATGCCACGGATCAGATATAAAACGACATTTGTGAAGAGGACATCAACCCAAAGCACTGGTTCTACTACTGCAAAGCATGCAACTTTCCGGCTCACTCGAAACGTGCTTCAGGGCAATATCCGTACATCAGGTTGGGAAATACATACACGTATAAACTATATAAAAGGCAAAAAAGACTATATATATATATATTTAAACACAGTAGATAAAAACCGACATTTAAGATTAAAATTGATTGACGAAAAACTTGATTGATAGCACCTTACCCTAAGAAACCATACATGTATGCATGTGTACAAGGAAAAGGACATTGATCTGGTTTTTAACCAGTTAGTATAAAACACTTTCAGTGTTGCATATATAAACTATATATAAAGGCAAAAACAATAAGAAAAATTGAATTGAAAGGAGCATCGGGAGTTGGGTTCTTCAAAAGAATCATGTTTAACCTACAAATCATCATAGGGGAGGATAGAAATACGAGGAAAGGGAAAAGCCAAGGAAGAGAAAGCCGCCAATTGCAGCCACTGTTCGCTGCGAGATCTTGGCCGCCAACATGCTCCCTCCCACCACGGCCAGTGACGTACAGATGGTGTGTCCTATTATGGCTCCCACTGCTACCCCCACTGCATTTTTATGTGTTGCTAGCTGAAACATCAGAAAGAAAATTAGTGATGAAAAACTTTATTGTAACTCTTTGCGCCGATTACAGACCAGTTTTTTTTTTTTTTTAAAAAGGTTACAACAGTTTCAATAGAATCAATCATTACAAGTATTGAACTGGATAACTAACTCAACAACTAATTCCATTCGATCGAACTAACTAATCAACCGGAATAAATCTAGAGGAGAACCCACATATTTACAAATGGTGAGACATGAACTTCGGATCCTAAACTTCTCAAGGCCTCAACCTTACCATTGAGCCGAGGCTTCATTGACCTCCTTTTACTGATTACATACTATTATCAAAGGGTTTTCACATATCAAAAAATTTTACTTGTATCCCTCTAAATAAGCCAAAAACCTAAGGTTTTATGTTGTTGTTAACTCTAAAAAAACATAGGGTTATCAACATCTCTGGTCTCTGTATATTACTTGAGAGAAAATAATAATGATATGGCTATTACAAGACAAGGTTTAATCGTAACCCTAGATTTAAACCATAAAGATAATTAATAATCCTAGTCATCTTTTTATATCTAATAATAGTAAATAAGTTCCTGCATCATTTTAGACTAGCATAAGTAACTTTTGACCTAAGTGCCAAGACCAAGGAGGTTCATTATTTTTATATAGCAACAGAGGTGATCTGCGATTTTTAAGAAAACATGTTAGCTGTTGTTCCTTAAAAACTTCTACTCAAGAACAAGAACACGAAAATATGAGTAACCGTTAGAAACAAATGAACAAATTGGAATCATGGTAATAACTTGAGATCAAGGGTGGGAATCATCTTACAGCAATTGTGGCAATTTGGCTTCGATCCCCCCATTCGGCTAGAAATGTTAAAATAAATGACTGCATAGAAGGAAAAAAGAACAAACACAATTCAGTGACAGTAGATTATTTGAACAATGAGTGAAAATAAACATGTAAATATTAAAGACGAGGGGTAAAGGGGAAACAAAACCTCCAAAAAGATAGGTGTACAAAATCTGGTAAGAAAGCGCCGGTAATATGTCTTCCCTTGGCCAGTCTCAAGTTTCTCTTCTACCTGCAAATGCGAGTTAACCAAAAGCACATTCAAAAGAAGTTCACATGCTATATGATGCAATCTATAAATATAGTACAACTCATTAATATTAGATAGGTTACAATCTAAAGAATACATATGTATATGAAAGAATGTGCACCCATTACACATGAATAAGAAAAGTTCAAGATCCTCTAAAAGAATTTACACACTTTCCCGAAAAGGAACATGTGCTTTTCCAATCTTTCATAGTGTAGAAAACAGAGAAAGGAAACACTTTGGTAATCCGACTCACAAAATTACAAGTCTAAACATTTAGACTGCCGCAAAATTAAATGTCACATTATTCCGGTTCTTTTATTGTGAGAAGCATCTCTTATATATGTTAAAATGGACACATAAAAGGAAAGATCAAATTGAGAGTTAGAGAGACATACTTCTTCCATTTCCTTTTTCTGAGACCCCTTTGTATCTGCTCTCCAAGCAATGTAAAGTAACCGAAGCCCAAAAAATGCATAGAGAACTGTGTATCATCAAAAATGGTCATAACAAAATGACCATACAATGAAGTCAGGAAAAAGATAAATGCATGGCGAGCAAAAAACAAAATGAACACAAGAAAACCTATTATGAAAAATTCATGGTACATAAACTAGGGGCAATAACAATTTGATTCGGTTTTGAAGAAAAATTAGGTTGTCTCGGTTTTCTTGCTCAACCTTAAACCTAAGAATAACGTGAAAAGACAAAGTCAATATATATACCTGTAGCTGCACTATTTGTGTGCTTCCTTGATATCAAATTCGGCACAATCCTACCTAGTCCAGTGGAAAGTACCTAATTGGCAAGAAAAATTAAACACTGATAACATTATGACTTTAGCATAAATATCTTAGGCAGTACCAAAAGCATTTCCATCACACCATGCAATTGAAATGTATTCTATGGAACAGAAAAAAAGGGGCAGGGACTTAAAACATTTCATAGGTCAAGAAAAAAAAATGGGGACGGCTAACTTACTGTCATAACAAACAAGGCAGCTAATGCACCAGATAAAACAGTTGACTTTGGGTGTCGCATAGCCATAAGAGCTGCTATTATAAAAGTTTCATCTCCAATCTGTCATTGTATCCATATAACATATCAGTTATAAAAAATATATATGTAATGAATTTAAGTAAAAATAGTTGGCAATCGAATAGCCATTTGACAAGTTTCTCAGTAGAAAATCTTCCTTTCAAGCACATGATAGTAAGATCAGTGGACAATCATATCATTTTTCAAATATATATATATAGAGAGAGAGAGAGAACTCAATGCACAAACCTCACTGACAATTATCATGGAAAAACTTGCAAAGAATGCATCAAGGACGCCGAGACCAGCTGGATCGAAACCAAGATTAGTACCTATGGAATCGGTACCGACCTTCTCGTCTAGTACACCATTCTCAGAGTTCTTTGAAACAATCTGTACTCCCATAAATCAATTCATCAATATAATTCAAATACCAACACAAATTACAACATCTTTAAGAAGAACCCACCATTCCCAAGGATGAAGAGGTTGCATAACATTGTAAGTTGCAAGTTAAAACATGAAAATCTCAAAATGAAGCTAAAGCTTACGCTTTCATGTGAATTAAATTAGAAAAAGTTAAAAACTAAGCAATTAAAAAACAAGTTAAAGAAATAGCTCTCCACAAAATAAAACTAAATAAGCCATTTGAACTCTATAATTTCTAAGTTTCCCAACAAACAAACAGCAAAAAAAAGGGGCTGGGGAAAGCAAACCATGCCGCGGCGGCCGAGCTCTTTAATTGACCCATCAGATTCCTCCTTCTCAGCTTGAAAACCTGAATCCTAGTACATTAAACAAACAAGTAAAACCCCATTTTAATTACTTACATCAATTTGAAAAAAAAAAAAGGCTTTAAATTTTTATTTTTTTTAAAAAGTAAAAAGAGGGATGAATAATACCTGAGAAAAAGAAACGGAAGCGAAAACGAAGAAGAAAAAGGAAACAATGAAGAGAAAGCGAATTGGAGTGAAACCCATTACGAAAAATGAAAGAAAAAACTGGGTTTGTGAGAGAAAATCGAGGGATCGTGAGATCTAATCAAAAGATATTTTTTTTCTTTCTAAAAAGGTCAAAAAATTGAATCAAAGAAGAGAGATCTGAAACATGGGATAAAGATCTAAAGGAAGGTTTGATAGAATGGAAGGATTCATTTGTGAGTCAATGAGATCGGAGAGAATGCAAAGAGAGAAGAGATGACGAGAATGGGGGAAGAAGATCTTCTCATCGAATATACACACTAGCTGTTCTTATTGATTAGCTAAATTTTCTTAGTTTAAAGTTAACTTTTGATAAAATTTTAAATATATATCGTAATCAACACCTTATTTTAAAAATATATATTAATTGCAACTTGCATCAAGCTTGTATACATATTTTATTTGTGAGTAGCCTAGAATTGTTCATTCTTCGAATAATATAATTATTTATTCAATTCGATTAGATTTGAATTTGGGTAAAAAAAATTTGTTGTTGAGCTAGCTTGATCTAATTCGAATTTAAATTAAATAATTTTAAATATATTTTTATCCGATGAGTTGAATTAAGTCAAATTTGAAATTGAGCTCAAGTTTATTTTTTTTTAAATTAGATTGTAATCTAATTTAATCTATGCATATCTATTATTATTACGAGTATTTTTTATGCCTTGTTTGGTAATAAATAACTTGAGGTTTGGTTGATAGATTGCAAATAATGTAATAACATATTTTAATTGAATCCTAATATTATGTGACTAAACATACCATAATCCAATAGCAAAATCCATTTTTTAGTACATTAAGAGGACTTTTTGGGGACATTTGGTTCGTCGAATATAATATTACGACCCTTGTAATGTTACATTTTAGAATGAGATTACGATGTTTTGATTGTCAACATTTTGGATATCTCGTAATCTCGCATTATTGAATAGTATTAAAATATTAGGGTGTAATCTTGTTACGGTCTATTCCTTATGTTTACTAGATTATAGGTGTAATCTTAAATTTTGAACAAATTTGCGCTTTGCTTTTATTATTTTGTCAATTTAAGCTTTTTTTTTAAATAAAGTTTAAGATTAGTTTAAAACAAAAGGATTTTTTTCTTAGTAGTGAACCAAAAAAAGTCATACATTACAAGTATAATTATTATATTTTATTAATAATTTATTTATATATTAATATAGTTGTAATTATAATTATGGTTGGTGTTGTAATCACTTTCCATCAATTATTGTAATTATGATTTATAAATTTATTTCAACATCATGTATTTACTTATTAATATATAAATTGTAATAAAAAGTAAGAATTTTAATATTTTATCATAATTAAAACTTGAGACTAAAAAAATATTAAAGCCAATGGAATGAACTAAACTTGTTAAGAAAACAAATCCTATAACAAAGACAATTGAGTAAAATATGTTTCTAGGTACTCTTACATTCCGTTAACTAAACACCTAAATCTTACCTTCCAGCGAAATGAACTAAATAAAGTTGTGGTATGTGTCTCACATTTATTGGATAGATTGTAGACACTTAAGAATAGACAAGAAATAAAAAAGGAGCAGAAAGCCACGAGACGTCAGGACGAAGAGGTTCCAGACACCAGGACAATGCGACATCCTTGGCAACCAAGCAAGGCTGGGATGTCGTGACAAGTAGGTAGGCCATGAGGTGATGTTTTTTGCTCAAATACAGTCACATTTTTTTTTACTCTCAACAAGACTTCTTCTCTCAGTTAAACTCTATTTCCTACAGGGTTATTTTAGTCATATTGGACCCACATCCCAAGCATATTTAAATGTGTAACAGCCCATTTCTGGTAAAAATCGAAACAGTGGTTTCGGGACCACAAGTCTGATTCTGGAAGGAAATTTATTTATTATTATTTTATGGTCTATGATATGATAGAAATGTTATGTAAAAATTTCGTAAAGAAATTTTATCGATTACATGTTTAATCAATGGAAGGACCAAATTGCATGAAATGCAAAAGTTGAGTTCTAGTAGTTATAAGTATCAAATAGCTATAGAATTCAAAACAAGAGGTCCTTATATGGTAATTAGACCATTAAAGAAAAGTTTGTAGATATTTTTTTATGAATCATCCATGAAAAATTAGAAAAAGAAAAGGATGAAATTGGAAAGTGGAAAGTGGAAAAATTAAAAGATGATAAATGATTAAATAGAAATAAAAATCATTTCATATCATATTCTTCCCCAAATATTTCATGGAAACCCTCGGAAAGAGAAATCAAGCTTTCTTGGCCAAATTAGGTAAGTATTCAAGTCCTGTTTTTAGTAATTTCCATATTTTTGAAATCGGGATAGTCTAATCTATCTATTTGGAGGATTAATTTGAAAAGTTATCAAAGTATAGAAGTTATGCCATGGATGAAAATGCTGAAAATCTGAAATTGATGGTAGAATATGAAAGGTTGTTGATAGATAAACAACTTTTATAAAGTGAATTTTGATGAAAACATGATTTAGGGACTAAATTATAAAGTTCTAAAAATTGAAGAAAAATTTTCAATTGTATGAAATACATGGGCTTTAAATATTATATGTAAAAATTATCTAGGCTTGGAATAAGGATTAAAATTGCAAGAACTTTATTTTCCAAGCCTAGGGACGAAATTAGAATTTATGAAAAGTTTGGGGGCAAAACGATAATTTTTTCTAAGACATAAATTGAATGTAAATAAGCATGAAATGGATTAAATTGATGTTAAATTTATTCATATAGATCTGGATAGATCAAATTCGGAGTTAGAACGAGGAAAATAGAAAAATAATGGAATAGTAGATTTTACATACACGAACAATTGTCGAGGTAAGTTCGTGTAACTCAATTGAGTATATTTTATGTTTGAAATAAATGTTGTTTGTATGAATTATGTGAATGCCTTGTGTATGAATTGATCAAATGCCTGACTATACTCGATAAATGATAAACCTCGTCAAAATGAGAAATGTTAAAAATATACGTTTGAATTAAAAGATTATATATGTGAAATACATAATTGTTAGGTACAAGAAATATATTGAATATTTGATAAATGTTAAATGATTTTGTAAATTTTAAATATGTAAAATGTGATAATATGTTCGATATTACTTGAGAAAAGGGATAAGTCCTGGTTGAATAAAGGAAATTCGATGGATTAGTGTAAAGGTGATTCTACATGTGTTGCAGATAGGATTTAGCTCATACGAGTAATCTTGATAAGCCTCTCGAGCATTATGAGATAAATTTCTGCAAGTATAACGATTGGTAGTCGCATATGTTGTGGACAACCGTAGCTCTGTGTGAGTATCGATGTATAAGAATAGCAATTGGTAGTTGCATAAGTTGTGGACTACCGTAGCTCTATGTGAGTATCGATGTATACAATTTGATAAAGTTCTGCGAGTATAGTGATTGGTAGTTGTAATAGGGCAATTTTGTCCGGGCCCATGGAAACCAAATAAAACCAAATAAAATAAAAATTAATAAAGTCCATCAGTCCATGGTTTCATAAACCCAATACCCGGAGCCCAATATCAGCAACCCAATTTGCTACCCAATTCACCCATTTCCCACATCAACTACCTAGAACCCAACCACTAAAGACCCACTACCCTTTAGGCCCAAAGCCCCAATACCTGGTAGATCAACTCAGGCCCAAATCCGACAGCCCTTGCTCCAAGTCCGACTAGGGTTTCAGACTCTCTGAAACCCTAGCCACCTGTTCCCTCTAGTGCCGCAAGTCTCCATCGATAGCCTGGCCCCGTACGATCGCCACTTAGCCCCGTCCCATCACCCCATCGACCTCCAGACCTCCAGAGACCTGCAAACATGACGAGAGCAGCAAGGAGAACACGCAAAGAGTAGTAACAGTAGCATAAATAAAAATCAAGTGTAAAATCGGCTATAAAGCCGAATTGAAACATGTAATCAGGGGCTTTTTTTTTCCTTTTGGTTTTTTTCCTTTTCTGAAACAGAATCCGTGTAACAAGAACGAAAAACAGAAACAAAGAAATCTAGAAAAAATTAAGTTTTAAAGGTGGTTTAACCTTCTTTCTTTCTATTCGTTCCCATTTTATTTACCCTGCTTTTTTGTGTATATATATATATATATATATAAAAGAAAATATTAAAGAGGAGGGCTAAGGGGGCTTACCGGAAGGAGGGTGGCCTTTGGGTCCCTTCTCCTTCGCCACAATCGAAGACGGGAAGGAGATTGCAAAAGGGGCGAAAGTCACCTCCGGTTGTTTCGAGTACCATGCGGGAAACCCCTTTAGCAGCCTCGATGGCCACCCGCGATGAGGGTCCATAGACCCTAGCGGAAGAGCGCCGCGGGTAAAGCTAAAGGAAGATGGCCTTCGGGTTTTTGCTGGAACCAATTTAGGGTTCCAAAATTTTGGTTTTATAAGAGGCTAAACGGTGCCGTTTAGAACCCTTTCCCATGGTCTAAAACGGTGTCGTGTAAGCCATCATATGGTCCCTACCCGTTCCGACCCGATCCAGATACCCTTAGGACCCGCGTGTTTATGCGCTAAGGGGATATTTCTGTATTTGGTCCTTCACGTTCACGAGGGCATTTGATTGGGCTCTTCATTTGTTTTATATTCTTGTTAAAACTACCCCTGAGATTTGCATATTACTGCATTTTGATCCACACCTAAACGCAGTGTTTAGAGGGCTGGCTTATTTCCAGTTCTGGTCCCTATCCTTTGTGCCCGTGTTTCACTTAGTTCCTTTGACCACTTTTAACCTTTTAATTCGGCCCTAAATTGCTGTTTGGTTTTCAATTTAGTCTTTACTTTATTATGTTTTTACCTTTACACTTTAAATTAAATTACATTTTATCATAATATTATTATTACTAATATATATATTATTTTATGGTTCTTTTTAAACTATATATTGCGTGTGTATAATATTTATATATATATTTCTATATTATAGCTATATGTATACATGTTCTGTTATATTATTTTCAATATTATTAGATATGTTTTGCATATTATATCTATGTATATTTTAAGGTTATATTTTATATTTTGTACACATTATACCCTTATATATTATATATGTATTTTGTATATATTCTTTCACATTACTTTATATATGTATTTTTTTTAATACTATTATGTTTTGTATATTACACCTATTTTAAAGTTATATTTTATATATTACATATACTATATTCTCATATATATTATATATGTATTTTTTATTCTAATATGTACATATATTTCTGTGCTATTTCATGTATATATATCCCTAATATTATATTTTGTATACATTCTTAAATTTTTTTTCTTTTTTATACCATTATTATATATATATATATATATACATATTTACATATTGTATTAATAATTATTTTTGTATGTCATCATTATTTTTAATATATATATATATATATATATTATGTGTACACTTTTATATCCTATTACCCATTGTATTGTTATTTCATGCATACTTTAACACTATTTATGTATAAACATTTTAGTGTATTACATATACACATATTTTTAACACTTTCATATATCATGTATATTATCTATGTAAATACTTTAAATACTATATCATGCATGTATATACACATTTTCTAGGTATATGATTTCTTTTCTTTAAAAACCTTTTTTATTATATAATATGTTGCTTGTTTAAAACTTTTATTTGAATTCTTGTAACCCTAAGTTTCTTTTCCATAATTATTCATCCGTGTTTGCTAAAAAACTTGTTGGATTGAACTTATTTTAATTTGTTTTATACTTTCTTTCAAATTTACTTTTAGTCTTCGAAGGTTAATATTATTGTTCGTATAAGTTGACATGTTATAATCGTTGTTATACGCACATCATTTTGGTTATCGATCCATTGATGTCATATATTGTTTATAAAATGTTTCTTTGCTCTATATGATATTATTCTATGCTTGTGTTTCATAAAAAGTCATATTTGATATCACTTTAGTAAAAATTTCTATTCAAAAGTTTTCGATAACATAACTCGCATTTGGGAATTTCAAGGAAACCGAGCCTTAACTTACTAGGTTTAGGTTTTCCTCATTAAACCCGAACTATCGAGTATTGCTTTCGAAGTCAAAACACGCGAGCTTTCCAATAAAACCTATTCTCGAGACCTTGAAATGCTACATCCTAACTTACTGAATGTAGCGCTCATTGTCTCGAGATAAGAATTTCAAAATCGAGGCAATATTTTATGTTTTGGAAATTCGATAAATCAAGCCCTAACTTACTGGGTTCCGATTTTTTTCGTTCGATCTGAAATAACAAAATTTTCTTTTTTGATTTAAACACGAGTTTTTTTAAAACCAAAAAGGCAAGCTAAATTTCAGAATTTGAGATGTTGCATCCTAACTTACTGGGTACAGCATTCCTATTTCTCTGAGATAAGTGAGCCTCGATTCACATCGATATATTCAAACGCTTCTCAAAACAAAAGGATCGTGTTTTAAAGTCTTTTCAATCGTTTGATAATAGGACATTAATTAATCAACTAGGTACCAATTTTGGGCGTATCGAGGGTGCTAATCCTTCCTCGTGCGTAACTGACTCCCGAACCTATCTTTCTGATTTTCGTGGACCAAAATCGTTGTTTTGATAAATCAAATTGTTTATTAAAAACAATCCCTTTTCGAGGTGATCCAATCACACCTCATATAAAAGATTGGTGGCGACTCTCGTTTTAATTTTCGTTTTCAAAACCCAAAGTCGATTCCCCGTTCTCATAGAAAAAAATGGTTTCGACAGTAGTAATTCCGCATAAGTTATGGACTACCGTAGCTCTGTATGAGCATCGAGGTATATGATTTGCCCAATTGTGATCCTACATATGTTGTAGACACAAACGCGACTCTGTATGAGTGACCAGATATGACTCCCATGAAATATATGAGATGTGGCTATCCGGTGCTTCTATTACACGACTTTTTCGGTTAAAAGTTCTTTGTGAACTATACATGATATGTGGCTTTTATGAGTACACTTGATTAACCCGAATGAGCCTAGTGATACATGATATACGATTTACCCAAATGACTTGAAAATGTGGCTCGAGAGTTTCATACACTTTAAGTGTACTACATGAGAATATCCATCGATATTTCTAATAAATTCAACAGGCAAAATCTTGACAAAAGAGAGGGAAATGAACATAAAATGAACTATTACACGTATCTATCTGAAATACATGAAAATGATGACATTGGATACATGGAAATGTAAGATGATAATATATGGATTTGAAACTTATTTGGTAAATATGTTTATTCATGATTATAGAATTGTACACCTTAAGTGTACTACTCGTGTGATAATGATAAATTGAATTATTTTGTAGACAATATTCTGACATGAAACGATCAGTATTTGAGATAAATTATTATGAAATGTACTTGAAATACAAAGATATGATTTATATAAGTTATATGATTACATGATGCAGAAAGTATATGTACAGGGAAAATCTAATGATTGTTGAGCCCATATATGTTTTCTTAATATTTATATGAATTATATGACTAACAAAGATGATGAGGATGTGTGCTAGGGCTCGTGATCAAATTGATTAAACATGCTTTACATGTTTATTGTAAATATAAGTGAAGGGTAAGTTAATTATCAAGTTATACGGGCTTACTAAGCATGATATGCTTACTCTATTTTATTTTCCCTTGTTTAATAGTGATTCGAAAGCTCATTGGTTGGGAAGCTTGGTGAAGATCATTCACACTATCCATCGACCCTTTTTGGTACAAATGGTAAATGAATTATGGTTATAATGGCATATATAGGTTGATTAGCCACTGTTGGCATGTAAGTGTTTTGGTTTTAACAAGCCATTGGAATGGCTTATGATGAACATGTTTTAAAATGTATTAATAGCTATAATATGATGATATGTGTTTGAAATGGACAAATAATGATATGGTATAGGCGTATAGATGGGTAATTAGTGACAGTATAAAATTAATGAATATGCCTATATGTAAGTAAGTTTAATTAGTAAACTTTTGGATATTTGACCACATGAATTGATATATCATTTATAAGACCTAATTAAGGCTTGATTCAATTTCTTGAATTGGTTTTTGAATGTGCTTAAGTGTTGGAATAGGTAAAGGACCAATTGGGTGAGGAATAATGCTTGGAAAATGACTTTACTTTGTCCACACGGGTAGACACACGGGCGAGTGTCTTGATCGTGTATGACACACGGCCTGATACGTGGGCGTGTAGCCTGGCCTTGTGTCCCATGTATCTTTAGAATTGAGAAACAGAATACTCTGAATTGAGCATACGGGCAGAGAGACAGGTGTGTGTCTCAGCTGTGTGAGGTACACAGCCTAGAACATGGGCATGTCTCTTGGCCACGTGAAACCTGCATCTAACTTTCAAAAATTAAATTAACCACACGGCCTAGCACACGGGCGTGTGACTTGGCCGTGTGACTTCAATTTCTTCATGAGTTACAAGTCAGAAAGTTACACGGGTTAGGGACATGGGTATGTGAATCACACGGCCTGACCACACGAGCGTGTGACTCCTTAAAGTAAGGAAAATTTTTAAATTTTGCGAAAAATTTCTTGAGATCTCGATTTAGTTCTGACTTGGTTCTAATGAGTGTTTTGGGCCTCAAGGGTCCATATAAGAGAAGTCATGAATAATCTCGAGAAATGAATAGTAATGCCTTGTAAGCCTGTTCCAGTGATGGATACGGGTTAGGGGTGTTACAAAATAGTCTTTGAAACCCTATTTAGAAATTAAAAAAATAGATTTAGAGAATAAAATTTACATTAAATATCATTTGTATGAGATTTGTTAAAGAGTTTTTGGGGAGAGTCTTTTAGAGAGCTTTTGTATTTGGGATATTTGGGTTTCTTTTGAAATTTGCTTTTTGGATTCAGGTTTTGGATACTCCCATTATTGTACTCTTTGTTTGTTGCTTAGTGAAAAGTTGAAGCCTCCTTAGCCCGTGGTTTTTTATCCCTCAATGAGGGTTTTTCACGTAAATATTTATGTTCATTCTTCTCTACTTCTACTATCTCATTGTTCATACAGGATGATCTCCAACAAACTGGTATCGAAGCCTGATTCAAGCTTCTACAAATTGACTCGTTCAGGATGGCAATAATAAAATTCGACATTGAGCAGTTTGATAGGATCACAAATTTCAATTTATGGCAGGTTCGGATGACAGCACTTCTAATTTATAATGGCCTAAAGAAAGTCGTTACCAGTAAAAAGCCCGAAGGTATGGAAAAATCAGAATTGGAAGAGCTTGATGAAGAAGCTCTATCTAAAATTCAGTTATGCTTCACAAATAATGTATTACATGAAATACTCATAAAAAAACAATGGTTGCTTTACGGATGAAATTAAAAACCCTTTATATGAAATAATTGTTGGCCAATCGATTGGTATTGGAGTAGCGCTTGTACGCATTTCGTATGGATGGAAGAATGTCTATTGGGGATCACATTAGTGAGTTTATTACACTTCTGTATAACCAGAAGAACATCTAGGTTGACATAGATAACAAAGATCAGGTTATGTTATTGTTGTGTTGTTTACCCCTTCGTATAAATCTTTTAGGGAGACATTGATTTAATGATGTGAAGTAAAATTTGTTTGGTAAAGATGGAACACCCCTAACCGTCGTTGGAACAGGGTTACGAAGCATTACCAGGGTTTACAGAACAAATACAGATATCTCATGTCATTTTCTATTCATATCCGAAACTAATCATATCGTCCTTTGATTGAACCTTCAAGACCCAATTTAAGCATTAGAAACAAGTCGAGACTAAATCGGAATCTCAGAGAATTTTTCGTGAAATTTCAAAACTTTTCTTATATACAGGGGTCACACGTCAGTGTGGGCTCACACGGCCAAGTGAAATGCCCATGTCTCAGGTCATGTGGCATATGAGGTAGGACACACGCCCGTGTCCCTAACCCGTGTAACTCTCTGACTTGCAGTTTAATTAAGTGTATGGGTCACACAGCCAAGCCATACACCCGTGTGCTAGGTTGTGTGGTTAATTTAATTTTTGACAATTTGGTACAGGTTTCACACGGCCAAGACACGCGCCTGTGTTCTAGGCCATGTGTTACACACGGCTGAAACACACGCTTGTGTCTCTACCGGTGTACCTAATTTTGAGTATTCTATTTCTAAATTTTAAGATGCAGGGGACACACGGCCAAACCACATACCCATATGCCAGGCTATGTGTCACACACGGTTAAGACACACTCTCGTGTGTCTACCTGTGTGGACAAAATAAGGCCATTTCCTAGCCCTGTTTCTCACCCAAATTCGCCAACAACCTACACCAACACTTACATACATATACCAACCAACTCAAATCATATAAATCAAGCTTAATACGAGTACTATGTAAGTTATATTAACATGTATATTCAAATGGTTAAGCTTACCAAATTTTCATTTGTGTACTTAGGTAAATTTGTATCATTTATACTAATTCAATTTCATTTACCATTTGATTCATATTTCACATACTACTTAACCATTTCAAACATATCAAACATGATATGGTCTTATAGTTATATACTAAAACATACCATTCTAGCCATTCCAATGGCTAGTTTACAAACATCCATTTTCATGTTAACATTGGCCTATTTAGCCTATACATGCCATTATACCAAAGTCAGATTTCTATTTATACCATAACGTGCTGGAGGATAGTGTGATGATACTCTGACCGATCTTCAACCTTAACGATCTTCTGAGCACTATAAAACGAAGAAAATAATGATTCAATGCTTAGTAAGTTCGCATAACGGGAATTTAACTTACCCTATATTTATACAATAAGCAAACATACACATGCAATTCAAGCAATTTGACTGTAGCCTAAGCACACAATCTCATCAAATATGTTAGTTATTCATTTCATATAAATATCAATAATAAATATGAGCTCATCAAATTCCAAGTTCCATACATATCATATATTTTTCAAATATTGATTCCATTTGATTTTCACTTGTCTACTTGTTAGGATTTCACCCGTTAAATCATTTGAAATCTTGATGGATACGAGGGTAGTACACATAAAATGTACAAATCAGTAATCCGTCAATTTATGTCCGGGAGTACTCATTAAAGCACTTAAACAGAAAGCTCTCTCTCAAGTACTATAACAGAAAGCTTATTGAGCTATGTAACAAAAAGCATATCTGGGCAATATAACAGAAAGTTCACAAAGAACTTATAATGGGTAGCTCCGAAGAACACTAAACGAGAAGCTTCGTAGAGCACTTATCAGGTAGCTCCATAATGCACTTATCAGAATGCACCAGATAGCTTATAACGGGAAGTTCAAGCAAGGACTATCAAGATGCTCCGGATAGCCTTTAATGGGAGGTTCACAAAGAAACTATAAACAGAACGCTCATTAAAGCGTGGGTGTGTCTACAACATATGCAGATCACTACCATTCGGGATGCTCAAAAGATTATTTAACGAGAAGCTCGTAAGAACACTTTAACAGGAAGCTTGAGAGCGCTTATAACAGAATGCCCTTTCGAGCTATGGTACATCCGCAACAAATGTTGGACTGCTACCATTTTGGGAAACAGAACCCTGTATCTAATGGAATTTCATTCATTTAAACGGAATTTAACTTTTATCAGGTAATTTCTGGATATGTAATCAAATTTATACACATGGCAGATACAACATTCACATATGAAACATTCAAATCAATTCAAACATATAATTACATAATTAAGTTACACGAACTTACCTTGTTACTTGTTTGTATACGAAATCTACTAATCCGACACTTTTTCTTTTCATCGACTAACTTCGTATTTGAGTTTTTCGGATCTATCTAAATGAATTTAATCATCAATTTAATACAATTCACATTCAATTGGACTCAATTTATACCCTAGGCAAAATTACCATTTTGCCCCTATACTTTTCATAAATTCTAATTTCATCCTTAAGCTCAAAAAATGAAATTCATACAATTTATCCCTTATTCCAAGCCTAGATCATTTTCATATATAACATTATCAGTTCATAAATTTCACAAAAATCAAAATTTTTAAATGAATTTTACAACTTTACAATTTAGTCCCTAAATCATAATTTCATCAAAATTCTCTTTGTAAAAGCTGTTATCTATCAACAACTTTTCATTTTCTACCATAAATTTCAAAATTTCAACATATCCATCCATGGAAAAATTTCTATACTTTGACATTTTTTTCAAATTAATCCTCAAAATAGATAGATTAAACTATTTTATCTCAAAGATATAAAAATTACTAAAAACATGACAAAATTACTTACCCAATTAAGCCAAGAAAACTTACTTTCTATGTCCTAAGGTTTCCATGTATTTTTGGGGAAGAAGATGATAATAATAATATGATATTTGTATTTAATTATTTATCATCCATTAATTTTCCTAGTTTCCAATTTAGTCCTTGCCTTTTTCTAATTTTTCCATGGATGATTCATCAAAAATATCTACTAGCTTTTCTTTAATGATCTAATTACCATATCAGGACCTCAAGTGTCGAATTCCATAGCTATTTGGTACTTATAGCTACTAGAATCCAACTTTTGCATTTTATGCAATTTGGTCCTTTCCATAATTAAATACATAATCGATAAAATTCTTTTATCAGAATTTTCATATGATATTCCTATCATAATGCAAACCATGCAATAATATTAAAATAAAATTTTGTTCTGGCTCATATTTGTGGCCCTAAAACCACTGTTCCGATTTCACTGAAAATGGGCTGTTACAGCTCTCCCCTTAAGAATTTTCATCCTCGAAAATCTTACCAGTAAAGAGGTTGGATATTGTTTTCTCATGGTATCCTCCAGTTCCCTAGTAGCCTCTTTTATACCATGTCGTTGCTAGAGAACTTTCACTAAAGCTACCTTTTTATTTTTTAACTCTTTCGTCTTACGTGCCAAGATTTTGATTAGTTCTTCATTGTAAGTCATGTCAGGCTGAATCTCTACTTCTGTTGGAGAAATTACATGTGAAGGATCTGACATATATTGTCTTAACATCGACACATGAAAAATATTATGAACTCTCAAGTTCTGGTGGTAGTGTCAATCGGTACGCAACAGGTCCGATTCTTTTAATAACTTTATACGACCCAATAAACCGTGGACTCAATTGACCTTTACAGCCAAACCGAAGAACTTTCTTCCAATGTAAAACTTTCAAAAATACCTTTTCGCCAACCTAAAATTCTATTTCTTTTCATTTAAGATCGGCATAAGACTTTTGACGACCAGAGGCTGCTTTCAAGCTATCCCGAATCACCTTTACCTTTTTTTCAGTTTCATAAATCAGGTCAACTTCACGTATCTTTTTCTCACTAAGCTTTGTTTAATATAATGGAGTTCTACATTTACAACCATACAGAGCCTTATACGGTACCATTTGAATGCTCGACTGATAACTATTATTATATGCAAATTCAACCAAAGGTAGGTATTTTTCCCACTTACCTTCAAATTCTAGAATACAGCACCGAAGCATATTTTTCAAAATCTATATAACATGTTTGGATTGGCCATTAGTTTGAGGATGGAATGTAATACTAAAATGTAATTGCGTACACAAAGCTTATTGTAATTTGCTCCAAAATCGAGATGTAAACTGTAACGCCTTAAAACTTTAATTTTTGTTTTTGTGAATGTGTGAAAAATATCTATATGCTTCAGTGGTTAGGTGTTCTGAGTGTGTGTGGGAGGTCCCAAGTTCAAGCAATGACTTGGGAAAATTTTAGTATTTTTATGAATAAAGCACTATCCCTGGCCAGTAGGCTTTTAAGTAATTGTTGGTAAGTTTATATCAGAATGGGCCTGCTGGTCTTGTGGTTAGGTGGTATGTTAATATTCTGGAGGTCTTGTGTTTGAATCCCTATGTGAGCATGGGTGACATTTTTGCTCTAAGTTTCGGCGGAGTGTTGTGCTGTGGTGGGACTTTAAGTAGTGGAGTTGGTGTGGGTTAGTGGGGAGAGATTTGGGTAGATGATAGAGGATTATCAAAAAAATCTGTTCATTTTTCCTTTCCTCGACAAAAATAAGGTTTCGATTTTCTTTCTTTCTCTAAATCCTTTGTCGTCCTCCTCTTATCTTTTTATTCTTTTTCTGAATTCGTTCATTCTTTTCTTGTTCTGCAACGTAGTTGGTGCTTACGCTGGTTTGATAAGTCTCAGTATGTGTAGTAAGTACAATTATTTTAATTTTGGATTAGTGATTTATGGGATTCGTTTGTTATGGAAAAGGTTAAAGGGTTGGAGTGATTTGGTCGGTGTTGAAATGGTGCGAAAACGCTGTTATTCGATTTAAGGTAAGGTTGTTAAAGGTATTAGGTTTAACCTCTCGATTTAGTTTTGTTTAAATTTCATTTTAGCACTAGTTTTGGGTGTTGGAATATCAATTTTTAGGTTCTGGAGTGCTCGGTGATCATTTTAGCATCAATCGAAGCCAGGTGTATACCTAATTACGCAGAAAACGAGATTTCAACAAAAGTTGAAAACCTCACTGTTGACGCCACATGGGCGTGTGGTCACCCATGTGGTAGGCCGTGTGCCCTGACGTGGATCTGATATCGACAAGGCTAGGCCGTACGCAATGGACATGACCGTGTGATAGCCAGGCAGGCCATGTGCGACACACGGAATGCACATAAATATTTACAGGAAAAATAAACTCGTTAACTTTCATTAATACATCTTCGAGGACTCTTTCGGGATGCACAACAGACCTATTCACTAATTTTATAATAACACATGTTTTCATAAAAAAACACGTGTTAAATGATTCAGAAATAAAAGAATGCATGACATTTATGGAGGCCCCTAAATCAGGCATAGCTTTTTTTTATTCCCAAGTGGCCTATTTTGCATAGTATTGCGAACATGCCTCTATATTTGTATTTCGCTAGCATCTTTTGTTGTAACACTGCGGATACATTTTCACCAACTCTTACCCTTTCATTACAAGTTAAATTTTCACTTGTTGGTGCAGAGCTCTTTAAGAAACTTGGCATATCGTAAAATTTGTTTGATAGGATCCAACAGTGGTATGTTGATCTCGACATTTCTGAATGTTTCGAGGATCTCCTTGTCCTCTTTACCTTTTTGACACTGGTATAACCTTCCTAGAAATAGAGGTTGAATTTTAGGCAATGGAGGTTTTGTTCAGTCCTGTTCATTGTTCTCGGGCTTTTCTTGGATGGAATCTTGGCCAAGATTTCTGCCAGGAATCGGTTCCAGTACTTTTTCACTTCGCAACGTCACTGCGTTTGCGTGTTATCTTGGATTAGGTTTCATTTGTGATGGTAGTTTTCCTTGTGAGTTCATTTTCTCAATTGATATGGTCAATTCTCTTATAGACACCTCAATTTTTTGTTAAAAATCATTCATTTCTTTTTGGAAATTAAGAGTTTGGTGTTGGAAATCAAAGACATTAACTGCTAATTTATTAACCATAGTTTCAAGAGAAGTACCTGAATCACGTGGCTGTTGTGGAAACTGATTTTGGTATGGCTGATTATACAGCATCCAAATGAGCCATAGTATCATCATGCAGACTAGGACATGCATTAGTTGTATGTTTAGGTGTAGCACATATTTCGCATAGCCGGGCTGGTTTTGTTTTTTCTACAACAAGGGAATTCAGAATATTAGCAATTCTATTAACTTTATCTTCTAAGGTTGAATTACTAAGCTGGTGAACCCTTCTATGGGTTCTACCATATTCATCTCTATGGGTTTCAAGACTTCATAAAAGCATTGGAGTAGAGATTGTTTCGTTATACCATGTTGTGGACAACTTGCACACAACTTCTTAAATCGCTCCTAATAGTCGTAAAGAGACTGTGCTTCATTTTACTTTATCCCAATGATCTCCCTTCTTAACTCTGCTGCTTATGATGCTAGAAAAAACCTATTAAGAAATAAACGAGATAGATCAACCCAAGTTGTAATAGATCCAGGGGTACATAAAATAACCATTGCATAGCAGAATCTGTTAGGGAAAAAAGGAAAGCACGCAATTTGATTTGATCCTCAGTTACGCCTTGAGGTTTCATGCTAAGACAAACCATATGAAACTCTTTCAGATATTTGTGGGTAATTTTGTTTTACAACCTACGTAAAGTTAGCCGTAATTGGATTAAACCTGACTTTAGTTCGAAATCGTATCCATAGTAGAATACGCAATACACAATGGTAGTTGTTCTGACGGAGCTTCGGCCAGTTGCCGAATTGTTTGAGCCATTAGTTGATGTGCTAGATTTGGGTTTTCGTTAACCCTAGCGTTCAGCACTTCTTCTGGTGAGTTAACTTTTACTTTTTTATTTTTAAGTGTTTGAGTAGGGTTTTCGTTAACCCTAGACTCAACTTCGTCGTCGACTTCGATATCTGGTGGTGGGTTACTTTGAGTCCCAACCACCACTGACTGTTTTTTCCTTAGCTTTGTTTCTTTGCGATTGGCTCTTGTAGTTTTCTCTATTTTTGAATCAAACGCAACAATACCTGGAGCAAATCTGGTTATAAAAAACAAAGAAACAAGATTAGTAGATTACCAGTCCCCGGCAATGGCGCTAAAATTTGATGCATCGTTGAGAGCACCAAATATATCCTATCCCTAAAAAAATAATGAAAATAATAGTATAAGGGAAGTAGGGTCAAATCCTCAGGGACTGGATTTGCACAATGTCTTGTTTCATAATATCCCTAACAGAATCGTGTTTAAGAAAACCTATGTTCCTAAAAAAAATAATAAAACAAAATTCAAAGTTTGATTGAATTGTAATTATGAAAATTAAAATTGAAATTGAAATGAAAGATAGAGTTTGAAAAAAGGGAGAGTTTTTTTATATAGCGAGATTCCAGCCTCCGGTTGTCTCGATCCTCCTCGGGTTCAATCCTCGGCTTTTAGGTGATCCTTCTTGAACTGAATAAGCCAGTTTTAGTGAAAGAGGATGCCTACGACCACCAGATCCACTTAGGGTTTAGACTTATGATTTAAAAGAACCTGACTCTAGCCAACCATCGCTCCTGTGGAATTGTCTTACACTAGATCAGCACTTTCCAATGGTGAATCCCACGCAATTTTGTCTCTTAAGCTCGACAACCACTAACGCAGTAAGTTGACAAATTGACTGTTCAATCTTCTCAAAACATATAAAGCGACCACCTTTACACAAGATGAAAAGATTACTTTTGAAGGGACATGGACAAAAGCGTCAGCCTTGTAATGCGAGGAAGTGATAAATACTCGTTGAAAAGGCTAGGTGCTGATTCTAAGCCTCATGAACCCTTTTTTGGGATTTTTGACAACCTTTAGCTAGATAAAATTAGTGGCTCATGGTTTTCGGAAAAAGAAATAAATGTAATGGAAGATGAAAATTTTATTAAATAAAGAAAAGAACAAAGGTTGGCTTTTGGGAGAGGGAGTGATTACAGAAAAGATGATATAATTTGTGTCACTCCATCCCCTATTTATAGTACTAGGAAGCCTAGTTTAGTCCTACTTAAATTCTAAAAGATAAAATACAAATAAATAAAGATAATTAAAGATAAATAGAGATAAAAGCTAAAATTAAATCTAAATAAAACTCTTTAATAATTATCCTAATATAATTAAAAATTAAATAGAGTCTTGTGTTTATAAAATATCTCTTCTTTGCATTTTTCCCCTTATGTTTTCCATGCTTGCATTTCCCTATGTAACATATTGGCCCACTTTATCTTCAAATTCAGGCTTTTTGCCCCTAAATTTTATTTTTCCTTCAATTTAGTCCTTACAAGATAAAAAAACCATAAATAGCTCAAATTAGTAGAATCATACTTAAAATAAATATGTAATTAATGTATAAAAATATATCGTCTTAGAGTATAATCAAGCTTCGTTTTGCCCAGACGCCAAGGCCTCCATTGTCCTAACGACCTAACATAACAACTATCTATTGGTTATATTGAGGACATTCAGACCTTAAAAACCCAAAATCCATCATTGTAGGAAGCATTTAAGAGTTTTTACCTTAACTCTTCAATCCATAAGTATAAAGGGGTAAGGAAACTTACTAGTTACTAAATTTCTCCACTATTAGATTTCCACTCACACAACAACCACAGCATGCAAAGCCTCCTTCGGTTGAATTATCCTCTTTTCAGGGTAGCTAGAGAAGATGATTCTACCTGAAGAAGAATGTATAAAACAAATTTGAGGAATCCGATCTTTACGGCTGCCTATCTATATATATATATACTTCTTTGGCATGATTTTCATCGATTTCCACCACCGTACGTTCTTAAACATTATCTCCCACTATGGAACTAGTCATTTCCATCCTAACTGGACCGAAATTGAGATCCAACTATTCACATTTCAACCACTAAAATTTCTAATATCCTATTAGAGCCCGTAAATTTCCTAGTCCATTCAATTAAATCCTAGAAATTCTGATTATGATTACAATCTATTCACGATACATGTGATTCATGTGAACACGAAGGTAATTATATGATTAAATGATAGAAATAAATAATGAATTTTGTTTAGTGATTTGTATATTATTTAGTGAAAATGCATGAGTTAATTATTATATAGATTGTATAAATAACTTATCAATTTGTCTTAATTTAAATATTTTAATTATGTTTGAATAAATGGATGGTAAGTTTCTAAATTCAACTAGGTGTTAACTTTTCACAATCAACAACACAATACAAAGCAAACTTGCTTAATAAGCTTATTATGAAAACAATATAGCTAGCACAAACCGAAAGTTGTTACTCATTGATGATTATCTCTTTTCTTTGGAAGATTCGACTACCTCATCAGTTAAAAGCATCCTCCATGCACTAAAGCTAAATTAGAAATACAAATTCGGGTAATAAAACCATAAAAAAACTAAACATATAATGCACCTCGCATTCACTCGACTTCTTAAGGCTCTACGAACTGATTTTTCCATAGCTCAAAATCCACTTGTTTGAATTTAAGTTTCTCGATAGATATACATTATAGGGACCTTAAACTATTCAAAACTCACATAAAATTCAAAACCTAACGTTATCTCCCCCCTTGATTACCTAAGCACTCAACAATGGCAATTCACACAATCCTTAATGAAACTTTGTTCTAACTTGATATTTGATTAATCCAACCTCTTCTAAACTTATTCTCATAAAAAAATTAAACCCAAAACAACAAGAAACAAATGAATCAAAACCCTTCTCTTCCAAAATGAAAATCTCACAAAAATAGAGGAAATGTAAAATAAATTGAAAATCATACTAAATGATCAAAAATCATAATTCGAGAGAAACATTTATCAATACAAAATTTTTTATAGGAGAATAAATGAGTGTTGAAAAAGAAGAAAACCCTTCCCTCTCTTTTATTCTTAAACCTGGGTATTTTTCTTAGATACCCTTTGTAGAATTATCACATAAAGACCTCTTTTGTTTAAAATCATATTTTTTTGAAAATCTCACAATGACTCCACTGATTTTACTAACTTCACAATATAGTCCTTAAGCTTCAATTACTAACTCTGCTAATTTAATCTCTCCCTAATTCTAATTAAGCCTAATTTCCCAGTAATAATTTCTAACTATATCACCATAACCATTCCAAGAATAACTTGATTTAAGAATTCGATCCAAAACTAAATTTTTCGAGCCAACGAAAAATGGGTCATTACATTTATTTTACTACAAAATAAATTCTAAATTCGTGAGTACTTGAGTTAGTGTTTTTTAGTTTTGGTTACCTTAGAGAAATTAAACTTTCCCCACTGAAAAGTTACAATTTTCATTCTATGTTCGGTTCAAATTAAGAGCCCATTCTCTTAGAAATTGAGGGTTCTAGGATAGTAGAGAAGATCATTTGATTGAAAGTTAAGAACTAGCAAGTCTCGCTAGTCCAAAAATGCATATGCTAAGTTTGGTAAAATTTATTGTCATAGACAATACAACAAATGTTTGATTTTATGAAAATTTTTAAATTTTCGTTGTGCAACAAACTATTTTCATAAATAAAATTTCCAACAATAACTTGCTTTAATACATTCTCATTTTTTCTCAATGAAACAAATTCACCACATATATATAATTTGCCCCTTAGAACTTAATGCCAAGATTCACCACTGAAACTAATACCTATTAGATACTTTCATTGAATGGAATGCATGTATTTTTTCTCAATTAAATTTTGGTATTAGTATTTTTATTTTAAAGATGTCGTGGGTTTAGTCCCGATACTTTTAATTGGTTTCGGCTTTGTACTATTCAAATTTTAAAATTTCACTCATTGCCTAACAATAATTGTTAAATTCATTAAGTTCTATTCTAAAATTTGATGCAGCAAACATATTATCATATATGTAATGTCATTTCAACTTATTATTCACTAAAAATCCAATTAATGGATTAATGATTGTTATTTACGTTGGACTAAAATTTCAAAAAAAAAATTCAAGGACTTTAAATGATTCAATTAAAGAATATGGACTAAATTTACAACCATACACAAAGTATAAGACTAGTAATAAAATTTAACCAAGCAAATTTAACTGCTATTGTTTGGGTCAAGACTAAAATTTCAAATTTCAAAAAGTGAAGAGACTAAGATTAATCAAAATAAAGCATAGGGCTAAATCAACAATTTTGTAAAGTACAGGGACTAATAACAAAATTTAACCTTTTCACAAATGGTCAAATGTTGTTTCCTTTTCTTAACAAATACCTTTAAGTCATTGGTATGTGGAATGACCTTATATGTTTGTGTCAAATTATGAAGTAAAAATTTGAAGTTTAAAATATTCTTTAAGTCTCTGTATAGTTTGTATGTACATTAGAATCCATCTCCTACTTCTACTTTCAGAATTTAAGCCTTCTACCTTTCAAATTTAAAAATTCAGGTCCAGTTATTACCATTGTTAAATTTATTTTATTAAATTTACTAGAGTGATATTTTGATTTGACATTTTTAACTTTTTGAAATAATTAATAACATTATAAAAATATAGAGATCAAATTATGCTAGAAGTTAAAGTATAGCAATTAAATTATAAACTTAGGAATAATAGAAGAGCCAAAATTGAAGTTTAACCATTAATCTGTAATAAGAAAGAAAAAAACATCGTAGCATGAGATACTACGTGTCAATAGACTTTCGTTTTATATATAGTTTATAGATAGCCAAATGCTACTATTAAAATCTTTCTTAATGTTATCATTTTTTCCATTGTTAGTAATTTTTTTAACTCTACAAAAAGAATTAAATGAATAACATGTATCTATTTTGATTTTTTTAATTTTTTAAATATTATTTAAAAATACATGGTAGTAGTTTACAATTGCTTGGGGAGTTTTTTTTTTAACTTTACTAGTGGATCAAATAATTTCTTCCTTTTTTTTTTTAGTCCTTAACATATTGTAAAATGAAAGCAAGTCTTTCTATTTTTAGTTTAATAGTGTCATTTACCAGAAAAACTTATGAAGATAATGTGAAGGTGTTGAGGCTAAGAATAAAGAGAAGGAAAAAGATAGTGGTTCACAATAGAAGTGATCATGGGTTGGGCGGCCCGGCCCGGCCCGAAGGCCCGCCCGAAAAATGGGAGGATTTGGGTAAAAATATAGGCCCGAAATATGGGTTTGGGCAAAAATACGAGGCCCGTTTAGAAAACGGGCCGGGCCTCGGGCCAACCTTTTTTGGCCCGGGCCCGACTCGGCCCGGCCCGAATTATATAAATATATTTTTTTATTTTTTATTTTTTTAAGTATATGTAATTTTCAACTTTATTTTTTTAGTTTGTGTATTGTTTTAAGAATTGTTTACCTCAATTTTATTTTGTTCCTTATTTTAATATTTGTTTTTATATTTTTTAATTTATTTAATTTATTATATTTTTAAATTTTTTAATGAAATAAGTAAAAAAATTAATATGGGCTGGGCCGGGCCGGGCTCGGGCCTAGCATTTTTATTCCGGGCCGGGCTTGGACAAAATTTTAGGCCCATATTTCGGGCCGGGCCGAGCTCGGGCCTAGAAAACGGGCCAAAATTTTTTTTCTGGGCCCGGCCCGAACCCGGCCCGGCCCGGCCCATGATCACCTCCAGTTCACACGAAGCTATACAAAGAAAGAGCCACTTGTGGAAGAGTTTAAGCTAAATTTTTGGCGTTAGGGTTAGAAGTTCACCCTAATGGTGAACGAAAATGGTTTATATAAGTAAGGTTGGTCACCCTTTTCCATCTAGCCTTGACATGTTTTCGTACAAGTCTTATCTTGGTTTGCTCTATAAGGGACATAACAACCTTCTAGCTCTGTAACGATGAGATTAATGTATCTGGGGATCAGATTGTGACTGGACTTCTATGGCCATAATGAATCTCCACGTTCCATTCACTCAGTAGAGAGGCTCAATACCTGTCTAAGTGAGGTAAACTGAAGGTACTCTATGTGTAATACCCGTTACCCGGTCCAGTCTTTGAACTCGAGTAATAGGATGCTACAAATAAATACAGAATAATTGCATACCATTCATATTTCAAAATCTCAATAAAATATCATTTCACCACATATGATCATGAATACATGCAATTCAGTTAATTTCGGGTTTAAATCGAGCTTGCGAAAGATTTAAAGTAACCCGGAATTAATCAGGACCAATTTGAAATAAATACAGAAAGTAAAGAAAAATTTGCAAATAGGGGTCACACAGTCGTGTCCCTAACCGTGTGAAAGATTGAGATTGTGTGAGGATGGGACACACAACTGTGTGGGCAAGCCATGTAACAATCTATTGCCATGTGGAGTTGGAGTCACATAATCGTGCGAGCAAATCATGTAACTCACTGATATCGTGTTGGTAAAAAATGCAATTATTCAAAAGATGTCACATAACCGTATCGTCAGTTCGTGTACCAAATTGTGGTCATGTGCACCAATTATCACCCAAAACATACATACCACATGACCATGCCATATGCCCGTGTATGGCACATGACTGTGTATCAAACCGTGTATATCTGGAGAAACCTTTCAAAATAAGCTTCTAGTCCTAGTCCACTTGAGCCATAGCAAGCACTATACCATTTCTCAACCAATTCAAAAGCATCAAAATCATGTAAAAAATCACTTATAACAATCATCCTAAGTGTCTAACCAATATGCCACAATTGACACTTTAAAACAACAATTCAAAATCAACCAAATTATCACAGTCAACCCATTCCAATATGCCTTCGAAGACACCTCAATACAATCGAAAAATTTTCTTCTATTTAGCCATTCGAGCAACCTCAATTCAACCTCATAAGTATACACTCTTCCATACCTATTGCATAGTACATTACCTAATCAATTTTTAAGTATAAGTACCAAACCATTAAACAAGATGACATTGCTATCAAGTACCAAACCATTCAACAATATGACATTGCCATCACATACATATATACATATATATTGTAATGCCCCGAATTTTGGGCTTAGAAGTTTTGAGGTTTAATGGTTAGGGATAGTGAGGAGGATGCACTTATGTGATTAGTTGTGTATTTTAATGTCAGAATGGGCCTGCTGGTCTGGTGGTCGAGTCCTTGTGTGAACGTTTTGGAGAGACATTTCATTCTGATTTATTTTAAGTTGATATTTATAACTTTTTAATTTTATTACTATGTTTATTTTTTATTACTAATTATATTTTCTAATTTTTATTCTTCTAATTTTTGTTAGGGACGTTCTTTTTCTTTTTGCTTCTATTGGCTTTTCTCTTTGTTATTCGGTTCTTACTTTTTTTGACAAACGGTAATCTTGCGGTTTACGAAAGAGTCGCTCCTCTATCGTCATCACCGTTCATGAATCAGGTGTGGGATTCAAGCTTTCTTCTATTTTTATTTGTGAATTTGTATTCAATTATCTGAAAAGCCGATGACGTTGATTAGGTGTTTGCAAACTCGATATTTTCGATATGGTTTGACTGTATTGTGCTTAGAATTCGTAAGTTTTGGTGTATTATCGAACCATCGAGGATTGGGGGCAGTTTTGGTGGCTTGAATAGTGTTCTAGGGGCTGATTAGAAGTGGTTTTGTGACCACTCCGGCGACTACTTAGGCATGTGTTGACTCACATGGCTATGTGGAATTGGGCGTTAGGGTTTTCAGGCTAGATTGAGTGCCACACGGCCATGTGTTTGATTTAGGAATTTTGTCAATTTTTACACGGCCGTGTCCCCTTAGGCACATGGGCGAGTGGTTTGAGAATTAGATATTCAGGGATTTGGTGTCACACGGCCTGGCCACACAGCCGTGTGACTGGTTTGGGAATCTAGGTATTCCACATGAGCCTATGTTTCGGGACACACGGCTGTGTCTGCCCTGTAATTGATTTTAACAAAATCGAACAGTAAGTTACACGGCTGTGCCCTTGCCTCACACGGGCGTGTGCCTCTGCCACACGACCATGTGTCACCCTCCACACAGGCGTTTGGACCCCCACACGACCTAGATTGCTCCACACGGTCAGAGCATACGATCGTATGGTCCTATTTCGCCAGTTTTTGTTATAGGTCAAATTAGAACCTAATTGTGACTTGTGTGTTCCAACCTTTAGCTAGGCTTCAGTGAGGGTGACTAGACCTCTGTAACTGTACCTATGTGATCCGTGTGTGCATGAACTGTGATTAGTTTGTGATTGATTATGGGATATGTGTAAATTATGACTGCACGAGTAATTCTGTAACTGACTGATTGGATGTAAATGACTGTCTGTAAGTTGTATTCTGATACTGTTTATTTGTCTGCACGCATACATATGCATAAAGTATTGTTGGGTGTGATTTTGAAGAGAATGAAGATTGATACTGTACTGAACTGGCAGTTTTACTATAACTGGACTATACAGTGAATTACCACAATGAATTACCGCACTGGCAGTTTTGGTGTATTATCGAACCATCGAGGATTGGGGGCAGTTTTGGTGGCTTGAATAGTGTTCTAGGGGCTGATTAGAAGTGGTTTTGTGACCACTCCGGCGACTACTTAGGCATGTGTTGACTCACATGGCTATGTGGATTTGGGCGTTAGGGTTTTCAGGCTAGATTGAGTGCCACACGGCCATGTGGTTGATTTAGGAATTTTGTCAATTTTTACACGGCCGTGTCCCCTTAGGCACATGGGCGAGTGGTTTGAGAATTAGATATTCAGGGATTTGGTGTCACACGGCCTGGCCACACAGCCGTGTGACTGGTTTGGGAATCTAGGTATTCCACATGAGCCTATGTTTCGGGACACACGGCTGTGTCTGCCCTGTAATTGATTTTAACAAAATCGAACAGTAAGTTACACGGCTGTGCCCTTGCCTCACACGGGCGTGTGCCTCTGCCACACGACCATGTGTCACCCTCCACACAGGCGTTTGGACCCCCACACGACCTAGATTGCTCCACACGGTCAGAGCATACGATCGTATGGTCCTATTTCGCCAGTTTTTGTTATAGGTCAAATTAGAACCTAATTGTGACTTGTGTGTTCCAACCTTTAGCTAGGCTTCAGTGAGGGTGACTAGACCTCTGTAACTGTACCTATGTGATCCGTGTGTGCATGAACTGTGATTAGTTTGTGATTGATTATGGGATATGTGTAAATTATGACTGCACGAGTAATTCTGTAACTGACTGATTGGATGTAAATGACTGTCTGTAAGTTGTATTCTGATACTGTTTATTTGTCTGCACGCATACATATGCATAAAGTATTGTTGGGTGTGATTTTGAAGAGAATGAAGATTGATACTGTACTGAACTGGCAGTTTTACTATAACTGGACTATACAGTGAATTACCACAATGAATTACCGCACTGGCAGTTTTGGTGTATTATCGAACCATCGAGGATTGGGGGCAGTTTTGGTGGCTTGAATAGTGTTCTAGGGGCTGATTAGAAGTGGTTTTGTGACCACTCCGGCGACTACTTAGGCATGTGTTGACTCACATGGCTATGTGGATTTGGGCGTTAGGGTTTTCAGGCTAGATTGAGTGCCACACGGCCATGTGGTTGATTTAGGAATTTTGTCAATTTTTACACGGCCGTGTCCCCTTAGGCACATGGGCGAGTGGTTTGAGAATTAGATATTCAGGGATTTGGTGTCACACGGCCTGGCCACACAGCCGTGTGACTGGTTTGGGAATCTAGGTATTCCACATGAGCCTATGTTTCGGGACACACGGCTGTGTCTGCCCTGTAATTGATTTTAACAAAATCGAACAGTAAGTTACACGGCTGTGCCCTTGCCTCACACGGGCGTGTGCCTCTGCCACACGACCATATGTCACCCTCCACACAGGCGTTTGGACCCCCACACGACCTAGATTGCTCCACACGGTCAGAGCATACGATCGTATGGTCCTATTTCGCCAGTTTTTGTTATAGGTCAAATTAGAACCTAATTGTGACTTGTGTGTTCCAACCTTTAGCTAGGCTTCAGTGAGGGTGACTAGACCTCTGTAACTGTACCTATGTGATCCGTGTGTGCATGAACTGTGATTAGTTTGTGATTGATTATGGGATATGTGTAAATTATGACTGCACGAGTAATTCTGTAACTGACTGATTGGATGTAAATGACTGTCTGTAAATTGTATTCTGATACTGTTTATTTGTCTGCACGCATACATATGCATAAAGTATTGTTGGGTGTGATTTTGAAGAGAATGAAGATTGATACTGTACTGAACTGGCAGTTTTACTACAACTAGACTATACAGTGAATTACCGCACTGGATCGTACAACATGTACATTAGCTACGCTATGTACCATTGACTATCTGATAGCTAAGCTGCAATTTACTGGTATAGCGGTTTACCGCATTGCACTGTACCGCATGTACATTAGCTACGCTGAGTACCATTGACTGATCTAGCAGTTTAATTGCACGTCTGTACTGCGGTTTACCATATGGCACTGTGCAGCTTATACGCTAGCTTTGCTGCGTAGCATATGATTTGGCAGTTTATTTGCTTACTGTTAGCCCCAATACCTATAGGGTCGTGGGTAGTCCCAATGCCCTGAGGGTTGTGGATACTGCTGATAGTCATCGTTGCCGGGCAACTTGAGATGACATCATATGGAGTGTAGGGTTGGATGGGCTCTTCGAGGTCCTATATGGTATAATTGGTTGGTTGAGCTAGATAACTCGTATGTGGTGTGATTTAAGGACAGAGAGGTGTGTTGGCTGGTTGGGTGGGTTGTTTTATAATTTAACTGCATTCATACGCATCCGTGGACTGTTCTATGTCATTGGCTGTCTGTTTGTACTAATCGACTGAAAAGCACTTGAGTCTGCGTGAGTTTTGTGGACCCTGATTGTACTTGTCTGACTGAATAGTTACTGAGATTGTGTGACTGCTTGAGTATTACTGTTACTGCGACTGAATGGTACTTGCGACTATATGTCGGTGTGTGATTTAATATGTTCTAAATATTGCTATCTGCCGGTATGTTTGCCTCGAATGTACCAACTGGTTCTGTATAGCCCTGTAAGTAAGTTCTGTTTTCAAACTATTGTTTGGCATACTGTTTTCTGACCCTGTAGTTAATTGGTTTTGATCTCACACTGAGCTCGTATAGCTCACCCCCTTCTGTCTCCCCTTTCAGGTACCTTGCTGAATTCTGACCTGGACTCAGTACGTGGAGGCCTCAAACGGTCTAGATGGAAGTAATTTATAAGTTTTTGTTTTCTGTTACTATTTGAAATTGTAAGGTTTATTAAACTATGGTACTAGTTCCATTTTAACCTTTAATCGGTAATTTAAATTTGGTTTATGTTAAACTTATTTGTAACTTTTATTGACTGGATTTTGTAAAATTTTCTCACAATCACTTCGGTGATAATGTAGCATCTTGAATTCGGTCTAAACTTCTAGGCCGGGTTTAGGGTGGTATATACATGATTTTTAAAATGCAAACAAAACTCAAGATAGAACATTGTATAACCAAATGATGCCTTAGGTACATGTCATGACCAAAATAAAAACATCGCCAACACTTGAGTCCGGAATTGCCACTAAATGTTAAAGTTGACGATCGAATCGAAAAGTACCTGGCCTACGTAGGGAAAACAAAATTGTGCGCTGAGTATAACTCAGTGATATTTCTATAATTCGAACATTAATATAACATAAGTCATCTAAAATGCCTAAGTTAAAAATAAAAAATGATATGCAATTAACATGTCAATTATGCCAATTCACACATTCTTTGTTCAAATTTAACACATTTTACGAATATTAAGACATGACAAATCCCCTTCATATATCATTTGATATCTCAATTCATATGGTGGCACATTCCATCTCAATTTTCAAATTCATGAATTCAATGAACATAACTATCAATGTTCCAAATCATTTCACAATTGAATATTTCATTTCACATTTCACTGCCATTTCTTATCCATTTATCAATTCAATATAAAATATTACATCTCATATAGATTTTTCAATCTCATGTATTGGAGGACTTGTTCATCAACATCAATTCAATTATGATTATTTCATTTTTACTTTTTATCCTCCTATTAACATGACTCAGACTCAACCAGATACACAAATCCAACCAACACAACAATTTAGAACCCAGTACCTTATCGAATAAATTCGAAACAAATAGTTACGCCCAACGCTTATCACTAAATTTGACATCGAGTGTCTCATCGGTATAATCGAAGCAATTTGGCACCCAGTGCCACATCAACTCGTAGTCGAAGTAACCTTGAACTTTTCCTATCCTATGACATGCCAACTATATCTGACTCTACCCGAATAGTTAATAAGGTATTTATATCACCAATCTTTATTAACCAATGTCTCAAATCATAATGTAATATCATAATCAAATCACTAGTTTAAGCATATGACAGCATAATTCATCTCAATATGAATACAATTCCATATTTATAACAATATACAATACTATCACCTTTATTCAGTCTAGTTATTGTAATTATCAATCAATTCAAACAGTTCATATTATCAATACAACTCACCTCATGATCGTACCATGCAAAACAATCCAATATACAACAATTCAAATGTAGTTCGAATTATAGAAACACAAATCGTAAACTCTGAGCTATTCGTCGATGACTTTGTCTTTTCCTCTCTTTTTCAAGAAATTCGGGTCGATGCTAGCTACGGATTACTACAAACTTATAAAATTATCAATACATAAATAATTTCACATTCAATTGCTAATTTATGCAACTTTTGTATTTTATTCAATTTAGCCCTTATAATCGAGATTAACATAACTTTCAAATTTGACCTCCAATTTTTATGCACTCTAGTCCTAATTGAACCCCATATTTCTCTTTTCTACCACAAACTTTGAAATTTGTGCAATTTAGTCCCCATTGAACAAAATCATTAATTGAATTTACAATTTAGTCATTTTTTAATTTCAATATTAAAATCTATCAAATTGACACCTAAAACTTTAACTATTCAACAATGGTAACATCCTCAATCTTTAACAGTACCGAAAAATATGACATGGGTATCATAAAAATTACAAAGACTAAATTACACTAACCAATTTTTGAATTGAAGTTGAAAACCCCTAAGCCAAACGTCCTCTTCTCCCTTTTAGGTTTTGGTTTATTTTGTATGCAAAGATGGAAGAAAATGTTTTGTGTTTCTTTCCACCAACTAAGTTTATTCTTGATTAATTAATTTATTTAATAATTTTATAACCTTTTCAACATTTAAAACCCATGTTATTGTCCACTCTTATTAATACACTGGTTTAATTATTTCATAAGGCCCTTAGTCTTATTCTAATTAAAGATTCTTTAAAAATTGAACTTTAAACACTTTTATGATTTAGTCCCTATACCCTAATTAAGCACTAATTTGACAAAATTACCTATCCAAAATTCAAATAACTTCTAATAGAACTCTATAAATATTTTAATAATAATAATATTTACAAGTCTGATTTACAAAAATAGGGTCTCAAAATCACACTTTCCAACACAATTGACTTTTAGGTCATTACACAATGTATCATGCACACCATACACTAACGAGGTCCGTAATCAACGAGATATAAATGGTGGATAAGGTGATCTTAGACATGGCTAGCGAGAGATCCTCCTTGACATGGTACGTACGATGGAAGGAAAGTAAAAGAGAAAGATTCAATAAGTTAACCATTAAATTGAATAGTAAAGAATTTGATGCGTGTTAAACAAAATCTCTTATTTGAGTCTTGGAGATAAAGAAAATATCAATAAGAGAACTTTACTTTTCATTTCATAATGACCCAATATGGATAAATTCTAAATTTAATCAAAACTTGACATCCAAAGATCTAAAAAAAGAACAAGATGGGGTTGTCCAACAAAAAGGAGAGTTGATCATAGAAACCAGATATTGAGGATTTCAGTTTGACCAGCCAAGAACATGTGTCCAAACGCGACCAAATCTGCATAATGATTATAGCCCACGCACCACTATTTCCCATTCAAAGCTTTCTTCATTGTGAAAAAGAAAGGATATAAGGAGTTCCATTCGTGGAACCATATCCACCATAGATCTTCAACTATTGCAAACAAATATATCTCCCAAATGCTACCAAATTCATAATAATTATCACCAAGCAACTCCTGCACCGTCGATTAGACTTGTCCATGCAACAAAATCCCAGTTTTAATTTTAGGATAAATTGCACTACTAGTAACTCAATTATTAATAAATTTCTTTTTTAATCATCTAATTGCAAAAAGTTACAGAATAATCACTTAATTATTAGTATTTTTTATCAGTCAACTATTCAATTTTGTTTTCTTTTTTTTATCACTCAACTATCTTGAATTTTTAGTTGTTTCCATTTTTACGTTAGCTAGCTGGTAATAAAAAAGAAGAAGATAAAATTAAATAATTGAGTGACTATTTTGTAATTTTTATAATTAGATGACAAAAAAAAATTACTAATAATCGGTGATCATTTTATAACTTATCATAATTAAATGATTAAAAAATAAATTTATAAATAGTTAAATGATTACTACATGAATTTACCTTTTAATTTTAGATTAGATTAAATTCGAATTCATATATCATAATATATTTTATAAGAAATATTGAGAACAGTGTTTTATTCGCATGTATTGAAATAAATGTTTTATATTGTTACATCATTATTTTTAATAATTTCTTCCATTAAATGCTCCATGTAAGTATGTTAATAAATTTACATTTAAAAATATAAAAATTAGAGGATCAGTTCTATATGTTTTTAAAGAAATAATTTCTACAAAGTATAAATATAATTTAAGTATTAACTACATCTTCTAGCAATTATAAAATAAAATTAAATCAATGCAACATAAAGATGGATAGAAAATTAAAAATGATATGGACTAAAATCGACGCAGCACAATTATGTATGATGAGATTAAAGATATATATATATATATATATATATAATTGTGTACGATGAGTCTGGACACTCTAAACTCAAGATCTTTGCTTTTGCCTATGATATCAAGGCTTTATTGGTGGGACGAATACTATTATACACCCTCAAACTATGACATAAATTTTAATTTGGTCATCAAACTTTAATTTTTAAAACATTCTAACTAATCTTAAAGTATCCCTATCATATCGATAAGATCTTTTCATTAATTTGAGTATTAAGTATCATCTAAAATATGACGTGAAGTGTAACTAAAATGATTAAATTAATGATGATTGAGTCTTGGCTCAGTTGGTATCAGTATTCTTGTCAGTGCAAGAAGGATGTGGGTTCGAGTGTGTTGAAATGTATTATCCTCTTATTTTAATGTTGGAGGAGAGACTATAGATAGTTCTACTTATATAGAAAAACAAAGACCAAAGAATAAATAAAAAGTGCAGTTAATTTAGAATTAAATTAATAATTTTGTTTATTATGGGAATTATATTATCTCGTATAAAAGTTGTAATTAGGAAACTTTTTGCATTGTTTTAAAAATCGGATCCATTGAGATATCAACCTAAAATAAAAGTTTAAACTTATTGATTCACAAATTAATTGAATCATTTTTTTTATTTTTATAATTTATTTAACTAAATCAAATTAATTAATTTAACGAATCAAATAAAAAAATAGTGATTTAACCAATTTAACAGTTCTGAAAATCTTGACTTTTTTTTGGTTAATAATTTGACCATTGAAAAAGTAAGTTGGTGGGTGGGTAAACACAAGAAGAGAGACACATGCACAACCTGAAAGACTAATAAAAACCATAAAAACAAATAAGAAAAGAAGAGATGGTACAAACAAAAAGCAGTGTACAGAGAAAGAAAAGAGAGGAAGGGTCATGTCACAGCAACCCAACATGCCCCAAAAATCTCTGATATGTCTCAGTAATTATAAGAAAAAGCAAACAGCTACCCATTGCTATTTAATAGAAAGAGAAAATCTAGAAAGAATGCAGTCAAATTCCATAAAAGGTCCTTCTACTATATATTTTTCTTTTTTTACACCTCCTTTTATATTTTGATGTTTTTGAAAAGGTATATTTTTCAGTCTAGAAATTTATTTTTTAATTAATTTTACTTTTTTTTCTTTTAGAGTTTATAAATGTAAATACATGTATGAGCACCTACAAAATAAAATCAAGCTAATGTAAAACACAAATGAATTAAAAATTAAAATATAATCGAACAAAATTCATATGTGGCGATTGCGTAAAGTGAGACTAAAGACTCCAAAGGTAGGAGTCTTGGATATTCAAAAACTCAAGGTTCCTACCTTTATCGATAATGCTAAGGTCTCGTTGGCTTAATGTTTTCTCTTTTTATCTTATATACATATAAAATTTAATTCAATTTTTAGATTGTGATACACTCACGATGTGAGTTAAAATTTTATATAATAAATTTATAAAAAAAAAGACTATAAAAAATGGGATGTGACTTTGATTGAAGTGATGAAATTGAGATAGTAAAAAATGCAATGCATTATGTTCAAATCTCATGATTTTTACTCTTTGTTTATATTTTTTTAGATTTAACAAAACATAAAAAAATATAAATATACTCAATAATTTTACAATTGAATTGAAGACCCGATTAATGGGTGGGATCCAATTGATAGATAAGATTAACTTAGTCAAGCTCTTAATAATAGTAAGTATAAATACAAAAATATCTCAAAAAAATACTTATTTCATTCAAGTTTGAGCCCCTAGGGAAGCAAGTAGTAGACCTTTATTTGGTCAACTCCCTTTAGACTTAGTATATGCACGTATGGCGTGGGCATGTCCCCAGCGTGTATGAGTATTAACCTTCTAATTTTACAATACCAAAAATTAAAGAGACTAAACTCTCCAAACTACAAATACAAAGGACCTTTTTGTAGAACTAGAACCCATTGAGTTCAATCCTCCAAGGAAGCAAGTGTAGACCTTTATTTAACCAGCTTCCTCTAGATGTAACGTGTGAATATGTGGTGTGGGTATGTTTTTATTGTATGTATATAAGTACTAATCTTCTAATAAGGGACTAAATTCTCCAAATCAAGAAATAAAAAGGACCCCTTTGTAGAATTTAACCAAAGAAACCCCCTTCTTCACCACCCTAAAAAAACTCACTCATTGCAAAATTGCCTGTTTGCTTTCTCCCCGTCCCCTTAGCCTTTGCTCATGGGGGACTTTCCCTCATAAACCCCTTTGTTTGTTTCTTTCTTTCTCTCTCATCCCTATTTTACCTTATAGCTTCCCTAGTTTTCTTTTTTTTTTTTTTTACTCTACATTCATCATCCATCATCATCATCATCATCCTCTTTATATGCACCTTTTCATCCCCCCTCCCCTGGTTTTTTTCCGGCCAAACTTATAGCCCCCATCAAACACACAACACCCACACACTCTTTCAATATTTACATATTTATATTATATATATATATATTCCCAACGCCTTAAAAAGGAGTTGCAGTAAAAAGGGTTTGCAGGAAAGTAATCAAAAAAATAAAGAAAAAAAAATAAATATAAGGGTTTGACTGAAGAAACCGAGGCCACCCACGCTCGTCTAGTACTAGTATCACACACCCTATACCCAATCTTCGTTTTTTAAGTTTTAATTTATTATTTATTTATTTTATTAAACTCCCAAGACAAAAAGAATAAGAATAATAGGCAAAATTCTTCATCCCAAGATCTTCTTCCTCATAGTCAGAGTCAGACACCCTTTCTTTCTCCATCTTTTCCCATCTCTCCATTTCACTATATTTTTAATTATTATATTTTTTCATTATTCAAAAATAAAAATTATTCAATTTTTATTAAATTTTAAATTGAGTTAAAGTAAATCTTTTTAAACGCCTAAAATCAAAATATTACAAAGAAAAATAAAATATATTTAAATATACAACAATTTAAAATATTAAATATATTTTATCACTACATCTAATACAAGATAATAACATATTACTAAAAAAGTTTATTTAATATGCCATCATTCGTAAAATCAGTGAATGAAATACAAACCCAATTTAATTATTTTTTAGTTATAATAAAGTTTCATTACTTTTACACCTTTTAGCAAAGGCTAAATGAAGCTGCAGCTAGTAACACAATATAGTATTTTTCTATGAAATTCAAGCAAGATCTGTTCCCCAAAAGCTTCTCTCCCTCACCATCGAAAGTTGTGAAGTAAAAAAGGTCTTCCTTTTGCGAGATCCAATCCCACCATTAACATACTGGTAAAAAGATATCAACTACCCCCCATTTTCATCATCTTCTTCCTCAAAAACCCTAAAATATTTTTACAGTTCTATTTAAATCCTTCATATAGTCCACAAAAATGGATTCTTTTGGTTCTATGCAAGTAAATATTTGATATAAATTCTGGGTTTTTTGCCGAGAAAATATTTTCTCAAGATTTCCATAAATAACCTTCGTTTTATACACGTAAAGTTGTAAAAAAAATCCGTCAACTTTCCTTTTTTTGTTTGATATATTGTGTTTTTTCTTAAAGATTGTGAAACAAAAGTTAATGTTTTGTTTTTGTGGATGATTTTATTATGGTTTTGCAGAGAAAAAAGTGGAATATGGCTTCATCGTCTTCATCGTCGTCGAATTCTCCGTGTGCGGCTTGTAAGTTTTTAAGGCGGAAATGTCAGCCGGAGTGTGTTTTCGCGCCGTATTTTCCGCCAGACCAGCCACAAAAGTTCGTGAATGTTCACAAGGTGTTCGGTGCTAGCAACGTTACGAAGCTACTCAACGAGCTGCACCCGTCGCAACGGGAGGACGCTGTTAATTCGTTGGCGTATGAGGCGGATATGCGGCTGAGAGACCCCGTTTACGGTTGCGTTGGGGTTATATCCCTCCTGCAGCACCAACTCCGGCAACTGCAAATGGATCTCAGCTGTGCTAAGTCCGAACTGTCAAAGTACCAGAGCTTGGGTATAACGGGACACGCTGGTCTAATAGCGGCAGCAGCGGCAGCTACGGCTACGACCCATCAGAACTTAGGGATCAATCTGATCGGTAGCGGCGGCGGTGGTGGAGGAGGAGGACGGGAACATCATTTCCACCACCATCAATTCTTCCCCAGGGATCATCACCATCACCATCAACAACAGATGTTGATGAGCTTCGATGCTGGCAGTAACTGTGACGCAAATCTCCTCGCCATGAACGTCTCTTCAGGGATCGGTCAACTCAGTCAGTTCCAATCACCTCGTGCTGCTGCCGGTGATGACCGCCGTACCATTCACCCCTCTTAGGGTTAGGGTTTCATTACTCCTAAATCATCATAGCCACCCACAGGTACACTTGGTCCTCCTCTTCTATTATTATTATTATTTGGTCCGTTATTTACGATAATCACTTTGTACTTCCATTTTCGATTATTTTTACATTTTATTATTATTATTATAATAAAAGGGTATTGAAAACCATGGCTATTGATTCACTGTCACAATCACAAACTAGGGTTTATATCCAATTCTGCTTTCTGGGGAAATACTAAATGTTAAAAATTAGGGTTTTTAAAGGAAAACTTTAAATTTAGCAATAATTTCTCTCTCTCTATTTTTTTATTTCCATAATTTTTCCTTTTTATTATCATCTAAACACCAATTATTTTTAAAACTTTGAAGATCACATATGATCTTAAATTTTCAGAATTATTAATTTCCAAAATATGATTTAATTTAATTTTAAATGATATCTCAATATTTGATTAATTTCTTTAGATTATTTGAATAGGAGCATTAAATAGCATAAGACTTGCATTCTAATTTACATCTAATTTTTCTTTTTTTTTTCTCATCGGGAAATCAAGCAATATTACAATTTTTAGGGTTTTTTACCATAATTAATAGACAAAATAATATCATTCTAACCCTAATGCATAAAATAATAAGTAATTACCTATAATTTGATCAAAATAATGTATTAAATAAAATCTATTACTTTGGACCAACAATTTAAGTTTATTTCTAAAGAAATAATAATTTAATTAACTTAACAACTTTGTTAACAAAGGCACACACTCTTTAAGTTGCTATATAAAATAATATTTTTAGCCTATTTATTAGAATATAAATAAATAACCTTAAATAGAACACTTAAAACATGGGGTTACCTAAAAATCCCTTCTTCTTTTTTTAACTTCTTTCAAGGGAAACTTAAAAACATTCCTGACCAGGTCACTGTGAAACCCTAGTTTTAAATTTTACCATAAATAAAAACAAAGGTTGATTATAAGTGGAAATTTATTTTGCCAATTTTCAAAGTCTTGATTGGTTAATCGAGTTAAGTGTAGGGAGGGTTATCGTGGTGTTACCCTTACCATAACAAAATTTAAAATAAAATAGTCACAAAGGAGGGTGAGACACAGTTCCCATTGTTGTTGACCAAACAGCCTACTAAAGATTATATATGGAAAAGGCAAATGGGCATAAAAGATGAAGTATAATTGAGCAGAAGCTGCTGCACAGTGATGACTTGATCATGCATGCAGAATTATTGATTTTTGTATTTATGTTATGTATTTGTATACTCTTTTATCATACTTAATATTTCAGACATATTTATATATTCGTATCGTGTTTTGTTAATTCAGTTGTCGGATTATTTCGGTTTAAGTTAATTAGAGTTTTGAATCTTCTATATCTTGGATCATTTTAAGTTCATTCTAATTATTTCGACTATATCGTATTGTCTCACCCAATAATCTCATCTTAATGAGAGAATATTTCTTTAATTAATAAACTTGTTGCTTGTAATGCAGGTCAGGGTGTTGAATTTCAACCAAAGATTCAGCGTTGAGAGGCTGCCGTTTTATTTTAATTATTATTAAAAATAATAATAATTAAAATAGGGTTTCCTCTCTCTCTTCTGTTTTGCTTTTGGTAGACATAAATATATATATTATTAAATAGACTTTTTTTTTCCTTAATTTAGCTTTAAATTTTAATTTATCATCATCATCATAATGTTATATATATATTTGAGCTGCTAAAAATTGTACCCCAAGACTTACAGTATAACACCATTGGGGCTTTTGCCTCTTAAAATGTGCCAATTGCCTTCTATTCCTTTTATTTTTGTTTTCTTTCTTTTGATTTTTTTTCTCTTTAAATTGTTCATTCTCTTGTTTTTTTCTCTCTTGTTTTGTTGGTGTATATATATATATATATATATATTATTAAGTATATATGTATTATTTTAGCTTTGTTATTTAGGTTCACAGAGTTTAAAAAGCTCTGAAAATTAATTAAATTTAAATAAAAAATATTAAATTTAAATAAAAAATAGAACTAAATTATTAGATATTCATGATATGTGAATAATTATGTAATAAATTTATACAAATTTAATATAAAATTAAATATAATTTTGATTGAAATGAGAAAATTGAGGGAATGAATGTTATGGTGTTTTAGATTTTATATAAATATATAAAAAGATAAAAAAAAATACCATATAAAAATAATAGATTTTGGTAATTTAAGAATTGAGATGTAACTCCCTTTCAAAAATGGTAAAATTGTTGCATGGCCCCTTTAGAAATTGTAAGATTAAAAATTAATATAATAATAAAATTACATTTTAATTTCAATTTTTTTTTACTTATATTGAATGATGAATTTGATTTATTTATACCACTTATAAAGTTGCTAATTGAGTTAATGTCATAAATTAATCAAACACCAATTCAATTAAAAAAATTAAAATCATTTAAAAAAATATATATTATAAGAATATTTATATTTTTCTATAATTTTTAATAAAAAATATCTTAAAATAATTCTCAAATAGATAATGATTAAATTAAAAGATTCTAGGCTAAATTAGGGTTATATGCCGAAAATTAAAAATATTTGGTCAAGTAGGTCAATTTTGGAGAGAGTATGTAAAAGCACGTCCAGCAGCTGAGCGTGCTTTCTACACAGTTAGCAGGAAAACGTGTTCACCCTTCTTTAGTCAAGGAGAGAGAAAGAAAATTGGATGTAATTTCACACATTTTCTCCAAAATCGATTTATTTTCTTAAATTTAAAATAAATCGACGTATGTATCTAATTAAGCGAAAATCCTATATATATATATATATATTCTTTCACATGATTTATAACAACCTAAATATAAACATGATTGAATCTTCACCAATACTTATGAATCAAACTAGGTTATATATAATATAATCCTCTACAAAAACTACAACATATTGTAACTACATTCTAATTTAGTCCATACATAGTTTAGTTTTGGGCCAAATTGAAAACATGATAATAATGAATGAAAAAAAAAAAAAAAATATATATATATATATATATGCTAAACAGAAGCCAACAGTTTAGAACATGAACTAGAGAGAGAAAGGGAAAAAAAAAAAAAAACCCTTAATAAACACTTACTGTCAATGCATTGAATGAAAAAGCCATCATTGCAAAAGTACGTCATCATTATAATGCATGCAAATGCAAAGAGCAGTGTGCTTGTTTTTTTTTTTTTTTTGTTTTTTTTTTTATTACATTAATGAATATGGCATTGGCCTGCCATTTGCATTGGCATTGGCATAATGGATATTTCAAAAAATTTTATTTATTTATTTATTGCTTTGGATTTAGGGATTGGAGTCTTAAATGCTCCAATTTTATTTTTATTTTTATTGTTACATATTTCTTTGTGTCAATGACAATTGACAATTGACATTTCCTCTGCAACAGCATTTTTGTGAGCTTAAATTCCCACCCACCCTCCCGGTTTTTGTCTTCTTTGTCTTATTCTCTTGTCTTTCTGTTTTCTTCTTCAAAATTACCTAACCTATCTATGCTATTTAATGCTAATATGTGAGTTTGAATCTTAAAATTATTAGTGTTGGGAAATTTTTCATCTCAATATAACTTTAATTTGAGTAAGATTAATATGTAAAATGGACAAAAACACTTGTAATTACGTAAAAAAAACGTATATGTTTAGGAAACATCTAATTTGATTGTAGAAGGTTAACTACTTGAATTCTAAACGACTTAAATTTAAAGGACTCGACTTAAAATACTTGATTAACAAATGTGAATGAACTGAACCTAAAACAATTTAACACCGTATTATTCAAATAATAATACAAAAGTGAATTTTCATTAAATTAGTTGAGGGTGAAATTTATTAATTGTGCTTTGGACTAATAAGTGAAAATTGTTAAATTGATTTGTTAAAAGTTGAAGCTTGGATTTTATAAAGGATAGAAATGGAGGGTTTTATAAAAGAATTGTACCAAGGACCCCTTTTGCTAATAACCCAAAAGAGAATGGCAATATTGTTTTTTTACTCTCTTCTCTTCAACCACAGCTAGAAAAAGGTAATAATCTTTTCGCTCAAAGTGTCAGAAATTTAGTTTGCAATTAGATCTATTTTGATACTTTACTAATCTTGAAATGTCATGTCATCGTTTAAATTTTAAAAATTAAGTGATGATGTAGAATAATATCATAATACCATGTTATTACTCTTTACAAATCGATGTTTATAGACTAAAATGAGAAAACCTATCAAATTTAGGTACTAAAGTAGACTAGAAATGTAACAAAGTGAACTTAATTTCTAAGTTTAGGGGGGAAAAATTACATTAACCCCTAAATATAAAATACGAAAAGCATTATATCAAATCAAAAAAGGAAATGGAAGAGAGAAAATGCGTTACATAAATAATTGAACAGTGACTCTCTAAATCTTGAATGCCATTCATATATTCATAACATGATTATTTGAAAGCTTCAAAATTCGAGTTTCTTTCAAGTTTTGAAAGATAAAAAAGGAAAAGAAAAGAAAAGACTACAAAATAGGAAATCTTAAATTATTTACAAGAAAAGGAGAAATAAGAGACATAGTTATTTTTTGAGTTAAATGATCATTTTACCCTTTGAATGTTTTAGAATTTGATGACTCGAAGCTTTTTGCTATGATGCATATATGCTTATTTCACAATGCATCAAGGCTAACAACAAAAATCTTTAACCATATTTGAGTGCTTATATCGCGACACACCATGTTGTTGGTGTGTAGCATGACCTCCTTTATGTTTATTTCTTCTTCGACTTCAATCTAATATACAAGAAAAGCATTGAATAAGTCCACAAAATTGTGGTTATTCCAAAAACATAAAATGCATGAAAGCACTAAAAACAAGAAAAAGACTATTTTCAAGATAAATTACTGAAAATCAAGGTAAAAGGCTCTAAAAACATTTTACTTAAGAGGATGTCAAATTAAGCTCGAAATGAAGGTAAAATTGATGCACTCCTAGAGAGTGATTAGAAAACCCTAAAGCTCTCCATAATCTAGTTGCGTTAACATAAAAGAAATAAAATTCATTTTTCAAGATCAAGTTTCGATGATCCCTGAAGCGAATCTCATTAACCTAAAATTAAGGCTCAAAGACCAATGGATCAAAATGTAACATCCTTAACACCTCTTAAGATGAGAATAATATTATTTCGAGATTTGCACGTGTTATAATCTTTGAAGTAAATAAAATAGGAATTATTAGTGTTAGTAGAGAAGGTAGTTGGATACCATAAGAAATTAAAAGGACTTTTGAATTGAGAGAAATAAATTTAAGATATTGACTAAATCACAACAGTGTGAAAAGCGTTGGGGTGAAAGTGTGAAAATTAAAAGCAAGAATGATTAAATTGAAGTAAAGGGGAAAAGAGGAAGGATTAAAAGTGCAATTTAACCAAGAAAGTGTTATGAATTGTGGATGAAATTGAAATTAATCGTGGGCCACTAGATGTATATGATGGTGTTTATATTTTTTGAGTTAAATATTATTAATAATTTAAAATGTTTAAATTCAATAGATTTTTGTTACAGAAGAGTTTAGAAATCTCCTTTATCATCATTCATCTTTATATCACCCTCCATCTCCTTTTTTAGTCATTTTTTATTTTGTTTCATTTTAGTATTTTCCACCAGTTACAACCACATCAAGTTTAAAAACTTCAAATTCTTCCATGGATTCTTACTGAAATTAATAGAGAAACCTCATAGCAAACTTAGTTTCTTATAAAGTTAACTAGTGTTCACATTGGAAGAGAGAGAAAAGTGAAGTTAGGGATTTGGGTAAAAGTTCAAGGTAAAGATGATGAGGTTTCTTTAAGAAATTCATGTTTATTTCATTAAAAGTACATGGAAATGATGTGTGATTATTCTTTTGATATTAAATCTTGTATATGTGTGATATGTTAATAAAGAGAAAGAAAAGAGAAGTGATCAACAACGTCTTAATAAGGGGAAAGAAGTAACAAAAGAGGGAAGGAGGAAGCAAGCAATTCATACAAGCATTTGATTGTAATTACTTCAAGAATTTTACTTTACCTAATAAAACCTAAGTGAAAACTTGTTAAATTGGTTATGATAATACTTATGGGATTAATCTATATAAGAAAATGTTGATTTTTATTATGGAATTTATTTAAAATTAAATGGGATAAAAGGTGAATTTACAAAACAAAGTGAATAGCTTATATGTAGTGTATTTGAAGTAAAAAGGATTAAATTGCAAAGTGCATAAAAATTAGATAAGTGAAATAAAAAAATTAGATATAGAACTTAAATGAAGTGTTAAATAATAGTAAATTAAATGTCAAGTGATATTTTGATGATTGTTGACTTTTAAACGATAAATGACTAAATTGTAAAAAGTGTAAAGATTGAATTACCTTTAATTGTTGAGTGAATATAAAGAAATTAATGTCTAAAATGCTCATGTGAACTAGTAGAATATAAATGACATGCCATTAGAAAATTTGAATGCGCGTTAGCGATAGTGGCACTTCAATATATTTCTTTAACTCTATAATTCAGTGTAAGATAGTGTATACACATTTGTGCTAATGATTCAGTATTTATTCCTCATATCCTACATATTCTATTAGGTCTACAATTAGGCTAATAATTTAAATGGTAATTGGTCATATTAATGAAATTGGTAAGTGATTTATAGGATGCTAGTTTAAGAATTCACCATGGTTACTTTCTATTAAATTTCATTGTATAGTATTATTAATCATGAATTTAAATGTTAACATTGGTTGTTTTCAATGGTAAACGGTAAGTTTAATTCTTGATGTACTTATTAAGCTTTTATGTAACACCCCATACCCTAATTTCATACTAGTGTTTTAAAATGAAGAATTTACTCTTGACACTCATCGATACGACTGGCACTCAGTGCCTCATCAGAAAAATCAAAGTAATCCAATTGCGGTTAATGGTCATCAATTTAATTGGCACCTAGTGCCTCGTTCTGGTAAATCGAAACATACATTCTCTAAGTAACGGATTTTCCATAAAATTTTCAATTATATCCCAACAGCTAAAATTCATAACTCAATTTAACAAGTCATCTCATAGCATAACATTTTTCAATCCAATACAAGGTCAATTCCATATTTGCATCAAATACACTATTTTTCATCCTATACAGTTTAGTCTTTCACACGAGAATCAACATTTCACAACAACTTGAATCCATCAAATATTTTCAAATTACTTTTACCTTTGATCATACTAAGAAATGAAAGCACATGGAAAATTGCATGGATTAATTTATGAAGTTACAAACCTTAAGCTTCAAACTATGCATATACATTTAACTATGTAATATCATTATTTACGTATCTGTTTCATAACCAAGTTCAACATCCACTAATTTCCATTCAATTCCATAGTAATTACTTATACTACTAATCAATTTCTACTTAGTCAATATCTATTTCACATATAGATATCTTATATTTTTTTGATTTAATCCATTTGATGCCAAAAATATTATATAATAACAATTCAACTATAAAACAAAACAATATAATACAAATATATCATCAATTAATAAATTAAGTCCTAAATGAACTTATCAGGAACAAATAGCAAGGATAGAAGCGTCAGGGACTACTCTACAATTTTTGTCATTTCCCTGATTTTCTTTAATTTGGTCTAATTTTCGATCAATCGAAGCTCAAAGCTTGAACGTTGGAAGCCTTCATCTTCTTCCTTAGTTTGGTTTTGGGAAAGAAAAGATGGAGAAAAATTATGTGTTTTCTTTCGTTTACTTTTAACTTTTATGTTATAATATATTTTTAGTACTTTTAATTATAATATAATATAATTTTAACATCTAATTCATCCAAATCTATACACTTACCGTCCAATAACTTTAAAAGTGGGCTTATTACGATTTAAAGCCTTAATTCTATACAATTTGTCCCTTTTAGCTAATAAAATCAATAATAGTTAACTTTCACCACTTTCACGATTTAGTCCTTATTCTTTCATTAACCAATAATTTGACTGCATTACCTATCCAAAATTCAATTAACTTATAAATGACTTTGTAAATATTTAATAATAATACTTAAGGGATCAATTTGTGAAAATGAGGTCCTGATACGACATTCCCAATACCACTGACTTTTAGTACGCACCACTTGTACCTTGAATTAGCTAACCAATTAATAAAATATATCCAATCAAAATTCACAATAACACTATATCTGTCTCGTAAGTATTTGTAACGCCCCATGCCCGATATCATCGCCGGAGTCGAACTTGAGGTGTTACTAAACTTATCTTGCTTTTTAACAACTTTAAACCACTTATTTTAAATTTCGGAATAAACTATTTTTCTGCATCAAGGTCACTTAAAAATTCATATCTCGAGTTCCGAAACTCGAAATCAATATCCGTAAATTTTTCCTGAAACTAGACTCATATATATATCTACTAATTTTTTTCTAGAATTTTTGAATCAGCCAATTAGTACAGTTTATTAGTTAAAGTCTCCCCTGTTACACAGCTCAACTGCTCTGACCTATGTTCACTACGAACTAATTTTCTCCCTGTACAAAATTCAAATAGGCATGATGTTTGTTTCATTAGAAATTAGACTCAATAAGGAATCTAGGCATATAAACTATAATACCTAATTATTTATGTGCAATTTATGGTGAATTTTTGAAATCAGAACAGGGGATCACAGAGTCAGTCTCACTCAACTGAAAATTTCTCATAATATACAACTCTTTTTCCTACTCTGTTTCTTCCACATGAAAATAGACTAATTAAGCTTTAATTTCATACCTTGTTCACCTTTTAATTCCATTCCTACTATTTTTAGTGATTTTTCAAATTCACGTCACTGCTGCTGTTTGCATCTGTTTTCAAGCTACTTTTATACTTTTCATAGTTTTCATGTGATAGTTACCATTCAAGCATACATACCATTAAACACATGCATGGTTAGCCATTTCATTAGCTATTCACTTCCAAGCATTTACACACCATATATTGAACATATCATTCCATAAAAGACTAAGTCCCTATACATGCCATACACAAAATGAAACGTCTAGTTATACCAAAATAACTCCTTTGATAGTGTGATCTGAACTCCGACGTTTCCTTCGATCCCCGAGTAGGCTTGGCAAGAACTATAATAAGAAAGAAAATAAAGGAGTAAGCACTAGGCTTAGTAAGTTTACAAGCAAATAAATCACAATATTTATCATGACAATAATTGTACATTTTACCATTCAACATCTTAAACTTTCCTTACCCTTCCTGCTTTGATACACTTTCTTTCTTTCTCACCTGACCTTTAAATACTCATGAATTCAATCTTTATAATGGCCCGTTAAACCACTCGGAATACTAAGGATACTTGGGTTATTCCTGTCTGATAAAATACTGCCAATGCCATGTCCTTGACATGGTCTTACATGAAATATTCCTGTCTCCAAAGCCATATATACGATATGGACTTACATGGCTCAACACTGTCCTATCTCCAAGGCCATATACACGATATGGGCTTACATGGCGCAATATTGTCCTGTCTCCAAGGCCATATACACGATATGGGCTTACATGGCGCAATACTGTCCTGTCTGTTAACCCAAATCCCCTAACATTCCTAAGGTTCAAACGGGGCTTTCTGATACTTTCTCTCTGTCTTCTCTTCTTCGTTTCGACTTTGAATATTTTCATAAAGTAAATATATAAATGCTGGAAATTAACAACATCAATGTAAAACAATGAAATATTGCATTTATTTACCGTAAACTTACCTCAATACAAATTGTGACTAAACTTTACAATTTAGTCCTTTACTTTCTCTTTTCCCCTATCTACTCCCGAATTTCGTTCTTCTTGATCTATAATAGCAAATTTAGCTTATTTAATATCAACATTTATCAAAACAGACCTTTACTCAAACTTTGGCAAAATTACATTTTTGCCCCTAAACTTTTGCATATTTACACTTTTGCCCCAAGGCTCGGAAATTAAAACTTATCACAAATTCTTGTATTTTAAGACATGCTGATCATTTATTTACCAATATCATCTTCAAATTCCTACTAAAACATACACTTATGTACAATAGGTATTTTTACCAATTAAGCTCTTTTACTCGTTTTTACCTAAAACCGAGTAGCTCAAGTTGTCTAGCATAATTTAAAACCTCATATTCTATCATAAAACATCAAAATACACAAATTTCACCTATGGTTATTTTTCCAAATATGAATCCTAACTTAAAATATTACTAATATAAGCTTTATCGAGCTACCGGGATCTCAAAAACATAAAAATCATTAAAAATGGGGCTTGGATGCACTTACTATGAAGCTTGAAAGTTGAAGAACCCTTAGCTATGGTGGAGAGCAACAATCGGCAGCAACTAATGAAGAAGATGATCAATTTTGTCATCTTTTTCCTTTTTAATTCATGTTAATAACCAAATGACCAAAATGCCCTTCCTTATTAAACTTTCAAAAATTCCCTCCATGTCCAATTTTTGTCCATAAACTTAAAATTGGTCAAATTGCTATTTAAACCCTCCTAATTAATATTCCAAAGTAATTTCATACTAAAAACTTCTAGAATGCAAGTTTTGCAATTTATTCAATTTAGTCCTTACTTTCAAATTAAACACTTTATGCATAGAATTTCTTCACGAAATTTTCACACCATCATGCAATCATAATATAGACCTCAAAATAATTATAAAAATAATTAGTTCTATCTCAGATTTGTGGTTACGAAACCACTATTCCGATTAGGCCCTATTTTGGGATGTTACATTTCTCCCCCCTTTAGGGATTTTCGTCCCCGAAAATCTTACCTGTGAAGAGGTTTGGGTACTGTTTTCGCATGGCCTCTTCGGGTTCCCATGTAGCCTCATCCACCCCATGTCTATTCCATAAAACTTTCACAAGAGCAATACTTTTATTTCTTAATTGCTTTACCTCTCGATCTAGAATCTTTACTGGTTCTTCATCATAAGTCATATCTGGCTGAATCTCAACCACTGTCGGGGAGATCACATGTGACGGATCTGACCGATAACGTCGTAACATTGACACATGGAACACATTATGAATCTTCTCTAATTCAGTAGGCAAAGCTAATCGATATGCCAATGGCCCAACTCTCTCAATCACTTCAAACGGTCCAATAAAACGAGGACTTAACTTGCCTTTCCTGCCAAATCTGAGAACTTTCTTCCACGGGGATACTTTCAAAAATACTTTGTCGCCAACCTGATATTGGATCTTTTTTCTTTTTAAATCTGCGTACGACTTCTGCCTGTCTGAAGCTGCTTTCAAACAATTTCTGATAACTTTCACTTTGTCTTCTGTTTCTTTGACTAGATCAACCCCGTAAATTTGTTTTTCTTTAAGTTCTGTCCAATATAAAGGTGTACGACATTTGCGTCCATACAAAGCTTCATAGGGTGCCATCTTCAAACTCGACTGATAACTATTATTATAGGCAAACTCTACTAATGGTAAGTATTTTTCCCAACTGCCTTGAAATTCCAATATACAACATCTAAGCATATCTTCAAGTACCTGAATAACTCTCTCTGACTGACCGTCGGTCTGAGGATGAAAAGCCGTACTGAAACTCAACTTTGTACCCAAAGCTTCTTGTAATTTTTTCCAAAACCGTGAAGTAAATCTCGGATCTCTGTCTAAAATGATCGATAGTGGTACTCCATGCAGTCTAACTATCTCTGAAATGTACAACTCAGCCAACCTGTCAAGTGAATAATCCATACGAACTGGGATAAAATGAGCCGACTTAGTTAGCTTATCAATTACAACCCAAACTGCATCTTTCTTTTTCGGCGTTAACGGCAATCCGGTCACAAAATCCATAGTAACTCTGTCCCATTTCCACTCCGGAACTAGCATAGGTTGCAACAATCCTGAGGGTACCTGGTGTTCGGCCTTTACCTGTTGACAAATCAAGCATCTGGAAACAAACTCTGAAATATCTCTTTTCATTCCTACCCACCAATACAATTTCTTCAAATCATTATACATCTTTGTACTACCCGGATGAATAGACAAAGAACTGCTATGTGCTTCCTGTAAGATCTTCCGAATAAGCTCATCATTCTTTGGTACACATATTCTGTCTCTAAACATCAAACAACCATCAGAACCAATCTGGAAATCTGATTCTATGCCTGACTCACATTGAATTCTTTTAGCTTGTAAATCACTATCATCTTTTTGAGCTTCACAAATTTCTTCAAGAAATACTGGTTTAGTTCTCAATTCAGCTAAAATAGAACCATCATCCGACATAGCCAAATTGGTATTCAAAGCTCGCAATGTAAATAAAAGTTTTCTGCTTAAAGCATCAGCAACTACATTTGCCTTACCTGGGTGATAATCAATCACTAGCTCATAATCTTTAATCAACTCTAGCCATCTTCTTTGCCTCAGGTTCAAATCTTTTTGAGTCATCAAGTATTTTAAACTTTTATGATCGGTGAATATCCGGCACCGTTCACCATATAAATAATGTCTCCAAATCTTCAATGCAAACACAATAGCAGCTAACTCCAAATCATGCGTCGGATAATTTTTCTCATGTGGTTTCAATTGTCTAGAGGCATAAGCAATCACATTTCCTTCCTGCCTAAGTACACAACCGAGCCCATTCAAAGACGCATCACTATAAATCACAAATTCTTTACCCGGTTCTGGCTGTTCTAAGATGGGAGCTTCAGTCAACAATGTTTTTAACTTGTCAAAACTCTGCTGGCACTTCTCAGTCCATTCGAACTTGACATCCTTCCGCAACAATCTCGTCAACGGGGTAGCTATCATAGAGAATCCCTCCACAAATCGTCTATAATAACCAGCTAAACCAAGAAAACTTCTGACCTCTGAAACATTCTTAGGAGGCTTCCAATCGACAATGGCTAAAATTTTACTTGGATCCACTCTAATACCTTCACCTGAAACAATATGTCCAAGAAATCCAACTTCTCGAAGCCAAAACTCACTTTTACTGAACTTAGCATACAACTGATTATATCTCAGAATCTGTAAGACTATTCTCATATGCTCTTTATGCTCAGTCTCATTAGGAGAATAAATCAAAATATCATCAATGAACACAACTACAAACTTGTCCAAATACGGTCTAAATATTCGGTTCATTAAATCCATAAAAACGGCAAGAGCATTAGTTAAGCCAAACGGCATCACAAGAAACTCATAATGACCGTACCTAGTTCGGAATGTAGTCTTCGGAACATCTGACTCCTTAACTCGCATCTGATAGTATCCGGATCTCAAATCTATCTTGGAAAACACGGTGGCTCCCTTTAATTGATCAAACAAATCATCAATTCTGGGCAGTGGATATTTGTTCTTGATAGTTACCTTGTTAAGTTGCCGATAATCTATACACAATCTCATTGAACCATCTTTCTTTTTCACAAATAACACTGGTGCACCCCATGGCGAACTACTGGGTCTTACAAAACCTTTATCAGTTAATTCTTGCAGCTGAGCTTTCAATTCTTTCAATTCTGACGGGGCTATTCTATAAGGAGTAATAGAAATAGGTGTGGTACCTGGGATTAGCTCAATACCAAACTCAACTTCTCTAACAGGAGGCAAACCTGGTACTTCTTCCGGAAATACATCTAGATACTCGCACACTACAGGCACTGATTCAACTTTCAATTCTGAATCTTTAGTATTCAATACAAAAGTAAGATAAGCCTCATACCCCTTTCTCAAATATTTCTGAGCTGTCATAACAGAAATCATGGCAAATGAACCATTTGACTCATCTGAATTTACTCGAAGAATCTCACCATTTTCACATTTCATCTCAATGAATTTCCTTCCACAATTCACTATCACATCATGTGCCGTCAACCAATCCATACCCAGAATAACATCAAACTCATCAAACGGCAATAACATGAGATCGGCCGGAAAACAGTGACCTCTAATCATTAAGGGGCAATTTCTACATACTTTATCTATCAATACACACTTGCCTAGTGGATTCGATACTTTTATCACAAATTCTGTGGATTCTATAGGCATACTCATTCTAGACATCAATTTCACACAAACATAGGAATGGGTCGAACCCGGATCAATTAAAGCAATGACATTAATGTCATGTAAAGAAAATGTACCCGTAATCACATCGGGGGAGGATGCCTCTTCGCGAGTACGAATAGCATAAGTCCTTGCAGGGGTTCTAGCATCTGGTCTCACCGTCGAATCTTTAGAGGGGCCTCTGTTACTTGCTCCTACTCCCGGTTGTCTCAGTGATCTGCCTCTGGTAGGAGCATTTCCGGATCTAGCATTCTGTGTTACTTCCCGTTGAGTCACCTTTGGACAATCTCGTACAAAATGATCTGGAGCACTACATTTATAACAAACATTTTCGCCTGCCCAACAAGGACCATAATGTAGTCTACCACACCGTGGACACCCTGATCTACCCGATCTAACATTACCCACACTTGCGGTCGAAGTGGTCTGAGCTTTCGGATCTTTAAATCTGCTACCTCTATTCTGACTGGATTGCCCTGCCGAAAAGCTAGATCTGGTAGAAAACTCTTTGGGCCTCTTGGATGTAGCCTGAAATGATCTACTCATTTGTCTTTTCTTCGTGTCTCGCGTCTCTGTTTCAGTTTTACCTTTTCTTTTTAACAACTCCTCTGCTTTACAGGCTCGGTCAACTAAAACGACGAACTCTTTTATTTCTAGAACACCCACTGATAGTCGGATATCATCATTTAACCCATTCTCAAACCTTTTACACATAATAGCCTCCGTAGACACACATTCTCGAGCATATTTACTGAGTCTAACAAATTCACGCTCGTAATCGGTCACCGTCATATTACCTTGTTTCAGCTCTAAGAACTCTTTTCTCTTCTGATCAATAAACCTCTGGCTGATGTACTTTTTACGGAATTCCCCCTGAAAGAAATCCCAAGTGACCCTCTCTTTCGGTACAACTGATACTAGTGTCTTCCACCAGTGATAGGCCGAATCTCTGAGAAGTGATACTACATATTTTATACATTCCTCAGGTGTACAGGATAATTCGTCAAAGACTCTGATGGTATTTTCTAACCAAAACTCTACTCTTTCTGCATCATCGTCTTTTGTTGCTCGAAACTCTTCTGCCCCATATTTCCTGATTTTATCGACTGGTGGCTTTTCTCTTATTACTGTACCTGTGACTGGGGGAGCTTGAGCTACATGGGTAGCCTAAGAATCATGAGGGGGTGGAGGTCTAACTGCCGGATTCGTACGAACGAACTCGGCAAATCAATCATTCAAAGCTTGGAAGAGAGCTTCTCGAGTCACTCCTCCCTGATCAACTGTTACTGGCCTATTCTCAGATGGAGCTGCCCCTTCCGTAGGAGCAGGCGCATTACTTTCCATATCATTATCACCAGCTCGTTCGGGATCCATTACTATAAAACAAAATATTTAAAAATCGTCAGGAGCCGTCACACTATCAAAATATAAGTATGGCATGTATAGCTAGACTCTTACTCACACTAACTGTTCCGAGAACTGACTAAACCTGCTCTGATACCAATAAATGTAATGCCCCACGCCCGATACCATCGCCGGAGTCGAACTTGAGATGTTACTAAACTTATCTTGCTTTTTAAACAACTTTAAACCACTTATTTTAAATTTCGGAATAAACTATTTTTCTGCGTCAAGGTCACTTAAAAATTCATATCTCAAGTTCCAAAACTCGAAATCAATATCCGTAAATTTTCCCTGAAACTAGACTCATATATATATCTACTAATTTTTTTCTAGAATTTTTGACTTAACCAATTAGTACAGTTTATTAGTTAAAATCTCCCCTGTTACACAGCTCAACTGCTCTAACCTATGTTCACTACGAACTAATTTTCTCCCTGTACAAAATTCAAATAGGCATGCTGTTTGTTTCATTAGAAATTAGACTCAATAAGGAATCTAGGCATATAAACTATAATACCTAATTATTTATGTGCAATTTATGGTGAATTTTTGAAGTCAGAACAGGGGATCACAGAGTCAGTCTCACTCAACTGAAAATTTCTCATAATATACAACTCTTTTTCCTACTCTGTTTCTTCCACATGAAAATAGACTCATTAAGATTTAATTTCATACCTTGTTCACCTTTTAATTCCATTCCTACTATTTTTAGTGATTTTTCAAATTCACGTCACTGCTGCTGTTTGCATCTATTTTCAAGCTACTTTTATACTTTTCATAGTTTTCATGTGATAGTTACCATTCAAGCATACATACCATTAAACACATGCATGGTTAGCCATTTCATTAGCTATTCACTTCCAAGCATTTACACACCATATATTGAACATATCATTCCATAAAAGACTAAGTCCCTATACATGCCATACACAAAATGAAACGTCTAGTTATACCAAAATAACTCCTTTGATAGTGTGATCTGAACTCCGACATTTCCTTCGATCCCCGAGTAGGCTTGGCAAGAACTATAATAAGAAAGAAAATAAAGGAGTAAGCACTAGGCTTAGTAAGTTTACAAGCAAATAAATCACAATATTTATCATGACAATAATTGTACATTTTACCATTCAACATCTTAAACTTTCCTTACCCTTTCTACTTTGATACACTTTCTTTCTTTCTCACCTGACCTTTAAATACTCATGAATTCAATCTTTATAATGGCCCGTTAAACCACTCGGAATACTAGGGATACTTGGGTTATTCCTGTCTGATAAAATACTGCCAATGCCATGTCCTTGACATGGTCTTACATGAAATATTCCTGTCTCCAAAGCCATATATACGATATGGACTTACATGGCTCAACACTGTCCTGTCTCCAAGGCCATATACACGATATGGGCTTACATGGCGCAATATTGTCCTGTCTCCAAGGCCATATACACGATATGGGCTTACATGGCGCAATACTGTCCTGTCTGTTAACCCAAATCCCCTAACATTCTTAAGGTTCAAACGGGGCTTTCTGATACTTTCTCTCTGTCTTCTCTTCTTCGTTTCGACTTTGAATATTTTCATAAAGTAAATATATAAATGCTGGAAATTAACAACATCAATGTAAAACAATGAAATATTGCATTTATTTACCGTAAACTTACCTCAATACAAATTGTGACTAAACTTTACAATTTAGTCCTTTACTTTCTCTTTTCCCCTATCTACTCCCGAATTTCGTTCTTCTTGATCTATAATAGCAAATTTAGCTTATTTAATATCAACATTTATCAAAACAGACCTTTACTCAAACTTTGGCAAAATTACATTTTTGCCCCTAAACTTTTGCATATTTACACTTTTGCCCCAAGGCTCGGAAATTAAAACTTATCACAAATTCTTGTATTTTAAGACATGCTGATCATTTATTTACCAATATCATCTTCAAATTCCTACTATAACATACACTTATGTACAATAGGTGTTTTTACCAATTAAGCTCTTTTACTCGTTTTTACCTAAAACCGAGTAGCTCAAGTTGTCTAGCATAATTTAAAACCTCATATTCTATCATAAAACATCAAAATACACAAATTTCACCTATGGGTATTTTTCCAAATATGAATCCTAACTTAAAATATTACTAACATAAGCTTTATCGAGCTACCGGGATCTCAAAAACATAAAAATCATTAAAAACGGGGCTTGGATGCACTTACTATGAAGCTTGAAAGTTGAAGAACCCTTAGCTATGGTGGAGAGCAACAATCGGCAGCAACTAATGAAGAAGATGATCAATTTTGTCATCTTTTTCCTTTTTAATTCATGTTAATAACCAAATGACCAAAATGCCCTTCCTTATTAAACTTTCAAAATTCCCTCCATGTCCAATTTTTGTCCATAAACTTAAAATTAGTCAAATTGCTATTTAAACCCTCCTAATTAATATTCCAAAGCAATTTCATACTAAAAACTTCTAGAATGCAAGTTTTGCAATTTATTCAATTTAGTCCTTACTTTCAAATTAAACACTTTATGCATAGAATTTCTTCATGAAATTTTCACACCATCATGCAATCATAATATAGACCTCAAAATAATTATAAAAATAATTAGTTCTATCTCGAATTTGTGGTTACGAAACCACTATTCCGATTAGGCCCTATTTTGGGATGTTACAGTATTATTTAATAATATTTACAGATTCGATCATTAAAGAACAGGATTCTGAAACTACTATTTTCGGTACAACTGAAAAACGGGTTGTACAATTTATAAGCTTAACGAGCTATTTTTCAACGTGTAGGTAGAAACACGAGTTGAAGCTCTAAAGAGAATATACCATCTCAACTCATCACATCTCAAAGATTGAAAGAGAGTATAGTTTTGATCTTTTGGAAATAGATTATGACATGTACATAAAAGCATGTGTACAAGATTTCTAGTGTTGAATTATATGATGTTTTTATGGAGATTTATGTTTTATAATGTTTAGAAGTGTTATGGAATGACTTATGATAGTTTAAATTTGATTTTAGATGTTTCAGATATGATTTGGGTAATCTGTACTCAGTGTTGCAACATCAGAAATCAATGTTCCTTAAGTGTCATGGCATCAGAAGCCAACATCTTGACATTGCAGTGTTTTGCCCTCAATGTCATGACATTTATTTCTCAGTGTTGTGATATTGACCCTTTTTAACCCAAATAAGCGTCCCCGTTTATAACTATAACTTTAAAGGAAGCCTAGAAATGACTTGAATAGTTTCAAATGATTCTATTTATGTTAAAAAGAAGTTTTGAAATTGATGTCCAAGTTAAGTGGTCTTAGTGTCCAAATGTGAGATCCCTTACTTGTGATGTATCGATTCATTCTAGGTGAGAGGTATTACAAATTCTCAAGAAATCTCAAGCAAACAATTCTTCAAACATGTTTTTAAGATCAAGTCCCAACGACTCTTAAAAAAGGTAACATCCATTCAAGATTAAGTTTGTACAACTACCTTGACTTTTATGGAGTGGGTTAAAGCTCTTGTTATACACTTGTCACACCCGGTTTCTCCTTAAGTCCTAAAATTAAGAATAATTTAAGGTTAAATTAAAAGAGACAATAAGTTACCGACTTCTACTTAAAAAATAAAGAAAATTTTAGTGGCTGATTTGGACATAGTTAAGTTCCAATTCTGGTTCGATTGGATGAGAACTACCCAATTCTTTAGTGAGAGACAAAATGATTACCAATGGATAATTTTTATAAGGTTGATAACCATGCATGAAGGGCTATAAATAGTTAAGAAGTGAATTCCCGAGGTGAATTATTCTAAATTCTGTTTAATTTAATTCTCTTCTTCATATTCTTCTTTGGTTGTTCTTAAGAATAGATAATTACGGGAAGCTATGCATAGAGCGATGATTATGAGGTTTGAGTCAGAAAAGTAGAGAATCCAATAAGCTGTTTCCAGGAGAATGGAAGCTCCAGCATTCAGAAAAGCTGAGTTGTTGAGGCAAAGAGGTGTTAAGTGAGTTTTTTCACCCCGTACATGGATGTGCATTAAATGTTATGTAAGCATAAGAATGAGTAGGTATATGAATATCCACAAGTGTGTCAGTATGCATAAAATGGTTATGGTACAATATATAAATTTAACATACTCCATGTTATTATGTTTATGTGATAATACGGTTGTGGCTGCGTATATATAAATTGTGGAGTATGGAGGGAAATTTTTGATGGGATAGATAGAGTAGGATTTGGCCTATGGAGGAATGAGCGAATGGATAGGGAAATAGAATTTTCGTTAGATATCGTAACCCGATATTACTAGCTGCAAATCGTAATGTGCGAAGTTCTAAGCCTTGTAGAGGAGATACTATGGTGTTCGAGCATCAAGGTGAGAAGTAAGACAAAATGAATAAGCTATAATGTGGAATAATGTGTAAGACCATTGCTCGACTATGGCAATATAGAGAGAGTTTGCCAGGACATTAAACATGAGGAATAACGTGTAACACCATAGCTCGGTTATGGCAACACACAGAGAGCGCGCTAGGTTATTAACATGAGGAATAATGTCTAATACCATAACTCAACTATGGCAATATAGAGAGAGTCTGTTAGGACATTAAACATAAGACATGATGTGTAAAACCATAGCTTGGCTATGGCAGCAAATGGAGTTCACCAAGACAATAAACATGGGGTAGTCTTTATTACTGAAATCAAAGACTCCAAAATTTCTCTATAATTATTTTTATATTTTATAAAATTTTAGTAATTTTTAACAACATTCGATAATATTTAATACTATTTTAGATTTTTATATATTTTTTATAAATTTTCTAAAGTTTTATAATATTGAATAATATTTTAATAATTTTTAAGCTTAAATAATTAAAATTTGATTAAGTTCTCGTAAAATAATTAAAAACTCAATTTATGCTATCCACCTCAACTGCCACGCCATTTGCCACATCAACATAGACTTAATGACCGTCGAGGCTTACATGAAAGTTATTTTTCAAGGGCTTGATCGATTGCTTGTATTCAATTTGGAGCTCAATTGAGTGTTGTTTTCAATTGAGCGCACAATTGATTATTAAATTATTTTACAATGGTTTTTTGTTATATTAAGCTTGTATTTAACAATTTCTAAATTAAGCATCAAAGTGAACCAAAACAAAATATATATACTAAAGTGAATCTAATTACCAAGTTTAAGAACAAAAAAATATATTATCCCACCAACTAATGACCAAACCTTTCACATTTTATTAAGGATGACAAAAAATTCTAAACCTGAGAGGTTCCTTATAACGCTCCAAAATTTTGAGAATTTAATTGTAAGATTCTACAGTAATTCAGTTTATGTATTTGTGGTTTTGTGTTCTACTATTGTGTTAAAGATTTGGAGTTCAAGTTGCATTGTTAGAAGTTTTATTATTTTAAAGCAATCCATATCCATGAGTTAAATTGTTAAATTTAATTCGGTGTAAACTTGTGTCAAAATTGAGACTGTTGATTCATTGGTTAAGCATTTGCATTTTGCTTGGTCTTATGTTCAAGTCTCATCATATGCATTGGGAATATTTTTGTCAAATGCTAGAAATTCCCACTTGGAAGTTAATTTATAATTAACGTTAATTCTACATTTTTTTTAGTTTTCTCTTCTCATTCCTTTCTCTTTCTTTTTCTTTTTTGTCTCGAAAGGCTATTGAGTAAGTCACAGTCAATTTGTTGTTTGCACGATTTTCCTTTGTTCTTTGTAATTTGCTCTAAGTTAAGGATTGAGTGTTCTATGAGAATCGTTGATAGATGATTGTTGTTTTCCTATTTAGGAGGAAATATCAGAAGTGGTGAACAGTAACACACCAAATCCAACAATTGCCGTTGAATTTTCGGTGAGTATTAGGTCAGTTAAAGATTTCGTGTCAAAAATTTTAACTTAGACACTAAGCATGTAATTGGGAATGGTTGTCGATAAAATGGCTTAATTGTGTAATGGAATGATTTTTTAGGCTTCGGAGATTCTCTACGTTGTTATTGCTTCAAAACCTCTTCAGGTGTATACCAAAAACCCTTAATTTTGCAAACTTCAGACGTCGAAAAACGTGGCTATTGACGCAACACTGCTGGGGACATAGACATGTGCCAGGTCATATGTGGCCATGTTAGTGCAAGGTTCACATGGGCAATGAGCACAGGTGTGTGTCTAGACCGTGTAACTAATTGCTTATGTTTTAAGACCACATGGCCAGGGACATGGGTGTAATAGCCTAAATTCAAGGTTACCGGAACAGTGGTTTCGTAACCACAAATCCGATTTAAAGAGAAATTTATTTTAATATTTTTGCATAAATATTGATATGATAGGAAAATTTGTATGAAAATATCGATAAATATTTTTACCGATTTAGTGGTTAGTTAAGAAAAAGAAATTATTGAAGAAATTAGGTAAAGACAAGTTATCGAGACCTCGATCTCGTAAAACCGAGTCAAAAATATTTTTATAAATATTTGTGAAATGTTAGTAATATTGTATTAAAATTTCGTTAGAAAATTTTAACGTTTGAGCAGTCAATTAAATGAAAAGGACTAAATTGGAAAAGGAGTAAAAGTTGTTAGGATGATTAAATAACTTAAGTGTTTAATTAGAAAGGATTTAAAAAGCAAATAGACCCAAAATTTATTTGGGCTGGACGGCAAGGGCATAAAATCAGCAGAAAAATGGATGAATTAAGGGTAAAATTGGAATATTGCATTATTAACTAAATAAAACTAGGACTAATATGGAAATATCTAGATTTCTTGAGATTTCTCTTCATTCTAATCAGCCAAAACGCCATAGGAGGCGTTCTTTAAGCTGGTTTTTCATAATTTTTGCACCAAGTGAGTTCTTGCCTTTTTCTTGTAATTTTTGTATTTTTAAGACTTTTACAACTAGGTCCTACTATTAAATTTATTAGTTTTTGATTTTATGGATGAAATTGAAAGTCACCATGGTTGAATGCTGTAAGTATATGAATATTTAGCATGGAATTTAAGCTTTAATATTATTATATGATGATTTTATGGAATAAAATGTAAAGAAAGTGGATATTTAGGACCTATTTGTAAAAGAGTGTGAAATTGAAGTTTGGTGCTGAAATTCTTATTCCCAAAGGTTATAAGGTAGTTTAAAATGATAGAATAAAGTATTAATTGAGAAAAATCAGCTCAATTGAGAGGTTAATTGAGTAGGGACGAAATTATCACTTATTAAAAGCTTAGGGGAAAAATGGTAATATACCTCTTGCACTAAAACAGTTTTGGACAGCAGAAGTAGTCCAACTTTGAAAAATCACCATAAATTTTAGAAATCGAATTAGAGGGTGAAAAAAATATGGAATTAAAGCTTATTGAGTCTAGTTTCTCACAGAAGAAATGGGTAAGCAATAGAATTGTAAATCTTGAGATATAATGCATTTTGTGAGACAAGGTCAGAATGATTTCGGGTTCCCCTGTTTTGAATTTAGAAAATCACAAAAAATTGTATAAAAATAATTAGGGACTTAAATTTATATGTTTAAAATCCTTAATGAGTCTATTTTTAAGAGAAAAAAGCAGGAATATCATCCGAGTCCCGTATGAGGAGATAATTAATTTTTAGTGAAGAAAGGTTGGAACTATCATACAGCAGAACAGGGGTAAATTTAAAGAATAAACTATACTTATTGGCTAAACCAAAAATTCTGAAAATTTTATGGTGAGAAGATATGTGAGTCTAATTTCAGGGAAAATTTATGGATCTTAATTTGGAGTCCCGTAGCTCAAGATAAAAATAATTTAGTGACTATGACGCAAGTAGACAGCCTTGGATGAACTATAAATAGTAGTAGAATTGTAGAAAATGGTACATATGAACATGAAATGTTAAATTGATGAATAAATTTATTTATTTAGATCCTGAAGACTCAAATACGAAGCTAGATCGAGGAAAGGAAAAAGTTTGGGATTAGTAGATTTTTATATACAAACAAGTATCGAGGTAAGTTCTTGTAACTTGAATTATATTCTTAAATGCTTGAAATGTATGTTATTGATTTGAATGTGAACTGAATGTTCATTGTATGAAAAATTGATGGAACATTGATATATTTGATAAAAAGGGGGAAGAAATCCCGATTGAATGAAAGGAAAATTTGATGGATCTCTGAAAAGGAATTGACGGTAAAAGGGGATCTAGCCCGGACGGGTGATCCTATCCTGATATAGCCCTCTCAAAGAATATGTGGAAAATGGATTTAGCCCAGACGGGTAATCCGAATTAGGGTCTGAATTTAGCCTAGACTGGTAATTCAAATCCAAGCTCATTAGGGTAATTGTCGTTGCAGGGGATTTAGCCTGGACTGGTAATCCGGACAATACTCTATGAGTTTATATTGCAGGGGATTTAGCCTGGACTGGTAATCCCGCTGTAAGGATGAGGTTTGCGGGAGTGTGCTCTTTGAAATGGAAATGTGCGCACATGAATATGAATTGACGGACCCGGATTTGTACACTAAAGTGTACCTCTGAAAATCCATCGAAATTTCGGTAAATTCAATGGGATAAATATGGAAAAATAATAATGGATGGAAATCATGGCATTAATGAGCTCATCAATCTCAGTATATATTATTGATACATTGAAATTATTGTACTAACTTGAATGTTGAGTTTGTGCATGTTAAGGTAACAATGCATTGAATGAGTGTATGTATATTTATTGTATTGCATTGAAAATATTAGGTAAGTATAATTCTTGTTACATGAGCTTACTAAGCACAATGTGCTTACCCTGTTTTCTTTTTCCCTGTTTTGTAGTATTAAGAGCTCGGAGGTCGGATTCGGTCGGAGATACATCACACTATCAACCTCAATATTTTGGTATATCTAGAAACTTTATTTTGGAAATTAATGGCATGTATAAGTTAATAAAGTAAATGTTAATGCGGAATGAATGTAAAGTTAGCCATTGGTATGGCTAACAAACCTTGGTTTGGTATATGATGAGATTATCTTATGAATGTGCATGAATCTATTTTACAAATATGTTGAATTGGATTGGTTGATTTAGATCGGTCTCGGTTTAAGTTTTGCAAGGAAGGTTACATGTTTATGAGGGGGATATATTGAGCTTTAATAAAAAAAATTGAAAAAAAAAATATTGTTGGTAAACTTCGGTAATGCCTCGTACCCTATTTCGGCGACGAATACGGGTAGTGGGTGTTACAATGGGCATGTGCCCAGACCGTGTGAACCACACGGGTAGCAAGGACATGCTCGTGTGTCTAAGCCGTGTGACATATAAATAGGATTTGAATCTGGTTTCTGAGGCCGTGAGTGTTGTTCAACACGAGCATTGACCTCCACAACGTATGCATGATCTAAATTTGATTGCATGAGGACTCTCTAATGCTCTAAGACTGATATATGAATGATATAAATGCATGTGTACTGTGATGGCTATTTCTGATACTGATCTGTATTATCTATTGTGAAATAAATTGGAATGACTGAACACATGTTATGAATATTTGTAATCTGCATTTGCATGGATTGAGATATTGTGAAGAAGGAAGTAATCTACTTTGAATCAGTGGCTAAGCCACGATACATATAAATACGAATCCGGTGCTTTGTCGTATTTCGGTCAAGCAGCTAGGTTGCATCTTTGTAAACGTGTCAAACAAACACTCTATGGTGTGTAGGGTTGGTTGGGCATTAAACGCCCTTGATGGTGTTTTGGGATGACCGAAGATGATGTGTAGCGAATGGGGGTAAGAATAACTGCATATGAATCTGATCTGTTCTATATATGAAATTGAAATTGCTTCTGCGTATGTAACTGGTCTATTCTGTATCTGAGATGAAATTGCTTATATTATCTAATCAAATCTTGGGATCCAAGAACTATCTTATATATGTGTTTTAATTGAACGAAGATCTTTTACGCATTGGGTTCACAACTCATTTCTTTGTTGATCAGATTTCAGGTGGCTCTCAGACTTGAACAGGTCGGCGCTGCAGGAGCTCAGTCAAACCTTTTTATCTTTCCTTTAAATTCTACTATTAGTAATTTCAGTATTCTATGCTATTGTGATGTTGGAAAGATTATGTAGTTAGTTAATTGCTGTAATGGATATACTATGTTGAATGGTTTCATTTTGACTACGTTATGAATGTGGTTTCCTAATATCAATGATGTAACTCCTTGGACTTGGTCTAGACGTCTATGCCCGGATTAGGGTGTTACATTCCTATTTGACCTGATTCAATACGGTTAAAATTTTTTTCTTTGAAATTGGGTTTTGGTGCAAGTTAGTGTAAGTTTAATTTTTCTAATTAGTAGGAAAAATCGACCACTCGAGATAATTTCTATGCCCTTTACATATAATATTAGTTTAAATATATAATAAATTTGATATTAATATTTTTGACCAATATATTTATACCCAGAAAATAATTGACAGCTTCATTAAAAAATTTTGTTCTATTTTGGTAACTTTATAAATAAATGAAAATTATGACATATCAGGTCAAAATCATGTATAACTTTAATTTTCTTGATCGAGTTTGATGCAAATAGTTTCATATTTAATTTTGGGTTAGATTAGGATCAAGTTATATTAGAGGATATATCAGGTTAGAACCAGGACAAGCAAAAAACTAACATGCCAAGTTGCCATCTCTACACTCTTCAAGAAACTTTTTTTTACACGTGTTCCCAAGAGAGAAATAATAAAAGATGGCAAGCAAAAAGGTGGCTTGTCACGTTAGTATACTGTCACGTGGTAACTTCTGGTGGCTTCTATCAACCACGTTAGCACAATTAATGATAAAACCGTTCAACTAACGGTTTTTATTAACGAAAAGGGCCAATTGATTTTTTTAAGGTCACTAAGAGCTGAATTGGATGCATATTTTTTATAAGGGCTTAATTGTTTTTTTTTTCACTGAAGATTTTTTTAACCGTTTAACCTTAAAAGTAATTTAAAAATAGTTTATTTTATTTTTATAAAATTAAAAAAAAATTTATGACATATCAAGTTGAAGTCAAGTATAACTTTAAATTTTCGGATCAAACTTGAAACAAATAAATTAAATTTTACTTTTAGATCAGATAAGGTGTTATTGAGAGACATAAGGAGCCGAGATCAAGGTAGACAAAAAACCTCCACCTCCCGCTCTATTGCTATCTCTACACTCTCATTGGAGTCTCAAAAATCAAACTTAGTTACCCAACATCATCCTTGAAATCTCGACATTCTCCTTCCTTCTCCATAAGCCACCTCCTCTGTTCAAATCTTTAAAAATTTACTTTGATACCCTTGAACCAGCCCAAGCCCAAAACTTATATTTGATTAGAAGCTCAATTGAGTGATTTTTTAATTGGGAGCTAATTGATTATTGAATTATTTTAGAGAGATTTTTTTGTTATATTAAGTCTTTATCCAACAATTTCTAAATTTAAGCATCAAAGTCAACGAAAAGAAAATGTATATATTAAAGTAAACTTAGTTCCCAAGTTCCAAATAATTATATTATCTCACGTACCAAGCAAGAACCAAAATCTTTCACACTCTACTGGGATGGTAAAAAATTATTAACTCTATGGATTCCGACTTGACCTGATTCAACAAGATCGAGATTTAAAAAAAATAAATTTTGGGGTGAATTTAATTTTTTTAATTATTTAAATTAAAATTTACGAAAAACCCACCACCTTAATATACTTATCAAAGTACTCTTATATATAATATTAATTTAAATATATATGATAATACAATTTACATTAATATTTGTCCTAACATAACTATACCTAGAAAGCAATGAACAATATCTTTAAAATAATAAAAATAATTAAAAATATTATTGTATTTTGATAAAATTATAAAAAATAAAAATAAAACTTTAATTTTCTAGATCGGGTTTGACACAGATAAATCCGGTCCGAATAGAGACGAGAAAAAACCGCCCGGCTTGTCATCTCTACACTCAACAGAAAACTCTTTCCCATACGCGTCCCTAAGAGAGCAAAAGTAAAAGACGGCAAGAAAAAAAAGTGGCTTGATTGGAGGGTCCAACCCACGTGGTCTAATCACTAATGGCCAGCTTTGGGTCCTTGTCACCCTACCGTGGTCTGACCAACAACACCCACCAATGACCCCCAAACCCTTCTTCTAACACGTTATAGCTGCTCTCTATATATAGCAATCACCATTCTCTTTTGCCATGTTGTTCATAGTCCAAAACCATTGGAAGAAGAGGAAAAGAATGGCCTTTACAACTAGGTGCTGCCTCAACATGTCCCTTCCAACCCCAAATCCTCAGTTAGACAACTCTTGTTCCAACACCAAAGGATCCCAAGTTGCATGGTGAGTCCACATAAAACTTAATAGAATATACTTTTCCCGAGTCATATTCAGGTTTCGTGGTTGTCATTCTCAAATGTACATTACTATTGCTCTCAAGATTTTGATATTAAAAAAGTTATTTTTTATTATCAGGCCAAGGAACGATAAATGGAAAACAGGATGTGTAATAGGGTTAGCCTGGATGATAATTGGATTAGAAGCAAGTGACGTAAGTAAGACTAGTGCGGTCGCTGAAGAGATTCCAACGGTTATTGTTTTAGAATCAAATTCAAGAGTAGCGAGGTGGAGTGACAAAAGAATGTGCCCTCCATGGCAGGCTAATTCTTTGGAAACAATCGTGCCAGAGAATCTCCCGAGGCCATCGGCTCGTCGGAAATGGGAGGGTATCGGTTTCTCAAACAATGCCCCAGCAACCAAAGTGACAATAGCTAGGGAAACAAAAGCTGGTTGCTTCTCTATGTAAATTTCTACATCGTTGTATACATCAAATCAAATACCTTTTACGTTGTGAAATTAATGGTATAAATGGTTAAATACCAAAATTTATTAGTTTCATAATTTGGTATTGTTGTTTTCAATAGGAATTTGGGGAATTGCAGTACTCGTTTGGTGTTATTTGAGTTTGGTTTAGTAGTACACATGCAGTACAAATTGAACTAATATCTAAGGTTAAAATGTGCCTCAAGTCCTTATACTTTTCATACATTTGGAATATAGTCCCTCTACCTATATTTTTAGGAAAATTTAGCCCCTCTACTTTTTCAAATTTAAAAATCCAATTCCAATTGTTAATATCATTAAAATTCTTCTATTAATTTCATATCTATTACAATGTCAATTTTATTGATTTGTAGGCTACCAAGTTTTTTTTTTTTAATTTCAAAATGTCACACTAACAAATTTAATAGATTGGACCTTAATTTTTAAATTTGAAAATTAAAGGGACAAAATTCCTAGAAATAAAAGTATAATAACTAAATTACAAATATTTGAATAGTACAGGGACTTGGAGCATATTTTAACAAAATATCTTAATATCTACGGAGGAGCCGTGGTGGACGTCATATTCTTGAGTTCTTCGGCCCATGCCTTGAGATATCAATTTTTGGGTTTTATTTTTGGCTTAGTAAAAAGCCGAAACTGATATTTTTAAGATAATTATTTTTTTTAGAAATTAACATAATTAAAATTTTTAAAACTTTAATGCTTTATTTACATGTATTTAAATTTTTATTAGTTTTTTATCCATGAATTATTGGGTTAATTTTAATTATTTAATATATTTTTAAATAAAAATGTTTATTAATTTTAAAGGTTATAATTAAGATGTTTTAAAATAAAGATTAAAAAATATTGTCTTAAACTATTGGTAAATTTTTTAATATAAAAAAAGTATGTTATGGATATTATATGTGATATTATAATAGTTAAAAAATAGGGTAAACTATTAAAATAGTCACTTTTGATTACCTCGAGTTACATTTTAGTCACTTATATTTGAAATGTTATTTTTTAGTCACTTATGTTATCGCGTTGTAACATTTTAGTCACTGAGCTGTTAATTGCTGTTAACGGTGTAACGATCAGCTGACGTGGCACATTAAATCATTATTTCAAACAAAAATTTTAGGTTAATTTAGACAATCGGTCCCCATATTTTTTCATTTTGAGCAATTTAATTTAATTTTTTATGTTTTTTTTAACTTTCCTTTTTCTTTATCTTCCATTCTCTTCTGCTTCTCACTCTGTTTTCCTCCCTTCTTCATTTCTTTTAACATAGTTTTTCTATGTTTTCCATTTCTTAAAACTAGTCCTTATACTTTTATTTTTTTGAACAATTTAATTTTTTCGAGTGAGGCGAGCTTGTGGACTAGTTTTAACAGACGAAAAACATAGAAAAACTACATTAAAAGAAATGAAGAAGGGAGGAAAATAGAGAGAGAAGAAGAAGATAATGGGAAAAAAATGTTAAAAGAACATAAAAGAAAAAATTAAATTGCTCAAAATAAAAAAAATATAGGGACCAATTGTAGAATTTAACCTAAAATTTTCATTTGAAATGATGATTTAACGTGCCACGTCAACTTACCGTTACACTGTTAATGGCAATTAATGGCTTGGTGACTAAAATGTTACAATACAATAATGTAAGTGACTAAAACCTAACATTTCAAATATAAATGACTAAAATGTAACTCGAGGCAAACAAAAGTGACTATTTTAATAGTTTACCCTAAAATATAACATGCATTAACAAGTGTTGGATAACAAATATGATAATAACTCTTTCAAAAACCATACTCAATTTTGTTTTTTAGATAATATTATTAAAAACTATCTAAATAGATAATATAAGTATTTTATATACATGGCGATTGAGTCTTAGCTCAGTTGACATCTACATTATTGTTAGTGTAAGAGGACGTGAGTTTGAGTGCGCTTAAACGTATTATCCTCTTATTCAAGGGTTGGAGAGGAGCTATGAGTAGTTCTAGTGCTGTCATGTATCTCGAGGAAACATTAAAAAATTAAAAATAAATTAAAACATACATGTGTCATTTACTAAACATTGCTCGTGGAGTTAAAAAACTCCACTGGGAGTGGACAGAAAATCCTATATGATATAGCAATAATATATTAACCTAAAAGTGTTTTTGGATACCATAAAATAATTGGATGGAAATGTTATTACAAATGTAATAATTACACCATCTTGTAATTATAATAATTTCGTATTTGTTGAGTTATTATCTTTCGTCAATAAAATTACTAGATTATTTAGATGATATTAGTAAAAAAATATAAAATTATATTTTAAAAATTTAAAATATATCCTAAAATTAAAATATTATCATTATTGTATAAAAATAAATTTTTAAACTTAAATCACGTATGTGCAAGTTTAAGAAGCCATGAGGCATAATTACTTCAATTTTCCCCTAAAAATTCAAGAGTGTGCAATTACTTCAATTCAGTCGAACCCATTAATTACATTGATTATCCAAACATGCAACAAATGTGTAATTACAAGTATTTACAATCAAATCCAATTACTAATGGGCTTTTCAAACACGTCCTAAGTGTATAATTGTTAAGTGAATAGATAAAAAAAAATTTAAGGCATAATGTTAATTTAGCCTTCAACGTTTACATATTTTGTCAATTTAATCCTTATTCTTTCTTGTGTATTAAAATGAGTAATTATATCATTGAACTCTTTTCTAGCCGTTGGAGATGAATTATAGATGCTGTAATGTAAAAAATCGGGTTGAAAAAGTGTCATTTCAACATGAGCATCGATACCAACTAGGGGGAACTAGTACTACTTATAAAAGTAGTCGTTAGTGACTGTCGAAAACAGCCAAGTATGGATACATATAGTGCAAGTATCGATAACTTGAGATTGGGTATCGATACCTCAAGAACAAGGACCTATACTTTGCCTCCTAAATTGCTCTGTGGCTACTAACTTACAATGTACCAATACCTAAATTCTTAATATCGATACTTAGCCTTCAAATTGCTTTAAAAACATTTTAAATATTTTCAAACAACTTGGAATTGACTTAAAAACGTTTGGAACATTATAGAACACATATAACACATTTTTTTTTTGTATTTTAATGCTTTGAAAATGTTTAATGATATTTCAATAATATTTTCACGAAATTACTTAGTAATAAAATTTCTTTTTTGCCGGAAATTTATAGATTATGCATTTAAAATGCAATTTGTAACCTCTTGCAGCATAAATTTTAAAAGAAAATTATTTTAACATATATTTTGTATCGTAAAGATTTTTTTTTAAAAATAATCTAATTGCAATATTTTTTTAAAATCAGATGAAGCAAATCGATCCAAATCAAGAGAGTTGGGTTTGGTTTAATCTGGTAACTTCTAATATTTAATTCAATTTTTAGAAATTAGAATACTGATGGCTATCCATATTTTTTTTTCTAAAATCAATCTAGATCAAACCATTATTATCCCTATATTAGACCTATCCATAAATCAGGGGTGAAGCCAGAACAATTTTATAGGGGGTCGGATGAAATTTTAATTTTTTTATAGTCTATATCTTTATAATTTTTAAAGAATTAAATTGAATTTTTATAATTTTAGGGGGTCAAAGTACAATTTTACCTTTATTAATTTAAAAATTTTAATAAATATTAAAAGCTTAAATTATAATTTTACATTTTAGGGGGCTGGCGCCATGCCAACCCCCTTAGATTCGCCCTGCCATAAATCGTGTAACATGCCTAAGGTGATGGGTGAAAAGAATTAAGCGTAAAACTCACCTAATAAAGAGAATTCGACCAACCTCTGTAATGTGGACATGGACCGAATTTTACAAAGCAAATAAATTATTTGAGTTTTAAAAATAATTCCCTAAATGGGCCAAGGTGGAAAAGAAAGTTCAGATAAAATAACTAAGTCCTACAATTTGTAATAAATAAAGCCTTAAAATTATAAATTTAATAAATACATTGTTGAGCTAATGTATAATCAAAATTAGATATTTAAACTGAATCTAATATAATTTAAAAGTTAATTCAAAACCTAAAATTTTTAAATCTCGTCTAGAAAATTTTGCTTGCATAGTTTTCCACTAAAACAATTGTAATTAGGGGCGAAGTCAGAAAATCTTTTTAGGGAGTCGAAATTATATTGTAATTTTTAAAATAGTAGAAATGCAATTTTATCATTTGAATAACCTATATTTTTATAATTTTTAAATGATTAAATCAAATTTTTATCATTTTAAGGGGCAAAATGAAATATTACCTTTACTAATTTAAAATTTTAAAAGGCCTAAATGGAAAATTTTCCATTTTGGGGGGGGGTTGGGGCCCCTACCAGCCCCCTAGATACGCCCTTGTTCATAGCTTGAGTTCTCAAACTCGAAATCAAGTGTTTCAAATTTTATTTTAAAGCTAAAAGATAGTTCTTGATCAATATAAAGACATATCAATTTAGAAATGCTTATATCACATCCAAAAACTAGTTGCAAGTCGAATGATCTTTTGAGCTAGCTTAACAATTACCCCAACCATGCATGTACCATTGGGTCAAGTTTGAACAAGATAATTTTTTTAGACTAGGATGGCGTAAATTCAAATTAAATAATAAATAATAGTTTTGTTTAAGTTTAAGGGATAATAACATAAATAACCCTGTATTTTAGGGTTTGTTTTAATATAATCATCTACTTTCAAAATGTTAAATTTGGTGCTTGAAGTTTAATTTTGTTTATTAATGTGATACCAAATGCTAACACTATTAAATTTTTTTATTAATATTATACATTGACCAATCAAGAGGTGCCATATGGCAAATTGTTAACTTTTTGACAAGCAAACCAAAAGCCTCTCAGCAAAGTCCAAAAAATTTCTCTCTCTCTATTTTTTTTTTTTCCAAATTTAAATTGAACAGAAAAGAACCTCTCTTTCTTTCTTTTCTGCATTTTTTTCTTAGTTTCATATTTTTTATCAAAGGTGCTTACGAGGTAGGCTAAGTGAGGTTGAAGTCAGGCTTAAGTATAATATTAATATACTTTATGTTTACTTAAGTTTAGCTCGAATTAAATAAAATAAAAAAAATTTATCCAAGTCAGTCCATATACGTAAATGGCTAACTCAAGTTCATTTTATATCCACATTATTCTTTTAATTTTCTTGAAAATTGTTTATATTATGTATAATTTAATATTCAATAATTTTATATATTTTTCTCATTTATTAAAATTATATATATATAACATTTTTAAATGTATTCATTATAGTATTATATATTAGTATAGATTTAATTTTGTGTTATAAAATACATAATATATTACCAACACAAAAAACGAATTAGGCTCAAACCTTGAATATTGAAGCTTGAGCTCGACTCATATTTAAAACATACTCTCTCTTTTTTTTTTGTAAAAGTTTATTTTTCGAGTCTAATATTTTAACCCAAACACTCTCAATTTCCAAATGGACTATCAAGTTTAGACGAATAGCTCGATCCTTCAACAAATCCATCTCCGGTTTACCATCCATAGCTACCCAAATTATCCTAGCTTCATCATCTTCACTAAACATCCACCAATACCAACCAAAGCCTCCCCATAACATTGAAAAAACCTATATCTTCTCCATAAGCCTCTTAACTCAAGCCTTACGCATAATCTCCTTCACATTTTTTGTCACAATCATCACCAACCATAGTCTAACCACCCTCAAGCCTCTCACCACCATTGTGCCAACAAGCTCTCATCAACCTCCAATATAAACACAATCATCATCTTTCCTCGTATTCAACCTTTACTAACTAAATGCACACACCACCACATCTCATACTTAGGTTTTGCTTGGTAAAATAAAAAGAAAATTAAAAAGATAAAAATTCAAAGGAATGGAAAAATAGAAAGAAAATATAAATTTTCTTTTCATACCATAGGCGTACTCGGTAGGTAAGTTAGAAAAATTGAAAGAAAAAATATTTTTTTTTCTATTCATTACTTGGTAAAGTTAAAAAATGGAAGGAAATGAAATAAAACATTTGAAAAATATATAATTTTGAACTAGTATACACCCTTCTCTCATTTTCTCTCCTCTTATCATTCCAATTTGAAAAGATTGGTTTTTATGCATTAGGATGGGAAATGATCATCTCTCCTATTTTCGTTTCTCACTTTTCTTCTCTACCAAGCATACTCAATTTTTTTTCTTTCCATTTTTTCATTCTCTCCTTCCATCTCTCAACTTCTCCACCCAACCAAGCACACCTTTAATCCGAATCATCACAATAATCAAATAAAAATAAAGCCAACATATAAAAGTATATATGATGAAAGAACGACGTTAAAGTCAAATACCACATTGATAAATAAAATTAAACTTCAAGTATCGAATTTTATAGTTTGAAAGTAGATGTACCACATTAAAACAAACCTTAAAGTATAAGGGTTGTTTGTCTCATTATCCCTAAATTAATTATAAATGTGTGAAAATATATTTTAAATGTTATATAACGAGTAAGGAACCATTTACACTAATATAAAACTATGGTTGTTTTACACATTTTTATAATTCTTTTTGTATGATTAATAGCTTTTAATGATTTGACTATCTGTAATGCCCCAAAACTTTGTTTTTCGGCTTTTGGTGGATTTTGGCATGAAAAATATCTGGAAATGTTTCTGCAATAGCTTGACGTAAATAATTGTCTACTTTAGTGGATATATGCACTGGATGTGATGAGGAGGTCTTGAGTTCGAGTCAAGACTTGGGCTAAATTTTTGGTTTTTATTAAATAAAGCCCAATCTTTGGATATTAGACTTAAAAGAATTTAGTTGTAAAAGCCTACCAAAATGGGCCTGCTGGTCTGGTGGATAAGTGTAGTGTTAGATTGCATTAGGTTTTGAGTTCGAATCTCTACTTCAGTTTTATTTTCGTGGGCGGTTACGAGGATGAATTTGAGTTGGTTTTAAATGCTGAGTATTTGAGGTATAGGTTACCAGAAAATCTAATCATGATTTCTCTTGGCAAAATCAGTTTCCCTCTTCTTTCCAAAAAAAACTTTTTGCCGTTCTCCCCAAAAATTTTCTCTTCTACTGTCGAATCTTTGCTGTTCTTTGCTGTCGTTCTTCCTATTTTTTCCTTTTCATCTTTATTCTATTCGTGTTCTGCGGTAACAGTTGTTCTATGGTTTCGATAAGTTTTAGTTTAACGATCTTGAACACTATATTGATTAAGAGATTAAGTAGTGTTTACTGCTGATTAAGATGTAATCAGGAGGCTGGAATTAGCGAATCGAAGCTTTAAATCAAAGAGGTGTTCATAAGTAGCGGTAAGTCAATTTTGCAATTTCGGGATTTGTCGGTTCATAGTTGTTTGAATGAGATTATTGAAATTGGACTTTAGATTGTCAATAATAGGTTCGAGAGTGCTCAGAATAGCGTTAACATCGAAAAAGAACCAAGTGTGAACTCCGAATGCACTAATATCGCGTTTCGACGAAAGTCGAAAAAGAAACTGTTGACGCCACACGGGCATGTGGACTGCCCGTGTGGAGGCTGTTTGGCGAGACACGACCGTGTGATTAACGAACCAAGCCGTATGCGCTCGACACGAGCACGACGAACACAGCCGTATGAGGCTGGCTAGGTCTTCTGCGAGGCATGGGCTAGGTCAATTGGGCCGTGTGGGCCACACGGGCCTGTGGGTCCACACGAGTGAACCACATAGGCATGTGGGATTTTGGGCCAGGCCGTGTGCCAATTTGGGCCGTGTGGGCCACACGGCAGTCATTTTACTGAAATATTCTGTAAGGTTGCACGGGTCGCCCAAGTCAATTGTGACCTGTTATAGGGTCGGTAAGGTTTTTTTAGACCCCTTTACTGAAATTTAATATTGTGATTTATGAGATAGCATGTTACTAATAGCGTGTGTATTCGTCTGATTTTGTATATCTGTACTGTTCTGGAATTCTGGATGATCTATTTATTTGTATAATAACATGCCACGTTTGTATGTTGCATTGCATTGGGGTGGATTTTTATTGTTGAAGTGAAGGAAAACTGAAAGGCTATTAGCCTGTTACCTGGCAGCTTCGCTGCTTATTTCTGATATGTGCTGTAATACGATGCAATTTGGTATGTAAGGCTGGATGGGTTGATTTATCCCCATACTTGGTGTACGGGGCTAGGTGGGTCGATTTTATCCCCACATGGTGTGTAGGGTTGGATAGAGATGGTGTGCAAGGTTGGTAGGCATGTACTGTTCTGATCTGATATGCATGTGTATCTTTATGGGCTAAGGCCCGAATATATCTGATTCTATTCTAAATGGGCTAAGGCCTACACTGTATCTGTTAAGGGCTCAGACCTGAATTATGACTGATTTCTGTTTCTGTTATCTGTATGTATGCATGCTTTATTGTGGGGATGTGGACACTGAGTTTACGAAAACTCACCCATTTATTTATTTGTCTGTCAGGTAATCCCCAGCAGTAGATGGATCGGTGCAGCGGAGGGTACGACGGTGATCACCACTAGCTACATTTTGATTTTATGGTTTACAATTTACGTTCTATTTTATCATTTTATTATTTTTGGGAATTTTTATGTAATGTGGACCTTTGGACTGTTTTGATTTTTATTATAGGATTTTAAATTGTTATTTTTATTGATTTATAAACTACGACATCTCAAACGTGTTTTTAAAACTAAATTAAAGATTTTTGTATGAATGAACGGTTTTCAAAACTTCCGCGAAAAAAGGAAATGGGGTTTAAGCAGATCAGTTAACTCAAGATTTTCTGACTTAAGAAAAGATAATAACTGGAATGATTTTTAAGTACCGAAACAGTTTGCAAAGACACTCTTATGTGACGCTGCCAGATTAGGCCATAACGTCTAGGTCGAGTTTTGGGTGTTATATTTAGTGATATCAGAGCCAGGTTGTAAAACTCGACTGTGGTTTTGGGTTTTAAAGAATGGTTTTTGAGAAAAAATTTGTGAAGTAGTTTGAAATAGTTTTGATAAGGAGTATGTGGTACACCTAACCTTCGGCACTGATCCTGTAAGTTTTTTTAAAACTTAATTGAATTTTTTGAAAGCATGCTTAATCATACTAAAATACTGTTTGATCTGTCTAAAAATACTGATAGCATGTTATAAGACTACTTAGGTAGGACTCTACTGAGACACACTAGATAGTGTAAACTGAAACTGTAGTGAGACTATTCTTTCTCTCGCGAAAACAGACTCTGAAAACTCTAATACTGTATTGTATAAAATACTTGCTAATAACATATTGGAACTGTAAACTAATCTGGATAAAACTGTTAATACAGATAACTCAATATTTACGATGAGCACACGCGGTACTCGTGGACAGGGTACTAGAAGCTGAGGTAGAAGTCGTAGAGGGGCTCGAGCTGAGTCTTTCGCTTTTGATACTATACGGTGGTAGATACTAGTGAGACACCGGAATCGCCTACGACTGATACTGGAACAGAACCTTTTGATCGTACGGCTAGGGACAACGTGCTGTCTCAAGCCATGCTTTAAATTTTGGAGAGGGTCGCTAGGCCCAATACTGGATCTGGGGCCGTGGGTCGGTTACGGAACCACTCTGGTCCAATGGGGCTGAGATATTTAGGGGCATCACTGGAGTTGCTCCTAACATGGCTGAGTACTATATGGAGGCCACGAAGTATATCATGGATGATCTGTACCTTACTGACGAGCAGAAGCTCAAGGGAGCTGTGTCATTGCTTCGAGATGAGGCGTACCAGTGGTAGTTGACTGTTAAGGAGGACACTCAGCTCGAACGGTTGATATGGAATTTATTTATGACCACCTTTCAGAGTAAGTATGTTGGGGCTAGCTATACTGATGCTTGGAAGCGTGAGTTTCTAAATCTTACATAGGGGGACCGATTTGTGGCCGAGTATAAGGCCGAATTCCTGAGGCTGAGTAGTTATGCGAGGGGCATGGTGGCAACTGAGTATGAGCACTGTATCAGGTTTGAGGATAGTCTCTATGACAGCCTGTGTGTTCTGATAGCTCCACAGAGGGAGCGAAATTTTTTTGCATTAGTAGAAAAGACGAAGATCGCTGAAGAGGTGAAACACTCAGAGCGCCAGATCCGAGAGAAGGAGAAAGCTAAGAGGGATTTGTCAGCATTGTAATAAGCGCAATCGGGGAAAGTGTTAGAGAGCTACTGGAGCTTGTTTGAGGTGTGGTTTGACTAAGCACCGTGTTAAGGATTGTCCACTGAGGGGCGATCAGATACAAGCTCTGGTTGATGAGATTACACAGTCACCGAGGGTCGTTCAGCAGCCACTTAGGGGCCGAGGTTAGGCTAGGGGTGGTAATGGTATGGGTCGAGGTCAGAGAGCACCGGGCAGACGTGTTGGGCCGACTGAGGCAAGGCAGCCTGCATTGGTTTATGCCGCACGTTGCCGTGAGGATAGAGATACTCTAGACGTCATCACAGGTACGTTCTTAATCTTTAATATACCTTATTTTGCACTGGTAGACATAGGCTCTACTCACTCCTACGTAGCTAATACTGTGTCTGAGACCTTGGAGATACCTTATTAGAGTACTTCTAGCGATATATCAGTGGTGAGTCCCTTGGGGCAGTCTATTAGAGTCAATAAACTATTTAGGGATGTTCTGTTGGAGGTTCAAGGGACTGTATTTCTGGCTGACTTGATGGAACTTCCGTTTGGGTAGTTCGACTTAATTCTAAGCATGGACTAGTTAGTGAAGCAGCGTGTGAGTATAGATTGTGCTACTAAGAGGATTGTTCTAAGGACCAAGGAGAATAATGAGATACTCATGACTGGGGAACGATGGAATTATTTGAGTAATGTGATATCTGTGTTGGTAGTAGAAAAGTTGGTAAGAAAGGAATGCGAGGCATTCTTGACTTACATCGGTGTTTTGAATTCTGTGGACTCTTTGGTTAAGGACATCTGCACTGTAAGTAAAGAGGTAGAGTTGGGATTGACTTGATTCTGAGTACGGCTCCAGTGTCTATCGCCCCTTATCGGATGGTACCAAAGGAGCTTACTAAACTTAAGGCCCAGATACAGGAGTTGTCGGATCATGGGTTTATTCATCCTAGTGTGTCTCCTTGGAGAACACTTGTTCTGTTTGTGTAGAAAAATAATGGTACGATGAGGATGTGCATCGACTATCGTCAGTTGAATAAGTTGACAATTAAGAATAAATATTCACTTCCGAGGATAGATGAATTGTTCGATCAATTTAGAGGGGCTTCGGTATTCTCCAAGATTGATCTACGGTCAGGTTATCATCAGTTGAGGGTAAAGGAGGCCGACGTGTATAAGACGTCATTCAGGACTCGTTTTGGACATTACAAATTCTTAGTTATGCCATTTGGTTTGACTAATGCACCAACTATGTTTATGGATCTGATAAATCGGGTGTTCCAACCATACCTGGATCGATTCTTGGTAGTGTTCATTGACGACATTCTGGTTTATTCAAAGTCAGAGGATGAGCACGATGAGCATCTCAAGGTTGTTCTACAGACTCTCCGAGAGAAACAGTTATATGCAAAGTTCTCTAAGTGCGAGTTTTGGCTTCGACAGGTTACCTTTCTGGGGCATGTGGTATCTACTGAGGAGATTCGTGTAGATCCTCGGAAGATTGAGGCTATGTTAGATTGGAAACAGCTGAAGACTATGTTAGAAATTCGTAGCTTTCTGGGGCTAGCAGGATACTATAGATGATTCGTAGAGGGGTTCTCTTTGATCGCAGCTCCTTTGACCAAACTGCTGTGGAAGGAAGTTCCTTTCATTTGGACTGATGCCCAGCAAGAGAGCTTTAAGAAGCTTAAGACAGTTTTGACTCAGGCTCTAGTTTTGATACAGCTTGAGCTAGGAAAGTACTTCGTAGTTTACAGTGATGTGTCACATGTGGGTTTGGGCTGTGTCCTGATGCAAAATGGTAGGGTGCGTCTCGACAGTTCAAGACTTATGAGGTTAACCATCTGACGCATAACTTGGAGTTAGCTACAGTGGTTTTTGCCCTTAAGATCTAGAGGCATTATCTGTATGGTGAGAGGTGTACTATCTACACCGATCAGAAGAGCCTCAAGTATCTCTTCACTCAGAATGAATTCAATCTTAGGCAGAGTCGATGGGTTGAGCTGCTTAAGGATTGCGACTGCAGCATAGAGTACCATCCTGGAAAGGTCAATATGGTCACTGATGCGTTAAGCCGTAAGGCTGTGACCGATCTAAGAGCGTTGTTTGCTCGACTGAGTTTATATGACGATGGGAGTCTGCTGGCAGAACTTCAAGTGAAACCGACATAGATTAATCAAATCAAAGATAAATTGATAGGGATAAATCTCTTGAGCTACGGTTCCTACAGATTGAGATTGGGGTTACTTCGAAATTTGAGCTGAATGACGATGGGGTTTTGTGCTTCTAAGGCCGGATATATATACCTAATGATGAGGACTTAAGACAGTCAATTTTGAGGGAAGCGTGTAGTAGCCCTTATGATATTTGCACTGGTGGCCAGGGTTAAAGAGTGAAGTGACCGATTTCATGGTTCGCTGTTTGACTTATCAACAGGTTAAGGCTGAACACCAGTTACCTTCGGGGTTGATACAGCCTGTACAGATACCGATGTCGAAATGAGAACGAGTGACAATAGACTTTGTTAGTGAGTTGCTGCTAACACCCACTAAGAAGGATTCTATATGGGTCATCGTGGATCGATTGATTAAGTTGGCTCACTTCATACCTATTAGGACGGATTTCTTCCTACAGAAACTAGCAAAGCTTTACATCTCAGAGATAGTGAGGCTTCATGGGGTTCTTGTATCGATTATTTTTTATAGGGATCCTCGTTTTACATCTCGATTCTGGCAGAGGCTGCATGAGGCTTTGGATTCTCGGTTAGACTTTAGTACTACTTTTCATCCTCAGACAGATGGGCAGTTGGAGAAGGTGATACAGATATCGGAGGATATGCTGAGAGGTTGCATCATTGATTTCAGAGGTAGTTGGAAGGAGTACTTGCCTCTAACGGAATTAGCTTATAACAATAATTATCAGTCTAGTATACAGATGACACCTTACAAGGCACTGTATAGTCGTAAGTGTTGCATTCATTTGTGCTGAACTGAGTTGGGTGAACGGCATATTCTGGGTCCAGAGTTAGTATCAGAGACGGAGGATAAAGTCCGTTTGATTTGAGAGCGTTTAAAAGTGGCTTTTGATAGGCAGAACTCTTATGCTGATCTGAAGAAGAAGGAATTGAGTATTCTGTGAGGGACATGGTTTTCCTGAAGGTCTCACCGTGGAAGAAAGTTATGAGGTTCGGTCGCAATGGTAAGTTGAGTCCTCGATTTATTGAGTCGTCTCGGATTCTGAGACAAATGAGGCCAGTCGCATATCAGTTAGAGCTACCTCCGGAGTTAGATAGCATTAACGATATGTTCCATGTCTCGATGTTGAGATGTTACCGCTCTGATTCCACGCACATTGTACCTATAGAGAAGATTGAGATTAGATCAGATCTGACGTTCGATGAGGAGCAAGTTCAAATTTTAGATCGCAATGTTAAGGTTCTATGGAGGAAATCTATTCCTTTAGTGAATGTGCTTTGGCGGAATCATAGCACTGAGGAAGCCACTTGGGAGCTGGAGGATTCGATGCGACAGTAGTATCCTCACCTCTTCTGATCAGGTAAAATTTTGAGGAAGAAATTTTATTTAAGAGGGTAGAGTTGTAACGCCCCAAATTTTTTTATTTTCGACTTTTGGTGAACTTTGGCATGAAAAATATCTGAAAATGTTTCTACAATATTTGACGTAAATAATTATCTACTTTAGTAGATATGCGCACTGGGTGTGATGGGAAGGTCCCGAGTTCGAGTCAAGACTTGGGCTAAATTTTTTGTTTTTATTAAATAAAGCCCAATATTTGGATATTAGACTTAAAAGAATTTAGTTGTAAAAGCCTATCAGAATGAGCCTGCTGGTCTGGTGGATAATTGTAGTGTTAGATTACGTGAGGTTCTGAGTTCAAATTCCTACTTCGGTTTATTTTTGTGGACGGTTACGAGGAAGAATTTGAGTTGGTTTTAAATACTAAGTATTTGAGGTATAGGTTACCAGAAAATCTAATATTGATTTCTCTTGGCAAAATCGGTTTCCCTTTTCTTTCCGAAAAAAACTTTTTGCTATTCTTCTCCCCAAAAATTTTCACTTCTACTGTCGAATCTTTGCTATTCTTTGCTGCCATTCTTCTTATCTTTTCATTTTCATCTTTATTCTAATCGTGTTCTATTGCAACGGTTGTTCTATGGTTTCGGTCAATTTTAGTTTAACGTTCTTGAACACTACTTTGATTAAGAGATTAAGTAGTGTTTTACTGTTGATTAGGATGCAATCAGGAGGCTGGAATTAGCGAATCGGCGCTTTAAATTGGGGAGATGTTCATCAAAAGAGGTAAGTCAATTTTACGATTTTGAGATTTGTTGGTTCATAGTTGTTTGAATGAGATTACTAAAATTAGACTTTGGATTGTCAATAATAGGTTTGAGAGTGCTTAAAATAGCGTTAATGTAGAAAACGAACAGGTGTATACTCTGAATGCACTGAAATTGCATTTTAGCAAAAGCTGAAAACGAAACTTTCGATGCCACATGGAGATTGTAAACTGCTTGTGTGGAGGTCGTGTGGTGAGACACGGTCATGTGATCGACGAACCAGGCTGTGTGCGCTCTATACGGGTGCGACGGACATGGGTGTGTGGGATTTTGGGCCAGGCCATATGATCCACATGGGCCCGGCCAATTTGGGCCATGTGGCCCACACGGGTAGGTCATTTAATTGAAATGTTCTGTAAGATTGCACGGGTCGCTCAAGTTGACTGTGACCTGTTATAGGGTTGGTAAGGTTATTTTAGACCCATTTATTGAAATCCAATATTGTGATATATAAGATAGCATGTTACTAATAGCATGTGTATTCGTTTGATTTTGTATATCTGTATTGTTCTGGAATTCTGTATGATCTGTTTATTTGCATAATAGCATGCCACGTTTGTATGTTGCACTACATTTGAGCGGATTTTTATTGTTGAAGTGAAGGAAGACTGAAAGGCTATTAGCTTGTTACCTGGCAGCTTCGCTGCTTATTTCTGATATGTGTTGTAATATGGTACGATTTTGTGTGTAGGGCTGCATGGGTTGATTTTATCCCCATACTTGGTGAACAGGGTTGGGTAGGTCGATTTTATCCCCACATGGTATGTAGGGTTGGATGGAGATGATGTGCAGAGTTGGTGAGCATGTACTGTTTTGATCTGGTATGCATGTGTATTTGTATGGGCTAAAGCCCGAATATATCTGATTCTCTTCTGAGTGGGCTAAGGTCTACACTGTATCTATTAAGGGCTCAGGCCTAAATTATGACTAATGTATGTTTCTGTTATCTGTATGTATGCATGCTTTATGTGGGGATGTAGACACTGAGTTTGCAAAAATTCACCCTTTTATTTATTTGTCTGTCAGGTAATCCCCAACAGTAGATGAATTGGTGCAGCAGAGGGCTCGACGGTGATCACTGCTAGCTACGTTTTGATTTTATAGTTTACAATTTACGTTCTGTTTTATTATTTGATTTTTTTTTGAATTTTTATGTAATGTAAACCTTTGGACTGTTTTGATTTTTATTGTGGGATTTTAAATTTTTATTTTTATTGATTTATAAATTGCGACACCTCAAACGTATTTTCAAAACTAAATTAAAGATTTTCGTATGAATGAACAGTTTTCAAAGCTTTCGCAAAAAAAAGAAATGGGGTTTAAATAGATCAGTTAACTCAAGATTTTCTGACTTAAGAAAAGATAATAACTGGAATAATTTTTAATGACCGAAACGGTTTGTAAAGACACTCTCATGTGACGCCGCCAGATTCGACCATAACGTCTAGGCCGGGTTTGGGGTGTTACACTATCATATTTTATCTTTTGCTCCTATAAATCATATATGTCAAATTTTAATATAATTAATATTTCCCAACTATTTATTTGATATAAAATATTTTAAACTGTTAAATATATATTGATAAAAACAATATTCTCAATTGATATAATAAAGATATCAAATCGGTTTGAACCTTTACATACATAATAATAACAATTATATTAATAAATTCAATGATTCCAAACATTAAAAAAATTGAAATCAATTTACAGTTTATATTAGGATAAGTAAAAATGAATCATTATATTAAGTCAAACCAAATCTGATTCTAAATATTAAAAAGATTTGAAATAAAATCTCAACCTAACTCGACCCTACCCATGATGTGTTACCAGACCTGTTCATGTCTGGCCCGACTAAAAAGTGAGAGGGTTTGGGCAAAAATATAGATAAAAAAAGGGGCTTGGGTAAAAAAATAAGGCCTATTTAAAAAACAGATCGAACATTGGGCAATGCTTTAGGGCATGTGTAACGTCCTGTATAATTGATTTTTGTTTTTGTAAATCTTGACATAAATGAATATTTGCTTCAGTAGTTAAATGTTTTGAGTGTGTGTATGAGGTATTAGGTTCAAGTCTCACATTTGGAAAATTTTGTTATTTTTTATCCATGCATTATTCCTGTTGAGTAGGCTTAAGTTATATTGTTTGTAAATTTATATTAAAATGAGCTTGTTGGTTTGAGTGGTAAGGAGTTAACATGCTGGAGGTCTTGTGTTTGAATCCTTATGTGTGTGTGGATGTTAATTTTTAAGCTAATTGTGTGATAGAGGTTCGGTGGAAGTGAAATTCTGGGGTTGTTAAGAGTTAATGGGTCGATTAGTATTGGGATGATGTGGGGTTTGAGATTATAGGGTTCTAATTTGATTTTATTTTTATTTTTATTTTATTTTATTTTAATTTTTGTCTCTCTTCCCAAAACTTTTCTGATGCCAGTTTTGTTCTCCCATCTTCCTGTTGATTTCTTTTTCCTTTTTTGCCAACAAATTTTCTTTCTGATCCTCTAAAGTTTTACCATAATTTTTCCCTTTTCAACTTCGGTGTTTTAAATTTCTAATTTTTTTGTGTGGGTTGGTAAGTCGTGGTTGGAGGGTAAATTCCTTTAAGCAGTTTCTCTCTTTTTGACGATGTTGTTTTTTTGTTAAGTATTGACCTTGTGGTTTGGCACTGGTGAATCGTGAGGTTCAGAGTTCTCCTTTTGTAGAATCGTAGTCGGTATCATTCAGGGAATCGGGTAAATATTGAACACTTGAATTTCACTGTTGACAGTTTCATTAGTTTGGTTTAATTAAAGATTTAGATTGATTTTAGGAGTTTTTTTTTTTTGTCAATTTTAAGTGGTGATCTCAAGAGTGTTTTCGCATCAAAACTGAACCAGGTGTGTACTCCTAACACGAAAAATTGAGCTTCGGCGAAAGCTGAAAATGGAGTCTATCGATGCCACACGGGCGTATGGCAAGCCGTGTGACTGACGAAGGCATGATCGTGCGTAAGAAACGGTCGTGTGACCGATGAATGTAGCCGTGTGGGCCATACGAGCTAGGCCAGATTGGGCATGTGAGTTTTGGGCCAAGTTGTGTGGGCTACATGGGCAAGGCCAATCTAGACGTGTGGGCCCAACGGGCATGCCACATTGGCATGTGGGCCTAAAATTCTAAAAATTTTCTTAGGGTCGCACAAGTCTATTTGATCGATTGTAAGCCTACCGTAGGGTCGATATGGGCTAACCAAACCCTTTTTCATGTGATCTGATATTTTGATAGTCTGATTTGTATAGGAAATTGATATGTATGTCTAACTGTTCTATTTTGGTATATATGTTATCTATATACGAGCATGATAAGCATAATAATTTTGTTAATTTTGATATATGTATCTGTGTTTGGGGTGGGATTTGTATATATGGAGAAAGTGATCTATACAACGACCTTTCGCCTATTATCTAGTAGCTTGGCTACATACTATCTGTTATGTGTCGCATCGACACTATATGGTTTATAGGGTTGGATAGGTGTTTTTAACCCTATATGGTGTGATGGGATAGGCGGAAATGGTGTGTAAAGGATGGAGGTAGGATTATGTATATTTGTTCTGTACATCTGATTCTGATATCTGTATCTATTAAGGACTTAGGTCCGATTCTATTTCTGTCTGCTTTTGAGATTCTATGAATGTTGCATGACTATATCTGTTAGGTTACACACTGAGTTTACGAAAACTCACATTTGTTTGTCTGATCTATATAGGTAACCTTCAGTCATAGGCGAGTTAGTGCGACGGAGGCTCAGCGATGACCACTTATTGAGAAACTGTTTCCCCATTACCATTAGTTTCGGTATTTTAAAATCTGGATTTTTTTTAGAATTTGTAATTTTTTGAGACTCTCTAAACTGTGCGGTTTTAATTGTTTGTTTTGGTTTGGTTGCATTTAAGTTTTTAAAATTATGGTGGTTGACAAATAGTAGTTTTATGTGAGTAATGTTTTGAAAACACGAGCGAATGGTTTTGTTTTATACGATTTTCAGACTTCCGCTGTGAAATAATTGACTAACTTTAAAGAATAACTGGTAACGGTTTCAACAACATATATATATATATATAAATAAATATGCTTTATAAAACTTGGACGTTTTATCAAATAATTAACCATTGATTTATCAAAGTTTCATCGGTTTCAAAACCTTTCTTCATAACACTCCCGGATTTGGTCATAACGTCTAGACCAAGTTTAGGGTGTTACAGCATAAGCCCGACCTGACCTAGCTTGAATTTGCAAAAAGAAAAAAAATTGTTGTTTTCTTTCTATTTTCTCACTGTATTTTTGCTTTCATTTCACTATTATGTTTGTAATGACCCAAAATTTACGGGCATCGAAAAAGTGTAATATCGGGCCTCCGTCTTAATAAATCGAGTTCGTAAATAATTATTAGGAATATTTATGAGTCTATTAGTGAGCTTAATTAGGTTTTAATCAAGTGAATTTAGCTTAATTTAGAGTAACTAGTAAAAAGGATTAAAGTGAATAAAAGGTAAAAGTTTAATTGTAGATTAAAAAAAGTAAAAAGGACTAAAAGGGCAATTAAACTAAAATATGAAATTGAGGCGGTTTATGTTTAAAAATCTGAGATTTTTTTATTTAATATATATTATATTATTATATAACAAAGATATTTATGCTTTATTATTATATGATATTATATGATATTATATTATATTATATTATTATAAAGTAACGAAAGAAAAACAAAAAGAAAGAAAATAGAAACAGAACAGGGGACGAAACAGAAAGAAAAGAATAAGAGAAAAGAAAAGAAGAAATTTAGGGTTTTTAAGGTTCAATTTCAAATTGGTAAGTCAAATTAAGTCATTTTCTTGTAATTCTTGAGTTTTTATGAATCTAGAGCAAAATATTGTTAGGTATATGCTGAAAATTTTGGAAATTGTTAGGTTTTTAGATATTAATTTTGTTAGGCAAAAGTGTGAATTAGAGATTGAATTGATAGAATTTCTAATTAGAATGGGGAAATGTATTAAATTGTAAAATAAGTTATAAATTTCATATAATAGGGACTAAATTGCAAGAATTTCGAAATTAGGTATTTTTGATGAAAATTAGATTGTTAAGTTTAAGTTTAGTTAAAAACTGAGTAGAAATGAGGTATGAATTGAGATGGAAAAATAGATGATTTTGGGTAGGAATTAAATTGAAATTGATATGAAATTAGAATAGAAATTCAAGTATTAGATGAAAATTAATATGGTATTAATGACTATAAAATTTATCTTAATTTTTCGTAGCTAATATCGCACCCGAGGCATCCACGAAGAAAGGAAAAGAAAAAGTGAATGAGTAGTAGACACAAGAATCACGGTGTGTATTATTATAATTCAAGTTATTATTAATTGAATGTTATATTGAAATATATATGTAAGGTAAGTAAATTATAAGGTAAGTAATGGTATTGAGATGAATGAAAAATGAAATATAATATGTGCATGAATTTGAATTTGAATTACATGTACATGATGAATTTATATCTAAATTTGAATTGCATGATGATTTGAAAATGGAAAGTGTGTTTGTGAATTTAGCAAGCGATTGAATTGATAGTAAAATTGAAATTGAAAGTGATTGAATGATGAATAGAAAACCCCTATTAACTAGTCGGGCTGAGTCGAATATAGTTGGCATGCCATAGGATTGGAAGAATTCAGGGATACTTCGACCTCGAGTCGATGAGACATTGGGTGTCACTATTTTACTTCGGATAGATTCGATGAGGTACTGGGTACCACTTTACTTCGGTTAGGCCGATGAGACACTGGGTGTCACTATATTGCTTGGAACTATCCGATGAGGCACTGGGTGCCAATATGGTGAGTTTGGCTGGATTCGTGTATCCGTCAAAGTCCGAGTTTTGTTAATAGGGGTAAATAAATGAAATGATAAATCAAATAAATTTGATTAATTGAGCTATTGGAAAGAAATGGAAAAAGTTGAATTGTGAATTAAAATGCGGAATAAAATTTAAATCGAGAACGAAAAGCATGAACTAAATGTTCATGAAATAATTGAAATTCAAATTGATGATATGAGATAATAAGTTATGAATAGTTTTATTGAATTACTATTACTAAGGAATGAGAGCTAAAGAAATAATTAGTATTTAAGAAAATTAAATTGTTATATGTTTGATATTTATATTTCAATATTTATTATTATAATTTGAATTATAGTAATACCACTGAGTATATGTATACTCAGCGTACGGTTGTTCCCGTGCACAGGTTAATAGGTGTTCAAAGTCCCGGTCCAGTATCCAAGACAATCCCGGCTCCAGCTCAAAACTCGGTGATGTATTTTTCTTTTGATAAAAGTGGCATGTATATAGGTGTTATTTTGGTCACTTTAAAATGTTACATGACTTTTGTTGTAAAGAATGGTATTTTGTATTTTGGTGTTTAAACTAATGAAATGGTATGAAAATTTATATAGTATACATGGTATAATTGGTGCTAAATTTAGAATAAAATGAATAAAATTATAAATTAAAATTTAATGGTAATATGGATGTTCTTAGAGTAAACTATCATTTTAGTGTCATAACTATGATTTTAATGCAATTAGATAAGAAATTGTAATGGTTGAAATACATTGGTATTGGTTGTTTTTTGTTTGAATTTGCAGGGGGTTTTATATAAAAATAAGCAGAAATGTTGCCGAAATTTTTATAAAAATTAATTTAAAATTTAGTATTTTAATAAATTCCGTTCCACTCCTAATACGTATTTAGAGTCTCGAGGGTCCATTATAAAGACTTAAAAATTTAAATTATGTTATGTATGTTATTTATTTATGAATTATTCGTAAGTTGTTCAATATGTCCGATAATGCTCCATAACCCTGTTCCGGCGACAGTCTAGGGTTAAGGAGTGTTACAATGTTGCTACTATTTTATTACTATTGTTTGGATATTGTATAACTCTTATTTTATTGTTAATTTTACTATCATTTTAGAGACATTTGCTTATTATGTTGTACGTATGTTAGTGTTTCTTAAGTATAAAGGTTTTTTTAATTTATTTTTAATTTGTTGGAAAATATTTATTTTAATTTTTTAATATTTTTATGTAATATATATATTTTAAAAATTATATAAAATTTAATACGAGTAGATTATATTTAAATTTAGTATTTTTATCTAAGCCAAGTTTAGATAAAATTTTAAGTCTATTTTTTAAATAGATCCAAACCTATTAAATGAGCGAAGGCTAAACTCCAACCCTAGCCGACGAGCAAATTTACATGTTACCTCCAATAGATAATGTGATGGGATTGAAATTTGAAGAACAGTTAGTGGCCTTTAAATCCACGTGCACCTCTACCCAACCTAGCCATTTTGTAGTGTGCTGCTAGCCGTTCAAGGTCAAGGCTCAATCTCCACCGCCGATCCTTAAATTATCATCAAGTCCATCTCTATAATAGAAATAGATACTAATATAGTCTACTTTTTAATGAAGTAAATTAAAACAGCTAATAAATGGGGGCAGTAAGTATCTCCTGCAGCCGCATCTATTCTACGATTTGTTAGGATCGGATCAAATACCGTTCGGTCTTTCCTTAACCGGAAAGAGTCAGTAGTTGATCGAGTACGCTTATGGTGGGTCCCCCTATTATCAACACCTTCCTAGCTGTCCTCTTTTATCTTTTGATAAAATCAGTTTCACTCGCACTTGAGAGAACGTCAACTCACGTTCATCTGAAATTATTTTTCAATATAATGGTAAATTTAGCCCTTAACATTTACATATTCTATCACTTTGGTCCTAATTCTTTTTCTAAATCACCATAACTCTCAACTTGAAAATTTTAGTCAAATTGCTTTTTATTGGATGAAAAAGTTGGTTAAATTAGTAAAATTTTAAAAGCTTTGATGTGATATATTTCATAAAAATTCAACAAAATAAAAAAATTTACCAACATTAACGATGTATACGTATGCTACCACATAAGCTACTATGTTAGTGCTGTTAAATTTTAACAGTTTAGTCAATTTTTCTGTCTGACAAAAAATTAATTTGACTAAAATTTGAAGGTTAAAAACTAAAGTGATCCAAAAAAAAAAATTTATGACCAATTAATCAAATGAATAAACGTTAAGGGTTAAATTTGTCATTATACTTTTTTCCTTAACTTAGAAGGGAAGTTACTTTTAAATTTAGATTTTTATTTTACTTTTTGAATATAACTTAAAATTTTATTATAGTTACTTGAATGTAATATTATAATTTTAATTATATCTATTTTTTTACACAATGCTTAGAGACGAGCTACTCATAGCCCCTCATTAACCTATAAATAGAAAGATAATACATTTCAACGCACTCAAACTCATATCCTCCTGCATTTACAACAATACCCATGTTAATCAGGCTAATAGTCAATCGACATTTTAACAATATTTTTAATTATATTTGTAAGTGTAACTTCAAATATATATTTAGTAGCTAAAATAATTTTTATCTCCAATTGTTTTCAGAGGCATAAGTACAATTATAAATACAAATAATTTGCTTAATTTAAACCCGATTTCAATCATTATAAAAAAGCATCATTGGAAAAACTTAAATTTGTATTTATGATATATAATTAAAATTAGTGGAATAATTAGTCCTTTTTCCTAACAAATTGTCCAGCGGAGTAGTTGTCCAATAAATTTGAATTGGTGCCTAATAATTGAATAATTTTGAAATAATTTGGAATTATTTTTCTGACACTTGCCTTTGCCTACACAACTTGACCATCCATAACCATAAAATAAAGTTCTAATTATGCCATAGATCCCTGTACTTGAATTAAATTTGAGATGTAATCCCTATTTATTTTTTTATACAATGCTTAGAACTACTCATAATCTATTCTCAACCCTTTAATAGAACGATAAATCTATCATATTAAATATCAACTCTGTTTAGATTTATTCTGATATAGGTCCAAATATATTCTAATTTTTTTTTGTACTCAGTACTAAGCTAATTTTAGCTATTCCAATCACATATTTCAATGGAATAAAGCAACATTTAGTCACTGAATTTGGTAACTCTTTTCAATTTAGTCTTGAAACTTGCTAATTTTTTTTTGATTTGGTCTCTGAACTTAGATTCCATTGAAGTGTAACCTTATAACACTCTGTAATTGCATCATATCATCACCTGGAATTTCAAAATATATAATCTAAAAAAATAAAAATAAAAGTTGTAAAGAAATTATAAATTAAAAAAAAAGTTTCAAGTGATAACGTGGTACAATCTTAAAGTGCCATGTTATCATACATTAATGAAAGGCAAATTCAAGGACCAAATTGAGAAAATATTCCAAGTTTCAAGACTAATATGCACGAAAAATGTTCAGAAATCTAGGTGAAATAAGTTTCTAAGTTGAAGGACTAAATGTTAGTTTATCCCTATTTCAGCATAGCCTTCATAAATCTAAGGGGTTCCGCGCGTGTCTTCACAATAAAGGGTAAGCAAGTGAAGATTCAAAATCCAAACAGTCACGACAGTACTTCCAAAACAGTGTAAGAAAAATTAAATGACAAAAAAGAAAGAGAAGCTATTGCTAATATCAAATCGCCGATCATCAAAATAGTTCTCTCTCTAAGCTAAAAAAAAAAAAAAAACATGAGAAACCCTACCAAAAAAGACAACGTTGGAACCAAGACGACGCCGTGTTGCAGCAAAGTAGGGTTGAAAAGAGGGCCATGGACGCCGGAAGAAGACGAGTTATTATCTAATTACATCAACAAAGAAGGCGAAGGACGGTGGCGGACTTTACCTAAACGGGCTGGTCTTCTCCGATGCGGAAAAAGCTGTCGTCTCCGATGGATGAATTATCTCCGACCTTCTGTTAAACGTGGCCAGATTGCTCCCGATGAAGAAGATCTCATCCTCCGCCTTCACCGCCTTTTAGGCAATCGGTAACTTTTTCCTCTCTTTTTTTCAATGAATTTCATTTTAGGGTTTTGGATTAGATTTCTGGATATCTCAAGATAAACTGTCTAACTTAATTCGACTTCGAATTTAGTTAGATTCAATGCAGAAACCTCGAATCTTATACAAAAAAGTTGTAGGTCTAGGGTTTCAGTGTTTTAGGGTTCTAAATGGATTCATTTTGTAATCATTTTTTGCATATGGTTTCTCTATATATATATATACATGTGCGTGTGTGTGTGTGTATGCAACATGAATGAATGAATTTGCTGGGTTTTTTTATGTAGGTGGTCACTAATAGCTGGAAGAATACCAGGGCGTACAGATAATGAAATAAAGAACTACTGGAACACTCACCTGAGTAAGAAATTGATTAGTCAAGGGATCGATCCTCGAACGCACAAGCCTTTAAACCCTCAACAACTCTCACCATCACCACCAACACTCAAGCCTTCACCTTCTTCATCATCATCCATGGCGAAACCAAACAGTTCTCCTTCCCCTCTTCCTGTTCATGTCGCCAACGCTAACAAGCAAAATGATTATTATGATGGGAGCAATGAAGATCATCAAGGGATGATCATGAACAATGACCATTATCAGCAACAACAAGATCATGATGATGATGTGTTCTCTTCTTTTCTGAATTCATTGATAAATGAAGATGATGATGCATTGGTTTCGAATTTGGGACTCTCACAAGGATGGGAATCTACTCCCTTCGATCAACCAAAATGACCCAATAGAGGGTTTGATGATGAATGTTATTTATATAGTTTTTCTTTTCAAAGTGTGTTGATTGTATGTTTAAATCATGTTGTTGCCAAACTTAATTCATCAAACCTAATGGTTTTTTTATGTTTGTTGTGTTTGAAAGAAACATATGAGTGTCTTGTTTTAAACAAAGATATATATATATATATATAGTTGTGGAACACTACTTTGATATATAAACTTGTGTTTGGATGCATTTTCTTAATCAAATTTGAGTTTATACTTAATGTACTGATAGTGTATAAATCAATCAAATATCAAATAATGATAGTGTCTTTGAAAATGAAGTCGATTGAATTTTCTTTCAAAATTTTTTTGAAGAAGTGTCTATCATCTAACAATATTAAAATACGCTATTAACACATCGAAATATGAACTTTTAAAATATTTTTAAGGTGAAGTTTGGAATTTTATTTTTTAAAATACATATTTGGGTTTCAAATTTAGTGCAAAGCAAGTAAAATCGCACGTAGAAATATAACCTTAATAAACTATTAGATACTTATTTAGTAATGGATTTAAAATTCAAGGAGAAATTCATGAACTTGTGAAATTTCTTTTTTTTTTTTTATAATTTTTAAAATATATTTATTCATAATATATGCATTTCATAACTTCAAGTTCCCAAATGCTAATTTGATCAAATCCCTTTCATTTGCTAACCTTAGATCTAATACATATTTTTAGGCATTTTGTTAATTAGATTTTAGGGATTAATGGGTGTTTTACTTAGTTTATGAAGAGCTTTTCAAGTATTAGAATTTAAAAAAAAAAGTATTTTACACTCAAATATTTGAAATAATTAAATATTTTGACAATTAATTAAATTTATTAAAATGACATCACATAATTTATCGACGGTGTATAATTTTATATATTATCAATACATTAAATATATATTATTTGAACTAAATTTATATATATAATGAGAGTTTATCTTTTAATATATATTTTAACCTTCCCTTCGATAATTGAAACCCTAAACCTTAATTTTTTTTAAAAATTAAATTATTACCAAATAGTTTCTCTACATTAAGTTTTTACAACACTTTAATCAATCCAAGTCTAAATTTTCAAACACATTGTTGAGTAACAATGAAAACAAAGACAGCAAGCAAAGGCCAAAGGACTAAATTAAAACAGCAAGCAAAGCAAAAGGATTGATAAATAAAGGTAAATATGAGTAAATTACTTCAAAAAAGAAACCCTAATTGTAGGTCTACTTTACTCTCAAAATTAAACTACCAGTCCTTTTAATTGGTAGCTGGTTCATTTTGTGCTACCTAAATTTTCATAGCTTCTACGTACCCGTTCTTCCATGCAAAAATACATTTTTAAAGTCGCCTAACGGTCAACCATATTTCTACGTAAAATAAAGTTTTTTTTAGAAATAATAGCTAGTAATTAAATTAAAGTATAATTTACAAATTGAGTCTTAACTCGACTGGCATGGGCATTATTGACAATGCAAGAGGGTTTGAGTGCGCTGAAGCATATTATCTTTTTATTTATGGGTTAAGTGGGGCTATAGGTCGTTCTAACCGTTGTGCCAAAAAGAGCCGATATGATCAAATTGTTCAAAAAAATTAAAGTGTAATTTTTTAGATTAATAATAATTTCATAACAAATCAATTGGACACTAACTCGGTTAAGGAAAATTTATTTTACTCACAATTTAATTTATTTCTTTATTCTATATGTTATTATTAATTAGTTTTAAACTGTAAATTTCATTATTTATTTTATGATATTTTTAAACTAACATATGTGTTCTAAGTACATAAGTTTCACATACATACGCATGTGATAAAACTTCTAATATATATATATATATATATATATTCTCAACAATTTCTAGTATATATATAGTTGTGTTGGATGTATTTTCATGCATTAATGATTATTTCTCAAAATTATGGATATGAAATTCACGAAGGAGTTTATAAATTCGACAAATTTATCCTTTTTAAATATATAATTAATCATAATGTCTGCATTTTATTCTTACAATTTATATATCAGATGAAATCTAAATCTAAAATTTCAAACATGTTCCCAAATACAACATGAGTTAATTGATCAAAACCCATTCATTTGTTAATATTAGCTAATACATATATTTAGGCATTTTGTTAATTAGTAATTATATATACATTTGAAGAGCATGTGAAGGCAATGGTTTTAGGGGATTAATGGTTATTTTGCTTAGTTTATGAAGAGTTTTTCAAAGTATTAAAAGTAAGCCACTTTAACATTATATTATTATTTTTTAGTAAACTATAAGAGGGAAGTAAAACTCTAACAATAACGCGACTAGTGCGACTCAAATCCATATCATACCTGGGGCAATGAACACCCCAACCAAATGAAAGTACTATAATAAGCATATTTAATGAAATTTTATTTTGTAATTTATATTTTAACTTCCCTTCAATTATTCATAAAAGTACAAAAAGGACAATTATTGTTCTTTTCCCATTTTTATGTTAAAATTTATGATTCGGTTTAATAAAGTTGAGCCTTTAAAAAGATTAAAAAAATTAAATTATTATCCTATAGTTTATCTACATTCAGATAAACCTTAAATTCTAACTTAAATGGACCGATTGAATTGGTTAGACCCGCGAAATCAGTTCGACTTCCTCTAATTCTAAAAACCTTGCAAATTACTTCAATTTTATAAGAGAAACTGAATAGAAAAGAAAAAAGTTTCAAAAACTAAATTAAAAACAATAAGCAAAGCAAAAGGATTAATAATAGGGGCAGATCTAAAAGGGGCTGGCAAGGCCCTAACCCTCCTAAAATAGAAAATTTTTCATTTAAACTTTTTGTAATTTATAAAATTTTAAATAGTAATGGTAAAATTGTACTTTGCCCTCTTAAAAATGATAAATATTTGATTTAATCCTCTAAAAATTATAAAGATATACGCTATTAAAATATTAAAATGACGAAATTACATTTTTACTATCATAAAAATATATAATTTAATTCCACCAAAAAAAAATTTAACTTTACGCATGCCCTTAAGTCGTATTTTTGAATCCACCACTAATTTAAATATAGGTAAATACTTTTTAATTACTTCAAAAAAAATGAAAATCATGATATTAGGTATACTTTAGGCTCAAAATTAAACTACCAGTCTTTTCAATTGGTAGCTGGCTTCATTTTGTGCTTACCTAAATTTTTTGTAGTTTCTACGTACCACCTGTTCTTCCATGCAAAACACACTTTTCTAAACCGCCTAACGGTCAACCGTTTTATCTACGTAAAATAATTTTTTTTATTTTAGAAATACATTATTAGTAATTAAATTAAAGTAGAATATTTAGGTAAATAATAATGTTACTTATGTTAATAGGTAATGGCATATTGTTGGTTAAGGCAGAGATACCGAGTCTTTAAACACTCAAATTCGAGTTTTATTATACATAATTGTAATGTGTAGATTCAAGAATGGATCTATAAATTTTTTTAGAGGGACCAAAATTTAATTATAAATTTTTGAAAGGTCAAAATATAATTTTATCATATATTAATTTATAGTTTTATTATATTAAAGGTGACTAAACAAGCAATTTTCCATTTGGGGCTCCCTTAAATTCACCACTGTGTGGATCTCGAGCCCCATCATGTGCATATGTCATGCATGGGTTTTTTTTTCTATTTTCTTCATCTATTCTGTTTTATACTTGTTTGATTTTATGTTATAATTGTTCGTATAAATATTTATACTTATAATATAATTGTGAATGTACGATATTTGTAATAGTAAAACTTTAAAAAAATGTATTATTTTAATGTATATATACCTTTTAACCTTATGAAATCATGATTTTTAATGTATTATTTTAATGTTAATTAGGACCATAAATGAACTGACTTAAATAAATTTATATTTATGTTTGGTTCATATTTATTAAAAATTTTAAAATAATATTTGTGTTCGTTTATTTAAAATTTTGTGTTTTTATATTGATTCATTTAAGTTAAATGAACTTATTCCTAAACATTAAACCAATATGTTCTTGAACATATAACTAAGTATATTCACAAACAATATTCATAAATAATAAAATATAAATAAATTTATTATTCGTTTAATAAATAAGCCTCAAAATTTTACTCGTTTTTATTTATTTAAGATAAACTAATAAAATCCGAACTATTCGTTAGAAGCTTTGTCTATTTACTGACCCAAAATTAGATTATTAATTATAGAGAATTGAGTTAGGAGGCAATTTTAGGTTGACTATTCAATATTTTCATTATGACAGAGATTTCTAAATTCTTAAATCTTCATAGAATAACATTAAATAAAATTTATTTTTTAATAAAAATATAATATAAAACAATTTTATTGTCAGAAGGGTTCTTTTATTAATAAAATAAAAAAACTGATATTTATAGATTATTTAAAAAATTCTTTTCTTTGGACTTTAATTTATGAATTTTTCAATTTTCCAAAACATTGATGAATATAATGAAGATTTTTTTTTAAATTTTTTTTACATATTTGTATGTTAATTTTATTTTGAAAAATATTTTTTATTTTCTCATATCAAACACATAATATTGTTTAAATTTAAATTATTAATTTATTTCAATTAAAATATTGTACTTGGTATTTATATTACCAACTCTTAAGCCTTACACATGGGAAACTTTCCACGCTATGAGAGGGTTGGTCAACACACACAAAAAATTATTTACATAACTAGGGCCAAAATTAGAATTTTTTTTATGGGGTGTGGAATTAAGTTGTATATTTTTATTATAATAAAAATGTATTTTTATTAATTTAATAGCTTATACCTTTATAATTTTTAAAAGATTAAATCAAATTTTTATCATTTTAGGAGTCAAAGTACAATTTTATCATTATTAATTTAAAATTTTATAAATTATAAAAGGGAAAATTTTCATTTTAAGCTGGTCAAGCTATCTACAAAAGTTCAAAATATCTGATATTTGAAAATTTTTGGACAAAAATATTAAGCCTAAAAAAATAGACTTGAAAAAAAAATTAGATGTTTAAAGTATGAGTCGAGACCAGGTTTCAACATTCAAGGCCTAAAGTTAAACTATTTCGATCTATTTTACTTATGTAATATAATGTATCTAACACTACCCAAACATTAAAAAAATATTTGTTATCTATGTGTTTAAATTTTTAGTACAAGTTTATAAAAAAAATTTAAAATAACACAAGCCTAAAATGAGCTTGGGTTAGTCATTACAAATATGGATAAACTTAAACAAAGTTGTAAGTCCATAATTTGGGTCGAGTCAAACTTGAACAAGTATAAACTATTCAATGTCATACATAGGTCTAGTCCAAATTCGATTCGGCTCAACCATAAACACCTCTAAATCACAGGAGTAAAATTATTTTTCAAGATTATATCTAAAATGACGTTCATTATGATTAAAATAATTTAATAAATTCAAATTCAAATAATTTTAACACTAACAATAAAAACTATATGTGAAAATGTAAATTAAAACATACACAATTTCATAAAATGTTTATAAATTACAGATACAAGTTAATTTCTACTATATAATGAGTAAATAATCATCAATTTCATACTTTTAATCTTATTATGTAATGTAAAAATATATATAATAATTCTCCCACGAAGAAAATCGAAATTAGTGTAACAATAACAATTACTTTTAATTAATATCTCAAATTAATGTATTTTTATAATTATTTTGATCTTTTTTTTTTAACATTTTGAAGTTCTTTTACATTTATTTGTGCCAAGAAAAAACAAAGTCAAAATTCACCATTTTTCAACAAAATCATCAACCACAATGGTATGAAAGAACAATAAGATGAAATATATATATATATAAATGAAAAAAAAATAAAGAACAAGACTAACCTGGAAAATAAAACCTTGTTTAGCGGTTTGATCCGACTCGTTTTTCAAATTTAATTATGTTCCAATATGATTATCGAACATCGAAAACGGTTTCCGAACTGAATGCATTGACATGTATTTTTGAAAAATAAAAAAAATAATTATTATGAACTTAAAAATATAAAGAAAAAGAGAGAGAGCATATAAGAAAGGAAGAGGATTTTTTTGGGGGGTGTTTATTGTATGAGCAAAATAATAGTAATGATATAATAGAAAGGGTTTTAAGGGTGCAATAACCTGCAAGTTAAGGACACGTGTAGGTTACATGTTGGATGATAGAAGTAATTTTATAGGCTAATGGGAGAATAAAATGGGGGATTGAATGGTAGATTTTGAGATTGTTACCGGCAATAGCAGGTTATAAGGGGCAGTCAATGATTTGGACTAACCAAACATTCTAACTGGTGAAATGAAGAGTCAGAAAAATATCGGACTGACCAACTTTTCTAAGTTAGTTTGGCTTTGGGTTAATTTCACTACAAGTCCCTAAAGTACGAGTTGAGATTTGAATTGGTTCTTGAATCTTGAAATGTTCTGATTGAATCTTAAAACCAAAATATTGTTCCAATCAGGCTTTTTTGGTCAGTCTAGCCGTCAAATTTGGTGCTAAATGCAGTGCTATTGGAACTGGATCAAGAACCGACCGATATACTAGTTCAGATAAAGGGATAACTAAGCCTAGGGCAAACCGATAAAAATAGAACCGGAGACAAAAAATTGATGATTGAACCGTTTTATAAATCTTTAACAAATTTTAATTGTTTTTTAAATTATTGTTAGACCAGGAACAAATGATCTAACCGATTCAACCTTTGACTCGATTTTTAAAACATTAGCTAAATGTTAGCTTTTATTTAACTTGTTTAAAAGAATTACTGAATTATATGTGTTTAAAATAGAAGGAACCACAGCGGATCCGAACTGATATTTAACATTAAATTTGATAGTATGATTGATGAAATGACCTAATTGAAATGATAATTTAGTTTGATGATTCAGTTATTTGTTTTAAAAGTTTAAGGATCAATTTAAAAATTTAGCTATAATTTGAGGATCTTTAGTGCTATTAAGTATTAACCCTTTTAGACGCATAACAAATCTACCATTTGGAGAAACATCCACTTTTCCTTTCACGGGGCTGATAGTTCGTTGGAGTTAGATCTGCACGCTGTCGTTTTGATTCATGTTGAAAATTTGTTAAAATTTTCAAGTTCCGTCCCATCATTTTATTTTTTTATTTGAAAAAAATAAATTTATTACATAGATCCAGAATCGATTAAGATATTAGTCGGGAATAAAATATTAGATTGATTGCCTCGTTAATTGTTATGAACCGACAATTGAACCAATTAAACTGGACTAAAAAAATTTATTGGATATTTTTTATTTTATTTTTTAATTTTTTAATAATTTGTTCAATTGAATTGGACAAATCAATTAAATCGAAAATCGTTGATCTAATCGGTTCAACTAACAATCTAATTTTAGAAACCTTGATAATAAATTGGAGCTCGGATATTGCCAAGTTCAAGTTAGAACTCAACTCGAAATTCAAAACTTGATATTCAACTTAAATTTGATTGAACATCTATTTTTAAGTCCAAACTTAGCTCGAGATACAATTGAACTACTCAAGCTCAATTAAATTTGTTTATAAATTGCTAATTGAGTCTTAACTTAGTTGGTATCGGTGTTGTTGTTAGTGCAGGAAGATTTAAGAGTTGGGGAGGGAGGGGCTATAGGTAGTTCTAGGCATTGTATTAAAAAATAAAGAGTAGGAATTGTAATGTTATACTCATATGAAAGGAAGTAAATAAAAAAAAAGTGTTTATCAATTTTTGTACTCAAGCTCGACTAAGTTTGTATGTATTCAAGCTTAAACTCAAATTCAACTCAATAATTAAGTATTAATACAAAAATGTTTAAAATATATATTAAAATGAAAAGTTCGATAAAACTCACAAACAGTTCAAAATAAATATTACTAACTTAAATTCGACTTAATGAATAGCTCGAACGGTTGTAGCTTAATAATTACTAAATCGACTTCTTTTTCCGTACTCCAATCCATTTTTAATCAAAGCTTTTAAAAAAGTATCGAAATAAAAAATAGCCGTTAAGTAAGTGTATAAACAAAGTAGGCCCTCACAAACGGTCACTTAATACAAAATTTTAATGTTACAAAAATTATCCGTTATTCCGCCATGGCTGCTTCCTTATATAATCTTCATCACCCAAATCCGACCCATCATTCAAAATCATCAAAATTCAATCAGATCACAACAATGGGTATTCACTTGAACACAATCCCGCAATCCACAATCACACAATCCCATTACCACACCCACAAAATCTTCCTCTTTTGCAATTACATCCTCCTTTCCTCCGCTTCCAGCTGCATCTTCCTAACCCTCGCCCTCCGCCTCTGTCCTTCCCTCTCCGGCCTCTTCTTAATCCTCCTCCACGTCATAACCATCGCCGGAGCAATCTCCGGTTGCGCAGCTGCTTCTTCGGGTACAAACGGATGGTACGCCACACACATGGTGGCAACGGTGTTGACGGCCATATTTCAAGGGTCAGTTTCAGTGTTGATATTCACTAAGACAAGTGATTTTATGGGGTATTTGAGATCTTACGTAAGGGAAGAAGATGGTGAGGTGATATTGAAACTGGCCGGTGGGTTGTGTGCGCTGATTTTTGTGCTTGAATGGGTGGTGATGACATTGGCTTTTTTCTTGAAGTATTATGATTATGTGGAAGGTGGTGATGAGAATGGGATTTGTGTAAAGAGTAGTGCTAAAGTGTATCAAGATGAGGATTTGAAGGATTGGCCATGGCCTTTTCAAGTTTAAAATTTATGTATAATAGAACAGATGTGTGTATGTATGTATCTATATGGCTTTAAATATAGATGTGGGTTGGGATTTGGGGGAGATGATGAGGATTTTGGGTTTGTGACTATGGAAGCTCAAACTTGCTTTATTTTTCAAATTCAATTATTATTTAATTGTTTCACTTTGTTTTCTTTCTTGGGATCTCTAGCTCAGAATTGAGATGCTAATTATTTTTTATTTAGTTTTTATGTGAGAACCGCTCGAAAATTTGCTCGAAACTTGAAATATTTTAATAAAAATATTAAGATTAAAAATTGAGATTCGGCAAAAAAAAATTATTTAAAATATGATTTGAGCTCGGGTCCAAGCATTTAAAGCCAGAACTTGACCTTACTCGTTTTCAAATTTTGTACTATATTATTTTTTATATATATTTCTAACACATAAAAATGTAATTTATAGTAACAAATAATATTATAATGTAAATATATTTAAAAGATTTAACATTTTTAAATAATAAAAAAATATTTCTCTTACATTTAAGGTATCAAGTAAAGTTCACCAAGCTTACAATTTAAACATTATATAACCATCGATAAGTATTAAATATAATGATAAAATGTAATTTGCTCTGAAAGAGATTATTTAAGCTTAAAATTTAAGAACAACATTATTAATAGAAATAGTCACAAATCTTGAACATAAAAATTACTAAAAAAAACGTTTTACCATTTCCCAAATAACAAACAAAACCTAATTTTAAAGATAAACGCCACTACTCCTTTTTAAAGTATATATCTTTTTAAGTCTGTTTTACATGTTCTGTTCAAAGTTAATAATTATCTCTGGCACGACATTATTTCTAAATTTTAAATTCTAGTTCCCCAACATTACTTTTAAAACTTGCCTGCAATATTACTTCTAAAATTTGAATACCAATTCAATATGACTCACCACTAAACTCAATACCCAACACTTAACCGTACTACTATCTAAAATTTGAATATGAATACGAATTCAATATGACTTACCGCTAAACCCATTACCCAACACTTAGCCGTGCTTTTAAAATGTAACAGATTTTGGTTTTACCAAAAATAAAAACCTCAAGCTAGAAACACCTAACTATCGGAAATATATGAAAACCACAGATGAAATAATAATAAAGTTTTTTTTTTTTTATTTCAGCATTGGACAACCCAGATAATAACCAAAAAAAAAAATTCTTTTTTTAAATCAAAATGTGATGTTTTTCTACCCCATCGATGACCCATGCAAAGGATACAAGACAACACATCTACAATGTTAAACATAGGAAAAAAGCACAAAAATCTACAAGTAAAAACAAAAAGAAGTTCCCGATTTCAAAAGGACAATACAGCAATACAAAAGCACATAAGAAATTCGGTGCCCCCCCATGTAATTAAAAAAAAAAAAGGTTACAACAAATTATTTATCATTGCAGAATGGTCACAATGCAGCCTATCCTTCCCCCATTTCATTTGCTAGTTCCCACTTTAAACCCTTAAAGCTTTTTCTCCAAATCCATTGTTTGTTTTTGTTTTTGTTTTTTGCTACAACCCTAGAAATAACATAATATGAATACAAGCAAGTTCAAGGGTTTTTGGACCTACACAAGTATAAACTATATACAATTTCACATAACATAAAAACATACCCCCCATCTTCTCCATTATCACAGAGCGGCTGTCTGCGATGTATCACAACTACTTCTAGATGGAAAAGAGAAGTGGGATATCTTTTGGCAATCCTCTAAAGCTCTATGCCATGGGAATCAGATGAATTGTCCATCTAGGCAGGTTGGGCTGGGTGTGTGGTCGATGGAATTATCGACGCTGCTGGCACATTAAGCAAATGGTGGCTGACTTGACGTTTGCAAAGGTGCAATATTCGCAGGACCAATGGCCAGAGTCGTCAATGTTTCTGCTAGAGCTGCTGGGTCTAGAGGTTGAACCTTTGCCCTTTCCGCTTCTTCCCCTACTGCTACCGCCTCCTAAGCCCTTTGAATTCCCCATCCTGCTGCAGGCTCCACGGGAGTCCACATCCGATAAACCATTTTCTAAAGCTCGAACTAAGTTCTCAAAGTAGTTCCGGGTCACACTGTCACGAAGTTCATACAAGTAACTAATTTAGAAAGCAAGCCAATTCTCTAAAAAGATTTAATTGACAGATAAACATCTCTTTCTCCAGCATATTTTCATGATAAGATGATGAAATTCTACTTCATACTGAGTTTCATAAGGAATCTACATTGGTTAATATATATTTTAAACAAAAATCACCTTGTCAATCCAGCAAGTTTTGTCCGAAACTCGTTAAAGTCTTTTGATGGGCCATCTGCATTGAGATAAACCTGCAGCTCCTTCTCTGCACATTGATGAAGTCGTTCTAACCCAGACTCAGCCTCACCTGCAAGACAATAACAAGTATGAGTAATGCAAAACCAATGATGGAAGGCACAAAGCGCAGTTTTGGTGCTATAACTCTTACATTGCCCAAGGCGAAAGGCACTAAAAGGCGCCAACATGCAATGTATGTGGATTTTTTGTGTATCCACACATATAAATAATATACGCTTAAAGATATATAATTATAACAACGAACTATGAAGAGTGGTCCAATTTATCCTATAATACATGCAATTTTTTCCCCCTTTTTGTTGTCCATAGGTTTGATTTCCTTATGGTTCTATGTCTATTGTCAACTACTCTTACTGAGAACTAGAGACTTAGAGTATTATCCCTTTACTTACTAGTTAAAAAGAAAAAGTGTGCTTTTTTGCACTGCCATACAAAAAAGTGCGCCACAGCAAGCGCCTGATCAAATATGCCTTGTTTGAAAAGGTCTGAACCGCTTTTGTTCAAGGCACAATGCAAAAGCACACACCTTGACAACACTGGTGCAAACTGCAAGTAGCAAATAGAACAGAAATATAAAGCTATAGATTATAAATGGAGAGTTGTTACCTTGCAAGTATTCAAAGAACTGTCTTTTAGCATGCTCATGTTCCGGCAAATAATATCCATAGGCATATGTCCATTTGAGAACTCTCCTACATTCTACTATCTGCACAATTAAAGTAGCAGCAATGAGCTCAAGTAGCAAGCAGCTAAGAGCCAAGTGAATTACGGAAATTACCTGTAGCCATGCCTCAGTGATGAACTTCAACTGTGACTCAGGTTGGCATTGTATGTCACTCAGCTTCTCAAGCTGCAATTGATACATATTCCCCATAAACTAAAAAACATATGAAGTTTGAAGCAAGACAGCTAAAGTGCTATCAAGTTAGGAGGGAACAGAACTATTAATCTTTCTCTCATCAACTCTCTTCTTTTCTTAAATATCTTCATTTTATTATTACTATTATTACTTGGTATGTTTGTGATTTTCAGGAAATTTTCAATTTAACCCATGAAATGCTTCAACATTAACAGAAAGATTATCCCAATAAATTTCCCATCAGGTACAGTGGTCTTTAGAATTTGGTATTTGATGAGTGCTATTGCTACAACTTGGAGATCCAACAAAATTAATGGACGAAAAGAATATGTAAAAGTCATGAGAAAAATATGGAAGAATCAAATTAATAAAGAAAAAGAATCTGTAAATGTCATGAACCAGCAATAATTAATTATAGTTATCCAATGTTTCTGATAGCATTCAAGAACCATCTCCCTGACATCCATGATAAATGGTACTAAGATAGTTGTCTTAACCAGCATCACTAATAGGAAGTAAAAACTTATATGGTTTAGCTTACATGTACAGACTGCATTTGCTGTAGATCTGCCAGTGCCTTTTGCCTAGACTGCATCAAGTAAAAAAGAGTTTTAGAAATACCAACAAGTGTTTCTTCGTTTAAGTATATGGTGGCTATAACTCCAGGAAGTGTTCCCAGTGGACTTAAGCAGTCAAAAGAAAGAAGTCAATAATGTATTACGTGCATTCAAGCTCATACATGGTTGGTTGTGCCAAGAGCTAATTAATCAAGTAATCCTGACCTAAACAAATGAGCACAGACAAAGCAAAGATAACAGCACATGCACAATGATGCGCATGTTTTCTCAAGCCATTTGTTTGCGCTAAACTGAAAAATCTCCAAAAAGTACACAACATGACTTCAAGAAGTCATACATAACTGAGAAAAATTATCACCTTCAAGCTGATTGTAAGATTCTCTCCAACCTACCAATCTTTATCTTTTTAATAACTATTTCTATCTAAAAGAATACCATCTAAATTCCTTCCAATAACTGTCCCCAATTCCATGACCTCAAAACTACTAAAATTTCTCCACACTAATTCTATTTTTATCAACATGCCTCTCAACCCAAAGAACCCTCCTTGAGAACAAGTTCATCTCAGCCTAGTTCATCCTACAGTCCTTTTTTGAATAGTATAGCCAAAAAATATTTAACAGGTACAATAGAGCTTTAGTGAGGTTTTAGAATGGGATATTCCTAGCAGTTAAACACCAGACTAGCGAGCTTGGAATTTGTATAATCATGTCAATCCATTTGACACAAAAACATCCATGTCTTATGCAGGTTGACCTGCTTCGCATGTATACGACACATTTTTACATGCATAATTAACAGTATTAACAGCATAATTTGTGTGATTCAACATATGTAGCCCATTATAAAATTAATATGGAAAAATATAAAAATAATCTTTGGTTCAGCTCACTGGTCAAACTTGCATCTCAGCCCTTTTAAAGGCCCAAAAGACAATCAGACTTCACAATGCTTAATTCACAATAGGATTTAGTAACATGGACTTTATGGACTATAAGCTAGAAGAATCTTTGTTATGCCAACTGGTTATTCAAAATTCAATAACAGTGACCAGCATCATGTCATCTTTCACTATAAACCTCATAAGTAATACATACCGATTGGTTGGTTGCCCATCGTTCATAATAGTGAGTATATCTCTCTAAAGAATTTTTAGCCATCTCTCTTCGTTTCTCCGCCTCATCATACTGTAAATAAATACCATGAATCAGAAACACAACTGGACAGTTAAATAATTACACAAAATGACTAATGATAAGCCCCCAGAAATGTGGACCGCCAAAGGAAAGCATTAGTTCCATACCACACCATCTTGCTTTGCTGTCTCATAACGGTTGCAAGCATAAAACCCACCAGTTCTCTCACCATGCTCTGACCATGCACCAAGGCAAAGCCTGCATATATCTATGGTCAACTGACAGCAATTCTTGTAGAAAAAAGAGAGACAACACACTACGCATACGAAAAGAAGAGATCAATTTGTTTTTGAGACAAAATCTTCAGTCCAGCCCTCATTTACGAAAAACACTCACACTTATTCAGTACACCATAAAGCTAAACAAACAATAGGAAAACTAGGATTAAGACAAATGAAGAGGAGAATTATTTATATTGTTTTTCAATAATAAAAAAACATACACAGTAGAGGTGTAAGAGTTTCATCAAAATACAAACAACGCATAAGTAAGCAGAGCAAGCTCACCAGCAAAATTCAAATTTACAAGGTGGTGTGCATGTAATATGCATACACCCCTGGTTCTTCTCAATTGGGCGCTTGCATTTTGGACAAGGCTTGGAATTAGCCAATATCCTGAAAGATTAAGCCAGGCATAGTGATTGAGAAAAAGACCATTAAGACAAAATAGCATAGTGTGATATGATATTGCAGAATTTTATTATTCACCATCAGGTTCTGTATATATATTCACCTTCAGGTCCATTGGTATAAGGGGAAAAAGAAAATGAAACAACATTCATTTTGTTCACTTCAAACATTAACATATTCCAAAGAAAGATAAACGGTAAATGATTTAAAATATAAAATTGACATTAGTGTAGATGTACAAGGTAACACTTATTTCACTACTCCATGTAGTAGCAAAATTAGCTCATAGAGCATAAATGAGAACCCTAGACCCATCATTACCATTTCCACAGCCCTCTAACGTATCATATGACCCCCCCCCCCTTTCAAATAACCCCATCCAACACAGCCTCAATCCCTTCCTCTATTTCTAAGGTTCAGAATCATGATTTATGGTTGGAAGGAAGGAATCTAGACAAGCTTTCCCCATAGCCCCAGTGATTATCCAGAATAAGTGATCTTCAGATAATGAAGCATTCTACATGCATACTGCTAGTTTTTCTAGATGCAGAACTCCTGGCTCACTTAGCACATGTAGTGGGGAGAGTAAGGAAATTTCTCCTTTTACTTGTACCAATACAGCACCAATTTAACAACCTCTCTCGTCAGAATGAATTAAACAACCTCATTGTATTGGGATAAATCTAATTACTACATCCCTACCAATTCATATTTTCAGACTCAGCACTATTTTTCAGTATCCACTTGGCGACAGTGCCACAATCAACAGGACGATGAGCTTCCTCAGCACACTGCAAGGTCAAATACACATTATGGGTCACAATTCATTTTAGCAATTTTGAAAGTGAAATAGAATTAAGCCAAAACCCGCATCCATGCATTATTGGAAGTACAATAAAGTATAACCAGAAAGGCCACGAAAGAATCTTACATTCCAACAAAAGCTATATGAGCAGCGACAAGTAACATCATAACTTCCACTGCCCAAAATAAATTCCACAGCATAATCACACCCTGGTGCAGGACACCATTTGGTCTACAAAATAACACAAGAAAAAATAGAAAATGGTTTACAATACCAAAGAGGTGAAAATGAAATGATGAAAAGGAATATAACTAGTTATTATACAATTCATTTTTTATTCCAAACATTTATAGCAAACTTCAAAAACCATTGGGAAAAAGAACTTTAAATCCAACAAGCCAGAACACATATTTCTCAAGGTAAATAAGCCAAAGCACATGCTATATGATATGAAAGTGGTTGCTATCTTTTTAAGCAAAACTGTCAAAGAGTAGAAAAGATTTTCAAATCATCCCCAAGTAAATACTAACCATAAAACATAATCCACAACCTTACAACTCCAATACCATTGCAGTGGCACCCCCATCCTTCAACCCAAAATAAAAATATTACACAAATATAAAAGGATATAACTTTTAAAATCTCATGTAAATTCAACAAGTGGAGCAAAAATAGATGCATACTTTAAATGTTGCGTATGTACAATTGACAAATTACTCAAGCTGTCTTAAGTATTATTACCTTTCTATTGTCTTCAACGTAAGATCTAATGAAATAACGGAAGTACTTCTCTCTGTCTTCTACAGAAGCCAATGCATTTACCATATCTTGACCAACAACAGCAGCACAGGATGGATCAGGACACCGCAACATCAAGCATCCAGGACCATCATTGATGGCTGTACTAATATAACCTAAGCAAGAAAACATAAGAGTATGTATAAGAAATTTTCACAAGAAAATACAAAACGGTTGGTAAACACTCAAAACTCCAAATAGTTACATGTAGACTCTCACACAGAAAAATCATTAAGATGAAGGTCACTTCCATTGACAAGTTAACAAGATACAGCTAAAAGATCTAAAGTACAGCTAGGTTGGCAATTGAGCTTAAAAACATACAACTAAAGTAAAATGTGAATAATCATGTAAAAAATAATTTTTACATGTACAACGGCAATGTTTAGCTGCTTTGATTGTTCCATTAGCCCTTTATCACTGCAAAGCCAGCTTAACATGTGCAACCATTGCTTTGACCAAAAATTTTATTTCCAAAATCTGACCCAGAACTCTTGAAACAACTCTGAAACTAAAAAACATAAGGAGTGCCCGGATCAAAACAGACCTGCCCAGCAAGATTTACAAAAAGGATGACCACATGCAGCAGCTTGCAGCCTATCATAAGAATAGTTTTCGAAACATATCCCACAAGTCATCTGCCAGAAGACGAAATATGAAGAAAAATAAAAGGTATAAGCTGTCAAAGAGCACAAGAGCAAACAAGCACAGGAAATTGTCACTCAAAAATAAAAATGTGAAAATTCTCAGTTGAGTGTTCCGCCACTCACTTCTCTACCATCAGGAAATGGAACTACAGGCTTCTCCAATAAGCCAACAGACCTGCGAACCTTTTCCTCATCTGCAAACCATTCATCATGTACTTTACTAACGCTCCTGTAAATCCAAAATAAAGATAAATAATTTAGATCACGGCATACAAATACAGCATTGCCAAGAGATTGCAAAATAGATTCATATTGACCAAAGCAGTTAAAGTCCATTAAAAATAAATTGTAAAAAAGTATTTAAAAAACTCTAGGAAATTTGAAAAGGAACAAATGTAAAGAGATTTTAGATAACAGAATTTAAACCAATCAAGATCACTCACCAACTATAGTACCGTAACAGGACACTTGCTTCAACCTTTGAGATGGAAAGCACGGTGGATATCCTCATGATATCATCCTCTTGATGCTGACGAATATCTACTTCACTTAAAATGGTATAATTTTGCTAAGACAAAAGAGAAATCGGTTTAGGACAAACTGGTTTGAGAAAAAAATAAATAAATAAATAACAAATCAAGGGCTCAAAAACCACAAACTTTATGTGCAAAAGGATGAGAAAAGTTGTGAGCTTGTATGGTGGATAACAGTGTTATAACAAAAGAACTGAATGCATGCCATGCAAGTTCAAAGCAGAAACTATAGCCTTTGTAGGACATAATTGTAAAATTGACCAAGTGAAGGTGTTTCAATTTCAGACATTAAATAGGGCTGTAAGTAGTTACTATGCAGCATTAGGAAAAGGGTAGGTTTTTCTAACATTCACTATGGACTCTTAACTTAAGCAAGCTTAGTGCTGCACATGGTCCACTGGTTCCGTATCAAGTAAAAGCTTTGATTGCAAAAGCAAAGAATAGTTGAATTCCTTTCACAGTTGAAGCCTCCTTTCTAGTTTTCAGGGTGCAATGACACTACTTGATTTAAACCAAATCCACCAATGAACCAAAAAGTTTCAAAATCCTTGCGTATCTTGTCAAATTTAGAAAAACAAGACAAAACTAAAATCAAGCATGCTGTTGATAGCCAAAGCTTTGCAAAGCACTATCTCATCAAAATACTACAATTTGTTTTAAAAGATGCCATCTATGCAAACCCTATTCTTGCATTCAAGGGCAATTCACAAAATCATACGTACACCCAAAAAAATTATTACAATTAGGAAAGTTCAAATTAGCACGAAATAATTATATGCTAGAATTTTCCATTCTCACCTTGTATGTGAAGAAAAAATAGATTTTACATATATAATTAGTATTTTGAAACATGATGGCATTTTTTTTTTTAATAAGTGATAAATTTGTTAAAAAAGAGTGGACAGTTTACTTTTTTATTCTTTTTTATAAGTTACATGGATAATAATAGACAATTTACTTAAGCACAAAAAATAAGCAACTATTTTTAGAAATAAGGCTTTTATAAAAAAAATTACATAAAAAGGAAAAACATATAATCTTTTTTTAACTGATGATTTTATTCGTTGTTTTGCACTTTCACATTCACCATTTCAGTTGGTCATTTACCTCATCATACCAAACTAAATAGTATAGATTTGACAAACATCCAAACAAAAACCAACCGACATCATTAAATAACAACATAATACTCAAAATTAACACTAATAAAATCACGGTAAAAAATAGCTCTAATTTCTTTTTTTTTTTTCTAAATGAAAAATCAAAGCAAAAAATAAAGCAAAATCGAACAAATTACCTGGTGTCGATGAGAGATAAGATCATCGGAATCATCAGAATCATTATCGATGAACTCATAATCAGCAACATCGGCATCTGAATCATCATAAACAGCCATAGCTCCGGCATCATCTTCACCGCCACTATAGAAATCATCTTCTCCAGATTCGTTGTTAGCGTCGTGCATATCGAAGTCATCCTCCGATTCCATTCTTCACCTGCTTTTTCCTTTTTCCTAAAATTAACAATACATATATAAAAAGCAATAACAAAATTAATCAGTAAATTAAAGATTAAAAAATTCAGAAAAAAATTTTAAAAATAGAAAAAAAAATACAAACCCTAGAGAGAAGAATCAGACGGTGAGAAAGCAATGGCCGATGATGAAGTGAAGAGAGCAGAAATGGATTGCGGCGCAGCTAAAGAAAAAGTGAGAAAAGGTGAGAGAAAAAGAAAGAGAAAGAGATAAATAAAAAGTCTAAATAAGTGAATATGGTTAATTCATTCAATTTAGCATTTTTGATGGAGCAAATATGAAAAACAATGTGTATTTATTGAATGAATAGTTTTAGATTTTAAGAAGAAGGTGTTTGTACTGTGCTGTAACACTGCTAATCAACTACAATTGTTCACCAACATGGTGAAATTGCTTTTTTTTTTAATAAATAATGTATTAAATAATCTAACCAGAAAAAAATAGTGTAATTTTATATTAATTTTTCTAATATAAATTTTCTGACTTCACTCTTTTAAGTAATATATAAATCACTCACTTGATTAATTTTTTTTTTTTTTTACCTTTAGGTTTTAACCAAAGGTGACTTTGTGTAATGGTTATCATTTCATGGGTAGTTAGGTCATTTTGTTGATAAAATTTTTAATTGGATTTTACCATTTATGGTGAGGTCCAGATAAGAAATCTATCTAGATTTTGTTATTTGTGAATAGCCAGATCGTTTTACTATTAAAAGGAAAAGGAATTTATTAATGACAGAGAATGTTAGGAATAGCGATTCTAGTGGCCTAAGTAGTGTTCGTTGTTTGAAAAAAAATGTTAAACTTTAATAGAGTAGGACACGTGGTAGGTTGTCTAATGGTACGCGGGTGACCCTTCACGGGCCGCTCGGAGAATTAGCCTACAGGCAGTTCACAATTCATTCCTTGTTAAGGCCAATTGAGCTTAATCGTTTTATATAATCTCAAGAACAGAAGTATCAGAATAAGACAAGTCACAACGCAGGTGGGATCACACAATATGTACCATGGAAATAACCAACATGAAACTACACTAACATCCAATTAGCCGACACAACTATGCAGGACATCATACAAACCACCATGCAACACTAAGAGACGATGGCCAACCATTATATAAGTTTAGGTGCACTAAGGAACATGGATTCTCCTTCCTCCATCATCACTATCACATTCTTCTCATCCTTCCTTCCTTTTCCTTTTCCTCAAGAAAACATTCTCTTCTCTCATCCTCCTACTGTTTGCTCTCTACCTTACCTAGGTGAACTGATGCTCCTTCTGCCATCATGACCTCCTTGTTGGCAAATCGTATCAACAAAAACAAATATTGAGATAGAAACTACTCTAAACAGTTTTAACCATAAATTTTTTATACCCGAAAAGCAAGATGATAATAAATTCTTTTAAGATGATAATCAAGCAGTACGTTAAGAGGTTTTGAATGAAATAAAGCAAGTCAAAGTAAAAAAAAAACATTTACCATGAGGGAAAATGCGAAAAAGGGCTTGAAATTGAGTAAACATATTGAACATAAGAGCCTAGCAAAACCTATTTTAGCATAATGGCTAGAGTTATTTTCCAAGCAACTTGACTCACATGTTCTTGTCAGGTTTTTAGGGATGATAGGTGCAGTCCATGCAAATTCTCCAAGTGATAAAGTCATACCAGCATGCAAAGGGAATTGATACATGTACGTAACGGGTGAAATTTATTAAAGTCAATTCAACAAAGCTGTCAATTTTCAAGTTTGGAAGATTAGTCGACTTGAGATGAATATTTGCATGGAATCCAGGCATTTCTGGGTTGAGATGTCTGTATAGCGTTCGAAAAGTTATCTTTTAACTTCAAAACGTACTTTGAATTACTCAATTTAGAGCCTAGGAGCTCAAGTTATGACCATTTTACTGAAGATTGTGCAAGCGGAATTTTTGGACGAGATTATTACAAGAAATTACAAGTTTCAGGCTTTAATTTGAGTTTAAATCATATTGGATTCGAGTTTAAGGCCTAATTGTGATTATACAAGAGCCCAATATCATACCTATTAAGTTTTATTATTTTATTATTTATTTATTTGAATTTTAGGATATTTTTAAGTATTTAAAGTTATTTAGGAGTTTTATGTTTCTTAGTTATTAAGAAAGTTTAGTTACACTAAAACTATTTGTTTAGATTAATTAGAGTTTCATTATACTTGAAAGTTTTATTTGAATGGAATTAGCTAGCTTATTTTATTCATTATTCATTAAAGGCATTGATTCATTCATTAATAATTTTCAAGTGCAATATTATTTTCTTGTAATTTTTAGATGCGGTTTTCTTCTTAATTTTTTTTAAAGAGTCATGGATTCATTCTTTATCATTCACCTTATCAAGAATTATTTATTGGAGGGTTGATTAAAGTCATTAATTGAATTTGTTGGGGTTTATGTACCAAAGGATTCAGTTGGACAATTATATTCTATCCATATTCATTAGTTTATTCGATTTATCTTCTACTTGTTAATTTTTGTTTTCTTTATTTATTGTTTTGAATCTTCTTTTTTTTGAATTTCTTCTTTTAGTTTTTTTCACTCCCTTACTTTTCTAAATTTGTTTGATTTCTTTTTTTTTAGGTCAAATTCAAATATTTTTCAAGTCGAACAACTTGAATACAGTCTTGGTCCTCTATCCTTATCAGGAAGTGAATGCAATTGTTGGTTCTCAAGAAGAAGTGAGTGTTTGAAATGGGGTGTCCACAAAAGGTAACGAGATTACTGACATAATGGAAGATGATGACCAATGGTTAGGTCTATTCTTTTATTTGAACTTATTTTATGTGTGTGAATAATTATTGTTTTGGAATTATCAATGAGCAAGTAGCTCTAAGTTGGAAGAATTTTGAAGAATATTTTGTTGTCATATAAAACCAAAGTTGTAACTATTTTGGAAACTAGGGTGAGTAGAAAGAAAGTTGATGATATCATTAGAAAGATAGGTTTTGATCATTCATCCAGAGTAGATGCTTAAGGTTTTTCGAACAAAATTTGAGTGTTGTAGAATGTTGAACTAAAAGTGGAGATGATAGAAATTGCTAGTTAATATGTACATGTTTGTTGTAGGAAAATGGGTGAGTACATATCAACTTTTCTTACGATCATTTAAGGTAGTCCAAGTGCTACCAAATGTAACTACTTCGAGATCAACTTTCTGATCTAACACCTCATAATAATGTTCCGTAATTGTTTTGTGGAGATTTTAATTTTATTATATACCAGGAGGAGCATAAATGAGGTGCTTTCAATAGACATGGGGTAAGTTGTGAAAAATAATAATGTCGGTAATGATAAAATATCGAAAAAATAAATAAATAAAGAACACACAGATTTTACGTGGAAACCCTTTCGGGAAAAAACCACGGCAGAGGAGAAGAGAATTCACTATGTTGAATTCGAATAATTACAAGAGGAATAGACTATGTCTATTTATAGGCTTGTAAAGTCATATTCTAGTAGGATTGAAACACCTTATCCTAATCAACATAAAATAGATGGAGTTTAATAAGGTTTAAAAAAACCTTATTCTAAAATAAAATAAAAGAAGTCCAGTTCTATTTGGATATTACTTTTATTTTATTTTCCATCGTATTTTATTTAAATAAGAATTTGGGTCACTTAATTCTAACATAAGTCAACTATTTACTAAATTAAATTTTTATGGCAATCTACATTATCTTAGTTTTAAGGGTCTGTCTTTTACATGAATAGAAAGGAAAATGTATGTCAATGTTTTTTTAAAACACATAAATGTTTATGCAATAGAAAATGGGTGGTTTTGTTTCTTGAATTCATATATTTCTATCTTTGAAAGGATTGGGTCAAATAGCAAATCAATTCGATTGAAATCAGATACAACTTGTGAGGCACTTGGATCTCGCCCTTTTAAGTTCATTGTGGCTTAGTAAAATCACTCAAAGTTTAAGTTTATCAAAAGTACTTAGAAAACAGATGTGGATATTATTACTTATGTGGATTTTTTCACTAATGCAATTAAATGAATGGAATAAGGAAGTTTTTGGTTGTATTAAGAAAAAAACTCTTGTTGAGGTTTATGTGTGTCGAGAAAGTGTTAGAAGTCTTACAATCAAAATTTCTATTGAATTTAGAAAAGCAATTGAAAAATAACCTTGATGATGTTTTGGCTTAAAAAAAACCTTATAGCACCATAAGTCATGGAGTCAATAGACTATCAATGGGGATAAAAATAACGTTTCTTTTTCTATCCAAGCACCTTTAATATAAAAAGAGATAATGTTATTAACTCCTTGAATCTTAGTGATGGTGAGCAATGCAATGAACAATCCATCTTGAAACAAGTGGTTATGGATTCTTATATAAATCTTTTCATCAAAGATGAGACCATGGTTCGTGAATATAGCACCCGATATTATTTTCATAGATTAAGCAATAGTAAGCTTAATTAATTGAGTAATATTTTTTTATGAGGAAATAAAGTGGCATTTGATATGCAGTTGCTAAAAGCATTGGGAATTGATGGGATGCAAGGTTTATTTTATCAAAAAAATTTAGAATAAAAGTTGTGAGATCTTGTTCATGGCATTATGGAGGGTTTGAAATGATAGTTGGCTCAATTGAACTCTCATTATTTTAATACCAAAAGTTGATAATCCAAAATTAGCCGAACAATTTTGCACAATTAGTATTTGTATGGTTCTTTATAATATTATCACCAAGACTATTAGTAATGGTTGTAGCCTTTTGTGCATAATTGATGCATCCAAACCAAACGAGTTTCTTTTTTAAGATAAGTGTCACCAATAAACTATTATCACTTAGAAGGAAAATAAGTAAAAAAGTATGGATGACAGTAAAAATTGATCTTGAAAAGGCTTACAACAATCCAAGCTAGGATTTAATTGACGTAGCCTTAATTGGTATTGATGTTCTTGTAAGCTAAAAAGGGTTATTATGCATTGTGTGAGCTCCTTGTCAACGCAAATTATTTGGAAATGTAGCATGATAGATGTTTTTAGGTTAGCGAAGGGTATTCGAAAAAGTTACCATTTGTCATCATACTTGTTTATCTTTTTGCATGGAGAGGTTGGCTCAATGAATTTCTTATGAGGGGAATAGTAGGCTATGGAACTCGATCAATGTTGTTAAGAATGGATTGTGTTTATCCCACTTATTTTTTTCCAAACGGTTTAGTTGTTCTTATTGAGGCTTTCAAATATCATATGGGAATTATTAGGAAAGTTTTAGATGGGTTTTGTCAAATCTCATATCGCTGAGTTAACAGCCAAAACACTCAAATTTTATTTTACAATAATGTTCCTTTTCATCTTAAAAGGGGTCTTAGTTGTAGTATGAACTTTGCTCATGTGGATGAATTAAGAAGGTATCTGTTGTTGATTCATTAGATGGTTATGATTCAAAAGATGATGTAGAAGTTGATAGGATAGAAGTCTAAAACTCTTTCAATCACTAGTAGAGTCACTCGCTAAAGCAATTTTGGCGGCTGCACCAATGTATACTATACAATCAACTTTAATTTCTAAAAAAGTTTATCTAAGAATGGGAAATAATCATGAATTTTCTTTGGGGCAATCCTTAAAAGAAAAAAATGTGAAATTTTGTCAAATGGGGAGATTTTTGTAATCTTACTAATCAAAGTGGGGCTTGTGGTTAAAAAACTTGATCAACAAAATTAGTCATTTCTTATAAAAGTTTATTTTAATTTGCAGTTGAAAAAAGATAATTTATTTGATAAAATATTATGATCTAATAAATGGGAAAAGAATTTGTTGATAGTTTTAAAAAACACCAATTGTTCTCATTTGTATAAGGAAGTTAGTGAGGTGTAAGAGGATATTAGAAAAAAAGGCATTCTCTAGAAGGTTGGGAATCCTAAATTGATAGATTTTCTTAAAAACAATTGCCTAAGTGATCGTGGCTCATTATTGGACATTTGCGACCACTCAAGCATTGTTCTACAGAATCACATCACTACATGTTCTATAGCCTTATTGAATGGTTATTGGACTTGGAACAACTTTAGTTCCATGCTATTGAATTTGGTTATCCTTGAAATTTTAACTTATAAATTGCCATCCGTTTCTGATGTTGATGACTATCATGGGTGGTTATGAAATAAGAAGAGAATGGCTCCCTATCTATAGGAATTGATAAATGATGGCAATGGATTTGGAGGTTTCAAGGTCACCAAAGAATGAAAATGTTTTTATGTCTAGTTTGTAATAACAAACTTCTCACAAATAAAGAAAGGATAATATGATACTTAATTACCCAAATTGTATGATATGTGGGAACCAAATTGAGGATGCCGGTCTCATTATTAAAACTTTTTTTTTGCTATGTGTATTTGGCCAAGGTTTGTTAAAATTTATAAGATGCTTGAGATATTTATTTTGGAGATTAAAAACTATGTACATGTTAATTTATCAAACCTTCATGCTTTGCAAAAGATGATAATGGTTGGGGGTCCTCTTGGGGTTCATATGTTGGAATCTTTGGGTTCAAAAGAATAAAAATATTTTTAATGATGACTTTCTAGGAATAATGCATTTTCAATAGAAGTTTACTATTGTAAGCTAAGGTTCTTCAAACACTTCATGATAAGCATGTTGATAATGTTCAAGATCGTAATCAGGTTTATCATTTGATTCATTGAGGGATATCACTTATGTGATGATATAAGGTCAATGTTGATGGAGATATTGTAACACCCCTAACCCGAAGCCATTGCCAGAACAGGGTTACAGAGCATTACCAAAGATTTTAGAATTTAATAACAGGCAGTTCTCATCATTTAACAATCATGTCAAATATTGTTCACAAAGTCCCTTATATGAGTTATCGAGGCCCTTTCATAATAGGAAAATTTTATCGATTTAGTGATTAATTTAAAAAAGGACTAAATTGCATAAAATGTGAAAGTTGAATTCTAGAAGCTAGAGGGATTAAATGGCTATGAAATTCACAACTTAAGGTCCTTATGTGGTAATTAGAGAATTTAGTGGATATTTATGGATGAATCATCCATAGAAATTGAGAAAAAGAAAAAGAACTAAATTGGAATTGTGGAAAATAAAAGACGATAATTAACTAAATAGAAAATATCATCTTATTTTCATCATCTTCATCCCCAAATTTTATAGAAACCCTAGGAGAGAGGGAGAAAACTAATCAAGCTTAATTGGGTAAGTTTCCATGTCCTATTTTTAGTAATTTTTATATTTTTGAGATCAGGATAATGTAAACTATCTAATTTGGGGATCAATTCGAAAAGTTATCAAAGTATAAAGTTTGTGCCATGGATGAATATGCTGAAAATTGGAAAATTTATGGTATAAATGAAAGGTTGTTGATAGATAAACAACTTTAACAAAGTGATTTTTGCATGAAATTGGGATTTAGGGACTAAATTGTAACCTTGTGAAATTTAAAGAAAATTTCTAATTTTTGAGAAATATATGTGTTGTAAATATTACATGAAATTTTTTGCTAGGCTTGGAAAGAGGATTAAATTGCATGAATATCATTTTTCGAGCCTAGGGACGAAATTGAAACTAATGAAAAGTTTAGGGGCAAAATAGTAATTTTGCTTGAGTAAATTGAACTCAATTGAATATGAATTGAGTGAAATTGATGATTAAATTCATTTATATAGATCTGAACGACTCAAATACGAGGTTAGATTGAGGAAAGGAAAAAGTCTCAGATTAGTAGACTTCATAAACGAACAAGTATCGAGGTAAGTTCGTGTAACTTAGCATTGAATCTTGAAATGCTTGAAATGCATGTTACATGATAAGAATGTTAATTGTATGTCCAATGTTTAGAAAATGGATAAAATGTTTGATATTACTTGAGAAAAAGGAGAAAGTCCCGGTTGAATAAAAGAGAATTCGATAGATCAGGGAAAAGGGGATACTACATGTGTTACAGAAGGGATGTAGCCTGGACGGGTAATCCTGATATAAGCCCTTCCAGTGTATATGTTATATATTAGATATAGCTCAGACGGGTAATCCAGATTAAGCTCTATAAAGTATTTGTCACTAAAAGGATTTAGCTTGGATTAGTAATCGTGACAAAACTTTTTGAGCATATATTATAGAGGATTTAGCCTGGACTGGTAATCCTGCTATATGAGGCGAGGCTCAGGAGTGTGCTCTCTGATAAATATGAATATGAATTGGCAGATTTAGAATTTGTATACTTCAAGTGTACTACAGGGTATCCATCGAAATTCTGGTAAATTTAACGGGTAAATACTTGAAAATGGATAGTGAATGTTGGAATAATTTATTCTTGAAAAGGTACATGTAAGATGGGAATTAAGTATATGGATATCATGATAAGATGAGCTCATCTATGTATTGGTATTATATGAAATTGTTTGACTAACTCAAAGTGTTGAAGTAGTGTATGATAGGATAATGATCCATTTGCTTGGGTGCATGTATATTTGATTTAATTTAATGGAAACATGTGGTAAGTTAGATTCCTTGTTACATGAACTTACTAAGCACTAAGTGCTTACTCTATTTCATTTTCCCTGTTTTATAATGCTCAGAAGCTCGTAGAGGGGAGACGATCATAGCAACATCATACTATCTTCTCACTCATTTTGGTATAAATATATACGTTATTTGGTATAATGACATGTATAGGCTAGTAAGGTTAAGCTATATGTTGAAATGGATGAATATAACCTAGCCATTGGAATGGCTATTGATGACTTAAATTTTTGGTATGTTTATAAATCAAATTATAGTTTACATGTATGCTTGATATGGATTAAATTGATGAGATTAAACATGTAAGTTTGAGGAGGTAAGATTTGTACTAAGTGTGCATGTGAAAATATGTCATATTGCATGATAAAATTGGTTGGAAATCATGCTTGAATTGGTTGGTTGGCATTGGTGAGATTTTGTGCAGGTTTTGGATGAAAATGGGTGAGAAATAGGGCTTGGAAAATAGCATTATTTTGTCCACACGGGTAGACACATGGGTGTGTAGCCTGGCCGTGTGTCCCCTACATCCTGAAATTTGAGAAACAGAATGCTCTATATTGAGCACACAAGCAGAGACACGGGCGTGTGTCTCAGCCATGTGAGGTACACGGCCTTGAACACGAGTGTGTCTTACGGCCACGTGAAACCTGTACCTATTTTTCGAAAATTTGAATTAACCACACGGCCTAGCACACGGGCATGTGACTTGGCTGTGTGACATCAATTTGTTCATGAGTTGTAAGTCAGAGAGTTACACGGGTTAGGGACACGGGCGTGTGAACCCACACGGCCTTACCATACAAGCATATCAGATACCACACGGGCGTATGACTCTTATATGTGAGAAAAATTTTGAAATTTTACAAAAAATTCCCCGAGATCCCGATTTGGTCCTGAATCGATTTTAATACATGTTTTGGGCCTCGAAGGCCCTACTAAGGGACGTTATGACTAATCTCGAAAAATGAATAGTATTCGACTCGATTTATTCGAAAATGTTCTGTAAACTCTGGTAATGCCTCGAAACCCTATTTCAGCGACAGATATGGGTTAAGGGTGTTACAAAACATGCCCGTGTGGTCAAGCAGTATGTCTCACACGGCCAAGTGACACGCCCGTGTTTTAGGCCGTGTGGCATTTGAAATAGGTCACACGGTCGTGTCCCAGCCCGTGTAACTCTCTGACTTGTAAAATTTTTAGGTGCAGGGATCACACGGCCAAGTCACACGCCCGTGTGCCAAGTCGTGTGAAAATTTCTAAGCATTCTATTTTGAATTTTAACATGTAGGGGACACATGGCCAGAACACACGCCCGTGTCTCTGCCCGTGTGGACGAAATAAGGCCATTTTCAAGCCTTAATTCTCACCCATTTGATCTTCCACCTAAACTAACATTTTAAACCATTCAAATACCAACCCAATACATTTAAATCAAGTTAAAATCAAGTCTATAACATGACATATCATATTATAGATTCATATTTCCATTCCTACCAATTTGATTAAAAATACTTATTAACAAATTACTATCAAATACTCATATTAAACACTCATATTAAACATAACATTATCTCTTTTATATATATATATATATATATATATATATATGTATATATATATCAAAACACATTCAACACAAACCAATCCAATAGTTAATTACAATTAAAATATTTATATGCCAACATTGGCTAAGTTAACCTATATATGCCATTATAACCAAAATTACTTTCATCTTTGTACCAAAATGGGCCGGTGGATAGTATGAGTGATCTCCGCCAAGCTTCCAACCCAACGAGCCTCCGAATACTATAAAACAGAGAAAATATAATAGAGTAAGCACTTAATGCTTAATAAGTTCGTATAACGAGAAAATAACTTACCATACATTGACACTCATGGTAAGCATATAAAAATACATCCAAATAATTTGGCCAAAAGCCTAAGCACATAATCTCACCAAACATTTCATGTAAATATATCAATAACAAGGATGAGCTCATCAAATAACAAATTACATTTATTTCAGGTATATACGAATAATGATTTATATTGATTTCATATGTTCTCATATAAGAATTCACCCGTTGAATCATTTGAAATTTCGATGGATACATGGGTAGTACACATGAAGTGTACACTACTATTAATCTGTCAATACATATTCGGGAGTGCTTTTACGAGCACTTAAACAAAAAGCTCACTTTCAAGCCATATAACGGGAAGCTTATGTGAGCCATGTAACAGGAAGCTTATTCGGGCTTAATGACGGAAAGCTCATAAGAGCCATAATCAAGAAGCTCATGTGAGTTTATAACGAGTAGCTTTGGAGAGCAATTAATCAAGAAGCACCGATAGCCATATAACGGGAAGTTCAAGGGAGCAATAATGGAAAGCTCTGGAAAGCTTTTAACGGGAAGCTCACAAAGAATCTATAATCGGGACGTTTATAAGAGCGTTGGTGTGTCTACAACATATGTAGAATCACAAACAATCGAGATGCTCCAAAGCTATTAACGGAAAGCTAGCAGAAACCATATAACGGGAAGCTTGAGAGGGCTTATAACAGGACGCTATTTTGAGCTATGGTATGTCCGCAACATATGTAGGACCACTACCAATTTAGGAACAGAACCATGTATCCATCGAATCTCATGATCCAAACGGGACTTACTTATTTATCTGAGATTTTCTAAATATGTGATCAAATTTCATATACTTAGTCATTACATAGTTCACATACAAATCATTCAATTCAATTCAAACATATAATTACACAATTAAGTTACATAAAATTACCTTGACAAGTGTTCATGAATTGTTGTCTACTAATCCGCTACTTTTTCTTTAGCTTGATCTAGCTCCGTATTTGATCCATCTGGATCTATACGAATGAATTTAACGTCAATTTAATACAATTTACATTCAATTCAACCCAATTCACATTTTAGGTACAATTACCATTTTACCCATATACTTTTAATTAATTCCAATTTCGTCCGAGGCTCGGAAAATAAAATTCATTCAATTTAGTCCTCATTACAAGCCTAGATATTTTCATATATATCAACAGTAGCCCATGAATTCCATGAGATTTTAGAATTTTTCATAAATTCAACAACTTTTTAATTTAATCCCTAAATCATGATTTCATCCAAAATTCTTTAATAAAGTACCTTTAAATACCCATCAACATCTCAATTTCATCATCTAATAACTAAAATCATATGAACTTATCAATGGTATCTTCCAAAACTTTCAAGAAAAGACCTATTTGTAAAAGTCTCAAAAACATAAAAATTTTAATAAAAGAGCAAGAATTAAACTTACATGAAGCAAATATTGAAAAAATAGCTTAAACCCTCATCAATGGATGTTTTTAGAATTGAAAATGATGATGATGTATCTAGAATTTCTAATTTCCCATTTATTTTATCTAATTTTGGCAAAAATTACAATTTTGCCCTTATCTCACATAGTTTTTTTTTTTTCATTTTCCTTTGCTTATGCCACCTCATCTATTTACTTTAGGCATATTTATGCCTTAAGTCCTCCCTATTTACTAATTAAGCTATTTAATCCCTATTTCTATTAATTGCAAGTTTTGCACATTTTTTCAAATTAGTCCTTTTTAATTAATTAACTATCAAAACATTAAAATTTTCTAATGAAACTTTAATACTACCTTAATGACACTCTGTAAATATTTATAAAAATATTTACAGCTTAGTTTATAAAACTGAGGTCTTGATACCTCATTTTCTAATCCACTTGATCTAATAAATCATTATAAAAACACAAATTACTAATTCAAAAATATCTTAAAAATCACATTTGACCCAAAAATATTATGTAATAAAATTTACGAGATGGATTAAGTGGCCTCGAACAATTATTTTTGACATCACCGAAAATCGGGCTATTACAGCTATTAACATAAAGGTTGATATAGCTTCTTTAGGAGGAGCAATAAAGGATCATAATGAAGAGTGAGTGTTGAGTTTTGCAAGCAATATAGGATATTGCAATGTGATTGATGCTATTTCTAAAGTTCTTATGATGGTTTATATCAAGCTTAGTTTATTAAGGCAAGAAGAATGTTTCTTAACATGGTTAGTTTAGTTGTTGTCAACCTATAATGTACGTTAAAAAGATGAATTATTTTTTATTTTTATTTTAAAAAGATGAGCAGTTAAATGTATTTTTAATCCTATAATTTTATATTTTAAAGTTCATGTCTATGTATATCAGTTTCACTGACTACGCTGCTGCTTAATTGATTTATGAGACTAAATTGAAACTTTAACTTCATAAGGAAGGTATGGGATGGTAATATGGCAAGACAAGTATCTTTCTAAGTGTATTAGAAAAACTAAAAAGTAAATGAATAAAATATATGGCGGTAGACTGATCCATTGAGAAGGAAAAGTTGATTTTGCATCAGGTCAATTTGAGTTATCAAATTTTCAATTTATTTGTGTTTAAGTCAAATTTGGGTTTGACTTGTTATTTCAAATTTAATCATTTGAGTTTACTAATCAAGTTGTTTTGAATTAGATCATAGTTGGAGTTATAGATTTTTTAATGATTAAATTAGGTTATACAAAATTTAAATTCAAGTTAATCAGATTAGATTTTCTAGTTCTAGTCAAAATTGACAACGTTTATGATGTAATGGCCCAAATTTAGTGATACCGGAACAGTGGTTTTGGAACTACAAATCTGAGCTAAAAAGAAATTTATTTTAATATTATTGCATGGTTTATAATATGATAGGAAAGTTGCATGAAAATTTTGATAAGAAAAATTAGTTAATTATGTAATTAATTAGATAAAGGACTAAATTGCATAGAATGTAGAAGTTGAATTCTAGTAGCTAAAAGGATTAAATAGTTATGGAATTCAAAATTAGAGGTCCTTATATGGTAATTGACCATTAAGAAAAGTTAATAGATATTTACGGATGAATAATCCATGGAAATTGAGAAAAAGAAAATGATTAAATTGGAAATTGGGGAAATTAAAAGATGATAATTAGATTAAAATGAAAATGTCATCATTTTATATCATCTTCTTCCCCAATTTACATGGAAACCCTAGGAGAGAGAGAAGAAACTTTCTTTGCTTAATTAGATAAGTAATCAAGTCCCGTTTTTAGTAATTTTTATATTTTTGAGATCGGGATATTGTAAACTATCTAATTTAGGGATTAATTTGAAAAGATATCAAAGTATAAAGTTTATGCCATGGATGAATATGCTGAAATTGGAAATTTATGGAAGAAAATGAAAGGTTGTTAGTAGATAAACAACTTTTACAAAGTGAATTTTTATGAAATTGAGAATTAGGGACTAAATTGTAAACTTGTAAAAGTCATGAAAAAATTATAAATTTTGTGAAACATAAGTGCTGTAAATGATACATAGAAATTTTAGTTAGGTTTGGAATAAGGATTGAATTGTGAGAATTTCATTTTTCGAACCTAAGTACATAATTGTCATTAATGAAAAGTTTAAGGGCAAAATGGTAATTTTGCCTAAAGTATAAATCGAATGCAATTGAATATGAATTGAATGAAATTGATGATTGAACTTATTTATATAGATCCAGACAACTCAAATTTGAAGCTAGACCGAGAAAAGGAAAAAGTCTCGAATTAGTAGATTTCATAAACGAACAAACACCGAGGTAAGTTCATATAACTTAATGTATAAAAATATGACTCATTTGATGTGAGTGAGTTGCACGTGAGTTGAGTTGGCCAAAAGCATGTAAATTGAATATATTTTGTAAATATTGGATAAGTGAATAAGTTTGATAAAAGAATGAAACTCGGATGGATACAGGGTTCTGTTACCCGAAATGATAGTGTCTTGCATGTATTGTGGACATCTGTGGCTCAAAAGAGCTTAAGCCCTCTCAAGCCTACTAATATTATGTTCTTGCGAGCTTACTGTTTATACTCTTCGGAGTATTCTATTCATGTTCTTCGGAACATTCTGTATGGTCGTGATCTTCATATGTTGTAGACACACCCACGCCTTATGAGTGTTCTGTTTATATGTTCTTCGTGAACTTTCTGTTAAAGGCTCTCCAGAGCTTACTGATAGTGCTCGCTTGAACTTACTGTTGCCAAGCTATCTGAAGCTTTCTGTTATATGCTATCTGGTGTTTTTTTGTAAAGTGCTATTATTCACCTGATTCAAGTTCTTTGTGAACTTTCTATTATCAAGCCGGGACAAGCATTCTGTTACATGACTTTCCCAATATAAGTTCTTTGTGAACTTTCTGTTGTCAAGCTCTGATATGTTTTCTGTTTCATGCTCATCCGAGCATTCTGTTAAAGTGTTTGAGAGTAAGCTTTTTGTTTAATGCTAATAGAAACATTTTTAATTAATAGTTGACGAAATGATAGTATAGTACACTACAAGTGTACCACCCTTGTATCTATCGAGATTTCAAATGAAGAAAAGAAGGAAATCATGATATGATGTTAAGGAAATAAATCAAAGTGAGATCACTATGTGAAAGTACATGGAAAATATGGGATTTCAAGAATTGATGAGCTCATCTATATTATTGATAATTATATGAAATAAAGAACTAACATTTTGGTGAAGTTGTGTATGCTTAGGTTATAGCCAAATTACTTGGGTTGCATGTGTATGTTTATTTGATGAATAAATATGTGGTAAGTTGGTTTTAGTTATATGTGCTTACTAAGCACTATGTGCTTACTTAGTTTTGTTTTCTCTATTTTATAGTGCTCGGAAGCTCGTGAAGCTTGGACGAGGGTCAGAGCATTATCACACTATCAATCAACTTATTTTGGGTATAGTTAGAAATCTTACTATAGTATAATAGCATATATAAGCTACTAAAACTAATGTTGAAGTTAAATTGAATGGATGTAAACTAGCCATTGGAATGGCTAGTGTTGATATGATTTTGTTATGTATATAAAGTTTAGTTATGGCTATGCAAATTCATAAATTTACCCTAAATATGTTGTTTGGATTGGTTTGAATATATATGCAAATTTTGGTGTAGAAGATGGATGAAAATGGGTGAAAAATAAAGCTTGAAAATAGGCTTATTTTGTCCACACGGGCATGTGTCTTAACCCCGTGTGTGACACACGGTCTGTTACATGGGCGTGCTGCCTGGCCGTGGTCCATTGCATCCTAAAATTGAGAAATAGAATGCTCAAAATTGAGCACACGGGCAAAGACACGGGCGTGTGTCTTAACCGTGTGAGGCACACAGCCTAGAACATGGGTGTGTCACTTGGTTGTGTAAAACCTGCACCTAATTTTCGAAAATTAAATTAACCACACGGCATAACACATGGGCGTGTGACTTGGCTGTGTTACTTCAATTTCTACATAAGTTGCAAGTCAGAGAGTTACACGAGTTAGGGACACGGTCGTGTAAAGCCACACAGCTTGAGACATGGATGTGTCTCTAGGTCGTGTGAGCCATACGGCCTGACCACACGGGGGTGTCCCTCACCATACGGGCGTATGACTCCTTTATGTAAGGAAATTTTTTTAATTTTGCAAAAAATTTCCTGAGATCCCGATTTAGTCTCAACTCAGTTCTAATGCATGTTTTGGGCCTCGAAGGTCCACATAAGGGACGTTATGGCCAATCTCGGGAAATGAATAGTGATCGACTCAAGTTATCAGTAACTATTCTGTAAATCCCTAGTAATGCCTCATAACCCTATTTTAGCGACGGATATGGTTTAGGGGTGTTACATATGACATGTGATATTAATTCCATATTAAAGACATAGAGTTTTTGTAGTATACAGGACACTACGTGTCACACTGCTAACAACCCTTGTAGAGTTTTTTGTATTCCACTACTATAAATCTAGATTCACTTGTAGAGTTTTTTTTTTACTCCATTGATGGTAAATAAAATAATTATCCTATATGTACTAGATTATATCATATCCATGATGTGAATGAAACAAAATGATTGCCAACAATCTCTAGGACTAGTGGCAAGAGTATTATCCCAAGTAACCTCATTCCCTTTCTCTAATTATCGAAAGAAAAAAATGCATTAAAAATATAAGGGATAAAGCAACTTTTGTAACACCCCCTAACCCGTATCCGTTGTCGAAACAGGGTTACGACGCATTACCAGAGTTTTATAAAACATGTACAATTAAATCAAGCCAAGTACTATTCATTTTTTGGGTTTCATCAACATGTCCCTTGATTGGACCCTCGAGGCCCAATACATGCATTAGAATCGAGTTGGGACTAAATCGAGAGCTCATGGAATTTTTTTCAAAATTCTAAAATTTTTCTCATATTTAGAAGTCACACGGCCATGTGGTGAGGGACACGCCCATGTAGTCAAGCATGTGGCTTCCACAGCCATATGACATGTCCAAGTCTTAGGCCGTGTGATGTCAGACGCCCGTATCCCTTACTCATGTAACTCTTTAACTTGTAACCCATGAAGAAATTGAAGTCACATGGCCAAGTCACATGCCCGTGTGCTAGGCCGTGTGGTTAATTTAATTTTTTAAAAATTAGGTGCAGGTTTCACACGGCCAAGAGACATGTCTGTGTTCTAGGTCGTGTACCTCACACAGTTGAGACACAAGCTCGTGTCTCTGCCCGTGTGCTCAATTCAGACTATTCTATTTTTCAATTTTTAGGATGCAGGGGACACACAGCCAGGCTACACGCCCATATTCAAGATTGTGTGTCACACACGGCTAAGACGTACGCCCGTGTACATATCCGTGTAGACAAAATAAGGCTATTTTCTAAGCCTTATTCCTCACCCTTTTTCATCCAAAACCTGCACTAAACTATACTAATACTAGCCAACCAATTCAAGCACTATTCTCAAGCATGAATCAACTTTCTCAACATATTTGCATAATCATGATTAAATTTTATATACATAACAAAATCACATCATCACTAGCCATTCTAAATTCATTTGCACTTTTATGGTTTAACCTCATGATTATACCAAAATAATAATAGTTATACCATTATTAGCCATTCCAATGGCTAGATTAGAAACATTCATTTACATGCCAACACTGGCAAGGATAGCCTATACATGCCATTATACCAAAATAAGTTTTCTAGTTATAACAAAATAAACAGGTGGATAGTGTGATGATTCTCCGACCGGTCTCTAACCTTTGCGAGCTTTTGAGTACTATAAAATAGGGAAAAAGAGTCTAGTAAGCATTTAAATGCTTAGTAAGTTCGTATAACATAATTTAAACTTACCAATCATGTTCACTAAAATTTTAATCATATAATAACATGTTTTCCATACATTTAGCAAATTCCCTATATACACTCAATCAAGCAAGTTAGTCATGTAATTCATAAATATATCAAGTAAGCATAGATGAGCTCATCATGACAAATCTTTCAGGTGTTTCATGTACATTTAATACATGCCATTATACCAAAATAAGTTTTCTAGTTATACCAAAATAAACAGGTGGATAGTGTGATTATTCTCCGACCGGTCTCCAACCTTTGCGAGCTTCCGAGCACTATAAAATAGGAAAAAATAGTCCAGTAAGCATTTAAATGCTTAGTAAATTCGTATAACATAATTTAAACTTACCAATCATGTTCACTAAAATTTTAATCATATAATAACATATTTTCTATACATTTAGTAAATTCCCTATACACATACACTGAATCAAGCAAGTTAGTCATGTAATTCATAAATATATCAAGTAAGCATAAATGAGCTCATTATGACAAATCTTTCAGGTGTTTCATGTACATTCAATACATTTTTCTCTTGATCTCATCATTTCTCATGTCAGAGTATTGTCCGTTGAATTACTAAAATATCGATGGATATTGAGGTAGTACACCCAAAGTGTACAATATAAGAATTTGGTAATTCATGTACTGGAGTACCCATTAGGGCACATAATCAGAAAACACACTGTCAAGCCACATATCATACAACAGGATTACCAGTCCAGGCTAAATCCTGTCTCCAACATATGCTCACATGAGTTTAATCAGAATTACCAGTCTAGGCTAAATCCTTTCTATAACATATGCTCTAAAGAGCTTGATTTGGATTACCCGTCCAGGCTAAATTCAATCTGTATCTTAGGCTCAAGAGGGTTTATATTAGGATTATCCGTCCGGGCTAAATCCTATCTGTAATGAGGTCAATAGGATTACTCGTTCGAGCTAAATGCTGTCAGCAACAAATGTAGGACCTCATTTAACAAGGGGAATCACATTTATCCATTGAACTCCAATATTCAAACGGAACTTAACTCATTCCGAATAATTCTGAACAAGTGTTCATTTGTTATTTTGCAACATTTATGCATTTCACATATACAATTTCATATTTCACATTCAATTCAATACATCATTTAAATCAACATATTTTCATACTCATCCAAGTTACACAAACTTACCTCGACACTGGTTTGCGTATAAAGCTACTAATCTGAAACTTTTTATTTTTCTCGATCTAACTTCGAATTTGAGTTTTCTAGATCCAATTAAGCTTGATTAGTTTCTTCTCTCTCTCCTAGGGTTTCCATGCAAAATTTGGGGAAGATGATATATAATAAGATGATAATTCTATTATCATCTTTTAATTACTTATGTTTCCAATTTAGTCCTTAGTCTTTTCTAATTTTTCCATGGATGAATCACTAAAAATACTTACTAAATTTTTTTTTAATGGTTTAATTACCATATAAAGACCTCAAGTTTTGAATTCTATAGCTATTTAATACTTATAGCTATTAGAACTCAACTTTTACATTTTATACAATTTGGTCCTTTCCATAATTAAGCACAAAATTGGTAAAATTTTCTTATCAAAATTTTCATATAACATTCTGATCACAATATGGACCATGCAATAATATTAAAATAAATTTTCTTTCTAGCTCGGATTTGTGGTTCCGAAACTACTGTTCCAATATCACTAAAATTGAACCGTTACAACTTTAGTCCCTTAACTTGACAATTTTCCCATTTTATCCCCTGAACTTAAATTCCATTAAGGCATGATGACATGATATTCTAAGATTATGTCATCTAATCACATGAAAAGTTAAAAAATTATATAAAATCTAAAAAAATACAACAAAATTATTAAAATTTTATAAAAATGTTATAAAAAATATTTAGACGATTATGTGACATGATCTCAAAGTGTTATATCATCATATCTTAACGGAATCCAAGTTTAAGAACTAAATGGGAAAAGTTTTAATAATTATAAAGTTGTCAAGTTCACGGACTAAATATTGCTTTATCACAAAATATATTTATAAAGGACTTAACAACTATGTTGGGATCAATAATCACCAAGAGGGGGGATGAATTGGTGTTTAAAAATTTTAAGCAAAGATGGCAAATAATAAAGACACAAAAATTTACATTGGTTCGGCCCTAATTGCCTACCTCTATTACCTTAACTTACCACAACTAAGGATTTTCCAAATTCACTAGATTTTGAACCTTTTAAAAACAATGTTTGAACTTTACATTTTTTATCTTTTCATAAGGAAATATAAGGACATTTCCCTTTAAAGTTTTTTACCCAAAACCTTAAGTAAATCCTCTCACAAATGAGAAATAAAGTTAGGAAAGAATTATCACCTCTAGAAAGTTGAAATATAACAATAAAACACTCTCACACAATAATACAACACTTGAAAGAATGAATCACAACTAAACCAACAAGTGTGTACAAGAGAAATGAGAATAATAATAAGAATCTGGACAATATATTAACTTTGAAAAGTCTAGAATGGTTTTTTCTCGTAATTGCCTTTCTAATATTAAGGAGCGTACCAGCAGATCACTAGGCATTAGGGAAACTCTAATTTGGGTTTTCCCATTCACTCAAGTCGAGTAACCTGTGAGGATTGTGATTTTATTGTTGATAAAGTGAGAAGTAAATTGAATACTTGGAAATTGAATCTTCTCTCTCCAACAAGTTGTTTAGTTCTTATTTAGTACACCGTGGCTTCCGTCCCAAACTATTTCATGCAATTTCGATTACTTCTGACCTCTATTTTAAATCATCTTGATCATATCAACAGAAATGTCCTTCAGGGAGATAGTGAGTCAGCTTCAAAGCCACACTTATTTAAGTGGGAAATTGTTACTCACCCTAAGGATAAAAGGAGATATGGGTATACCCCAAGCCAAACAAAAAGAAAAAATCAAGCCTTCCTCGTTAAATTAGGTTGGAGACTACTTCATGAGGACAATCTCTGGCCCTAAACTCTTAAAGCTAAATACCTTCGAGACCCAAGGAACCCTCATGCTGTGAAGAATTTTTTACCATATGGAACTCCATACGTAAGATTAGTCTAATTCTTGCTTCAGGGATCGGATGGATTATTTAAAATGGTAGAATAGTTATTTTTTTGTTTGATAATTAGTCAGGATTTGGACCAGTACGAGAACAAATCCAAGGCCTACTTAGGCAAGAGGAAGGTAACTAAATGTTTAGTCATGCGAGAGTACAATAGGATGAATATAGACCCCCATTATTTTTCTATCCATATTCTAAGAGATATGGTTGATGCTTTCTTAAGTACCCAAATACTAGAGTCATCTATGGAAAGTGATATTATTTGTTGGGGACCATTGGAGAATGGTTGTTTCACACTTGCGTGTGCGTATTCTATGGCTTTAGAGAAGTGTCTGTCAGTGCCTAGTCCAAACTCTCACTTATGGACATATATATTTAGGGATCTAAGTTGCCTTCGAAATTGAAAATATTCTTATGAAAATGTGGGTTTAAATTTGTCCCAACTAAAACTTTCTTTCAGCATAAAGATTTCCTAGAGGATTGATGCCCACTGTGCATCAATTCACATAAGGATATTCAAAATTTATTTAGGGATGGCCAAGTTACTAGTAGGTTTTAGGATTTTATGTACGCTTCTACCCAAATCTCTCCCATAATTGGTGCCACTTGGGAGAATGAGCTTGCAACTAATCTATCTTCCAAAATTTGGGCTACCAAACCAAAAATTCATTGGAATGTCTTTTTTGCTTTCACCTAGATCTATCCAAAGGCCGGGCTAGGTTAGCTTCAGCTCAGGACTAAGCATGATATTAACATATTTTATGCTTGCTCAAGCCCGGCTCGACCTGACTAGAAATATGGGCCTAAAATTTTGTCCAAGCCTTCCATATTTGCAAAAGGCTAACACAAGCTCATTTTAAGCCTGCACATATTATTTTTATTTTTTTAAAAAATATCTATATTATTTTAATTTAATATATTTTTTATTTATTATAATTTCTTATATAGTCATCTTAACATTTTTCTAATGTTTATATTAGAATAGTATTATATATTTAATATAGATTTATTTTTTTTATGTGTTATAGATTACATGCATAAAAAAAACATAATATAAAGTATTTTAAATTTAAATTTGGGTCGGGCTGAGCCAAGCTCAGGCATTGAATGTTCAAATTGAGCCCAACCTATATTTTAAACTGGCCTAAATTTTTTTTCCAAACCCATTTTCTAGACCTAATATTTTTGCCCAAACCCTCTCAAATTTTTGAGCGAGTCTTTGTGCTTAGACAAGTAGTTTGACCCATGAACAGGTCTACTTTCACTTTATGGGAGGTTTGGCTTACACGTAATGCTCTTGCCTTTGGGCCTAACTGCCTAGTGAGTGGGGATTGGTTCAAACTTAATATTGACAAATCATCCATCAAAAACCCTGAAAGAGAGTGGGGGTTGGAATTCTCATTAGGAATCATTCATGTGGTTGGATAGTTAGAGCGTATTGACATATTCCAAGAGCCACCAGCATTGAAGCGAAGGTATAGGCATTGAGAGATGAGTTTTCAATAGCCAAGGATTTGACTATTACTAATCATGAAATTAAAGTAGATGCTATTACCATTATTCAATATATGTCTACTGCTAAAGTCTCTAACATGCATTTATTCTCTCTAATTGATGAGTGTAGAATACTCCTCCACGTTATGACTGATGAGTGTAGAATGCTCTCTACCGTATGACTTCTAAATCACTTAGGCATGTATTCTGTAAAGGAAACCGGTATGCTGATGTGTCAGCCCAAATTGGAGGCAACTTTCAACTTGACTCATCTACGGATGATGTTTTATCAAGTTCATAATATATTTTTTATGTAGTACTACTTTTAGCTATTTAAATTCTCTTAACTAGCGACATGTAAGGATGTACCTTATATCGAACAGTATCCTAATTTTGGATTAATGATATATATGCAACCCTGTCTATGCAGCCATAAGCCCACAAATATGAGACGGAAAACAACGTGCAAATTTGATCCATCACCTTCTCAGAATGAAGCATCCATTACACCAGAAAACAACCAATTTCCGAACCCTTACAAAGTTCTTTTAATTATATCTTATTACTTATAAAAAGAACCTATGGTTTTACAATCTCTTGAGACTTTTCTTTCTAGCATCCATTTTCTTCTTGTCTGCAGGGACTTTCGACAGACCTTCCTTCTTAGGAGCAGTTCCCGATATTCCTACGACGGCGGTTCCACTAACTCCAGTTTCAGTTGCCGGAACTATAGGCTGCTGCTGCGGCTGCGGCTGATGGTCTGGATTGTTGCCTCCTTTTGTCGATGACGGAACGAGTGGGGATGGCAATGATAACCCGGCACCACTTGCTGCATTTTTCTGCTCGATATTCAGAACAGAGGTGTTATGCTGCTCCACGTTCAATGCTGTAGTTGACTCGCAAATAGCTCCTGATTTGAACTTCGGTTTTGGTTTCGCATGGATTCCAGTATAAAGCCTGTGTTTTAAGAACAGAAGATTGTGAGACCTGCATTTTTTGTGGGCAAATTCCAATTGAATTCCTTTAAGAATGCATCACTCATACCATCTTTGGACCTTCCTATTTCAATCTTAAAACTAACAAAACAATAAAGTCAAATTCTGCTATTACACCCTGTACTTTACATAAATTGTGAACTTAGTACCTATACTTTAATTTGATTGATTTTAGTCCCCGTACTTTCCAAATTTTAAAATTTTAATCCTGACCCAATAGTAACAATTGAATATGTTTGATTAAATTATGTCATTAGTTCTGTATTATGCCTAAAGTTATAGATTTAGTACAATTCACCAATTGGATCATTATTAGTGGCTATATTTTTTAATTTCAAAATTTTAGTCTTAATGTAAACGACAATCATTAAATCTATTAACTAATTTTTTTGCGAATAATATGTGAAAAATAACAAACAAACATAGCATTACACATATGATAATATGTTTGACACATTAAATTTTAAAAATAACAAAACTTAACAAATTTAATAGTTGTCAATTGGTTAGGAATAAAATTTTCAAATTCTAAAAGTATGTGAATTATAAATGACCAAATTAAAGTACATGTATTAAATTCACAACTACGCAAAGTACAAGGTCTAATAGCAGAATTTGACCAAACAATAATGGGTCCGCTTTGGTACCGTGGTTTTTTATTTGCTCACTTTAGTATTCGAACTTGACAAATGTAAAAGTTCAATTATGCCACATCACCTGAAAATCACACCAAACTTTTACATTTGCCAAGTTCAAATTCTAAAAGTACGTGAATTATAAATGACCAAATTAAAGTACATGTATTAAATTCACAACTACGCAAAGTACAAGGTCTAATAGCAGAATTTGACCAAACAATAATGGGTCCGCTTTGGTACCGTGGTTTTTTATTTGCTCACTTTAGTATTCGAACTTGACAAATGTAAAAGTTCAATTATGCCACGTCACCTGAAAATCACACCAAACTTTTACATTTGCCAAGTTCAAAAACCAAAATGGACCTAGTTGCCGAAGTTTAGGTACCAAGTGGACCTAATTGCCAAGTTTAAGGACTAATAGCTATATTAACCATATACCACAGTATTTGAAATCTTGACTGTCCAGTCGTAGAAAAAGTCAAACAATTAAAGTGGTATTACCCGAAAGCAAAGCCAATGGATTCAGCCAAGGTTAGCCGAGTTTATGTCCTTCCAGCTGAAGGAATTTCTAATAGAAACAACAAAACAACACTTTGTCCTGTTCCAAATTCTATCGCATTTAATGTTCTACGGTTCCACATCGTGAAATATTAAACGAATAACGTATAAAGGTGTTAGATATAGAGACGGATTAGGCAAGCCTCACCTGGCATGCCGGGCATACTCGTCATAATTTTCAAGCAGCATCTTGCCAGCCTGTTCATTTAGTGCAGATTCTGGATATGGCTCAATCAATAAACACCTAACTATCTGCAGTGGCATTGATTGGTGCCAAGTAAAATAAAAGACATGATGAAGCCAGAGAAGTAAAAGCTGAAATACTAAATGAAATTCACAATTCTCGGGCAGATCTTATCAAACAAACTGATAAAAAGAGATATATAGTATAAAGTCTACGGTTCAGTAAAACTTACAATGAGTACGTGTCGTAATCCAAGACTTGGATTCCAATCCTTTTTTAGTGTGTTTACACAAATTTCACCATTGGGTGCAATATTTGGATGAAAAATCTTGGTCAGAAAGTAGCCTGCAGTACAGATGGACTTCAGATTTTCAGTATTGCACAAAATAAAAAGGTTAAATTCTGCTATTAGTCCCTGTACTTTGCTAAAATTCTAGATTTAGTCTCTCTACTTTAATTTGATCAATTTTAATCCCTGTACTATGCATATAATTGTAGATTTAGTCCATATTCTCCGATTGGATCATTTTAAGTCCCTAATACTTTTCAAATTTTGAAATTTCAATCTTGACGCAATGACAGTTGTTAATCCATCAACTGAATTTTTAGCAAGTAATACTTTGAAATAACAAGCTGACATGTCATTACACATAATAATATGCTTGTCACATCACATTCTGAAAATAGCAGAACTTAACTGAATGAATTTAATGGTTATCATTTGGTAAGGACTGAAATTTTAAAATTCAAAAAGTACAGGGACTAAAAGCAACCAATTTATAGGGACTAAATCCACAACTTTTGCAAAGTACAGGGACTTATAGCAGAGTTTAACCAAAATAAAACAGTTTTTCAACATATGGTATCACCATAAGGTTCGAATACTGAAAATACAGTATGATTGGCTTAAAAACGGACCAAAACAAAAATTGCAAGCGATGAAGTTGAGGAAAATTAAAAACCTGACATACCTTTCGGAGGAGAATGAGGGAAATCATGAGACAGTAACAACTTCATACGAAAAACACCATTTTCATATGGAGTCCCAGCTGCAAAGCCAAAAAAATTATCAGTATCAAAACGTAACAAGCATGCCGCAAAGGAAGTAAATATGTTCGGACAGAATTACGTGCCTGGCCCTTCCATGTCAGCATAAATGATAGAAAAGTCATCATCATTTACACCAACTTTAATGCCTTCCGGAGGTGATTCGTCAAGACCCTTCAATTCCTTTGCCAGTTGCTTTATAACATTTGGTGGAAGATTTTCATTGGTTGCCTAACAAAAACACAATAGATTGAAGTAAGAATCCACACAATACACACACACACGTATATAGGACCATTTTTTTTCTTTAATTCGAAACTATATACAACAAATAAAAACGTGTGACCATCAACATAAGAAAGAACGAATTAATCTTTTTTCCAACACAACAGTCAAAAGATACAAACAGTGTAAAGCAAACAGCAGAAAATTACCATGCTAAGGAAGAACAAGAATCCTCGAATGAAGGCTCTGAACCTCAGTAAGAACACGTCCCCAAAAGTTCACCGACTTTGGCACTTATTTACAGCGAGAAAAGTGAGAATTCTGCAACTCCAAAACAATTAAACAACACATTAAAAACAAAGAATCAGAAAATAAAGCTAACATTTCATACTCCAGATGAAACGAAACGAAATCAAATTACATTTTGCTTTTTTGCATTCAAACAGACACAACTAGCATCCATAGATTATCAAAAGCTTAAATCTGCGGCATAAAATAGATTGAGCAAATATAATACTTATGCCTTACTTTCTTTGAAAACCGGGTTTTTCGATTAAGTCTTAACTTCATAAGACAGTATGTAGATCGTAAGTGGTAAATCAAAAACAAAATCTGCTTGAAACATGCAGCAAGGGGCTATTCCCCCTATAATCAGCAACTCAAAAAGGGTTTTTAACCCAATAACTGAATTTCAAAACCAAAACTAAATCAAGTAAAATCAGTGGCTCAACCCTTCAAAAACCCATTTCAAATATATTTAAACCACGAAAAAAAAAGACCCAAATCAAAGATCAACCAAGAAAAGAATCTCTTTCACATACCCATTTCACCAAGAAAGCATAATCATCGAAAGAGAAAAAGAATCGATCATTCTACTTTTCCTTTTTACCAAAAAGAATATTAAAGTAAACCCCGAAAATTATAAAAAAAATGGAAATATAAAGAATCTGAGATCAAACAAGAATTTGAGAATCGACCCAGAAGAACAAATGGGGAACAAAAAATTTACCTTAGGGCACAAAAGCCTGAGAAGGCGATCTCGATCTCTCTCTCTCTCTCTCTCTCTCTCTCTCTTTCTTTCGCCTTGGATTGAAAGTAGAGAAATGATTGATTGGTTGATTCTGAGGAGAGCTTTTTAATTTATTTTAATTTAAATTTTAAATTTCTATTTTTATTTATTTATTCAAAACGATATTGCTGGGCACAGCTTCAGTAGTACTGACCATCAATCAATACCCGTTGTTTGTCCCCACTTTCTTTTTTTCTTCTTTTTTTTTTTTTTCTAATTTCGAAAACCGTAATTTTTTAAGGAATTTTTGTTTGAGAAAACGTATAATTTCGGTTCTCCTTCTTCTACTATGCTAAAATTTGAGATTAATCCTTTTAATTGTATTTAAATTATAGGATAAACTACCAAAATTTCACCCAACTATACCTTTAATTCTATTTTGGTCACTCAATTATTAATTTTTTCAATTTAGTTATTTAATTTTTTAAAATCAAATATTTTAGCCACTCTCTCGTTAGTCGTGATTAGACTAGTAATAAAAAGATGGACGTTGGTCTTCCTTTATCGACTAAATAACAAGTTTAGCCCTTCAATATTTAGATATTTTATCAATTTGATCCTAAATCTAAAAAAATAAACAAAATTAGCCCATTAGTATTTACAAAATTTGTCTTTTTTAGTTATAATTCTAAAAATTCAACAAATACAATGTCATAACAGGGCAAAGCCTACAAAACCAATACGATTAACATAACTCAAACCTAGGCCACACCTGGAACAATGAACACCCTTGACTATTAAACTATCACATGAAATTTTGATCATATTTGTTCTTTTTTACATAATACTTAAAACTACTCATAATCCATCTCAATTCCCAAACTCATAAATAAAATAATATATTTTAATACACTTAAATTCACGTTTTCTTATATTAATAACAATTGTCATATCAATCTAATAAAAAGAAAGTGAAATTAATTAATTTTTTTTAAACTATTTTAAATACACAAAATATTACACATCAATTTTAATCAATCAGATCATCACGAGGAGTGAAAGACATTTTATTCTTTCGACAAATAAGAAAAGAGATTTCATTTGAGACCGGCGTACGCGAGATTTACGGGATGCGATTTATAAACGTGGACTTGTGATAGTTTACGTTTCACGCACCTTCCTCAAGATCAATATGAAAAGCCCTGAGACCTGGCATGTGTGTTTCACACTTTTAAATGCGCGTGGAAAAAATATGGAACTACTCTATCTGCGATAATGAAATCACTAATTAAGCCTCATTTTTCTCCTCGGAAAACCCCCATCCTCTAATTTCAATTATTTTATTATTTTATTCAAAAAGTATTTTTATTCTTATATTCTGACCCAATTATTAGTGAAATTACTTTTTAATCACTCATTCATAAAAAAATTATAAAATAATCATTCGACTATTTAATTGTCTTTTTTGTCACTAGTTGACGGTGGTAGCTTTTAAATTAAATATAATAGCAACTTTTACCGTCAATATTTATAAATTATGTTAAATTAATCTTGGTTCTAAAAAAATTTAACCCTTAATATTTACACATTGTATAATTTTTATTTTTCTTGTGACACGGAGAATTAATTTTAAAAGGATAAGAAAATATGAAAATTAGTATTTTATATTGTTTGGTGTTTTCATTTTTTATTTTTTTTCCCTTCAAATTTAACTGATTTTTTTTTTTAGTTTTTTAAGTGAAAATGTTACAAAGAAAGTAAAACTGCAAAAAAAAATATATGATGTATAAATGTTGAGGGTTAAATTTTTTAGAATCAAGATTAAATTAAAAAAATATATAAATATCAAATATTAAAATTACTATTATGCATTTTTTTAAATTTATTACATTTAAATAATTGATGACAAAAAAATTATAAAATTAAATAGTTAGTAATAGTTGGTACTGTTATTTTTTTGTTCTCCAAATATTTTATTCTCTTTAAAATATTATTTAAAAGAAATCTCTTCAAAATATAGAATATGTATTTTTTAAAAATATTAAAACATTAAAAGAAGATATGTTCCTACTTTGAAAGTTCATAATAATAAAATGTTTTAGAATTAGAATTTAATGCATTAGTTTTTAAAACAAAAATAAATTCAAATAAAAAATAAATCAACATTTAATCTGTGATCTAAACAATTTTTTTAACTCCATCCTTAAAACTTTTTTAATTTACATTAATTTTGGGACTTAATGTATTTTTTTTTTAAATTTGATTTTGAACCAAATTAAATTAAGTTATGATTATATATTACAATTTCAGAGTGCCACATCATCGTGCTACAATAAAATTCAAGTTAGAGACCAATTTGAAAAAAGCTACAGAAAAACAAGATTAATGTGAAGCAAAAAAAAGTTCAAGGACAAAAATGAAAAAATTTTATCAGGGACTAAATGTTACTTTCTCCTTAAAAAAGTAAGTAGATGTTTCTTTAGCCACTAAATATTACTTCTTCTTTTTTAAGTTGGAGAGCCAAACAATACATTATACCATTTTTACTATTATTATTTGATATTTTATTTTTAGGAAAATTATATAATTATATAAGAAAATGTGACACGTATTAGCTCAATCTAGTTATAGAGTTTGAAATTTCTGTTGATGATATATTAAATATTTATCATTATTTTTATATAATTTTTAATTGAATTAGTGTAATAATCTAGACACCAAACATGTTAGTGAAAATACTAATTTTATTTTAAAGGAATTAAAATTTGAAATAAAATTTTGATAAATTTTAAAAATTAAAAAATAGTTTCTAGACAAGTAATTGTTTTTAGTGATTAATTTTTTTTATTGAAAACTAAGACTTAAAAATACTCTTTATTTTATTATTTTTATTGTAATCTTAATTTAAAATTTAAGTAATTTGATTGATGAAATGAATCCTAAGCTAACTAGTAAAATCAATTCTATAATTTTGTTTTACTATAAATTAAATAAACGAAAAAAAAATTTAACATATGTTGTGTTGAGTGATAAAGAAGATCAATATTTTTTAAATAAGGTATTGAATTTAAATCTTGTAAATAGAAAAAATAATGTTAAAAAAATTTACCTTGGTTAGAGACTTAACCCGACTTCATCATTTTTTAAACTGGACTGATAGTTGAATTGATCAGACCATTAGCTCCCAATCTAATTGATTTGTTCGGTATAAAGTAAATAAATTATGAAAATTTCTTTAAAAAAACTTTAAAAATCATAAAGTTGGTTTGTATGAGTTTGCATGTCAAATAACTTTTTGCCATTTTTTGATTGGTATTTAGGTTTGGCTCCTAGTCCAATGGGTTTTATCAGTTGAATCGATTCGGTTACGATAACATTGCTCGACTTGACTCCAATTTTAATTGAGATCAACAAAGACGAAGGTTAAACAAAAAAAAAAAGGATAATATAATTTTTGGCTCTTGAACTTGAAAAAAGTATAAAAAGTTTGATGACGTGGCATTTAGAGATTGTGCCACATAATCACATTTAGTGTTTTAATAACCAGACCAATGGTTGAACAATTCAGACCACCAATTCTTAATTTAATCAATTCAACCACCAGATCAACAATAATTAAATTTTCATAAAATCTAAATACTAAAAAAAATCGGTTCAGCTATCCTTTTTTTTTTTACCCAATTTCAAGCAATTGTTGAGTTAATCAGTTCAACATTTTTGCTCAAATCGTTATATTGATTAGTTTTAGGTCTATCCAATTCGGTCTTATTCCAATGACACAGGGCAAATCATCAAATCTTGACGAAACTCAAGTTTAGGGATCAAAATGGATCTAGTTGTCAAATTCAATTATTAAAGTGGACCAAAAAAATACAGGTACCAAAATGGACCTATTTGTTAAGTTCAGGGGCTAAAAATTATATTATCCAGAAAAAAATTAAAAGTAAAGAGTAAGGGCAACCATCGTAAATTATGTAATGATTGAAGGGTACGTAGCGAAGGGAGTTTTCTTGAGCGGAGGCGGAGCGTTGTTTGCTTTGCTTTGCTTTAATATTACTTTTAGGCAAGGCGGGTTTAAAAAAAAAAAAAAAAAGGTTTAATTCTGAATTTCATCCCTTTATTTTATAAAAGTAGAGAAATTATCTTTCTATTTTAGTTTATTACAACTTGGTTCTCATACTTTATTAAAATCGAGAAATTAGTCCAGTTGAGGTAACATTGTTAAACGTCGATATTAAATTGTTAGCTTGAAAATTAGTTGTTCAACAAATTATATACAATTAGCAATTTATATGCACTAAATTAACAAAAAAAAATCAGTAGTTCAATCTTAATTATTTACTAACAAATAGCTAACATCTCGATATCGATAAAATGGAAAGAACAAACTCTAACAAATTTAAACAGAGGAACTAAATTCTCAATTTTCATAAAATAAAGAGATAAAACTCAATATTGAACATTACTTTTTATTATTTGAAATAAAAGTCCCTAAACTTTTTTTATCCACATTTCTCCTTGAACTTTGCAACTTTTACCGCATTAGTCTTGAAACTTAACAACTTTTCTCAATTTTTTTTAAAAAATTTAAGTAACAATGTGTCACAATCTCTTAGTGTCATATCATCACTATGATCGATTTTGAAAAAGTTGAAGTTCAAAAACTAATGTAGACTCAAAAATTAAGGACCAAATTAATAATAATTACTAAGTTTAAGGACTAAAAATTACTTTATCCCTATAAAAAAAGTCTTCGGTGAATAGCTTTAAACTGTCGGGACGAGAACCTTTTTCTCAAAATTTAAAATATATTATTATTTTATTATTATAAAATAAAATAATTGACAATTAATTTTGAAGGGCCCCACTTGCTGACCGTTGGGGGGTCCTCCTCACATAGCCGTTACTCTGTGCCTATTTTATTTATTTATTCTGTTTACTAAATTATTCCTTTTTTATTTTTTAAATAATTATCAATATTTATTTTGTTTTATATTTTTAAAATTATATTTATATTATCAGCACAATTCAAAATAAGAAGCGAATCTTTTTTTTCTATTGGCGGTGGTTTAGGACAGATTTTTTTAATTAATTAATTATTTTTTAAATTTTAAAATAATAAAAGGTTAATATATCATTTGATATCCGAATTTATTTTTAATGTTTAATTTAATATCTAAGTTTTTTTATCCTAATTTAGTATCTAAGCTTGGCTTTAATGTTTATTTCGGTACGTAGACTAAATGCTGTAATGTGATTCAATGAATATTTGACATGTATGCTTTAATAAGAAAACATCAGACAAAAAAAAACTCAAGTATCAAATTGAATATTGAAGATAAACTCAAGTACCAGATTAAGACAAAAAAAAACTTGGATACTGAATCAAACATCAAAGCTAAACTCATGTACCATATAATGTTTTAACTCAAATTAATATTGATTTGGATCGAGTGGTAGCCAAAACTGTTATCAAACATTTGTTTGACACGAATTCAAACTGTGTAATCACATTCCCACTCTAATATAATTTATTGTATAAAAAAGTTGAATTATTTTTTATAATTTTTAAATTATTTGTTGAGTTCACATATAAGACAAAATAGTGTTATGTAAACATGATATACATGTGGACTATCACATAAGTTGCCACACTAGTACTGTTAAAAATTAATGTTTTAGTTAACATTTTCGTTTTAAAAAACGATTTAACTATTTTTTAAAGATTAATGGTTAGGTTTAACTAAAAAATAATAGCCAAAATCACAAAATATTTAAACATTAAAAATTAAAATTATTATTGTACATTTATTTTATGAACCTAAAATTAATATATATTCACTATTTACTTGTGAACATCATAGAAATAGAAACAATTTTTTTTTTTAGAAATAAAGAATTCGAGCTTTTCTCCGATGAGACACGACTTGATGATAAAGTTAAGCTTGAATATTTTAAAAATTCATATTCGAGCCCCATCCTTTATAAATAAGGTGTGAATTTATACATCGTAACAACTGATTTTGATTGGAATTATATGAATATATTGATTATAATTATAATTTCATTTTGTATATTATATTGATTGATTATGTTATTACTTACACACAAAAATTGTATTGATTGTGATTATAATTATTTAAAAAAAATTCCAAAATTTGATTTAATAACAAATTTAGCCACTAACATTTACATGTTTTGTCAAAATGGCCTTGATTATATTTTTGAGCTTTTCTTAGCAATCACCTTTATTCGTTTTTTCCAAATTGATTTTTTTTCCAAATTTATTTATTTTATTATTTTTCACATGTAATTATTTTATTGGGTTATCTAATTAATAAATTATATCTTATTAAAAATATTCCACGTATGAAATTTCACATCATCCCATTAATTTTTTTAACGATAATTTTATCAAATTTGTTAAAAAAATAATTTACAAAAAAAATTAATAGCCGAAAAAACTCAAAACTACAATTAAAATCATTCCGAAAAAACATGTAAACACTAATCACCAAATTTATCATTAAACCCTAAAATTTCAACCAATTTTTGGTCAATGGCTTTCCAACAAATATGGATAACTTTGTTTTTGCATATAGGAAATCAGATAACATTACCAAACATGTATTTAGTTGTCATATTAAAAAAAAAATTGATGCCAAATAAAATAAACCATTAATAATTGGATCATCATAATAGAGTTGGTCAAACTAAACAGGTCAAACTCACAAGTAGGTGACTTAGGTTTGGTTGGGATTTTAGACAAATTTCAAACAGGATATAATAATTTGATTCGATTTAGTTAAATTTTTGTTTTTAAATATAAATATTGGGATTATACTTTAAATTTTATTTGATAAAATGAACTTTATTTTAAAGTTTCGAATGTTACTTGATAAAATTTTAAATTTTTTTCATATTTTAAAAAAATTAAATTTTCAAATAAATAAAATATATCAATAAATCTTATATAATATTTTTTCATAAATTGTTATATGAGGGTTTTAAGTCATATTCATTATTTTAGATATAATTTCTTTTACATTATAAAAAAAAATATTATAAATCAAATTTAAAAAATTCAGTTTAATTCAAAAAACTTTAAAATAACCATAAAATTTTGAACTTGTATTTTAAAAACTGTTCAAATACCATAATTCGATTCCACTTACAATTTCTCGATTATTTTCCATAAGCTATCTTCGAATTCGATTTATGAATTTAAATGATTTTAAACTTAGATTATTTTAAATAAAAGTTTTTTCAGTTTAAATTATTTTGATCTCATTTTTCAAAAGAATACTTTTTGATAATGTGTCATCATATAATGCACCAAATATATACATCTTCTTAATGGTTTATATTTAATACATGGACAGTATTGATTCTTATTAATCCGTAGTAAACCTAATGATAACACTTCAAATGAAAATGATTTACCATAGTCTAATTCTCTGAAAGTGGGTATAGATTATACACAATCCTACAAAAAAAAAAAAAGTGTATTTGATTCATTCTACGTATCACCGTCCCTAATGAACTTAGATGGTGACACCATTAAAATAAAACCACTTGGATTTATTTTTAAAAACTGTGGATCATGCCATCATTGTCTAATTCACTAACAGTGTAACGACGCTAGACTTGCCCATGGATCAAGCCACTCGATCCCACCCTAAAGTTCGCTCGAACATTAAGAAGGTTTGAACAATAATATAAGTCTAAATGATGAAAGCCTGTTTTTCAAGCATTGAGTAAAATATTTTCAACCCGAGCGCGACTGACCCAAAATTGCAAAAAAAAAATTGTTATTTTCTCACTATTTTGTTGTCATGCTACCATTTTGTTGTTATTATTTAGTTATTATATAACTCTTATCTTATTGTTAATTTTATTGTTGTTTTAAAGACATTTACTTATTAAGCTACACCTATTTTAGTGTTAGTATAAATATTTTTTAATTTATTTTTAATTTGTTGAAAAAAATTATTTTAATGTTTTTAGTGTTTTTGAGGTATTTTATTTTTTTAACTTTTTATATAAAAAATAAGATAAATTTTTTTAATACAGGCCGGGCCGAGCTTAGGAAAAAATTTAGGCCTAAACCTGTCAAACGAGCTTAAAATTTTATTAGGACCCAGCCTAGCCCATGGACTGATCTAATCATAACATCAAATATACAATTTTTTTTTTCTATTGTAATAATTACTTTTACTTTCATGCAATGTCACAAAAACCTCCCTAAACGTAGAGAGAAACAAGCAGACATATAGAATGATTACAGAAAAACATAGACGTATATACGTGATTTGATCAGCATTTCTGCTAATGTTTCCATGTTAGAAGTTCTAGAAAACTTCATTACAAAGTAATAGTATTTGGGGGGGGTGGACCTGTAATGTTAAAAGCAGAAGAGGGGGCAGAAAGGACCATTTTGTGCAAAGTTCACCAAAGCCACAAACAGAAACATTCATATGCCTTCATATCCTGTAAAAATCATTTGCCCGAATCATACAGCAGAAATACATTCACGAATCACATCATGTAATATGAAAGTGAAGATTATAAAGGCAACTCATACTTTGAATAGTTGGAATAGTAAAGTTATTCACGGCCATCTAACAAAGGCAAGAAAGGGAAAGAAACGGATGCAAACACTTGAAAATGATGGGAAAAAAGAGAGAAAAAGATAGAGGCGCTCCTATATGATAGCACACAAGGTGCACTCGAGCCACTACAATCCTTTCATTGCCTTGGGCGTAGACGAGGAGGGGACAGCCAGGGGTCTTCGCCTCCCAAAATGATAAATCTCCTATTAGTCCCTTCAATTTTGTTAAATTACATATTAGTATAATGGTAAAATTGCAATTTGCCCCCTTTAAAATTTATAATTCATCCCTGCCTCCCCAAAGCAATTTTCTGGCTTGACCCCTCTAAGCGCCATGTATATGTGTGAGCGACCTAGTTTATCTATAAAACATGCAAATTCTTATATTGCTCGATTGGCATGATTTCTTAATGGTCCATGTCCGTTGTCGAATCCTAAAATATTGGAAAGAGATTGATACTTCCCTCTCTTACTAGTAAAGGTCTAATGAGAAAAGAAAATAAAAGAAATCGAAGAGAATTTAAATCGGGTGGGCTTTTTTTCCTTTAATTTAAATATTTTTATGCCTATCTTGTTAGCAGAAAACCACGCCAAGGAAATTAAAGCGAACTTTGGCACAACCGCATCATTGAGCACCTCTAATACCCCTAAATGGTTCAAGTGATCTTTCCTTAATCCCTGATCAGTTTAAACACACAAAAGCCTTTGAATCACAATGATAGCAATCTTCATCTAAATCTTAAGAAATAATATTTGATACATTGACTTTAGAGTTTTAACTCCCGCAAAGGGATTTAAGAAACCGCCACGTGTCTTATTTATTTTTTTAAGTATCAATACTTACATAGGTTATGTGACAACAAAAGCATTAGGTGCCAAGGGAATAGAGATTCTTAGTCAGCATTTGAACTGATTCCATATTCACAACGATAAAGTTTCAAGGAAATAAAGAAATTCTTCGAACAAAAAAAACAGGAGAGAAATAAAGAAATTCCAGTGCTGTTGGAACCAGACCAGGAACTGGCCGATATACTGGTCTGGACAAAGGGATTGAACTGCTCAAAACTGGTAAAAAGGAAATCGAGACAACAAATCGACGGTTGAAACGTCCGGTTCATAATTTTTTTAATAAATTTTATGAACTTTTAATTGTTTATTTAATTATTGTTGGACTGGCAGTCAAACCAATCAAACCGGGAATCAGTGGTTTGACCAATTCGACCACCGGTCCGGTTTTTAAAACATTCAGGCCACAATTTGATATTGGAAGGAGTCAGGACTTTAGATGGGCCAAAATGGTTACGTAAAATCTTTATTTCATGTCTCATCAAGTTAGAAAGTTAGATTTAAGCTTGGTTTGTCTACAATCAAAGCTTCGTTTAAGTTAGGTTTAAGATTGGTCTGTCACAATTCTAATGCTAGCCAGCTTAACTATCAAATAATTTTCATGGAAGAAATACTACTCGAAAGCAAAAAGTTTAAAGGAAAAAGGGGAGCTAGCACTTTGTACAACTGAAGAAAATGCCCCACTACTCTAATCTACAATACTTTGTCAAATCTAGGAAGATCAAGTGTATTTGAGATAACTAACCTTTTGAAAGACTACGCTGTTTCGAATTCACAAGTTGGTAGACCACTAGTTAAGGTAGCCTAAACACTTTGCTGATCCGCAAAGGCACTTTTTTCTCCTCTGGTCTGCTCTATCTGGTGGAACAACGCCGTAACTATATGTCAACTCAGTCATTGGAGGTATGTGTCTGTAAGCATAAAATACGATATGGAGATCACACTCCTTGCTATTCTCGCGCAAAACTGGTTGCCAGAATACATTCGGAGAACAGCTGTGGTTCATAAACCGAGCTACATTACCGGCATGTTTTGCATTTATAATTAGAGGAAACGGGATCTTCAGAGTCTCATTAGATGCATTCAAGAAACCTTCCCCCGACTGATTAGTACGGGTTGCATCAAAAATATAATCATCATCGTTTACGCATCTAAGCTCCTCTGCACTAGTAATATCAATTACCTCCCCTGCATATTCACAAATAAAAGCCCCGGAGCGGATAGGATCCCATGACCTTAGACCCCAACCTTTATCTTTAGTTTTAAACACTTCTAAACGAATTTTCAGACCACTCTGACATACCCTATTCTTGCAATTAGGAGGGCATATGCATGAAGAACCACACTCATGTATCAAGGGTTTTTGGCTAACAAGAACCCCATTTGTAGTATATGGAAGATTACCACCATTTCTTTGAATGCAAGGGCAGCTGGAGTTACCAGCTAGACATCCACCATGGCAACCACAACCAGTTGAAGATTCATTTGAATTTACAGGTTTTGAGTACTTCAGACCGGGATAATATGTGAAATTTGATGGCCCCTTTTCATCATCAACATCATTTACAAGAGAAACAGGTATACTTTCTGCCCCAGAAGTAATATCATGCGATATAATCCCAACTCTAGCAGTACTGCCATCCTTCCATTGCTGAACAGATTTCCACACTGTGTACGCTTCAGGCTGCCCGGATAACCTAACTAATTTGTACTTAAATACATTGCAACCAGACTTCCCTTTGTCCACCCATGACTCCTGGATTTTATAAAGACCATCATAAACATAAATCTTTCCAGTTGGATTTGCTATATCTTTTACACCACGAATCACTCGAACCTCATTACCTCGGTGCAAGCTCTTCTCTAAAGCAAGATTGCCCCGTTCAAGCTTCTGATCAGTTATTTCCATGCCTTTATTATTAATATTGCCACCTTGACCACTATAAACCAACACATCAGCATCCTCCGAATTATCCTCATATCCTCCAGATGAGACAATACTAACTGCTACTGGCTCTTCATCTTGAGAGACCTTGAGGCCCATGTAATCAATACCAGCCATAATTGGAGCATGTAACCCAACCAAACACATCTCCATCCTGAAAAAGAAAATATCTCCAACATCCACACCAGGCACAACACCAATTCTCTTCTTCACATTGGTTCGAATCCCTTTGTTCATTAGGATCGTCCCTGCTCTTAAGTCAGGCCGTCTTGTTACTCCTGGAGTAGATTCCTTTGAATCCTCAATCTGAGAAAGCTTTCTTCGGAGCAAATCATAGATCATGCGTATATATCCTACCAAATCCTTGTCACCATCGGCTCGCTTGAATGTATCAAAATCCATGAGATTAAATGACTCAACAATTTTATCAACCATAGCATCTACATCCACATCGGATGAAGCAACATTGATATCCTGGCCACTGCCAGCTCGCACCCTCTTTGGAATCCTTTTCTTTTTGGTGGCAGCCTTGCTAGAATCTTCACCATCATTTACATGAACCCAATCACTATAACCGTCTTCTTCTTCATACTGCGATGGACCGGGATTTCTCGAACTCCGTCCGGAAGACCCATCATCTCCATTTGCTCCACTCCTGAATGAATTGATAGGAACTGCCGGAATGGAACCATTGAACCCAAAAGGCATAGGAGTTTGCATGTTGTGAGAATCCTGGTAACCCGAAAACGGGTAGAATGACGCAAAACCAGAGGGGAAATGACCAGCAGGAGATGGGCACATAAAAGGGGAAGCAGCTTGGGGATGGGGAAATGAAGGAAAACTAGGCGTTGACGGGAAAATAGGGGCCAAACATCGCAACGGCTGCACATTCAAAACCCTAGATTTATCCACATAGTCTTGCCCATCGTCGTCTTCCATATCACACAAATCAAATTGATCGACACTTCGATTCTCAACAATTTAGAGAACCCTAAACTAATTAAAGTTACCCAAAATCTAAATAAAGGCAACGGTAATAGATTCAAATCAAAACCCTAGGTTCATGCACCCAGTCTTCCCCACCGCCGTTTTTCATTTCATTCAAATCAAATTGATTCGTGACTTCGTTTTTCTCAACGATTTGGAGAAATCTAAGCTAATTAAGTTACTGGAAACTAAATAAAGGCCCTGCCAGTAGATTAAAAAGGGGAATTTTTACCTCAAATTCAAAGCAAAAAGCATTGATCAGTGCGAATTCATCCCATTTTCATGAAAAAAAGTGAAAACTCATTACTGAGAAAAAAGTATATCTCCAAACCCACGACCAAATTTGACTGATTAGATCTGAAGAGACTCGGTTTCGGGAAATGCAGTGAAAAATCCCTGAAAATATGCACAAAGAAAGTGAATAGTCAGCAACAAGGGAGCTGGTGCAAAAGCTAAAGCACTCCCTCAATACAAAATTTATTTTTTTTAAATGGGATAATATAATTTTTGGCCCCTAAACTTAGCAAGTAGTTCTACTTTCGTACTTATTTTTATCCAATTTGGGACCTAAATTTAGTAACTATATTCATTTAGTCCCTAAACTTTTAAAATACGAAAGTTTGATGATATTAAGATGATTACGTGGACTTAATTGCTAAGTTCAAAAGCTAAAATTTATATTATCCCTATTTTAAATATATATGTATGTGATATAAAGTATTTTGTTTTATCCTTTTACATTAAAAAATATTCAAATAATATGAGATATTAAATTTATGAAGTAGAGTGTAGATTTAGATAAATATAAATATTAAAGTAAAATAAATTTATTACAGTATAAATGGATTAAAAATTCTATAAGTCGTTTTTTTTATTTGTTTTGCTCAACGCATCATTTTTTTACCTCTCACCAAAGCTTTCATTCTTCTCTTCATTCATTTAATGTGGCTTCTCTTTTTAGTTTTAGATCTATTTTGTGGGTACGTTTGTTATCTTCACAAGTTATGATGGATAGATAAGAGTATTTGTTGTTGAAACTTCACCTGTCACTAGTAGTTTCTCTTGGAAAGTAAGTGGCTCTTCTTCAACTTCCTAATATGTTTCTATTTTGAGAGCATTTTAAAATAACAAATAATTTCATGAGTCAATTTGGACCTGTGTTATCTTAAGTTTTATATGTTTTTTTCATTGTTTAACAAGTTCATATTTATAAGTTTTTCTCAATTTTGTAAAACATTTTTGTAGTCTTCATTATGCTTGTAGTCTTAATTTTAAAAGGGGTTTTTAAAAATGGTTTTCTCACTTTTCTCTTCAATTTGGTGGATGCTCGGTTCATTTGTCAAAATTTACTCACCGCTTTGGACTATTCAGGGTTGATTTCCTTATCGTATTAAGTGTTTGCAATCACTCCAGATACGTCATGCTTAAGTTGTGACAGAGCCAATTGTAACGTACCATAATATTCTATTGATGCCGAGGCTGAAGTATTTGTTATATTGATAAAGCTTATGCTTCACCACCTATTACAAATGTTAGTTATTTTTTTCCTTTGAATTGTACAACCTCATTCATGGTTTGAATTAATGAATTTCCTTTAAAAAAGTAGAATAAAACTAAAATCGAAGAATTGAACTAAAATACTGCACATGATGAAACTCAAATACCCGTGCATATAATTATGCATGGTGAATCTCAAACCTGGATATTTAGATCTAGGGTATCCATATTTATCAACTTTAACCAGATTTCGTTGGCTTAGTACTTTAACTTTGAAATTTATCAATTTGCATTGTATGATATTCTCCTTTTAACACAAATAAAATAAATATATAATTATTTAAGAAGTAAATTAAGTAAATAAAACAATTTTCTTGAGGTTGTGTTGAGACAATAAATTTAGTGAAAAGATTTCATTTTTATTAAACGTTTAAATTTTTTAAAAAATTAATTTATTTGTTGGCAAAGTTCTGGTTATATGCTGATTTTAGGGAAAAAAAATAGATTTTTTTATTATTTAGGAAAATAGTTCTCTTCATTATTTATGTTAATAGTAAAAAAAAACGGCTTATAAAATTACAAACAAATAATATTTTTTTACTAAAAATGACCTACTTTCTTAAATAATAAAAAATTCGGTCTAAATCCCTATGTTTTTTTTTATTAAAATCAACATATGTCTGTAATTTTAACTTATTTTCTTTAAAATTACCTAAAATATTCTTTATTTTATTCACATAGTTTTACCATACAACCTTCCAAATATTGGACCATCTAATATTGATATATCACTCGTATTTGAGTTTAATTTTAATATATAATTTGATATTTAAATTCGATTTTAATGTTTAAATTGACACCTAGACTAAATAATATCACGTGGCCCATTGAATATTTAAGACACGTGCTCTAATAAAAAGAACATAAAGTACTTAATTGAGACAAAAAAATTAAGTACCAATTTGAACATTGAAGTTAAATTTAAATACTTAATTGAGAAAAAAACTCAACTATTAAATTGAATATTAAAGTAAAATACAAATACCAAATAATATATTAACTTTTTTTATTAAATTTTATATATGTTTGAAATTTTATATTATTAAAATAATATTGATATATTTTTAGAAATATGTTAATGCCCGTATTGCATGATTTCCATAGATGTATGTTTTGTTTAATATAATTAATTTTTTAATAATTTATTTATCTTGTGAAATTTCAATAATTTTTTAAATTATCCAAGAAAATAATTAAAAATTTAAAATAATACATTTTAAAATATCTTGAAAATTTTAAAATTGTTCATCCCCGTTGAAATTTAATTAACTATCAACAACCTTATAATAATATAAGAAATGAAAATTCCAATCTTTAAAAAAAAAAAGAGAGATGGAAACAAATTTCTAATACACACTAATTAAGCGTAGTTCTAATCTCTTTAACAATTTTGAGATTTCGTTCTACTTAGACCTCTTTATGAGTCGGTTTGAAAATTCACTCGAAAAATGAAAGAGTTTAGATTAAAATATAAATTCAACAAATAGGTTTAGACACAAAAATAAGGTCGATTTAGCAAAATGGGTCAAACTTCAAGTAAGCTTTTTTGGCCTGCGCTCAGTTTGTCCTGAATCTACAAAAATAAAAAATATTGGTTTCTTGTTGTTTTTACTGTTTTGCTGCTATATTATTGTTTTCTCACCAATTTGCTATTATTTCACTGTTGCTACTATTTTGTTGTTATTGTTTAGATATTATATAATTCTTATTTTATTGTTAATTTTTTTATTATTTTAGAGGAATTTATTTATTAAGTTGCACTTATTTTAGTATTATTTAAGCATATATATTTTAAATTTATTTCCAAATTATTGGGAAACATTTATTTTAATATTTTTTAGTATTTTTGATGTATTATATTATTTTTTAAAAATATTATATAAAAATTTTGAATATGGGCCGGCCGAGCTCAAAATTCTAACATTTTTATATAGATCAAGCTTGAACAAAATTTTAGACCTATTTTTTAAGTTGAGCCAAATCTAAACTTAACAAACGTACCTAAAATTTTGATTGAGCCCGATCCCAAACTGCACAACTCTACTTCTACTGCATGCTAACGAGATTTTGGCATTATTGTTAAACATCAAGTCATTATGCTTTTCCTTTTGGAATAAAAATAAAAATTTTAAATAATTTAGTGACTATTTTATAATTTTTTAAAATTAGAGCAATCAAAATGTTAATTTACAATAGTTTAATGACGTTAGGTGTAATTTACCCAAAGAAAAGCCCTCTCTAAACTCTCCCTGGTTGAAGCTTTAAAAATGGTTCTTCTTACTTCACAAAACTTCCTTCTTCTTTCGTCTTTTTGGCCCAAAAATCGAAGGAAAAAGATAGAGATAGAAGATTATGCCTTCATTTCCACAGCCTGGCTCTGTTACCATCTGCGAAATTAACCGAGATTTGGGTATCTCTTCTTTATTTTTCTTTTTAATTTGTTTTTATGGGGCTTTTTCCCATTTTGTTGCTTTGTTTCAATGGTTAACACCAGTAGTATTAATCTGCAGTTACAGCCGATGCCCTTTCCGATAGTGAAGCTAAGGATACTTATGGAAAGCTTCTTGTACGTCATTAATCGATTAACATTTTTTTATTTAAAAATATATGTAAGAAAAAAAATTGGGGTATCAAACTTTGGGGATTTTACAGGGGATGGTGTTCAATCCAGTTCCGTTTCAATCCTTAGAGGATCCCACGCAACCTCCCCCAGCTTCAAATGCTGCCGTCTCTCAACTCAAAGGATTTGTATGATTTCATTTCACTTCCTTTTTTCTGTTAGTGTAATTTTTTGGGGGGTTTTTTAGTAGGTTTTCACTAAGCAAAGAGATCTTATTGCAGGGAATGATAACTTCCTCCCTCAAACACATTTTTCTACCCAATGATGTGAGTTTATCATTTCCTTGTTGATTTATTATGTGTATGCATTTTCTCAGATATACATATAGTGTTGGCTTTAGCATTTTATTGGTTGTTAATTGGTGAGCCTGAATGAGGGTTTAAGTTGCCCAGTATAGTCTAATTTGTTATTTAAAAAAGAAAAAGAATCTTCCATAGTATGACAAATATGTCATTATGATATATATGCGTGCTCGTTTATGTGTCATATATTGCCACAGTATGTTAATCTTTATTGGATTGGCTTGTGTGTGTATTCATGGAAAATTCTGCTAGTGGCTTGTTTAGTCTCCATGAGCAAGGTTGAATAGGTAAAACATACCCTTAAGGTGTAGTAAAATAATAATAAAAATAGGACATGTGGCAGTTTTTTTAACTCCTATGTGGAGTTAAAAAATTGTATTGCTAGTGTACCGAATTCGAACCCTATATATGTGTGCGCTTGTATAGTATTAAGCAATTTGGCAGTTTCTTTTACTCCGTTGTGGAGTTCAAAAATTCCGTTGCTAGCATACCAAATTTGAACCCTATATGTGTCTGTGTGTGTATAGTATGAAGCAATTTGGTAACTATATTGGAGTACCTATTTATCTTAATCATAATATTTGTATTAGATACTCTAGAAATGTATGCTTAAACATAGAATTAAAATAGAAGAAAGATGGTTTTTAGTATTTAAGTCTGCAGTCTCATTTGATAAGTTGTATAGATTGATTTGTTATCAGAAGTTGCTCTCCAAGGTGTGAGCTGGCATCAGCACAAACATATACTGGCATTTATATCTGGTTCTAATCAGGTTACGGTTCGTGATTATGAAGATTCAGGTGAGCAACTTATTATATCATTCTATGCAAAGTGTCATTTAACTTTTTTTTTATTATTTTTTGTTTGTTTGTCTCCTAGTTCAGTTTGTTTTGTTAAATAAAATTGCTTGAGTTGATCACTTTTTGATGCGTACAAGTTTTGAATAATTTGAACAGCAGGGAAGGAGCCTTGCATTTTAACAAGTGAGTCACAAAGAGATGTTAAAGTTCTAGAGTGGAGGCCAAATGGTGGAAAGTCACTTTCTGTGGCATGCAAGCAAGTATCCTGATTTTACAAACTGTTAACCTTTTTCTTCTCCCCCATTTATGTCAAATATGTTTGATATTTTCTCAATTATTTATGGGACTTCAGGGGTGGAATTTGCATTTGGGCGGCATCTTATCCTGGGAATGCGGCATCAGTTAGATCTGGTTCTGCTTCATTCTTGGGGGCACTCTCTAGAGGTTCCGGGACACGGTGGACTCTAGTGGATTTTTTTCGAAGTTCTCATGGTGAACAAATAAGTGCACTTTCTTGGAGTCCAGATGGAAGATATCCTTACTGATTACTCATGTGATATTAATATTTTATTGCTTTAATTCATTGATGAGATTGTGCTTGGGAGCCAGAACTAGGTGTGAGAACTGAGAAGTGTTTATTAACTATTAAAAATGTATTGTATTCCATAACATTTTGATACATATTTGGCCTCTGCCTCGTATGAAAGCTCGTCATTCACAATTTGGGATGTTGCTCAAGGTATATATATATAAAACTTTGTTTCTCCTGAGCTACTTTTAAGTTCAAGTTAATAAGATTAGTAACCTTTTGATGACCCTTCCTCTTATTTGGAGCATATTCCTTCATGAGAAAGAAACTTAGTTGGGAGTTTGGATAGGCTTGATTACTTTTGCTTTTAATTCTTAAACTTATGATTGTAAGTTAAAACCTATAGACTTTCTTTTTCCTCCAATATCTGCAAATATCAGGTGCTTTTTAGTGTATTTGGTTGAGATTGCAGGTTTGAAGTCTATTCTTTTATGAATGTTTATATTTATGGTTTAGTTGTTTTTTGTTAAGTTTTGTGCTTATTTGGTTTCTTAAATAGCTTCATAATTGGAAAGACTAAATTTTCATTGAAGTTGTTGTATTTGGTGTGCTAGTTGTGATTGGATTATGAATGCTAGAATTTTGGTTTATATATACATATATGGTCTCTCGTGCATTTGCTTGTGATGTTAATGTACTGGATTTTACGCGTGGTAAAGGTGCAAGCAAGCTTAATCTGGCAAAGTTTATGGCAGTTCGTAGAAAAAGCAGAGAGTTATGTCTTCATGTACAGCCTAGTCATTGGATAAAAACAAAGGCTAAACCTTAGATGTGATTCCTAAGGAACCAGCATGAAGCATATGGGCATATTTTTTCAATTTCCTCTCTTTCCCTTATAATTCAGAAAGCTGCCATAAATTTTAATGACCTATCTGTCGTACATCATCCTTCCCTCAGATTTGTTATTTGAACATACTCATTTTTAAATAGAGTTGTTATTATTATTATAACAAATGCAAACTTACCAATCCTCTACGGCTCCATGGTCCGTTCTCTTGAACTCGGTCTTGTGTGCAAACTACTGTTCAAGGTGGTTGGAAAGTAACAATATATAGTAATATGGGGCATCTAGAAGACTTTGGGCTATTTACTTGCTTGTCAGATTTGAAAGATGGATGTGCCATGCTGTAAAAGGATACCTTTTACTTTTCTTCCTTGACATCCTTCAATGACCATCATCACATTCATACTGTAAATATATGTATGTATATATTAATTCTTATCTCATACTGTAAGCGGGTTGCTTAAAATATAATTTATACTGTCATCTTAAATATACATTCATGTTGATGTTATTTCTTTGGAGATTTTAGTCACTATTTTGGATGGAATTTACAGGTAATGGGACTCCCATTCGACGGGGATTAGGAGGAACATCAGTGATTAAATGGTCTCCAACTGGAGATTACTTCTTTTCTGGAAAATTGTATGTACCTAACAGGTCTCCTAAGTTTTATGTCTAATTCTGATAAAAATGTCTGCTAATGCCTCAATCATGTTGCAGTGATGGAACCTTTTATCTTTGGGAGACAAACACATGGACTTCTGAACCGTGGTCTTCAGCCAGTGGTTTTGTCACTGTAAGTCATTATTTTTTAAGTCATTGAACAATATTTATTAAGGTTAAAGTTTGCAAGGTGTAGAGATATTGTCAGATGGCTGCTTGCATTATGACCACCCTTTTTTTCATTTTATTTTATCTGTTCAAGTTTTCTTGGATGTAAGTTTTAAGGTGATTTGCCAAAAGAATCGTATTTCCACTTTTTATTCTTCAAACTTAAGCTTTCTAGTATGGAATTGAAAACTGTATGTTCAAATCATATGTTATGAGTTCATCTTGCCCTAGAATTTTTCCTCATCATTTGGAGTATAAATGTTTAAACTTACCAACAGTTGACTTCTCTCTCTTTATTGTCCTGAAGGTTTTACGTCCTAACAGTTATTGATGCATCATATTTAATCAGCTTGTGTGGTTCTCATAATTTTATCATTTCAAACAGAATTTCATTGGATGATGCTGACATGACATTAGATTTTACCTATTTAAGGTTTAAGTGATCAACCACTTGTTGTTATCAGGGTGCAACCTGGGATCCTGATGGTCGTATGGTCCTGCTTGCTTTCTCCACGTCTTCAAAATTGGGTTCTATACACTTTGCATCAAAACCTCCATCATTGGGTATGTTTGCTATGCATCAACTCATTCTTTGTAGTGGAATAAAAGCTTGCTCTTGGTTATGTGGAATGAACAGAAATTGAAAAGGGGGGTGGGGGGAATACAATTTGTTACAATGGTTTTCTTTTTTCTCCTTTTAATTAAAGCCATTTCACTGCAAAGACAAGATTACCTTATTTAATTTTAGATTTTAACTCTTGTGAAAATAAGATAATTGTATGACATGATAAATTGTCATTTCCTTCCCTTTCATTAGTTGAACAAGGCTGGTAATGTATGCCTCTTTTCTCTTTGCCGCTTGCCCATCTACCCCTTGAGGGACTGAAGGTATCCAAATAAGGTGAAATTCTTCCCACTTTTCGTCACCCTTCCTTCCTCTCCTTCCCTTCTCCTCAAGGTTCTCGAACATGGAGTTAACAAGCTTTTGAAACTTGGTCTTCTGTGGGTGACATTGAGGATTTCCCATTCAATGGTTAACCTTTTTCTCTTGAAAACAGGAATAAGAAAATTCCTTTACTTACAACCTCTTTGTCCATGTTCCCTCTCACCTTGCAATGGGCCTTCCCTTATACATGGTTTTATATTAAATCATGTTTTAAATGAATTATCTGTTATCTTTTTGGATTTTGTTTATTTAGTTGTAGATCGGTGCATTATTGTGAAAGTGCGTAAATCTAATTTCTTGTCATTTATTCTCTTCAGATGCCCACTTATTACCAGTTGATTTGCCAGAGATAATATCATTGACAGGCAGGTATGTGAAGTCTCTTTTATGGTTTGTGTTAATTTCATTAGGTCCTATGATCTCATGCATAACGTATTCTTCACCTTGCTTGGATTGTCATGCAAACTGTTTTACTCTCAAATATTTTGTTATGCAGTCAGGGAATCGAGAAGATAGCCTGGGATGCTTCTGGAGAGCGATTAGCAGTGTCGTATAAAGGAGGGGATGACATTTACAAAGGTCTCATTGCAATATATGATACGAGGAGGAATCCCTTGATTTCTGCATCACTAATGTGAGTTACTGCTTCTCTTATCATATACTTCTGTATACACAGCTTTCATGGAAGACAAAAGAAACCTAAACATATCATTCTCCTTTTCTGGTTTATAGTCATAGATATCACAAGACCATTCCTCGGCATCCATCAAGAGCCGAGTTAAATGATCTAAATCAGATCATTGTTCTGCACCCTGTGCCCCCGTTTAATATTTATACTCTTAACAGCTAACCAATATATTTGTTACTGTAATGTGGATTCAGTGGTTTTATACGAGGTCCTGGCGACAATCCAAAGCCAATTGCATTTTCCTTTCACGACAAGTTTAAACAAGGACCATTGCTTTCGGTGGTAAACTCTCATCATTTCCTCCGCTTTTCTGATTGTTAGATTGTCAATTTTTTGTGGTTATTTGAATCTGTATGATCGGTATGGAATTCAAATCGCGGTATGTATCTTTTTTGTGCAGTGCTGGAGCAGTGGGTTTTGCTGCACTTACCCTCTACTATTTCGATCCTAAATTTCTTACGCGGTCAAGGTATTTTCAGGTCTGCCATATTTGTTGACTGCATGATAAATTTTAGGCATGATACATAAACAAACCCTTGAATTTCACCCCTTGAAATTAAAGTTATGAACCCTTAATTCTATTGTAATTATACCCATTAAATTTGAGAGTAAGTGACATTTTGGCTATTAAAAATAAGAGAGAATTTTGACAATTATTTGGAATGTCTGTCCTTTGATTTTTTGGTTGTTGCCCAAATTTAGTATATACGTATTTAGCTATGAACCATGTTGCTTAAACTTTTGTTTTTTCTTGAAGCATTTTTGTCTGCTACACGGATACGAGGATATGATGTCAAAGGACCCTCCATTTACATGGAAAACCTTAGAGAAGTCTCATATCCGTATTGGATACATATCCATATCCAACACACACTTAAACTTGAATAACATAAGTTATGAAGGCACGTTACATTATTCGCATAAGATATAAGAATATGATCTTAAAGGACCCTTCATTTAATGAAAAGCCTTAGAGAAGTCTCATATCTATCGGATACATATCCATATCCAACACACTTAAGTTCAAGTAACATAAGTTATGAAGGCAGTCACATTATTCGCATAAGATATGAGAATATGATCTCAAAGGACCCTTCATTTAATGAAAAGCCTTAAAAAAGTCTCATATCTGTATCGGATAAATATCTATATCCAACACATTTAAGTTCAAGTAACATAAGTTATGAAGGCAGTCACATTATTCGCATAAGATATGAGAATATGATCTCAAATGACCCTTCATTTAATGAAAAGCCTTAGAAAAGTCTCATATCTGTATCGGATATATATCTATATCCAACACACTTAAGTTCAAGTAACATAAGTTATGAAGGCAGTCACATTATTCGCATAAGATATGAGAATATGATCTCAAAGGACCCTTCATTTAATGAAAAGCCTTAGAAAAGTCTCATATCTGTATCGGATATATATCTGTATTCAACACACTTAAGTTCAAGTAACATAAGTTATGAAGGCAGTCACATTATTCGCATAAGGTATGAGAATATAATCTCAAAGGACCCTTCATTTAATGAAAAGCCTTAGAAAAGTCTCATATCTATATCGGATACATATCTATATCCTACACACTTAAGTTCAAGTAACATAAGTTATGAAGGCACGTCACATTATTCGCATAAGATACGAGAGTATAATCTCAAAGGACCTTTCATTTAATGAAAAGTCTTAGAAAAGTCTCATATCTATATCAGATATATATTTATATTCAACACACACTTAAGTTTGAGTAACATAAGTTATGAAGGCACGTCACATTATTGGCATAAGATATGAGAATATGACTTCAAAGGACCCCTCATTCACATAAAAAACCGTAAGAAAATCCTATATCCATATTCGACACACACAAGTTCGAGTACGGCACATCATGGTATCCGCATAAAAATGTTACTTTTACAAATGTTTTTGACAAATTTAATATTTTACTCTTGTTGCAGGCATTTAGAGGCCAACCTATGTATGGCATTTTTATGTGAAACTGTTTAGATGGGATTATTAGATCATTATACTTGAAAACACAATGGAATTATATTGAAGGGAATTTATATATTTTCCAAATTTTTGCTTCACAATATTGAATTTTTTTATTTTAATTATTATTTATTGCCTTATTATATTGTTGTTGAAAATTTAATTCTTTGGCTTCATTGTTGACCTTTTATTTTAATGATGAATGAACCTAGTCCGTGACTCCCTAAGTATCACATTTTCTTTTATGCAAAAACAAAAAGATTCTAGAAACCTAATCTGAAACAGTTAGAATGGATAATATCAAATTTATACATGATTTTTTTATCTAATGTACATTTTGAAACATGAATTTTTTTATTTAATTATACATATGAAATTTGAATTTTGATTTATATATATAAAACAAGTTTTAATTTTTATTTAATGCATCATTATACAAAATTTTAATAAATTGATATGAAAACAATGGTAAATTATTGTATTGTAATGTAAAAAAATTAAAATATTTGAATTAATTTTAAAAATTGATCATAATATGTAAACATCAATGACTAAATTTGTTATTAAATCAATCAAGATTACTTATAATTGACGAAAAATATTAACACTATGATTAATTATTCTTAATTAAAACCAAAATCCTTTAAATGGAATAATTTTTTAAAATTTTAAGTTGAGAAAAACACAAAAAGTGTTTTTACCTAGTTTGACTAATACCAATAATTTTGTTTGACCAAATATATTGTATGAAATTTGTCAAATTGCACTTAAATGCCTTTTTTAAATTATTTTCCATATTTGGTATTGGACTTTTTTGCATTAAAATCATTAGTTCAATCAAACAATTTCCATTTACATTTACAAGTCAATGATGTGATATTATTCATAATGCTTAGATGTCAATCAAATATTGATGACACTGTTAAGTTTAGAACTCTTTAATAACCTAAAATCACTAAAAATGGTAAAATCTATAAAGGCCCTTGTACTATAAGTTATATTGTATTTTATTCCCTTTACTCAAAAAACGAGTAAATTAATTTTTGTACAATAGATCAAAGAGTAAATTAGTCATTTCTATTAAAATTTTTATCCATTTCTACTATTAAAAACTAGTGTGGCTGATAAAATAACTAGACAGTTACATGTAGTGTGTCACGTGTATCTCATGTTAATGTACAGAGACCAATTTTTAACAGTAAAAACGGATGGGATTTTTAACAGAACGACTATGTTGCTCTTTGATCTTAGTACAATGATTAGTATACTTATTTTTTAATAGAGAAGATAAAATACGATTCAACTCTTAAAACAAGGACCTCCATCTTACTTTTATTAAAAAAATGCTTAAGAACGTAGCTAAAGTATATATATAGACACATTATTCATAAAAAAAAATAGAAATAATTAAAATTTAATAATTAATTGGAGAATTAATATTTACCCAATATCGAGAATTAAGTCCTTTAATAATGTTATCAATTGAATTTAAAATTTAAAATTTAAAAAAATTTAAATCAAAAGAACAAAGTTATTAAATTTTTGAAATTAAAATAAAAGAGTTTGAATTTCAAATTCACAAAGAGTACAAGGACCGAGAGAATAATTAAACCATAAATCTTTTGTTTCAATTTTAAAAGGTTAATATATTTTTGATATCTGAATTTTTTTTCAATTTAATAGTTGAGTTTTTTTTTTTTTTAGTTTTCATTGTTCAAATTAGTAGCTATTTTTTTTTTTTCATTTTGTCTCAATTAAGTATTTATGTTTTGGCTTATATCTAAAAAAAAAAACCTTAAGAAAATGTAAAAAAAAAAAAATCAATTAAGTCTCTATATTAAAATTACGCCCAATTAAAACCCGTCGTTAATGGTTTTGGTCATTGCCCACTTGTTCGTTAAATAAATTGGCAAACCAATCAAATGGTGACACATTGCAACTTATAATTTAATCTAATGTTTTCGCTTAATAAATGATTAAAAAATAGAAAAATTATAAAAATCAGAAAAAATAGAAAAATATTAAATATTAAAAAATATTAAAATTGATATAAATTTATTAAAATTATAAAAAATATAAAACTTATAAATATTATAAAATATAAAAATCTAATAATAATTTTTTTCATATATATATTTTTATAATTTTTTATGATTTTTATAGGAAAAAATAAATTAAACTAGAAGTTGCCATATGTCACCATCTGATTGGTCCGTTAATTTATTTTGACAATCAGTGTGGTCAATAACAAAAATTGTTAACAAAGGGGCTTAATTGATTATTTTAGTTAACAGCAAGGACTTAATTGGGTGTGAATTTATTACAGTAGCTTAATTAATTAGTTCATTTATTTTTTTATTTTCTTAAGAATTTTTTTTTTTACGTATAAGCCTTATGATTTTTATTAGAGCACACGTGTCAAACACCCTTTGAGACACACGATATCGTTTGATATGATTATTAAATTGAACATTCAAACTAAACTCAAGTATTAAATTGAAAAAAAAAATCAAATAATAAATTGCTTTTAAACAAAACTAACTTACAAAATGATATGTTAACCATATCTTCAAACATTACTCGATGGTTAAAATATGTCATTAGTCCTTATCTTCTTGCTAAATTTGAAATTTAGTCATTATATTTTTATTTCAAGAATTTACTTAATTTTTTAAAATTTCAAAATTCAAGTTCAATTGTTAAATTTTTTCAAGTTCAATTGTTAAAATTTTCCTTTAAATTTGTTAATATGACATTTTGAAATAAAAAAAACTCGTTAAATATATAACTAAAAATATAACATTGTGATTAACCTATATTTAACTAAATAACTTTAACAAAGTTTAAGGTTAATAATTGGACTTAAATTTTTAAATTTGGAAAGTAAAGATATTGAAATCCTAAAAGTGAAAAAGCACAAGGATTAAATTTTGAATTTACTAAGAGTAAAGGACTTAAGTGCATGTGTTAACTTTACTAGATTTCATGACGACAAGCTGACGCGTGTCCACTCGTCATCACTACGCGGTTTCTTCGTCACCTTACCCCACAAAACCACATTTCATTTAAACTCCCCTTCACTTTCATCTGTTTGGTATCTGAGAAAATACCAGAAAAATTCCATAACTCAACACTCCCATCAAAACAACTGTAAGATTCATTTCTTACTAGTATTTTCTTTCTGTTCTTTCATTTTCCGAGAAAATATAATTATCGTTTCAAAACAAGATGTTGGCATCGTCAGAAAACCTAGCCAACATCGAAATGTCGACGTTTCGTTCCCTCTTCGACGATCCTTGGATCTCCGAATCCTTTTCTCGCGACACACAAACTTTGACGACAGCTTTACAAAAGTCACTATCCGATTCCTTCACCGGCTCCATCGCTTCGCCGGAGCCTGAGCCGGCACCCAAACAGTACCGAACCGCCGGTCCACCGCCTACCGGGAAAATTTCCAAGCGCAAGCCTCGCGCCTCGAAGAAGTCTCGAACTACCTTTATAGCAGCAGATCCAGCCAATTTCAGGCAGATGGTACAACAGGTAACCGGAATTGGATTTGGGGACGGAAAGATGACGACGGTGAGTCCGATCCTTAAACCGGAGCCTCAAAGACCCGGCAACCGGTTACCTAACGGTACTGTGCCTGGATATTTACCTACGTTGGACACGTCGGCGTTGTTTTTGGATCATCACCAGCTGCATGAGCAGCCATCTTTTGACACTTTCCCGAATTTTCCAACATTAGACTCCTGGAAAGTTTAGGGTTTTCCTCCCCCCCCCCTTTTTTTCTTGAGCTGTTTTAAATAACTTAGAATGTAAAAAAAATGGTAATTTGCTGTTTTAGTTCATATAAGTTTTTCATAGTTAAATTTGCTCTTCTAATTATTAATTAATTAAGTCTAATTTTAACAAAGTACAATTACACTGCGATGAACCTTCTAATAATTATAATAACTATAATTAAGTAGGTTGAAATTTTGAGATTTTAATGGTTAAACTTGAATTTATCATTGTACTCACGAATTTTGTTCAGATTTATTTTAATTTTTAATTTTCTGCTCAAAATTAAATATTAATTTATGTGTCCCAAATTCGATCTGAAAGAAAAATTAACAAAAACAAAAGTTATACCCATTTTCAACTTGATCCATCAATTTTTAAATTACAGAAGACGATTTCTTTACACTGGTATAAAATTAAATTAAATTAAATTAAAGTGTTTTTATATGATTAATATTTTAACTATTAAATTATTGATATTGATATAATTATATTTGTCACACACATAAATTTTTAAATCGGTCTAATATTTATATCATATCAATAAGGGTGAAGCTAGAACAAATTTTTTTGGGGACTGAATGAAATTTTAATTTTTCATAGTTTATATATTTATAATTTTTAAAGAATTAAATTAAATTTTTATAATTTTAAAGGGGCTAAAGTGTAATTTTATCTTTACTAATTTAAAATTTTAAAATTTTTTAAAGGGTCTAAATAATAATTTTCTATTTTAAAGGGAGTCGGGTCTTATCAATCTCTAAATTCGTCTCTACACATCGATCTAAAAAATGTATATATGAATATTTATAAACGATTAATATTTTTGTTACATAAAATAAATATAATCTATATAAATAAAATATAAAAAATTAATAATATAAAAAATTATGAAAGAATATAAAATTATTTTAATTTTATATTAATATAAGTGAATCCTCCCTAAATATATTTATTATCTTAATTTACATCCTAAATCGAATCTAATTTAACCGAACCAACTTTAATTATTACAATAACAATATCAATTGTCCTAAAGGATTTAACATAAATATATATATTTTTATTCATTATATTCGAGTTTATTAATTTCATTACAACTTTAAATATGGCTAAATTTAAGGATAAAAAGGTTGACGCGTGTCCCCCGTCATCACGACGCGGTTTCTTCGCCCCATTTAAGCTTTCCTTTACTTTTTCTGTTTGATATCTGAGAAAATACAGGAAAAATTCCTTAACCTCCAACCTTTCAGAAACACCTACTTGATTCTCTTCTTCTAAACTTTTTTCTTTCATTTCCATTTTTTTCCCGAGAAAATATAATTACGGTTTAAAAAAACGATGGCAGCATCATCAGAAAACCTATCAACCTTCGAAACATCACCGTTTCATTCCCTCTTAACCGATCCCTGGATCGCCGAATCCTTTTCTCGCGACACACAAGTGTTAACGAGAGCGTTACAAAAATCAATCTCCGATTCCATCACCGATCCCATCGTTTTACCGGCGCCTGAACCAACACCCAAACGATACCGAACCGCCGGTCCATCGCCCACTGGAAAAATATCCAAACGGAAGCCCCGCTCCTCGAAGAGTTCTCGAACTACTTTTATAGCAGCAGATCCAGCTAATTTCAGGCAGATGGTACAACAAGTAACCGGAATCGGATTCGGCGACGGAAAGACGATGACGACGGTGAGTCCGATCCTTAAACCGGAGCCTCAAAGACTCGGTAACCGGTTACATAACGATGCCGGACCTGGATTTTTACATACTTTAGACACGTCGATGGCTTTATTGAATCATCAACAGCCATGTTTTGAAACTTTCTCGAGCTTTCCCACATTAGAATCATGGAAAGTTTAGGCTTTTTTTTGGTATCCGACTGTGCTTGTAGCAGAGCATGTGTAGTAGCTGTTTCAATAAACTTACTATGTAAAAAATGGGTATATTACTGTTTTAGTCCATAAATTTTTAATTTAGTTAATTTGACTTTTTTATTACTAAATTAAGTCGTAATTTAATAATTTAGAAAAAGAATCTATTTAGCATATCTAATCGGTTTACTTAAGCTTACTTAAATTCCAAATTCTAGAAACTTTGAACTTATCTATTAGAGTTTAATTAATTATTCCATTAGTACTCCTACTTTTAAATATTATAAATGAATTACATAAAAATATTATGCACGCTCCTACATTAGGAGCTAGAATATATTTTTTTCTCATAAATAAATTAGTTCATCTATGTTAGATTAAAATTGTCATCATTTTTAATAGTTATATTGTTTATGTTTGTTTTATAATTTATGTTCAAAATTCGTAATTGTCTTTCTCATTAATATCGTTCTCAATATTCGAATTTGACTCTCACTTAAAAATATAACGTGTTTTAGTATTACACTTAGTACCTATCCATTAATGGAAGCTTTAACGGATAATAAAATGGATGGTTAGATTAAAAAGAAAGTGATTAATTTAAATAAAATTAATTATATTTTTAATCGAATAAATTAATGGTAATTAAAATGGATAGTTTTAATATGGAGGGAAAATTTTAAGCAATTAAATAATGTTTGACATGTCATCATTTAACAGTAAAAATGAAATAAAAATTTTAACAGAATAATTTATTTTTATTATTATTTAATATATATAAAATTTATTTTTTTTAAATAAAAAGAGTTAAACGTAATCTGGCTAAGGACCTCTGTAGTATTTTTGCAGATAAATCTGAATAAATTCACATAAAAAAAGTAGAATTAGAAATAATTAAATTATAAATATAAGGACATAAAGGACTAGTACATGAACCTTTACTAAAATTTTCCATTTGATTTTCACTGTCGAAATGTCAAATTAGAACTCTCAATGGAGGGAAAAATATTTTGTACTGATTTAAAAATTTATATATATCTAAATATAAAATATTTAAAATAATAAAAAATTATTTTTGGTATGATGTTTAATTTACTGTAACAACCACTATAACCCTCAAATTTATATTTTTTATTTTGGAATTGGACCTTTTTCATTTTAGTACCTAAACTATTATTTTAGTATATTTACCTTTAAAATACCCACATTCAATAAGAATGTGCCACAGTCATGTTTTTATTGGCAATTTCTTTTTTTAAATTGAGACAAAAACTATAGTACAGTTAACTAAAATCGGACAAAAAAATTAGGTACCAAAATGAAAATCAGGTATTATTTTAGGATCAAATATTAAATTAAGCCTTTTTTATTTTATCACAAAGATACTTTACTCTTGTTCGGTGCTCTTTTTTTGCGTCATTTTATCGTTTTGCCACGTGTTCAAAAACTATCCTTTGGTTCTAGAACGACAAGGGTTAATTGAAGGGCACCAATAATTTTTATATTTTATTTTCATTTTTATTAAAATAATTAATTTCATATTCACATTTTTTTTATACAACAGAATTAACATTTACGGTATAAAAATTATATTTTTCTATTGCAATTTAATTTAAAATAAAAAATATTTCATTTATAGAATAATAAAAGCTTTAAAAATATTAATTTTGTTAAACAATTAATGTTAATTCTGTACCAATTTGGTCTTGTTTAATTATTTTTAATAATATAATATCTAAATCAATTCATTTAATAATAGAGAGACTAGTTTAATCAAGTCCTTGTAATATATAGACCTCCTAAATACATTCACATATTTGAATATCATCTAAATGAAGTTTTGGTTTAATAACGATGTTGTCAGTTATATAAATTACGTATGAATTTTGAGTTAAAATTTTTTTGATTTATATTTTATAATATACTAATTTTGTTCGAATATATTTTAATTATTAAATTAACAATAATTTATAATAACTATATTGATAATTATTCATATATATTATACTTCATCCTTAAATACGGGTGGCCGCTTAAAATGAAAAAATTTCTATTTAGGTCTTTTAAACATTTTAAAATTTTAAATTAGTAAACGTTAATTTGCACTTTACTCCTTAAAAACAATAAAAAATTAATTTAATCCACTAAAAATTATAAAAATATAAATTATTAAAATTATATTATTACTATCATAAAAATTATAATTTAATTTCTTAAAACAATTAACAAATCAATTTCACTAAATAAAACCTTAGCATGAAAGGAAAAAGAATTCCATCTAACGCATCAACCTAAGTTATTTTTAACTTAATCGTTGCATTAAATTACTGTTATTTTTTTCTTAACCATCAAGCTAAAGACATTTTAATTTAGTGAAAATATTATTTATATTGTTGATAGAAGTGTTTAGATTTAATTCCTAACAAACTCATCAGCTATCTCGATTATTAAAAATCGAGTTGTTAAATTAAAAATAGTGTAAAATGATAACCTTCTATCTTATAAAGTTATAATGTGAACTTAAGCCAAGACTTGTTAAGTTGAGTAGTAAGGCGCTCGATGTTATTAAGATTTTGAATTTGAGTTTTATGGATGAACAAAATAGTGTTAGGAGAACTTTATCCTCCATTTAGGAGTTTGATATGTCTTAATTTCGTATTTAATTGCAATCTAGTGTGGGGTCGAGTCTAATTTGATTAAACCTGTTTGTGAATCAATTTGAATTGAGCTCGTAAAAGGTGTTTATACTCATTTTTTTACTCGGATTAGGCCCAATGCAAAGGCAAATATGAGGGGCGTAGATAACCTATAGAAAAAAAAATTCAATTCAGTATTCTTATAAATAGAGAAATTATAAGTTAATATATAGTAAAATTGCACTTTGGCTCTTCAAAATGAAAGATTTTCAATTCAATCATCTTATAAATAAAGATATTATAAATTAATATATGAAAAATTTGCACGTCAACCTCCTAAAAATGATTCTTTTTGTTTAATCCCTTAAAAAAATATGAAATTAAAAATTAAAAATTAACAAATTTATATTTTAATTCATGAAAAATCATAATTAAATTGTGACTCCGCTAAAAGGAATTCTAAGTTCGCTCCTAATATAAAACATAAAAATTGAATTTCTTGCCCAAACTCGACTCTAGTTAAATTAGGAGAATCCAAGTACATCCCAGCTCATCCATATTTAATTTATTAAATGATTTTTCATAACTCGGATAGAATAATATTAACATAAAAATTAACATAATCTATTAAAATAAAACTTGAAATTCTTCCGTATTTTCCAATTTTACGTTAGATTTCATGTAAATAATGATAATTATATGATACATTAGCGGTATACTTATTTAATTTCACAACAGAAGGTATTAATAAGTTTTCTTAATTGAAAATTAAAATATAATGTAAACAATTCAATTAGTCATCTAAATTTTAAAGCGCTTTCATTTTGGTCATTTAAAAAAATTATTGCAATTTCGTCCCTCAAATTTTAAGATATTTTTATTTTAGTCACTTAAGTGTTAAATCATCAATAGTAGCTGACTGTACACGTCAAATCAGATCTAAATCATATTTATACTTTCATTTTAATTATTGAAAAAAAATTACATTTTTAAAGTTCTGATCCAAATAAAAAATTATAAATTAAAGTGAAAAAGCAATCGAAACTAAAACAATATATTAAAAATTTTGTTATATTGTTTCAATGCACTAGTTTAGATTGAGTTGCCTTTGGAGGTAATAGGTAAATGGATCTGACTGTTTGGATTAATGAAATTATTTAAAACATATAATAAATATAATTATTATTTTTAAAAAATTTAGCAAATATATAAATTCGGGTCAGATAAGAGTTCAAGTAAAAAAGTTTTATCGCGAACTCAAATAAATTTTATTATTTCAACTGAATCACACATTTAAGAAAATTTTTATTATAATTTTTATTATTAATATTTTCATAATATTTTAAAATACATTCAAAATAAATTTCACTAAAAACATGTAAACATTTCTTATGAATTTAGACATCCTTTTTATGAAGGTTTATTCTAAAAATGTATTTTTTTAAATTTAAAATAAATTTAAATTTTTTTAAATGCATGCCACGTCAATATATTTATTTAGGTATTGATTTTAGTAACCACGTTAGCTTTTGTTAATGATCAGATCGATTAATGATAGCTCCTATTAATAAAAGAGTCTAAACATTTTTTATCACTAAAGGTTGTGTAGCTCAATTCATATATATATATATTCTCACAATAAAAAAAATTAAATATAAAAAATATAATTTTGATTTTAGTGTATATTTCTACAACATTTTCAATAAGTCTAAATAGATAATATTGTCAATTGTAGTTGTAAAAGTAATGATGTTGATTTTTTTAAATATAATTTGACCACACAATTACGGTTACATAAAAATCCAAACAACAAAATTCAACCAATAATAATATTGCATATTTGTTGAATAATAAAATTTTTTTATTTAGATTTACTAATAACATTATAAAAGTAAAGAATCGAACTGAGACAAATTAAAAAGGTTAAAGTATTTGGGAGATCATTATATTATAGGGATTTTGATCAAATTAGTCCATCAATTATTAAATGGATTAATTGGGTTACTATACTATTAAAAATAATCAAATAAGTTCAGATTGTAACAGAGTTAATGTTTTCTATATAAAAGATGACTTGAAAATTATTATATTTAATTACAGTTTAATTCCTAACAAAAGATTTGATTTATGGAAACCATATTAAACATAAAATGATATGTTTTAAATAGTAAATATTAAATATATTCTAATTTGACGTTATTTGATTTTTTTAATAGTATATGAACCAAATTAATCCGTTTAATAAAGGGATTAATTTTATCATGTCCCTATAATAGAGGGATCTATGAAGAACATCCACACAAATTAAAAGGATTAAATTCAAAAGTTCAACATAGTAGAGGGACTAAAACTAAATTTACACCAAAAAATATTTAATTTATTTTTTAAAAAGAACTCCACAAATTGATGTCCCATGTTTTAAAGTTTATCTTTTAAAAAAAAAAAGAAAAAGCAGACATTTGAAGAGATAGAGATACTTGATTCCTTTTTTTTTGCCCTTTCATCTTCAAAAACCCTACACATATTTTCTCATTGTCTTTAACTGTAAAAATTAAAAATTAAAATTAAAAAATAAAAAAGTCCCAAAAAATATATAATTCATAAAAACCAGCACAAAGACGAGCTTTGTTTGTACCCCTCCCCTAGAAATTAGAAAAAAAATGTGCAAAAATTCAGTGGTGAAGTGAAAAAGGGTTAAAAAAATGGGAGCATCATCAATGGCTAAGGCAAAAGCAAACCACCATGGAAATGGAGTATAAGAGCAAATGGTGAAGAAATGAGCTATGGGTAAAACTGAAGAAGAGCAGAGATTAAGTTCAAACGTGAGTAGTGAAGTATCTGTGGTAGAATCGAGCTCTACAATTTCAACCAGATTCGTTGTTTGTGGATCTAAGAACACTCTCTTTGGTCTTCGATGCTTCTTCGTTTTGTTGTTTTCTCTTGCAATCTTCCTTTCGGCTTTGTTTTGGTTACCCCCTTTTCTTCATTCTTCAGATCACTCTGATCTGGATCTTGATTCTAGGTTCAAAGGTAATTTTTCTAATTTTTCTTGATTTAATTGTATGTATATGCATGTATGTATGTATGGATCTGGGATTTTTGTTTTTAGTTATTGTTCTTTTTTTTTTTTAGCTGAGAATGTATGAATGAGAAAATTTTAGATTTTATTTATCGACTTGGGTTTTATTTAATTTTTTGAAAAAAAAAATTCCATTAATGGAAACTGGGTTTAAGAGTGTTAAATATTAGTTATATTGAGTGTTTGCTAAAGGAGTAAAAGGGAAAGATTATGAACATTTTTAAATGATGGATTCTTTTACCACAGATGTCATCAATCAATAAAATAAGATAAAATTTCCATAAAAAAAGATAAATAAATTTGGTAACTCCTTATATATATATATATGTATGCATAAATTTTTGGGTAGTTTATTATTATATATATTTCATTTGATGCATTAAGGCTGTATAGAATATGATAATAAAGCTTCATTGGAAATGAAGTTATTTAAAATTACATTTAAAAAGTTTTGTCAATGTGTCATTATCTAGTTCATTGACCCTTTATAGAATTACATACTTAGTGCATCAAAAATAGAAAATAAATCCATGTGATTTAGTAATTCATGTTTTATTTTTCCTATAATTTAGAGTAAAATTGGACCATGGAAATGAAAGGATATCCACCAAGCCCCAAGGTATCTCCATGGTTGTTTTACGGTCCATGAAGACTAATCTTTTCCGGGCTAAGTTAGGCTTTAATGCTTTATTTAGTTGGTTTCCCCTTAGTATTTTTGGTTCTTGACACATGAGTGATGAGCACAATCTTTATTTTCAAACACATTTGGTTAGTTACTGCAGTTTTTTTTTATTTCATAGTTCTGCTTATATGCTATGTGCATATATATGCACACATGTTTGTGTATACCATTGAATTTGTTAAACATTTCATAGATCATTAGCATTGGATGTTATGTCACGTACGTTGTATATGAATACATGTTATCGGTGTTGGTTTCAGAATTATATTTGATGTATCAACTTGGTTATTGATCTCTGCATTCCTATAACCATTGTTGTTGTTTATATGGTTTTCTGACCGAATTGTTCAATATTTCATAGATCAATTACTATTGGATGTTATGTCACGTATATTGCATATAAGTACTTGTCATCGGTATTGGTTTGAGAATTATTTTTGATGTATCAACTTGGTTATTAATCTCTGCATTCATATAATAATTGTTGTAGTTATTTATATACGGTTTTCTGATCGAAGCTGGTCCATAGGATTGGCAATTCGATATTTGCTGTGGGGTTGGACCAATATTGAATTTATAATTATGGCAGTAATTTAACATTTGGTTATTTTATTGTCCAGATCATGATATAGTAGCAAGTTTTAAAGTTGAGAAGCCGGTTTCTTTTCTGGGGGACAATGTCTTGCAGCTTGAAAATGACATTTTTGATGAGATAGGCTTTCGTACGAGCAAAGTATAATATTTGATCCTTTTTTGTCATGATGTATGTACTGTGTATTACATTTTTGCCTAAATTGTGATTTACTTCTTTGAACCAGGTGGTTATCTTATCTCTCGAACCTTTAACTGAATCGAACGTAACAAAGGTTGTGTTCGGGGTTGATCCTGATGCAAGGTATTCGAAGATATCTTCAACTTCTCTAAGTTTGATAAAGTCGTCGTTTGAGTATTTGGTTATACACCGATCATCTTTGAGCTTGACTAAATCCTTATTCGGGGATTCATACTTCTTTGAGGTGTTAAAATTCCCGGGAGGGATTACTGTAATTCCCCCGCAAAGCGCTTTTCTTCTGCAGAAAGTGCAAATCCATTTCAACTTTACCTTGAACTTCTCTATTTATCAAATACAATTATGTTTTGATGAATTAAGGAGCCAGCTCAAGTCCGGATTGCGTTTAGCTCCATACGAGGTTAGGCAATCTGTCTTTTTTTATTGATTATGCTTTGTTATTTTTCGTTTTTGTGTTTTTTGTACGTACCATTTGTAAGAGAGTTTATTGGCTTTAGCATCTCTTATGCCGAATCTGATGTAATTTACTTTGCGAGTTTCAGAACTTGTATATCATCTTATCGAATTCTAAAGGCTCCACTGCTGCTCCTCCCACTATCGTTCAGTCAAAAGTTCTGCTTGCTGTAGGGAATTCTCCATCAACGCCAAGATTAAAGCAACTAGCTCAAACCATCACGGGTTCTCATTCGAAAAACCTTGGCCTAAACCACACTGTATTTGGTAAAGTTAAGCAAGTTCGCCTTTCTTCCATTTTGCAACATTCTCTTCACGGAGGTGACGGCAGTTCAAACTCACCTGCTCCTTCACCTCATCCTGTCCACAGTAATCATCATCACCACCACCACCACCATCACCACCACCACCATCACCATCACCACCATAGTGCTGATCTAGCTCCTGCAGTTGCACCCACTACATCAACCGAGAAAGGTGCTGCACCTGCACCTGAAGCTCATTCACCTACCCCTGAAACAATTTCACCCGCATCTCAAAGGCATAACAAGGCAAACCCTCCTGGCTCCCAACATGGGAATAAAAGGATCAAGGGGAAGCCTCGAGAGGAACCTAATTTAGCCCCTGCTGCCACACCCAAAGTTTCCCCTCATCATTCGGCAGTCCCACCAAATGTACACCCATCAGCACTGGCACCCAAACCTAAACACAGACCAATTACCTATTTAGCTCCCACATCCAGTCCGCTGCCAAATGTAGCTTTTGCTCATGCCAAGCCTCCATCAAGGAGTGAACCAAATAAAGAGGATCCTGATAGGATACCTTCAGTTTCACCATCAGCATCGGCACCTTTCTGTGAGTAAATGATGTTTTTTGAATAATTAAACATATCATTGCACGCCAAACCGAATTTTATGATCATAAATTACCTGGACTATTCGTTTCATACAAATGGTGTCTAAAGATGATTTTCTTGTGCAGTGATTTTAGTCATATTTAGAAATTTAAGAATCATTTTAGCGGTTGGTTGGTCTAATTCATATATTTATCCATGCTCAGCTCTTCGGTAAAATTACTATGGAAGCCCTTATACTAAAAGCCGATTGCATTTTGTCCCTTCTACTAAAAAATAAGCAAGTTAGTCCTTATAGGTTAGATTAAGGAGCAAACTGCTTCTTCTATTAAAAATTCCAGTCATTTTTACTGTTAAAAACTGGTATCTGTATATTGGCATGAGGTACATGTAACTGTCTGCTTATTTTGTCGGGTACACAAGTTTTCAGCAGTAAAAATAAATGAAATTTTTAATAGAAAAGACTAGTTTTCTCTTTAATCTAACTTTACATAGTAAAGAGGGTAAAATGCAATTTGACTCCTAGTACAGGGGCCTCCATGGTACTTACACCCAGCTCTTCTCATGTTGAACATTGAATGTACTTCTAGATGCTTAATAATCATTATATCGGTCATTGTAACAGATCCATGCTCTAAATTATCTTCTTGCATTAGTTTGTATCGCTACGGATTATGCTTGGGATCCGATATAATGGACTCCTACACATATGCTAATACTATTCTCTGCATTCTGCAGGTCTTCCAACTATGCGATGGCTGCTATCTTTCCTATTAGCTATTATTATTTTACATTTATAACAACAGGGTATATCAAACCTATTCTCTAGCTACAACTACTTCAAAACTGTATAATCCAAGAGTTTTGCGGACGAGAGCGAGAGCAATGCCGAAGGGTGCTGGTCTTGTGTTTCGAGTGGGGGGGATATATGCTGTTTTCTGTGCTGTAAATATGTTGATTAACATGGCAACCATTTTCAGGTCAAAAGTCACAATGGTGGCAGGGCCTATAGATTATTTGATTGCTGCTGTTTTGTTGTATTCTCTTTTGTTGAAATCAATGGAGGGAAAAAACCAAATCTATGTGCATTACTCTCCTCTTCTTTCTAATAGCATTTTTTTTAATAATCTGCAATATTGGGTTAATTTTAGTATTATTTAAAGAGAGTTTGGCTAGGTGGATTAAATAAGGAGATAGTTAAAATAACAATTTTAGCCCCTAATAAATTTAATCTTTATACTTGAATTTGTACAATAAATTGGTCCTATGTTTTTTTTAATATTTAATTCAAATAGTTAATATTGTTGATTATTCTGATAAAATTTGTACTTGAATTTTTTTAAATAAAATATTATTCAAAAAAATTTTATTTGGGCATCATGAGTTGGAATAAATCCCTTTTTAAAAATTCACCTCAATTACTAAAATTATTATCAGTGTTAACTATCTGAACTAAACTAACTATTGACATGATTTTCTCTTTTTTTTATTCATTATAAGATAATGGTAAAATTATAGTTTTGATTTCTTTATTATGGTCACATTTGATAATTAATCTTTATATTTTAATTTTACATAATATGGTCCTTTGCTTTTACAATTGCATTAATTACTCCAAATAATTTGCATACTTATATATGATAGTTATCTTATTATTTGACCATCGTATCCTTTGTATGTTTGACAAGTGTATAAGAATAAAAATTGTTATTTGTAGTTGAAACGTTAAAGATGATATTTTTTCAACTATTTATAAACGTATTGACGAAAGAAAAAAAGAGACTATGAACATGGCAAAGTAGCATGACATTGTATTTTTTTTTTATAGATTATATAATAATTGTCAAGTTTCAATTTTGGTCCCTATACCACCGCTCAAGTTTAATATTTAATCTTTATACTTCAACTTATTGACATTATTTGATACTTCAAGTTTTGCAAATGTCAATGATTAGTCCATATGCTTTATTTTGATTAAAATGATGATGTAATTTTTAAGAGTCGTTAACACTATTAAAATTTTCTATTAAATTCACCTCCATTGCATTTTTTTTATTAAATGGTTATCATGTGAGTATTTAAAAAAAAAAAATTAAAATGTCACTCTAGCGAATTTAGCTGAAAATTTAATAGTATTAATAATTGGAGCTGAATTTCTAATTTCGAAAAGTAAAGGAGCTAAATTTTTAAAAATAAAAGTATTAAGATTAAATTCTAATTGCACAAAGAATATAATGACTTGAAGTATATTTTAACTTTCAAATTTTATTATATAATTTAGTTAAAAAAACAATTAACCTAACATGAATCCTGATAAAAAATTCATACTAATTATTTTATAAAAATATAATTTAAATTAAATTAAGTTATTGAATTCAGTAATTATAATTATAATGATTATTTTATTCAAATTATTGACACACCAATTTTCTAATTAAATTTTATTTAAATATGGTATTTTTTTGAATAAAGTATAAAAATATCATTAAATTAAATTAAATTATTTTAATTATTCAACTATTATTATTTTTATTTAAATGATCAAAATAAAATGAAATGAATAATTTAATGAATATTTTTATATGTATATTTTTTTTTGAAGCGGGTTGGTGTCAATGGTTAGCTTAAAACTAAAAAGCCAAATAAACATAATTTTCTCTTATATTTTCTTATTTATTTAAAAATATGATTTTTAAGTGAAAGAAATATATAAATCCATACCTGAGATTAAGTTTTTGGAATAGATGGCAACTTTTAGGCTTTTTTCTTTAAGTAACCTAAATTTTTTAATTAATTGTGAAAATAATTCAATTTGAAAATTATGTACGTAAATAATCTGATTTATGTAGTGTTTGTTGGGGCTGCTTGACTCACCGGTGGCACCAGCCTCCCATTATCTGCCAATGATTGCATTTAAAAAAAAAAAATTTTTAGTGGTGTTGCTTGATAAATTAGCGACACTAAACTGAAATATAATAATATAAAACGTTCAGAGACCTGATGAAGCAATTATTCTTTTTAGATTAGCTGAAAAAAAGGTATTGCGGCACCAAATTAAATGCTTTTTAACTTTTGATATGTTTGCATATTAGGTCTGTTTTCTTTTGAAATTAAATTTAAATAGCTTTTAAGAAAGAATAACAAAAATAAAACTTTCTCATTTTTAAAAAATAATAAACTTAAAAACCTATATAAAATTATTATTTAAATTATCCAAATATATCCCTCAAAAAATTTCCCTCAATTTTGTATATTTAAAGATTAAATTTTGTTATTTGTCCCTTTACTTTGCAAAAATTATAGATTTAGTTTTTATAGTTTAAATTGATAAAATTTAGTCATTATACCTTTTGAATTAGTCAAATTTAATATTTTTGAAAATTTGAAATTTTAGTCTTGACCCTAAACCGTAGCAATTAAAATATGTTTGGTTAAATTCAATTAATAGTCATGTACTATGCGGGCAGTTGTAGATTTGGTTTATATTTTCCAATCGGAGCATTCTAAGTCCCTATACATTTTAAAATTTGAAATTTTAGTCTTGATGTAAATGACAGTCCTTAATCCATTAATTGGATTTTTAGTGAGTGATATGTAGAAATAATAAGTTGACATAACATTACACTATGATAATATGTTTAGTGCATCATATTTTGAAAATAATAAAAATTAATGATTTTAACAAATATTGTTTGGAGAGGACTAAACTTTTAAAATATGAAAAGTGAAGGGACAAAAAGGCCAAATTAAAATGTAGAGATTAAATCCACAGCCTTTTCAAAGTACAGGGATTAGTAGAGGTATTTAACCTATATTCAATAGTCATATATATAGTATAGATGGGCACCGACCCGGTCTTTTCCACTTATAAAAACCCGACTCGCCCCGCCCACCTGATCTTAATATTTCTGAAATTAAAAACTCCAAAAGGGTCGGGTTTTTATTCGCCGTCTCTAAAACAGGCACACGCAGGCAACGGTTGCAGCAACTATTATCTCTGTCAGACATAACAGCAAACACCTGGGGTGCAAAAATATGGAAGACCATTTTCACAATGAAAATCCAGTACCTCATGTCCTTCTCCACGAACAAGTACCTGTCTCTCCTCCCCCTTTCTCTTTCTATCTTTTAATTCTCCTTTTTTTCAAGTATTATGCTAATCTCTATATCATTTGCTAATGTTGGTGTTGCTAGGAAATCGCCACCCAGAAAATTATCCAGGCTCAGAGCCAGAGGTATTTGGTTTTGGATTCCCTTTTTTTTTTTTTTCTCTGTTTTTATCAATCTTTTAATTAAGCTAATTGATTTTCAGAGAGGCAGCGGCCGGACCTCCGTGCAAGGATGGTACGGACCTTTTCTCGGAACGGCCTGATCCCAACGCTTTGAAAGTGAGTAATTTCAGTTGTTTTCGTGTTTGCTCTCTTTTTTGATTATCTGTACAATCCTCTTTAGTCATTGTATTTCATTGTTTTTTGGGTAATATGTATGTTCATACAGGAGCATCTACTGAAAATGGCTTCAGAGCATCGTGCCGAACTAGCGTCTAAGCGTGGCAAGCCTAACCCTCCTGAACAAGGTCATATTTCATAATAGCCCTTTTTTCTTTTTCTTCAAGTTCATGTGATTGTGTGCTTGAAGATAGAATTTTACTGCCCTACCAGCTAAAAGAGGAGTTTTTTTTCACCAAATGAAAGAAAATTATTGGGGAAAAAAAGCAACCCTTTGTTTGTATTGAAGTTGGAAGGTTTAGGACCATGTGCTTTTTGGGTGTTCAGTAGAACATGTGGAAAAAATGTTCTTGATTTGCTTCAATTTGATTAGTAAATTACTTTGTTTATTTACTTTTTCATTTTGAAAGAAGGAAAAGATATTGCTGATTGAGGTTTATTTTCTACTTTGGATTTAGGTAACATAGACATTGGAAATGGGTATGGTGTACCAGGTGGAGGTGCTTATAGCTATGGTACTCCAGGTTCTAATATTGCTACACCAGGTTAGATTTACCATGAATGGACTCTCAAGGCGTTTCTTGATTATTTGCAAAGCCAAGTTGATATCTTTTTTTACATAAAAAAAGGAGCTAGTTGGGATTTCACGTCTTCTGCTGTTTCAGGAAATTTGGGACATGTAAATAATGATACAAGTGAGAAAAATTCTGAGGCTGCATCTAAGGACTTGCCTGAGTACCTTAAGCAAAAGTTGAAAGCTAGGGGAATTCTAAAAGATGGTTCAACAGAACATGACCTATCAAGAACCGATAAGGCAAGTTTATCTTTTTCATCCTTATGTCCCATTGTCCCTCATTTTTTATTCTGTCCTTGTTTAATCATCATAGGTTGTGTTGAAATAAAAAGCACAGCTTGAGGACTTCATTATTTGATCTTTTCTGGAAATTTACCTATTCTAATTTGCCGATATTCTTTTATGAAACTTTCTATGACCTTCTCAATATGTAGACTAAATATGAGCACCATTTAGTTGCTAATAACTATGCAACAACTTGCTTTTTCATTTTGGATTTCAGAATTTGGAGACTGATGCACCTCAGCTTGTGGAAACTGCGAAGTTGCCTCCTGGATGGGTGTGTATCAATGGCCAGCTTTGTGCTTTTGGATTTAATTTGGTTTCTTTATGTTTTAAGGCTGATTGGAATCTTTGTTTTTAAAAATTTAGATGGACCGAGGTTTAAGTACTTAACATGTGATTAGGCATTGAGTTCATGGTTGCTTCAGTTTCATGTGGTTGTTATTAAATCTTTATGATGTCAAGTTTAAGAGGCTTGAAACCTTTATTGGAAATGACGGGAAAAGAACGTATATTTATTTGTAGGGTGGAGTAATAAGCTTCTATATTGAACTTGTATATGGGTTAACATGATTTTTTATTTCTCGCCTTAAAAATATCAAATTCTTAACTTTCTCTAGATAAGGATTTCATAACAGTATGCAACTAAACTTTTCAATCAGTTCGTATCTTCACTATCCCATCAACTAAGTTTTATCTTGTTCTGGTTGAACTAGAAGAATTGGAAATGTAAGAGCTGCTAGAATATGAACCCATGGGGGAAGTGAATTCAACTACATCAAAATGATGGAAACTTTCAAAAATTAAAGATGCTTGTTCTGGGAATTTGTTGGAATTGGCAAAAAATTTCAGGTTTTACTTTTGGGTCAATAAAATAGTTTGTACGGAATGGAAGGAAAATAAGAAAAGGGTACCATTCAGTTTTTTGTGCTACAATGTTTAAGCTTTTTTATTGTAATTATTATGGGTTTGGAATTGTACTATCTTGAACTCCAAAAATACGAAGAATGCTACTTCTTTGCTAGAATTCTTTTCATGTGAGCTTTCTGCAATCCAATACTGACTAGGTTTCCTTTATTTTTGGTGTTCTACTTACAAATGGGTGTAACCTTATGCCAGAGAAAGAGAAAGAAAAAATGAAAACTTTCTTAACTGGATGTCAATTTTTTTATCTTATTTCTTGATGTTTTTTCCTGCTTTCTGTTGTGACTCTGTTGACTTCTATTACTTCCTCTATAGGTGGAAGCAAAAGATCCCTCCACTGGTGCTTCATATTATTATAATGAAAGTAAAGGAAAGAGTCAGTGGGAAAGACCTGTAGAAACATTTTCAAGTACTCATTTCCCATTCGCTACAAGACACGTGGAAGATTGGGTGGAAGCAGTAGATGAAACAACAGGTATGCTGTATAAAAAAATTTGTATGATTTGTCTCTTTGTATTTTTATCACAATTTTTATTTTCTTTTTGAATGAATCATACGGATTATGAATTTGGAAATACATGAAACTAACTATAGGAAAATGACGTCATATCTTTTGGGGTAAAGCTGCAGATGTTAGAAAGAATGAAGTCTCACATTGTATTTGGAAATATTGTTTCTATATTTTTTATTATTTCTTATTGGAGCTAAAAGTTTTTGTTGACCAAAAATCTGAAAGGCTCTAACAATTAAAAGGGTAACGTTGCTAATGCAGATGGAATTTTAGCACATCATATTATTCAGAAGATGCTTAAAAGATGGATTACTAAGTTGATTGGTTTTAGATGTAGAAACATCTAACAAAGTTTTTGTGTGTGCATGCATGCATCTTTTGACTCAGACAGAATTAAGGGTTTCTTTTTTCCATTTTTCTTTTGTAAATAAATAGGGCGCAAATATTATTACAATACAAAGACCAATATATCTCAATGGGAGTGCCCTGATGTATTAAAGCCGTTTGCATCACAGCATCCTGGAAGCAGGGTTTCTGAAAATACTGTTAATGAGAATTCGACTGTGTGGTCATCAAACTTGGACAAATGCTTTGGTTGTGAAGGTTGGGGTGTTAGCCTGGTGCAAGCTTGGGGTTACTGCAATCATTGCACACGGTATGTAATGTCTCCATACACAGATTTTGCTTTATTATTATGGTGAATAAGCATGTTTTACCATCATTTTTAATGGTTCTAAAAGCAGAACATATTGACCTATTGATGTTAATTGACATGCTAAATTTTTCCTTAAAATTTGTAAGATCATCAAGATATTTTATATTCTATCTTTGTGGTATTAAAGGAGAGATCAAGTTTAAGTTGTTATTGTAGCATAAAATTATTTTATTAACATATTAAAGAACATAATTCCCGGATGAACATACCGGATGATCGAATTGTGTGTGTTCTTGTTAAAAAAAGAAGAAACCATATATGTTAAAGTTCATAAAATGACATGAAAATTTGTGGGTTGCATGCCAAGGTGCCACTGGTTCATTGAGTTCTTTTTTATTTATTTTTATTTATCATAATATGGTTAATGGAAAATGTGATGACAAATGGGTGAATTTAAGATGCTGTTAGGAAACTCTTTCTTTTCTCCATTTTTTGATCTTGCCAGATCAGGAAATGAATAAAATGACATAATGAACATCTAAAATTTTCATATCAACATAATGTGTTCTTTTTTTAAAAAGGATATTGAGACTTGTGAACATAGAATGTTCTTAACTTGGATTGCTCTTAACTTCATCTCAAAGAGTAGTGCACATACAACTTGTATCTACATACAAGCTTACATTTATTTATCTATAGTTATCTATATCTATACTATTTATTATTAAGTGCCTGACTGAGTTTGGTGTCACTTGACTTGGTGACATCAACTCAGTATTGAAATACATAAAAACCAGACTAGAATATACAATACATTAGTTTCCTTAATTATATTAAAGCTATATTAGCAATTTAACTTTTCATTTAAATAACATTAGTTTCCTTAATTATCCACTCCTATTTTTACTCCCATTTTCACTCCTTGGTAGTTATTTCACTCTTTTCATTATTTTAAATATCTTATTTCTTCATTATTTTTTTCTTTTTCAATATATACTTTATTTTCACTCACTCCGTGAGTGAATGTAGGACTAGATTTTCATTATTATTCGGCATTTAGGAAAGCAAATTGAAACTGACAGTAGTGAGAACTTGTATGGAACGCAGAGTTCTCAATCTGCCACAGGCCCAGAGTTTGCCAACGACTTTGGGTTACCAGCAGCATAATAGCGATGAGAATAAGGTTTCTAAGCCAAGGTACATACTCTAACTTTGCGCTTCTAGTTAATTTAACTGACTCTAATTTGTTTATATCTGCGACTACTGTGTGATTATGAGGGTCATCTGCCCATGCACGTATTTTTCTTTAGAATTCGTGTGTTGTCTAGGTTTTGGAAAAAAAATTGGTCCAGTATCAAGTTCTAGCATTTTGTGGGAACCTAAAACCTGTTATAGTAGTACCAGTAATTTCATAATGAGACTTCATATAAATATGGAATTTTCATTTGTCAAGAACATAAAGACTGATTTACACATTGGTACAACTGTGCTACGGTGTTGGCCTTTGCAGATCCGGAGGGAGACCGCCTTCAGGAAAAGGAAACAAAAAAGACTTCGGGAAAAGGAAGCATTCCTACAACGATGATGATGAGCTGGACCCAATGGATCCAAGCTCATACTCCGATGCTCCTCGTGGTGGTTGGTATGTTGCCATTAATAGCTTTCCTATTGTCATGCCATCATGTTTAATACTAAGTACGCATACTGATATCATCTGACATTGGCTTTTTACAGGATTGTTGGGCTGAAAGGAGTACAGCCACGAGCAGCTGATACCACCGCCACGGTAAAATATTCTTCGAAGAACCCAAGCTATATATATTTGGTTAAAATATGCCATAAGTCCCTGTACTTTTAAAACATTTGGAATTTAGTTCTTGTATTTTTATTTCTAGGAATTTAGCCCCTCTACTTTTTATATTTCAAAATTTAACAAAAAAATTTGACATAATGAACTTGAATTTAATAAAAAGGAATTAACTGTCTTAATGGTTAGACTTGAATTTTGAAATATGAAAAGTAACGGGATTAAATTCCTGAAAATAAAAGTACAGGCCAAAATTGTGAAGAGTACAGGGACTTATGGCATTTTTTAACCTATATATTTCTATATAATAAGAATTATATTACATTCATTGCCCCATCTATCTTGTGAAAGACCTCACGTTTCAACTGCTTCTTGTTTCTGTGAACTTTAGGGTCCTCTGTTTCAACAACGTCCATATCCATCACCTGGAGCCGTATTACGGAAGAACGCAGAAATAGCTTCACAAACAAAGAAATCAAGCTCACATTGGACACCCGTATCAAAGAAAGGGGATGGGAGTGATGGCCTTGGTGATGCAGACTAATATTATGACTACAAAAATGGAGCAAATTTCATCTTTACTATGCTCGTTTTAGCCCGGTGATCAAAGTGAATTTCGATGTAGTCTCAGCTGTTCATACACACGGTGAAGATTCAAATCTTGCCAGTTTAAGCAGTCTTGCACATGCATTCAGCTATTTCTCCCATGATGCAAGGCATCAAAAAGATGATTTGATTATTTAGCTACTAAAATCTATGAACTGTACATCCACTTGTATTATATGGTAATCTAGGGTTGAACTTGGTCCTACTACTTTTAGCAGGTCATGGTCATCAAATAGTTCAGTAAGGGCAATAACATAGATGATTGAAGAGAATAGGGATGTACAGAAAATTTGACAAAATTTGACCTAAAAATTTCTTGTTGCTATTGTCGGATGATGGTTCACAAAGTTAAAAATAGTAGTTGGTTTCCTTTTGATGTGGAAATTTGGGGGGATTTTATCTTGCATTTGGATCGGTTGGATTTATATATAGTTATTTAAGTTGGGCTTTAAATATGAGTTTTAAATTTTATATATGTATATACATTAAATAAAATTTTAAACATAAATCAATATAAGATTTTTTTTCATATTCTATATTTAATTTTAATGTGTTATTAATCATATAATACAAAAAAAAACATTATAAAATTCAAAAACAAGTTGAGCTGAATTTTGATTATTAAAAAGTTCAAAGTTATGTTTTCTTTTTTTCTTTTTTTGTATATATTACATATTGAAGGAAAGAGTTGAAACAATAGCTTTTTTGTGCAGTTAATGAATCAAATATTTATCCAAATACATTTTTTGGGCATTATTATTTTATTCATATGTTTTAATATCGAGAGATTCTTTTGGTTTAGACAAACAATTTGATCATTATACCTGTATTCATATATGTTTTTTACATGATTTTAAAAAGATAATCATTAATATTAGTATAAATTTATTTTAATACTATGATGCTTAATGTAATTAAACACATCTATATTTTGGCCATGGCGCGACTTAATAAAAATGGCTTATGTACTCTTAACCACAAACATGTTGCTCACTTCTGATTAGAATTTCATTAGCTGCCTTCATATTTTAGAAGTTCTATATTTTCATCCACAAATCATTGACAATGAAACTGAATATCATATGTTTCAACAATAAATTCTACATCATGATTCTTTGAACATAAATGTTCTTTTCAGTATCCTACTTCACATTGCAGAATTTATGTCATTCAACAACACCATTAAAGTTACGCATGCTTCAGAAAATTGCAGAAAATATATAGCTTATGTTCATGGAGGGATTAAAACAAAACAAGTCTTCTATGGAGTCCCACAATGTACAATTTACCTCTACATTACACTGAAGTCCGAACTAAGAAGAAATAGGGACTGTGAGTATTATTTCGGACTTGTCAATTCTGACTCGAATTCAAACTAGACCTAATATATATATTGATAATCAAAAGCTTCATTCACAATTTGACCTTGAACTATACTTTTTTTTTCCACTTTAGTATCTAAGCTTTTTTTTAGTACTGTTGTGATACATGAACCATCATTTTCGTCCCATTTTACCTCAAAAATTACCTGTGTTCAATAAGAATGTGTTTTTACCTCAAAAATTACCAGTGTCCAATAAGAATGTGTTGTTGTCACATTCTTATTGGCTACTTTTATTTTAGGGTAAATTGAAACTAAAATGATAGTTCAAGTACCAAACAGAGACAAAAAAAAAGTTTAGGTATCAGAGTGAGAAAAATGAGTGCAATATAGGACTAATTCATGACTTAAGCCATAATAAAAGGTCAACAATCCAAAACTGAATAACCCGGATAACCCAGACTTAAAACAATCCAAATCCGACCCAATAAACGACTTGAATTTAAACCCTAGTTAACCCAACACGAAACCAACCCGATCAGCCCAACTTATAAGTATATTTTCCACTTCCAAGCTCAAAACATAGATACTTTTGCCTCAAAATCACCTTTTATGGCTGAAAAGAACCTCTTATACAAGCAAACACCTAAATGTAAGTAAACATGAGCTGATTTCCCAAATATCCATGCATCAAAGACCCTATATATGATGAAAAACATAAACAAAAGGACTAATCACATAAAAGAAGAAAAGTTTCAATGACACTCAATAATTAGTTAATTTTTTTTTTTGAATCAGTCATCCCTTGGTGGAAATAAAGTTAATACCTTCATTCCACCATTGCCATTAGCAGATTCCAAATCTTCAACATAATTATTTGGTACTTGATTGTGTGAGGGTGTACCTCCCATTCTATGGATTGATGGTGGTGGTTGCTTGGCTAAGAAGGGATGCTCAAATTGACCATTTGGTGATGACCCAAAATGCCCTATCTGCTTATGATACTGAGTTAGCAAATGTGGATGCCCGACTGCGGCGGCCGCCGCCGCTAGCTGGTGTTGCTGTTGTTGGTAATGATGGTGTTGTAATCCTGGAACTGATACAAATGGGGAGAAAGGCTCTGAGCTACCTTTACTAGGATGAAGGAAGTGAGGAGGAACGGGTGAACTAGCAAACAAATGGTCAGTCGCCGGATCAGACGCAGCACCGCCGTTTGCACCGCCACCGCCGGATAACCCTTGCATTCTCTTCAAATAGAGGCGATATTTCTGTAAATGACTAGCGACGTTCTCTCTGGTCAACCCATCAACACTCATCAACTGCATTATGGTCTTTGGGACAGCGTTTTTTATCCCTAAATGAGCCACGGCGTCAACGAATCGCTTGTGGAGCTGCGGGGTCCAGACGAGCCGAGGCCGTTTGAGTGTTCGCGCCGGCTCGTCACCGCCCGCTCCGGATCCCAGGTCCCCGGAATCACCGGCGAATTCGGCGGGGGGAGGCGGCGGCGGCGGCGGCGGGTGTTTCCGTTGACGGTGGTTTGGATTCGGGATGTCGAAAGCAAGGGCAAGGTGAGGGGTAATTAGGGTTTGTGAAAGAGGCATAAGCTCCTCCGGCGACGGCAGCTCTTCTTCCCATTTTCCAAACAAATTGGAGGAATCCTCAATTTCTCTCATAATTATTACTTATACTATTCACAACTTAAACAGTAACAATAACAATTAATTACAATTAAAAAAACAACAAATCGAAACCCTAAATTTTGGGGGGAGGGGGAACTGAATCTGCTCCACTGTAACAATCAAAATATTATGGAATTAATAAAAAAACACGATTAACATAATTACTCAAAACAATTATTGAAGAAAAACAAGGCAATTAATAGAACTTACAGAGCACAGATGAAAATCCGAAGAGAAAGGTGGATCTTGTTTTTTTCTCCTTTCTTTCTTAAAGCTTTTTAGTTGTTTATGTATGTATGTATGCACATGTCCACCATTGCTATTGCCACTGAGGAAAAAAAAAAAGGCTAAACTCTGGTTTTAGTCCATACTATGCTTGATTTTGAGATATAGTCATCGTAGTTTAATTTGGTATAAACTTGTTTTTTGAAGTTACAAATAAAATTATAGTTGCAAGTATAAATAATACGTATTTAAATAATTATAACCGGGTTGACAGACCGAAATAATTATGACCGGGTTGACAAACCGAAATAAATAAGTATAAATAATATGTATTCAAATAATTATAACCGAGTTGATAAACCGAAATAATATAGAAATAAGGCACACATATAGCAGGACTCAAATCTTGGACATTAAAGGTTTTCAGAACCTCAACCTTATAAGAGTTTTTTCAGAGGTAAAGTCAAGAATTAGGTATTAGAGGGGCCAAAATAAAATTTTAAAAAGTTTGGGGAGGTAAAAGTAAAGAAATTGTTAAAAAAAAGACTTAAATTAAATACTCTAAATTAAAAGAAAATAAAATTATATCACTTAATTAAAGGGGGAAGGCCATTACATACCCCTTCTAATTACGCTCATAAGGTTTTTTATTAAAAAAAACTTCGATTCTAACTCGTCATTTAAAAATATTCAAATCAATATTTTAACAAAATTAATTATTTAATAAAATAAAATCAAGGCTTAATATCTTCTTTGGCCCTTGTACTATAACTAGATTATTAATTTGGTACTTGAACTATTCTCTTGTCAGTTTAGTCCTTTTACTTTATTTTTTGTTTCAATTTATTCCCTTCACTTTCATTCTATATAACTTGTTATCCCAACCCAAATTTCAATTAAAAAAATTAAACCAATCAATGACACGGTACCCATACCACGTGCCAATAAAAAGTAAAAATAAAATATCACTCAAAAATAAAATAAAAAAGTGAAAAAAATCCCCAAAAAAATTAAAACTTAGAATTATTAAAAAACTAAAAAAAATCACAATCTAATTTTGAAATTATAAATACATATTTTTTTAAATTATAAATATGCGAAACTTAAAAAAAAAAAATCATTTGCTTGGAATTTTAGGTTCTTTGAAATTTTTTTAGAATTTTATGGTTTTTTTTTTGTTGGAAATTTTAGGGGTTTTCTTGCTCTTTTTTTTATACTTTTTAAGAAATTTTGATTTTTTTTCATAGTAAAAAAAATACCATAAATTAACTTAAATTTTTTCTTAAAACTCTAAATTTTGTTCTAAAAAAATATAATTCCACACAAACAAAATTCTAAAATTTTATGAAAATTTTAAGTTATGCACACTTATAATTTTAAAAAATAGATCATAATTTTTTTAGTTTTTAATTTTATAAATTTCTGAGTTTAAAAATTTTATTGGATTTTTTGAATTTTTAATGAATTTTTTGTTTTGTTATATTTTAAAAAAAAATTAAGTGAATTTTTTATTGCTTTCTTGACACATGGCAGCATGTCATTTGTGTTTAGAATTTTTTTAAAGGAATTTTGGGTTGGAATAGCAGGATTGTAGAATGAAAATATAGGGGCCAAACTAATACAAAAACTAAAGTACAATAGTCAAATTGATTAAAAAAAAAGTACAAGTATCAAAGTAATAATTTAGCTATAGTACAATAGCCTAAGATTAAATTATGCTAAATATTTAATTATAAAAATTTTAATAAAGTAAAAGGACCAAATCATAATTTAACATAAAATTTATCTTCTTTGGGATTTGTGTTGACATAAATAAGTTGCAACGAATCATTGGATGAACCAATCACAGCTTACACATAAATTAAAAAAGTTTGGACTAGATTGGATCCTAAACCATAATCACAATCATATTATTAATTAATTTAATTTAATGTAATTTAGGTCTAATTTAATTCATTCAGCCAACCTGTTTTTGACTCAGATGATAATGAATGGGATCTTGATCTTTCTAATTATTTTTTTTTCATTAGTTATTTATTTTAAGAATTTTTTTTTTAAAGATAGTAAGGTCTTTTAACATTGTTTTATTTGTAATAAGGTTGAGGCTTGGGAGATTCAACGATTTTATATTCGAATTTCGTTGTATGTAAATAATCATGTTCTATTCTTATTGAAATCACACCACAGTGCCAATAACATCTTAATTTAGGCTTTCTTTGGATGTTCAATAAATTCAACAAGATTAAAAATAATTATGACAATAAAATTAAATATTGTTGTAGTGAGATTAAAATTAGTGATAGAATGTACGTTTGAGGTCAAACACAACTACGAGATGAAAATTAAAAATGACTATTAAAAAAATTTTGAATTATTTTATTTTTATAAAATCATTAAAAATATGTAAAGTTGTAATATTATTTCATAAATAAACACAAATACATGTGAAATTAAAGGGCATTTGATTGGAAAAAAGGGTCCAAACATATTGTAATTGTAGTGCATGTTTTGCTCAGACATATCGTGTTCATAATATAATTGTGATTATAATTCAATAATTATACTCTGTATGTAAACCTCAACCAAATTTATTTTAATCTAAATTCAAATTTATTTTGTCAATTTTTTAAGTTCATTTTATTTATATTTAGGAATAAATTTCATTACAATTTGTTCAAAATTGCTGATCTTTCAGATATAATATAATTAGCAATACATTCAATATAAATGTATCTAATATACATTCTCATGTAGGTAACATATTGACACGTCTCAATACCAAAACAATTATTCGATACGGTACAGATACACACCCCTGTTTAAACAAGGGAGGCAAGATGCAAAAGATTAAACCGATAATCGAGCAAGTTAGATAAAAAATCAAACCAGTTAAATCATTAATTCACGATTCAACCCATTGAATCAACCAATTCAACCATTAAAAATACAAAAATGGAGGAACATTTGGTTCCCAATTCAACCTTTGGACCATCGATTTTCAGTTCAACGATTGAACCGGCCGGATCTTTAATCATCGAGGGAAGGGCAATGAATATATTTTCCTCAGCAAGTTTTAATAACAGAAAAAGTATATAACTAAGTTTTCAAACAACATTAAAGTTTTCAAACATCATTGTTACAGTCTCCTTACCTACCAATATGATCCATCAAAAATTAGAAACCAAGGAATGAATGGTCTAACCAAATGTCTTTTTTAAACAATGACCCTAGCAATTCACCCACACTAAGCCCTAACAGATTTTGATAATTTTTTGCAGAAATACAAATCTTACCCTTTTTTAACCGTTCATTGAATAATCGTAGCTCAGAGGTGGTTGGTGGACAAACGGAGCCTGCAATCGGAAAAACAGACACACACATGCACAATTCAACCAAGTCATTAAGTGTAAACAATGATATAACCATTGAAACACTGGGGGAAAGAGTATATGAATATGCAGCAATGACTAAAAAACTGAAATAACCGGACACAGGCATATGAATGGAAGCAGATACATATGGTTTCCTTTTATCTAACTCCACTGCGAAAACCATATTCACAAATCTTGACTACTAAATTAGTCGACCCTTTTTTTCAATGAAACATAGAGCCAAAAATTTTCCAAGGGAAACCCCATGATTAAAAAGAAATACTTACTAATACATTATCAGTGAAAGTACCTAAGAGGTCCCTCCATTATAGGAACCTGATAAAATTAGTCCCACTATTAAATGAATCAATTTAGTCCTTGTACTACTAAATAGAATCAAATAAGACTAACTTTTAATAGAGTTAACTTTTACTGTTTAAAAAATGACATGAAATTTTTTTCCATTTGTAGATAAGGTCCCTATAACAGAGGGACTAATTTGATAAGGTCCCTATAACAGAGGGCTTGCCAGGTACTTTCACCTACTATTATACATATAAAGTAGATAATAATGTTGAAGACAAAGACTACAAAACCAATGTACCAATGGGATTTCACATGACCTTCGGCCAAAGTGCTGACAAATTGGCAAAGAGAAGCAGAGACGACGCCATTGCTATGCAAGGGACAACACATTTAATACTTACTGAGGTAAAACAATAAGCAAAACTCATTAACCATAATCCCGGAATACTACATAAGATAAGAAACAGTGGCCTACCTGAAATACAGCATGCATAAACTGATCATATGAATGGGAATACATCATATTAGCACTTGGCCACTGCATATAAGCACCATCCCTTGAAGTCGGATTCAATCCCAGCTCACAAAACGGACTCACGGCTGGCCTCGAAGGAACACCATAACTGAGGGGAGCTTGTGTATTTGCAATCTGACCCAACTGAGGAAAAGCAGAATCATACTGCATGAATGGAAGTTGAATCTTCTGCATATTGTAAGGAGCCACACCGACACTCTGGTTACATGGAATGCTTCTGACGTACCTATATCAGTTCAGAAAAAAGTTTGCTTAGATTTAAGGATGCCCCCCAACCAAATTATACTCCCTATTTCATGCCACCCATTATCATTCTTATTCCGTTACTAAAGTAGCATGTATTTTATCACCATGATCCTAATTACATAAAATTACCATGGAAACCCATGTATTAGGTGTTAATTGCATTTTCCCCCCTACTAAAAAAATAGGCAAATGAGTCCCTGTACATTAGATCAAAGAGCAAACTAGTCATTTCTGTTAAAAAATTCATCTATTTCTCTTGTTAAAAACTAGCATGGTTAATAGAATAACCAAGTGGCATGTGGTTTGCCACATGTACCTCATGCTGACTTTCATGGACCAGTTAAAATGGATGGAAATTTTAACAGAATGACCAATTTTGATCTAATGTATAGGAATTAATTTGTCCATTTTTGAATAGAGGGGGCACAATGCAATCTGACTCCTAGTACAAGGGTCTCTACGGTTCTTTTATCTCATTATTACTACTTTCACATTTGCAGCTTTACCTAGATTCTGTTTTCATGAGAAAATAGGGATAGGAGCATTGATTAAAGAATTTGTAGACACACTACATGATAAAAAAAGTGAACAACCACCTGCCTAGTTTCAAATGCCTAAAGTAATAGGAGTATTAATCCTACCTTTGATAATTCCTGTCATAATCCGGGTCAGTACGATCCTTCTCTCTGTCTCTGAAAATGGCTACTCGAGATGTACCATCTCGGACAGTCATATTTTTCTCTGGATCAACCATGGAGCTCCGGTAATTTTCAAACTCATCTCTGATAAGAGATTCATTTTTTCCATCAACAGAGTTCTGAGGTGAAGAATCGTCAGAATCAGGAGTACTAGGGCTACTGAAAATACGTGCCCGTGCTCTGTCATACTCTTCCTTCCTCTCTTCAACACTTCTCACAGGACTTCTTTTGTTGCCGATTTGATTAGCTTCATTTACAGATCCATTATTTGGCCTGGGCTTAATAGCAATTTTAATTTGCTCTGGTTTATCATTTTCCGAGTTTTTGGCAGTAATTTCAGACAAACAAACAGCAGGCCATTTGATTTCCCCTGCTTTCTTTGCCACGATTCTGTTTCCTAGGCCATCTAAACCATTATCATAAACCATAGTTACCAGCCCATAATGTTGAGCAACACGATGTGCGGCAAGCCGAAGATAAGAAGTGGGAAAATATTGGAACTCAAATTGCTGCTGCTCTGAATTTTGCACAAACCTCTGGATATCAAGTTCCATCCGCAAGACTAACTCCCAAACAAGAACAAAAAAGAGAGAAAAACAGTAAATCTACCATAAGAAAAGAAAGAGGACAAACTATAGAACGATTAAATATGACCATGAACACCACTATAAAAGAAGTATATGACATATACTCTAAAGAAAGCCTAAAACTCTCAAATCGAAAGTTCCCCGGGCCTTGTAATCCGAATCAAGTAGTTTGCTCACTAGGGAAAAAAAGGGTAAATAGCAACACAAGATGCAAAACACACACACATATACATATTGGGCTTTCATCCATGCAAGCGCTATTTTTACAGTTTGCGACTAAAGCAATATAAGGATTCCAACACCTAGCGTGCGCGGAGCACCCATGATAACACGGCAGTATTTTATCGAACATCTGAGCATTCATTAACGTTAAGTAGGCATTTTTCTTGCTAAAACGTACACCATGAAACTAAAAAACGAAAATTGAAACAGGATAAAAGCTCCATTATTACAATTACATAAGATTTCACCCAAAGAAATTATTTCAGAAACCAATTAAAAAAAATTACTCACTTTGAGACAGATATGCTATGTTATGCATTAAGCTATCATAGTTAAACAAAAATTAGCAACAAATCTAATAAGTTCTTCTCCCCCTCAATTTCTCAACACCCACTTGAGAAAGTCAATGAAAAGAAAAATCCCAGATCTGATAATAATCTCTTCTGTTAAACAAATCCCTAACCTAATTAACCCCCAAGCGAACCAAATCCAATCTAAACCCATTCACATCATAGACCATAAAATCGAAACAAAAAAAAATCAAAATCCTACGTATAACGAGATCTATGAAAGATTATATAAACCCTAAAATTGCAAATATATACAAAAATTAAAAGCGATTGAAGATGCAAAATTGAGATAATTAACACGAAAAGGGGAAAAATAGGTTACTGGTGAGACGATGACGAGGATTTTGAAGAGCCTCAACCAAGAAAGGATCGACAGCTAACTCTTTGTCGTTAACAGCTCCGGACACAGCGGCTGTCGTCGTCGTCGTCGTCGTTGAAGTCAAATCCATGGGAATATTGTTGGGGTTTTTTTGCCTCTCAAAAAATAAAAGTAAAAAAAAAAAAAAAAATTCCTCTCTTCTCTTTTCTTCTCTCCTCTCCTCTGTTTCTTCTTATTCTTCTTTTTAGCAGATTCTTCTTCTTGTTGATGAGATTATCAATGAAAAATCAATCAATCAAGAAGAAGAGATAATACCCTTTTTTTTTCGTTTGCCCCCAAAAGCATCTAAGAGGAAAAAAGAAGACAGGGAGAGAAGGAGAGAATCTGAAAGGTGATTTTGGTCGTACGGAAACGACTTTCTCTCGAAAGAGGAAAAAGAGGAAGAGATAAGCGGCAATATCTATCGATTTTTATACCCTAAAAATCTAAATTTAATTCAACCCCCTCCTCCCCCAAAATCCCCCAATTTGACAACTGAGAGACAAAAGGAACAACCTTTTTTGCGTAAAAATATATTTCTAATCCTTCTTAATTTTGGTATTGAGCAAATTGGTACTACTTAAAAGAATTAGAGCAATTTAATTCATGTTAATTTTGGAAGTGAATAACTAAAGACAATTAATCACAACATTGATATTTTCATTAATTATGCTTAATTTTGATTGGTATAATAACAAATTTAGCCTTTGATGTTTTTATATTTTATGTAAATGTTGACAAAATGTAGAAATGCTGCAAGTTAAATTTGTTGAATTTTGACAAAAGATAATAGAATATGTAAATATTGAAGGCTAAATTTATTAATATACCAGTAAAAATATGTACAATTGACTAAAAACATTAACATTGTAATTAATTGTCCTTATTAGTTATTCACTTTCAAAATTGACAGGGATTAAATTACTTTGATTTTTTAGAGGGGCCAATTTTCTCAACATCAAAATTGAGAATGATTTAACAAATTTAGCCATTAACTGTTACACATTCAGTCAATTTTGTCATAATTTAACAAATTTAGCCCTCAACATTTACACATAATATATAAACATTGAAGGCTAAATTTGTTATTGTATCCACTATTTTCAAAGTTAGATCAAACCAACAGGTCATACTATCGGTCCAAAGAGATGGGCTGAACTGATTGACATGTGAATGGGTATGGATTGGTTGAACCATTTTTTTTATGGTTTTTTATAATTTATTTGTTTGAACTGGTTAAACCAGAAATTGGTAGCTTAACCAATTCGACTATCAGTCCAATTCTGAAAACATTAATCCTACCAATTAAATTTATGTGCAATTGATAGAAAACATTAGAGTCGTAATTAAATTGTTCTTAGTTGTTCACTTCCAAAATTGGTAGGGATTAAATTGCTTAAATTGTTTGAAAGGGATCAATTTGCTCAATATCAAATTCGCGAGGAGTTGAAAAGTCATTTTTACCTATTTTTTACAGTAAAAATAAAAATATCAAAATTTGTTATTAATCCCTATAATATAAGTAATTTGTGGAATTAGTTATAGCACTCTGATTTGGACACATTTAGTCCCTACACATTTTAGAATTTTAATGGGGTCGAGACTCGATTCTAAAAAAACTTCAAGCCTGAGCTCGTTATTGGTCTAGCCTGTTCAAAAAGACCACTTTACTATTCAAAATTTAATAAAACATTGATTATGTTTTTAATTGATATTTTATATATTTTTATAATTAAATTTAAATTTTGAATTTTTTATTATTATTCAATTTGAATTCAGCTCGGATCGAAACGACTCGAAGTGAAAAATGATTGTTCAAGCCTACCCCATGAGCAAATCTAATAATAATCAATGTTATGAAAATTGTACCAGTGATTAAACCGATCAAACCATCGATTATTAATTCTTAATTCAACTAAATCAACCTCCAATTCAATAACTACTAAAAACTCATAAACCAATTTAGCACGTAGTATCAAAATTTTTTAGTCGTGTACTATGTTTAAGTTGTGAATTATTTTCTGATTTGATCATTTTTAGTCCTTATTTTTTGTAATATTAAAATTTCAGTCATGACTTAAACGATAGACTAATAAATTAATCGACTAAAATAGCATGGTTTAATTTTGTAAGTGTAATGCGAATTTAGCAAGGTGAAATGCCATTGCACGTGTGATAATATGTTTATCGCATAAGATTTTAGAAAGAGTATAACTTAATGTTTACATAGGTCAGAAATGGAAGTTCAAAAATTAGATATGTAAAAGGACTAAAAACGATTAAATTAAAATATAAGGATTAAATCTATAACTTATGCATAGTATATGGACTAAAGGCAAAATTAGACCAAAATTATGATAGCGGGCAGGCCCCAGCAAAGTAGTGAAATCGGCTCGGACCCATACAAAGTGGTTCAAATTAGGTTTCTGTCTTTATAATTTAGGGATTGCAACCAAGCCCCCCTTTTTTTATATTTTTTATATTTTGATTTTGTTATTCAAATTTAATTTTATTTAAATATTTTTGCTATGTTCATGTTAATTTTTTCAAGATTATATAATACATGTATTTTCAAGATTATATGTATTTTCATGGATCAATAATATCGAATTACCCCAAAACAAATTCATTGTTGTTCAAATGAATCCCCTCTTAATGGCATCAAACCCATGCTGCAACGGGAGAAGAATTACCCCAAAACAAATATGTATTTCATGGATCAATATTTTTGAAATACCCCAACACAAATTCATTGTTGTTCAAATGAATCCCTCAAATCAATGCTGCAATGGGAGAATACAGCAAAGCAAATTCAACCTCCTAATAAAAACCTAAACATCAATATGCTTTTGTTCTTCCTAAGCTGAAGAAACAACACCGGATAACAGATTCTGGCATGCCGGAATCAACGCGACCGCTCCACGTAGTGAACTCGAGTACTTCCTATACACAACTTGAAGCCTACTATCAACAGCCTTTGAATGGAAACAAGCCAGCAACTTAGCACATTCCATCAGCTGCTGTTCGGTATACCCGGTGTGGAACTTGAGGGTGTCTGTCCAAGCTGGTGTCTTCTTCAAGGTGCACCGCGCGGCATACACAGCCGAAGCAGCCACCATCGACGGACAATACCTAATGGTCTCGTAATGCATTATCCCCAACTCAGCTAAGAAATACACCATGTTTTCCATCTTCGGGTCAGGGATCGATGCTTTGATGAACCGTGCTAAGAACACATAATGTGTAGGCACCGTTAAAGCCCATTCCAATCGTCCCAATATCGTTTTCTCCATTATGAGGATCTGTTCATGTGTGTAAGCCCTGTCTGCAATGCATACAAGATCGTTGACCTCAGGTGGCCAAATTTCTTCATATTTGGTAGCAATAAGCATAGCACTCATGCCTAAAAGTTGTAGTTCTCTCCTTGGGACGACTTTCACCGAAAGGAAGCGATCGATCAAGTTGATCGTAAGATAAAGAGCTTCGGGTGAAAGCTCGAATTTTTGATGAACATCAATTAGCCAATCAATGAGAATAGCTCTCATTTTCTCATTGATATCAGTTTGCAAGTGCATATAATTATTTGGCATGCTCTCATGCTGCAAATTTTAACAACATTTTCATTAGTTTCAACACGAAATCATTGCAAAATACACAAAATCGATCAAAATTTTGTAGCTTTTTTAATTTCCTAACCTCAGCTGATTTATAGAACTTGTAGATTTCATCAACATATTCAACACCAGCCAAATGATTATCAGTATCTGCTCCATCAATATCAACAATGTCTTCCTTTGGCTTGTTAGCTATTCCATGAGCAGCAGCCTGGTGGGATTTCAAAAAGGTTCAAAAGATGGAATACGATAAACCCTAAAACCCAAAACCCCGATATTGATTTGTTGTTTTTTACCTTGCTTCTTGCAGTAAGGGCTGAAGAAAAAGTATGTTTTTTCTTGGATGAACCCTCTTTTTGAGTTGCTTTCTTATTGTTGTTAATCACTTCAGCCTTGTCTTTCTTCTCCTTTTTCTCCTTCACTTCCACAATTTCTTCGACATCGGGGCTGATTTCGATCACTTCCACCGGCGGGGCGGCCGGTTTGGCCGTCGGTTTCTTTTGAACAGCCTTTGGCGGTGCAGCAGCAGGAGCAGCAACACTTCTTTTAGGCGGCACGGCCGCGGCGGCCGGAGCTTTTTCCACATTAACACATACGTTTTTCTGAATTTAAAAAACAAACCCAGAAATCAAATTAGTAATTCTAAAAGAAAGATTACAGAGATCTAATATAAATTATACAAATATTATTAAACCTTGTTGTTCTCAGCCACGGCGGCGGCTTGTGCATTGGCGAGTAACTGTGCGCAAAAGGACCTAGTGAGTGGACGATGAGTCTGAATCTGAACCGGTTTACCATCGGCCACTGCTCTTACGTTCACCACATTCCCGATATCCCCCAACGCACGGCGGCTCTTCCCATCTCCGGCCGCCACGTTTTTCTTCGTCTGCTTGTGAACTACGGCCTCGCCTGCAAAAAGAAAAATCACCATTTCCTTAAAGGTGTATCCGATAAATCCAAAAGAACCAATTTCTTTTTTTAGCCAAAACATTCAAGATAACCCATGAAATCGAAATCATTTCACAAAAATCAAAAGAAGAAGAAGAAAATCCCAACAAAAAATCAACAAAAAAAAACGAAACCAGTTTAAAAAAAAAGCATAAACAAGAAGATAATGATGAAAATACCTCTGGGTTGTTGAGGAACAATAGGTCTTGAAGCCATTTTGGTGGTATTTTCACACTCTCTGTTCTTCTCTTTTGCTTTTCGCTGTATTTTGTTTAGGGATTTTGAGGGAATATGAGGGACATGGGGGAAGATTGCTTTCCTTTTTGAAGCTAATGTGGCCTAACGGTCATATTGAACTTTTCGAATTTTCACCGTTAGATTGTTTTTAATCCAACGATGGGAATCGCGTCTCCAAATTATAGCCGTTAGCCTACCTGTCAATTTAGAGGCTCCATGTCTCTGTGGGCTAAAAAAAATTACCCGTTTGGGTTTTTTAGGGTATTGCCTTTATGGCTAATTTTTTAATTAATTAATTAATTAAAATTACTTAAATTATACAACTCACTATGCAATTTAATTATTATAATAATGGCTCCCATACTTTGTATTTAGCATCAAAATTTGGGTCTTGCATATAAGATTAGCATGAACCTATATTTTCCTAATTGGGATAAAAGCAACATTTAAGTCCCTAAAGATGGTAATTTTTTCAATTTGGTCCCTAAATTTTTTTCACATTAGTCTCGAAACTTGACAATATCTTTTTTTAATTTGGTCCATAGACTTGGATTCCATTAAGGTATTGATAGAGTGTCATGCCATTACCTGGAAAATTTTACAAATATATAAAATCAAAAAAATATTACTTTTTTTAATCTAGGTAATGATATGGCACTATTTCATAGTTTTACATTATCACACTTTAATGAAATTCAAGTTTAAGGATCACATTGGAAAAAGCTGTAAATTTAGCGACTAATATGGACAAAAAAAGTTGGAAAATATATGTTGCTATAACCCCTTCTAATTTTATGATCATTGTAATAGGGCAATTTTGCCCGGGCCCATGGAATACAAAATAAAACCAAACCCGGTGGCCCATTAACCAGACCCAAATACTAGCCCAAGCACCGGAGCCCGATACCAGCAGCCCAATTAGCCTAAACTAGGGTTTCAGAAATTCTGAAACCCTAGCCTCCTTGTCCCATCCACTGGCTCCCTCCACCGCCACTTTAGCCTCTGCCATCAAACCTACCTCCGTCCCCTCACATCTGCTCAGGACCTGCAAGCAATGAATGAAGCAACGTCAGCAAAGAAAGAAACAATAGAGCAAGAGAGAAATAGAAACAGTAAAAAGAAAACCAAACAGTGGTCATATGTTTTTCTTTCATTCGGTTATTAAAGCAAAAAAAATAAAAGAAAAGGGGGGATTCTTCTTTTTTTTCTTCTTCTCTGACCGAATCCAAAGATTTTGTAAAAAAAAAAAAGAACAAAGAAAAGAAGCATTTGTAACAGAAACAAAGAGCAATCAAAAATCAAACAAGAGTAGAAGTTTAAAAGGTTGTTTTGATTTTCTTCTTTGATTTTCTTCTGTTTTTCTATTTTATTCTCTTTGTTTGCAAATCGGTTTCAAATACTAAGTAAAAAAAGAGAAAAAGAAAAAGGGAGATTTCGAAAGGTTGCTTCTTTTACTTTCGGCTCTTTGTTTTCATTTTATTGTTTTCATTCTTTTCATTTTGGATGCAAAAATCAAAGATGATAGAGGAAAAGGGAACTTACCGGAGAGTCGAACGACGGCGTCGTCGTTCCTTGAGCCTCCGGTGGCCTTCGCGTGGCGGCAGAAAGGGGTTTTCAAACCCTAGCCGAATGAAGAAGAACATGGGAGGGGGGTTAAAATCGATTTTAAAGAAAAATGAAGCAGATGGCTGTTTTAAAATTTCTTTGTTTGTTTTATTAAAGAAAGCAAACGGCATCGTTTCAAGATTGGGCAGACCCGTGCATATTTATCTTAAATGGGTAAATTGCGTGGTTGGTCCCTCCTTTTTTATGCCACTGCTTGATTAAACTCTTTAGCACTTTTTTTGACTTTTAATTGAGCCCAGAAATTTATGCGCCCCTTCAACTTAGCCCTTTGCTGAAACGTCACGTTTTGGAGATACGGCAAATTTGTGCATTGAGTCCCTATATGTTTATATGCCTTGTGATTTAGTCCCTTACTCACTGATTTCTCGGATAAAGGACAAAGGGTTTGGTTTATTTCCCCTTTTGGCCCTCTCTTGTTCGCACGCATCACACTTTAGTCCCTTTCGCTTTTTAGTTCTTTTTTAATTTGTCCTTGTAATTTCTTTTAAGTTTTAATCCAACCCCTTTTATTTTAAACTCTGCTATTTACCATTTATGCCTTTATTCACATATTTCCATTTATTTATTTATTCATTTTTTTAAGCCTCGTATATATTTATTTATTATGCTTTCATTTTGATTTTTTTTTTGTTATTTGCTTTATTAATGCTTTCATTTTTTATATTAGTACTATTATTAATATTATTATTATCATTATTATTAATATATCGTCGTTATTATTAATGCATTATCACTAGTATTTTATTTATTACTATTAGTATCATTTTTATTTATTACAACTAATATTATTATATTTTCATCCTTATGATATTTTCTATTATAGTAATCATATTATTATTATTTTTTATTAATATTTTACTATTTTCTACTTCACTATTTATTATTTTATTATTATTATTAATATCATTATTTATGCACATCATTACCATTATTTTATCATTTTCACTATATTACTAATATATTATATTTATTTTACTTGCTATTTCCATTATTATTTTCATATTATTATTTACATATGTATATATCAATACTGTTATGTACCTATTATGCATGTTTACAATATTATCTCTTTTGTATACATTAGGTATATGTTAACATTATTGGTTATATTTTTTTATATATCAGTTTATGTATATATTTTTAAATACTATGCTTTATTTTTTTTACACCATTATTATTTATTTATATATTATGTACATATTTTGATATTACATTATATATTTATATACATATATCTATTTTGTATATGCTACGTACATATTATACATATATATATTTTCTTTCATAATATATTTATATATTTTTAAACATTATAGTTATATATTTATATTCTTATTTATTATTTTATACCTATTTTCCAGATTATCATGTATGTTGTATATGTTACATTTATATATTTTAAAATTATATTTTGTGTGTACTAAATTCTTGTACATTACAAATATATTTTTTTAGTTTAGTACTTATGTTTCTATACTATTTCATGTATACATTCTCTTAATATTACTTTATATATTCCAAAATATTTTATATATATATATATATATACCGTTATTATCTAAATAAATATATTTGTATATTGTGTTAATAGTCTTTTTTGTACGTATGTCATTTTCTTTACTATTTTTATATATATGTATATACTGTACATACTTTTATATGTATTGTTATTATCCTCGTTTACTCTAATATGTATATATTACATTTATGTACTTTTATATTTTCTTTAACATTATAGTATTGCATTTCTTACTATTGTAGGTATATATTACATATTGAATATTTTTGAATTATTATTATTTATATGTGTGAATTTATGCGAGTATTTATGTATGGTGTTCATAGTTGTTTTTTATCATTTCTAATATATTATGTGTTTTTGTAATATTATATCTTGGTGCACTGTTCAAAGCAATATTGTTACATGTGTTTATTCTATGATCTTTATTACGTTGTAATTTCATGATTTTAACTCAAGTTTATCCTGTTTCATATTAAATGCATTAAACCATTTTCAAATTTGTCGATCTAAACAATTTTAAATCAAGGCAATGTTCAGTAGTTAGAAATTTGAGAAAATCGTGCCCTAACTTACTGGGTTTCGATTTTTCCTCGTCTAATCTAAATAGCTGAATATCTTTTTAGACTTTTAGATAAAAAGCACACTCGTTCTCAAAGATTCTAAATGTTGTATCCTAACTTACTGGACTTGACATTTCATTGCTCCGAGACGAGAATGGTTTCTAACATTTCATTTCATTTTATTCAAACCTTTCAAATAAAAAGAGATCGTATTTCAAATTCTTTCAAATTTTTAAATATCCGACACTAAGACGCTAATTAATCAACAAGGTACCAATTTTGGGCGTATCGAGGGTGCTAATCCTTCCTCGTGCGTAACCGACTCCCGAACCTTTTTCTGATTTCGTAGGCCAAAACCGTTGTTTTGATAAATTAAAATATTTATTAAAAGCACCCACTTTCCAAGGTGATCCGATCACACCTCAATAAAAAGGGATCGGTGGCGACTCCCCGTTTTAATTTTAATTCCCATCTTTTAAATTTTAAAGTCGATTCCACCTATTTCAAAAAAATGGTTTCGACAATCATATAATATTATCTTATTAAAAATATAAATATAAATAGGGTTAATATACCATTGGGTACTTATATTTAGCTTTAATATTTAATTTGATACTTGATTTTTTTTATCCCAATTTGGCACCTAATTTTGGCTTCAATGGTTAATTTGGTACCCAAACTAAACCACATCATGTGGCCCAATGAATATTTGACATGTGTGCTCTAGTAAAAAATATATAAGAGACATAATTGGGACAAAAGAAAGCTCGGGTACCAAATTGATCATTGAAGTAAAACATAGGTACTTGTGTGGGACAAAGAAAAACTTAAGTATCAAATTGAAAAAACTTAAGTACCGAACTAAACATTAAATCTAAATATAGGTACCACATAGTATATTAACCCGTGTAAATATTAATAAATTTAATTTTAGCAAAGTATCATCACGAGGTTTAATGGAAGTATCTCTTTTTACCAAAAACGAACTTTCAATTAAATGTAAATAAAATAAGCTTCTTTTGTTTCATTTATGGTTAAAATAAAGTGAAGAGACTTCCACTTCTAAGCTTCCTCTTTTAAATTAAAAAATAATTAGGTAATCACGTCAACGAATTTTGATTTTTATGAAGTTTCTTTTTTTGTTACAGCTGATAACGTTTCTTATCACATCATTCATGGTTCCTTTTCAATTATTCAATATCATTTCTATATTTTTTCCATGTCATTGATACATAATTTTGATAATTTTTTACCCTAAACACGAAACCTTAAATCTTGAACATTGAACCTTGAATCTCGAATCATAAACCTTGAATTAAAAACCAATATTATAAAGAAATTGGATTATCGATTTGTCGCTTATAAAGAAGCAAAAATAAATAATATTAATTGAGAACGATCATATTGACGCACTAATTATAAAGAACTAGAAACAAATATTATTAAGAAACCGAAATTTACAATGTTTCATCTTTGGAATTGTCCATTTAAAAAAACATATTTATGTTATTTTTAATTTAATATTTTTTCACTTGTTAAAATTTATATATCGACCCATTAATTTTTAATATTTATATCATGATATTAAATATTGTTATGGATATAATTTTTGTTTTACAAATTACACAATATAATATATTATATACATTGAAAAAGGGCCGGGCCAAACTAGGCTTTAGCCTTAAATGTTTGAGCTCGAGCTCCACTTATATTTTAAATAGGTCTAATTTATTTGTCCAAACTTATTTTTCAAGCTTAATATTTTTGTCTAAGAGTGGGTTTGGATGGATGATGTGTTTACCTGTGATTAGTGTAGAAACAACAGTAGTGATGAGATTAAATATTGTAGTGTAAAACAAAAAGTAAACTAAACACACTGCATCCCACCGCCCATCCAAACCCATCTTAAATCATCCCAATTTTTAAACAAACCTTTAAACTAGGCTTAAACAAGTAGCCCGACCCATAAAAAAATCTACCCATTATACAACTTATTAGCATTTCAACACTAACATAATCAATTGAAGTCGAGAATCAATATTATCTAGAGAGTGAAATTCAAAATTTTAAAAAAGCCCAAACAATTCCGACCTTTCTATTTTTTTTCGAAACTCTTTAAACTAATATGCAATATCATAAATTAACTTTAATTTTGTGCGATTTTATACTTAAAATTTTGATTTAATTCAATTTTAAAAATCACTAACTATATTATTAAATTAACAACATTTTACATTAATATATTATATGCGCCAACTATTATATTAATCTAATATAAAAATAAATATATATATTCTTTCTTTAAAGATGTACAATTGAATTAAACTCGAAGTTTTCAAAATTCATGTGCATATTGTACTAAAGCAAAATTCAAGTATCAAATTGCATATTGAAACAAAATTCACGTATAACTTTGATACGAGTTAAATTTACTTTTTGAGGCCTAAACTTAGCAACTATTCCCACATTGAGACATATTTTTTTTTTCTATTCAAGTTAAGCCTTGAACTTGACAATTATTCCCACATTTGTCCAAATTAGACCTTTAACAACTATTCCCACATTAAGACTTAAAATTTTCTTTTAGACCAAATTAATCTTTAATATTTCCGTAAAAACCCTAAAATTCAAGCCTTAATACAAGAACAATTGTCAAATTCAGAGACTAACTCGGACAAAAAAATAATTCAAACCCTAATGTGAGAAGAGTTGCTAAGTTCAAGACCTAACTTAAACAAAAAAGAAAATTCAAACCCAATGTAAAAATAGTTACCAAGTTCAAGCCCCCAAAAGTAATTTATCCTATTTGATATTTATCACTTCATTTAGTCCATATGAAGTCACTATAAACAAAGCAAATGAAACACAAATCAAGCTATCAAATAAAATCAATTAAGAAAAAATAAAACAAAGGGGGCAAACTTGTTACAACTGGTGATAATTAATATTAGGCAAACCAAAAAAACACTGCCTAAAACAATGCCACCATTACCAACCAAATTAGTGGAAAAAAAAAACCCAACTTTTTTTTCATATCCTTTCTTCTCTCCCTCACTGCAAACACACCATACACAATATTAAAAATTTACTCACACAATTAAACTCTTGGCGTTTTTTATCACAAGTTGTAGACACTCTCTTGAAGTTAGTATTTTTATTTTCATTTTAGCTTCTACATTTCATCATCTGGTCCTCCAAGCATCACCTGCAATATCACACATTTCGGTAACTTCGTAAAAAGAAAAGGGTCAAATTATGGTTTTGGTCCCTGTACAATGCTCAAATTTGAGGTTTAGTGTGTGCACTCGTATAAATTGATCTTTCTGTCATTAGTTAGTCTAAATAATTAACAGCAAAGATGTAGACAATTAGGCAATGAGGAGCAGGTTGTGACCTTGGTCACCCGAAAAGGGTAAATTGGCCATGTAATCCCTTTAAATTTTATGAAATTACAAAATAATATAATGATAAAATTGCACCTTGCCTCCTCCCAACAAATTTATCATTCATTTTTTACTCTCCCTAAAGCAATTTTCTAGTTTTGCCCCTAGTTAACAGATAATTATTCCGACTAAAGAGCTGATGTGCATTTTTTTTCTTAAAAATGGTTTAGCTCATCATGCTGTCATGAATTTTTTTCTTCATGTTGGAAGGAGTGTTTTTAGGGTAAATCCACATCAACAACTTAATCGAAATAATTAATGGAGTTAACTATTTGAACTAGCTAATGATATTGTTAAGAGTAAATAGTCCAAATTAATGTACGTGGACTAAAACCCAAATTTGAGTATAGCAGAGAGGCCAAACATGGCAAAAATGAAGTATCAACATAATGCATGTAACTTAGATTTCAGAATTATTCGAAAAGAGAGTTAGGAACATACGCTACAGTCGAGAGCGTGCTTTCGTGCAACCATGATAGCTGCGTTTCTTTCTCTCTCTGATTCAAATGTTAATATGTAAGAGTGCCCTTTCCTTGGTTGCCAAAACAATGACTTGGCCGGAGCATTAGCGTCACCTCTAGCTCCGCATAGCTTTTAATGAAAAGCCAAAAAAATGACGTGAGAATGGCTAATGGTAAAAAAGTACTTAGGGAATAATAATGGCTAAACTACACTAGAGGTCACCCAACTATAAAAAGTTGTCTTTTTTTGGTCAGCAATTGACTAACCTAAGAATGAAAACACTCAAAAATCCAAGATAGTTTGGTGACCAAAAAAGATAAAATTAAATAGTTGAATGACCAAAAAAAATACACAGTTGGGTGACTACTAATGTAGTTTACCCAATAATAAATACTTGATAGAAAGACTAAAAATAATCACCAGCATTGATGTGGAATAGTTTTCCCTGGACTTTGTGATCCATCCTCTACAAAGCTTGATCCTCATCTTTCCGATATTGAATGAGTGAGTCGAACGTAAAGAATGATCTTGTCCATTGATCCTAGAAATGACAACCTAGAATACGACATTGTATGAAGAAACTTTGATTAGAAGTGGATGATATAAATATTCCTACCATGCCGGACAATTCTAGAATTTTACAATGAACCACTTAAGGCAAGGCTAAGGGGAAAATGCTTGAATTTTGTATCATCACCTGTCCCCAGCAATGAATATAAGTTTAAAAATAAGCTGTATGAACCCAATGGCTAATAGACCAAAACAATATCAATACATTGATTCACTAGCAAAAATTCATTTATAAATGATGATCAGAATATCACTAATGGACGAATTAATAGGAGGAGGCTATAACAGGTTGCCTGGTCTTTGGCAGCAGGGATGAAGACAAAGGGGCGGGCAGTGGCCCTGGTCCCCTAAAGATGGTAGATTTTCCATTTAGTCCCTTAAATCTTTATAAAATTTACTTTGCCCCCCCTATAATTTATGATTCATCTCTAGCCCCCTAAACCAATTTTCTGGTTTCATCCCTGTTCAGTAGGAAGGCAAAGAGCAGAAGTAACTAACTGAAGAATCATTACATACATTAAATTCACTGCTGGATTTTCGCAACAGCGTCTCCACATAGCTTGCCAAACCTGCAGCTGTAAAAGTAACTCCATCAGCATTTCTTGCTTTCATTTCTAAGCATCAAATCCGCTAATGGCAAAAGCACAATCTGACATTTAGTCATAACATGCATGAATTTTAGTATAAATAAAAAATCGGAAGTCAAATTGTACATCAGAGTATAAACTAACCAGAATCAATAGGATTGGCAGTTGTTACAGAGACTTTTTGGCCATTCGAGAGAATGTCGGCCTGCAAAATTCGACCAACATCAAGCGGTTCCGGGGCGTACATTGTTTTGTTGGCACCTGATAATGGCAGAAAATTGAATCAGCTATTGGTAAAGGATGCAATGATACAGGTTATCAAGCAACAATGCATTTTCTGACACATTGAAGAGAAAATTTATAACATTCAATATGTTAGATTCTTATGCTTCACCGGACGGAAGTACAATACTGAGAATCTGATCAACACAGCTAGCTTAGACCTAAAGCACTACTTACAAGAAGGATGAATAGGCACCTGAACGGTAAAAGTACCATAGAGGCTCTTATACTAGGAACCAAATTGCATTTTGCCCCCTCTACTCAAAGAATGGGCAAATTAGCCTCTATACATTAGATCGAAGAGCAAACCACTCCTTTTGTTTAAAATTTCATCCATTTCTACTATTAAAAACTGGTCATTGTACGTTAGAATGAGGTGCATGTGACACGTCACGTGCAACTATATGGTTATTATGTTCGCTACGCCAGTTTTTAACAAGAAATGGATGAATTTCTTAACAGAGAGGATCAGCTTGCTCTTTGATCTAACGTACATAGACTAATTTGCCTATTTTTGAGTGAAGGGGGCAAAATGCAATCTAGCCCTAATACAAGGCCCTCTATGCTACTTTTACTGCACCTAAACTGATAAACAAGGTGGATTAGGACATTTGTGAAACTATATCACGCTTGATGAGGGAAATAGAGAACATAGATTTTCAATGTAGGAAAATTAGTATAACAAGCATTAGGGTGACTCTTCGGTAGTATAATAGAAAGTTCATCATACAGTATGTTCTATATGGCATAATTAATAAAGCAACTCCAGTTAGGCTAGGAGACTTCTGCGTAAAAAAGAACATTCATGGAATGGATACCTGAAATTACTTCCTTTCGATTTTCATCAGAAGATAGTCGATACCACTGAATCGAAGATTGTGAAAGCGATGGAGCATTATCAGCACGAGGCTTGAGTTGCAAGCATGAACCAAGAGTTTCAGAACCATGCAAAACAAACATGCAGGATTTGTTCTCCTCTGCCCTCTTGTTAATTGCCAACTGTAATTAACTGGCATAGATTAGAACTTCAGATATTATCATAGACTAGTCTAGACCATCCTACTAGCTAATATTTAAGGCTCTATCAGTACTAACAACATGCCAGGAAAATGATAGTCACAACAGAACATTAAGAAGGAAATACAACTTAAAACTAACCGGAGACTGTAACGGAAGCAAGGAAATGAGGTAAAAGTACCATGGAGGCCTTATGAGTCAGATTGTGTTTTGCCTCCTTTACTAAAAAATGGGCAAATTAGTCCCTTTACGTTAGATCAAACAGCAAACTGGTCATTTTTGTTGAAAATTTCATCCATTTTTACTGTTAGAAACTGGCGTGCCTGACAAAATAACCAGATAATTACATGTGACATGCCACATGTACCTCATTCTGACATACAGGGACCAAGTTTTAACAGTGCAAATGGATAAAAATTTTAACAGAATGAACAGTTTTGATCTAATGTATCGGGACTAATTTGCCCTTTTTTTAGTATAGGGGCCAAAACGCAATCTAACTCCTAGTACAATGGCCTCCATGGTACTTTTACCAAGAAATGATGGTCGAGACTTGGAATATTAGCTACCAACAGCCATCGACAAGCTTGACCAGTATGGTTAATGGAATTTATCTTCCAACATTTTGAGTTATACAGAAATATTACCAAATATTCAACTTTCAGAGAAACCAAGAAGTTCCGGTATGAAATACACCATTTCATTTTAGCCACATTTAGGTTTCGAATGAAGATTATTCAAGTTATTGAGATATTCGGTATCGAGATTTCACTGCCAAGACATCTATATTTTATCATAAAAGTACTAAACAGACCTCTTTCTGAAGCTTTACAGAGAATATTGCTTTTTCTCGAATTTGAGCTCTGAGAGCACGAAGTTCATGCTCCATATCCATCACCTGAAAACATAACATGAATTGCAATGATCCAAAGCTGCCATTATATCACAACCATATATATTTAACAATAAAACCCACTTACTTAACCGCCCATGTAAATGTAGCCAAGGAGCATAAATATAGTAATTGAAATCTTGAAATATACTGAAAACAGTTGACTGTAATCTTTCTAGCATAGCTAGCCTTAAATCATTAATGTGAGGCTATATTATCAAAAACAGAAAATACAAGTAAATGAACAAATAGGTACCACAATGAAGGATACTTATTTAACAAGCCAAAACAGTGTCATCTCCAATGTCATGAGACAAGAAAGACAACTCTATGTCATAACACACTGCTGTGGAAGTCTTAGACAATATATGTGTTTGTATGCAGAGAGAGGTCTACAAGTAGCTGAGATAAGACAAAAGCATATCCGTATTTTCTACAACCGCATTTCAATGACAAGACCTACAAGACATACTAACGCACCTTACTAGGCTGATGCATGAATTTAATTCTTCTGGCCTCTTGAACTTCCTCTACTAGTTCCTCAACCTCCTGCAAGAGATAACATCAAAGGTGAATATAGTACCTACCGTACAATACAAATATCGGTAGTTCTCACACTAGTCTCGATATTAGTTAGGTGCAAGTACATAAAGAAAAATAAAGAGCCTTGGTACGTAAAGCTTAGTTAAATACAAGCCACATTTCCCAACATGTGTACGAAGAATGTTATTATTTAGTCTGAACTTACAGTCTAAAATAGCACCCGACTAGACACAGTGCCAAGTAATAATTAAGATCAACTTACAGTAGTTGTGATATCTCTAGTTGGACTATTTACTTGGCATCAAAAGTTAGACCCAAAAAAAATTTCCATGTCTGAAACTGGAAAACTAGGGAGGAAGTAAACCTGTGTCTTTTGAGAATTTTCTGGATTCTTTTCTTGCTCGTCGAGGGCCTCTCCAAATCGTTGCACAACAGCCCTAGCACTTTCGATTTCAGCACAAGCAAAAGATTTTTCTTGATTGACCAACTTTTTAGCATCTTCAGAAGCCTGGAGATATAAAGGAACAAATTTGATTGGGTAAAACGATCCTCCAAAAAGCAAAGGCAAAACCACAAGCTCCCGAAAAAGGCTGATCTTCGTTTGAGACATCAAGAGAAAGAAACACAATTCAAAACTCGACCGCGGTGAACTGACCTGTTTGAGGAAGTTTGCTAGTTTTTTCACTTCGAACTTCTCTTGAATTAATTCACCTTCTTTTTGGGTCAATTTAACCGCCAATGCCTCGACCTACATGTTTCAAAAAGGATAGTTATAGCCAAAAACAATCATGGTGTAGAATGTATTGAGCGGTAAGAAATACCATCGAGATCATAGCGGAAAGAAAACATGACAATTTGGCATGATTATGAAGAATGCTTGATGTGGCTTTATGCTTTTTACATTATATCATAACAAGGGTTGCATAATTGGAACACTACACATCGACCTGCTCAAAATTGTGAATAAAATCGTAGCTACTTATAATAAGTATATGATGCATTAAGCTTCAAACAAAGAAAAACTTTAGTGAAATATAAAAACGATAAGGTGAAACATGCTAACCATAGAGATAGCTTTCTCTACATCTTCTTTGTTTCTCCCGGCCATTCGACCTCTCAAAGATTCTAAGGCATCTCTAAGTTTCTTCAAAAGAACATGCCCCTCCAAAGAAGCAACCTCTCTAAGTTTGGCCTAAATTACGCGAAAACAAAGCGTTATTCACTATATCATCCATTGTCAAGGAAACAGATACGGACATCATTATTAGGAAAATGCATTGAAGAAAAGAGTTAAACCTCATCGGCAAATTTTGCAGCAGCGGTTAAGTTCTTGTCAAATTTACTAGCAAGGTCACGAACTGAGAGTCGCTTGTGCTGCTCGGACAATTGTGTTGTTTCCCTTTCGACAACCTCCTTTAGCGACGGACCGTTGTTATCCCCTCTTGGCTCCTCCAAAATCTGATTATCGGGTCCTAATTTATACTTCGGAAAGTGGTCCGAAGCAAAGCTCACATCAGCTGAAACAGCCACAATCGACTCTTTCAGCATTGTTTCATCGATATCGGGACTTATCTTTGTCATCTTTAGGTCAATTAGCTCTGCTCATATATATAAACACAAAGGAAGCAACCTTATGATCAGAGACCTCAAACAAGACACTAAAAGATCAGATCTTAAAGCATAATTAATCTTACAAAATACCATGAATAATACATACATACATACATACATACATATATGAGCCTAAACATGGCTAGTTAAATCTTGCATTTAGTAACACCTTCAAGTAACAAAAAAAGCTCAAATCAAGCAAACGAGACACAATCAACTCAACCAAAAAGGAGATTATAAAAAACAAATTAAAAAAAAGAACATAATATTCAATGAATTAAAAGTAAAATCGAAAGCTACATAAATCCACATGGTTTTCTACAGATCCAAATAAGCAGTTACCAAGTACTAAAGTTCAGCTACAAACTCCAACATTTGTACAATCCACAACAAATAAAGCAAAAAAACTCTAAAGAAAAAATGATGAATAACAAGGCTGATATCATTTTTTTTCCTTCTTTTGCAATAATAATAAAGGTATGTTTCTTATTTCCCTTTATGGACTGCAACTATATTCTTCTTCTTCTTCTCCATTTTCTTTTCTCTTTTACTTACAAAAGCAGCTAACCTATATATATATATATATATATAATATCTCAAACCACATTCCAAAAATTTCCAACCACATTTTCATTTCTCCAAAAAAACACCCCAACATATAAAAAATGCAAAAAAAAAGCATAAAGCAGCAAAATCTCAGAAAGAAAAAAATTGTGAAAATGGTAAAAAAACCAGCATAAACCAACAAGTTTTTTTTTTTTTTGTAATATGAACAATAACAAAAATGAAAATGCAAAGAAAACCCAAACTAAAAAATTGATATGACATACAGGTTTTGTTGTAGTTTTAGTGTAATGTAGCCTCAAAAAACTGTGTCTGAAGAGCAAAGCAGAGAACAGGGAGAGAGGAGTCGAAAGCTTTCTAATAACAAGTGAACATGGTGTTAAAAAAGAGAAAGAGAGAGAGAGAGAGAGACTGTTAAGCTTCTGTTATTAGCTGAAGGAGCTGCAAATTTGTGGGTTAAACACAGAAAATGATGAAGAAGATGAAGAACAAAGAACAAAGAAGAAGAAGAGGAATCTGCAAATGGAGGTGTGTTGGGGTTGATTTTTGGGGGTCTTGGAGAAATGCTTTTCCTTTCTTTCTTTCTTTTTTTTTCTAAAAAGGAAAAGACTCTGAAAAAGAAAATAATAATTATAATAATAGAGAAAAGAAAGGGAAAGAGTGAAAGAGATAAGAGTCATAGAGAGAGAAAGCTTTTGTTCCTTTTCCGGTGGTAATCGAATCGAGCCGAATTTAATTAATATCGGGTAAATTATACAAATAGTTATTCGATTATTGGATTTGTCACAGAAGATACAAAAATTGAGTCAAGCCAAATTTAATTAATAATGGGTAAATTATACCGATAGTTATTCGGTTATCGATGATTTGTTACAAAAGATATAAAAATCGAGTCAAGACGAATTTAATTAATAAGGGTAAATTATATTGATGGTTACTCAACTATAGTAATTTTTCATAAAAGTTATAGAATGGTAATTCGGGTTATTTGATTTTGTTTATTATTAAAAAAATTTGGCATCATTTTTCATTGAGTACTTTCTTTGTGACTTTTTTACTTAAAAAGTTTAAAAAACAAATTTATTAATTATTTTGTATCATAAATATATCAAATAATAGAAACACAAAAAGAAACCAAGTTTTCGCATCTTTTTAGATTTAACACTCAAACGAAGAAAAGTAAAACTGTAAAAAAAACTAAATTACATAATGTGTAAATGTTTAGGGTTGATTTTTTTTAGAATTAAAACAAAATTGATATAATATATAAATATTGAGGGTTAAAATTACTACTATGTCAAATTTAAAAAGCTCTCACCTCATCTTTTCATTCGACATTTAATGATCGATGACCTAAAATGAAAAAGTTGATTAATTAGATGACTATTTTGTAATTTTTCATAATTGGGTGATCAAAAATATTTTTTTATTTCCCAATAATAAATATATAAAATAAATTAGATATTTGACCATTTTTAAACTCTATTTGTGAAATTGAAAATTACAATATCAATATACCAAATACTAACCCGTTTAATAAATAATATAAATAAAAATTCATAAAAGTGTTAAAGACATCGAAGATGCTCAAAAATTATCAAATCAAACAGTTTTTGTATTTTTTATAAAGTTAAAATTTAGTCATTGTACTTTTATTTTTAAGAATTGAATTTTTTTATTTTTAAAATTTTAAAATTTAGTCCAACTGTTGACACTATTAAAATTATTTTGTAAAATTTAGGTTCATTACAAAGTCATTTTTAATCGCATTGCTACAAATTAAAATTTTTTTATTTCAAAATATCGTATCAATAATTTAATAATATTCACTATAAGACCTACATTTTTAAATTTGAAAAATTAAGGACTAAATTTTAAATTTTTAATACTTAATAATATATTTTAACGATAATTTAATTTAAAAGCATAAGTGTCCCAATTGCATCTTAGTGAAATAGATTGATTGAGATTTTTTTTAATTATTAAAGTAAAATAAAGGTGAAAATATTATAATTATAATAATTCTAAAAAAAAAATGATGCCATGGCCACGCGCTGGTCCCATTTGGTTGTTTGACTCAGCTTTTGTCCGGCAGCAGACTCAGTCACTCGGACCACTCCTTTTGTACGTTTTTATTCGGACATTAGTTGTCACTTCTACTAATACTATGCCCTTCTCTTTTTTTTATAACTAGATTTGGTAGAATTTTAAATATTTTTAAAAGTGTTTATTATTAGAAATATTTTATAACTATTAGTTTGAATATTATTGTTAATATAAAAAGACGTGCGTTTAAGTGTGTTGAAGCACATTATCCTTTTATTTTTTAGTTGAAGAGGGAATATAAGTAGTTTTAGGTATTATATTAAAAAAACAGATATGATCAAAGCCTATAATGAGTTTATTTTAAAAAAACATTTTATAACTATAAATATATTTTCAAGTAATTATAGAGTATAATAAAACTCATTTATGACATAAAATGTGAAATCAATAGCTCTGTCAACTCAAAATGAGTAATTGTTATTTTAGTTTCCGAAAGTTTATAAAATCTTAAATTAATGTATGATAAAATTATAGTTTAGTATTTCAAAAAAAATATTAAAATTTTAATTTAGTATTTTAAAAATTCATAACTTAATCTCGGTCCCTCTTTCAAAAAATTCTACCTTCGGGCTTAAACTTAAATGCACAAAGACATGAGGATTTAAATTAATATTAATGATATTAAGATTAGATTGATTAAACAATATTATTGAATAAATAATAAGAAATTTGATGTTTTTTTAAATAACATTTTAAATTCGAGTTTTATAAATAAAAATAATAAAAAAAGAGTTTTATTTCCTAATTTAAGGATATGTTTAGTTAAAATTCAATGTCACATCATGGAATCTATATAACGATTAGTTTAGTTGTACCACAAACGGCTCTTAATTTTTTTTTTTTTTTGTTTGCATGATTATAAAAACAATTAGGGTTAATATATATAAAGGTACTTAAAAGAATACCACGTTTAACTTATAGTTTTTAAGTTCAGGTATTAAATAGATATAAATTGCCAATTCAAGGGTCTTTATATATATTAAACCAATTGTCATAAGCCAATTTTGGCCGTTACAAAATCAACCCATACAATTAAAACCCCAAACCCACTTTACAATTTAAAAACAAACTCAGGAGCCCAAAATCAAAACCTAATTCTAACCCAACACCCCACGAAGCCCAAGACTCAGAAAACCTTAGCCCACTCGTGCCACCCTAGCCCGAACCTTCTCCCACTTGCCATTCGACCGCCTCTGACAGCCCTGCACCCACCGCCTCTGTCACATCACTGTGGCTACCGTCTTCAAGTTGTATCTGTAAAATTTAAAAGGATAGGACAGCAACTATAGAATAATGGCAGGAAACAGTTTGTAAAGGCTATAAAAGCCCAGATCAAAGCATTTGTAAGGGTCGGATTTCTGTTTTCAAAAACACAAAAACAGACAGCAATACATTGTATCTTGGTTTTCAGAATTCAAAATAGAAAACAGAAGAGTAGTAATACTTATTCTATCTCAACGAAGGGATACCCCCCAAATCAAAAAACCGAAACAGAGGTGAAGTTCTTTCATTTTTTTATTTTTGTCATAAATAGCACTAAAATACATATATACATACCTAAAAAATAGACAAATGAAATAAAAAAAAAAAAAGGAGGAAAAAATTAGAAATTTTACCTTTTTCCGGCCACCGGAACGGTGGCCGGAACGACGGCGGACGGCGGCGCACGGTGGTCCGATCATCGGCCGGTGACCGGACGTTGACCGGTCTGGCAACCGGAGACCGGACCCTCCCCGGACCCCTCCTTCCTCTCCTTCTTCTTCCCCTCTCCTTCCCTCCTCCCTTTCTTCCCTTTTTCTTTTTTTTTTTTTCTCTCCACGGCACAAATGAGCCGAAATCAAAAAATTTGGGCTTTTATAGTTTTGAACTCGGGTCGGGTCGACCCGACCCGCTCCGCCTAGGATCCGCGTGCTCTGACATCAGCAGGGCTTATTGCGCAATCGGCCCTTCCGTTTTTTTTTAAATTTACAATCAGGTCCCATCTCATTTGCAATTCAGCCCTGGAAGTTGTCCCGTGTTTCAATTTGGTCCCTAATGCTGCTGTGCATTTTGGGACTTCGGGAAAATTTCTGTTTTGGCCCCCTAAGGTTTTACCCGTGTTCTAATCGACCCTTTTGCTTGTTTTATGATTTAAAATTTGGCCCAAGCGCTTTATTCTGTTTTCAATTAAGTCCTTTTTTTATAGTTAACTAATATTGACATTTTATTTCTTATTAAAATCTATTATTAGTATTATTATTATTTATATATTATTTATATTTCCCTTTATCATTATTATTATTATTACTATTTTGTATTTGTTACCTATTATCTTTTTAGAATTGTTATTATTTTATTATTAGTATTTACTATATTATTCTATATTCTTGTATATATTATTATTATTATTATTATTATTATTATTATTATTATTTTTGTTATTATTATTATTATTATTATTTTTGTTATTATTATTAGCATCATTATATTTATGCACATACATACATTATAATATTCTACATATTATTATTTGTATTTGTTTTAAAGTTTCATTTATTTATTTTGTATTTATTATTATTATATTTCATTTAATATTATTTGTTATATTTACTATTATTTTTATTATTTTTCGTTATTACTATTATATTCTATTATTTTCATTATTATTATTTATTTGTTTCTTAAAAACGTATAGATATGTGTTTATATATTTATAGTTGTTTTTAGTATTATTTTTGTAATATATATGTTATGTTTTTATTAGGTTTAACACCAGCATTATAGTATAGGTTTTTACCTAAAGCTTCGATGCTATCATCATATATATTTTAAATGTTTTATTTCACGTAGTTTCATTATTATATTGCTTTATATATATACACTCACGTATTACTTTGTTACTATTATCGTTATATTTTTTATATATATACACATATTATTTCATTATTCTTATGTTAGTTTATGTGTTTATTTTTAATACTATCGTTTACATATATATATATACATACATATGTCGTATTACTTTTTTAATGTCATAACTCTATATACGTGTATTATTTCTTTCTATATATACACACATATATATTTTATAACTATTATTATGTACACTTTTCATAAACCTAGCATTATGTATTCTATATATGCTTGTTATTATTTCATATTTCGCATTACCATTATTATTATACCATATGCATTATTATAGTCATTATTATTATGCACGCATTGTTATATATCTCGTTTATCGCGTATATTTTTCGCCTTTTATCATCGTTTGTTTTTTAACGTAGCATTTTCATATTAGTGTTCTTATGCCAACTCTATTTGTTCTAATCTTTTTCACCTTTTAAAATAAGGCAATATGCCGATTTTAACATTATGCCAGTGATTTCATTGCTATTGTTGGGTGAATCACGATTGGCTCGTGTTAAATGGGATATCCTTTTCAAAAGAAATAAAAACCTCTAAATACTCGTTTTTGATCGGATCACAATTAAGTTTTAAATTGAAATCGTGCTTTGAAAATTAGACAACCCGCATCTGAAAAGATACCAATTTTTGGGCGTCGCGGGGGTGCTAATACCTTCCCCGCGCGTAACTGACTCCCGAACCCTATTTTTCTCTGAACTTTAACGCGGACCTAAACTTGGCCTTTTTTATTCAAAAATTGATGTTTTATCAGGTGTCCGATCGCACCTAGAAGAAAAGATCGGTGGCGACTCCTTTGCTTTAACAAAAATCAAAACTCGATTTCAAGATTTAAGATCGCCACAATTAGCGACCTAAGCTAAAAAAAAATTTCGTCGCTACACCAATTAATTACATTTGATTAAAAAAAAGTAATGATGGGTGAAAAAGGGAATTTCACCTCATTTGTACTTTATCACATCGCCTATAAGGATAAAAATACAAGTTCATTTTTCATAAGTATATCTATTGATATGGTACAAGGGATGGTAAAATTCGAACTAACTTATTTAATATTGAATTGATTTGTTCCAAATGAAGCGAGCATTTTTTTTTAAAGTAGGTGAGGTGCGAAATAAAATGGGACTGATTTTATTTTTTGAACTGTAATAATAGACCGATTATGTTAATTGCTCATCACACCTTGATCCTTCCAATAAAGTTACCATTTTGTCCTTTTCTATATAATTATTAAAATGACAAATATGTAAAAAAAAAACTATAAAAATCCTAATTTTTATCCTCCTTTAACCATATTTTTAATTTTATGTTTAAATAGTTGTTTGCTAAAAATTAAAATTAAAATGAAACGGATTAAGTAAAATTGGACGCATCAACCCTTCGTGAATGTAGGCACACATAATAGTATGACATGAGTGATGGAACAAAACATACCACCCATGGAGTGGTAATACCATCCATATATATTAAAGTGTCGCGAGCATCACAATCAGAAATCAATGATTTATTTTAATTGCATGAATGTTAAAACATCAAAATATCGCTCTCTGTTTTGCTCGAGATTTACATTTTGCACATTCTATGTGATGATTTAACTGCATTGTAACTCTATTTTCAGCATCCAGTTGATACATAATTCCAGGTTTAAACTTTAAATAATCTCTATCATTTACGTAAAATAAATAAATAAAATAATAATTAGGTAGGTGGTCTTATTGTCACGTATTAAGCAACTAATTAAAATGCAACTATCAATATCAAAAAAATCATATTACATAAACGATAAACCCAACCAACTTTTTAATTGTTGGTGGTTACCGGTAAGTAACCAACCGTTTGTTCTTCTGTCTTAAATCTTGAGTTTAACACAATCAATCCTTTTTTGTAATCATAATTTTTTTCAATAATGAAAAATATAATGTATTTAATTCATCAATTTGGGTATTTAAATATTTTAAGAAAAATTGCATAAAAGTATATCAAGTTGTATTTAGATTGATTAATCTGAATGCAATTCGAGATGCATTTGGCTCGTGGTGCTTGGGATTTGTAAGGAATATTAGATGTGCAATGTTTATAAGGCGAAATTTTGGGGTATACTCAATGGTCTTGAGCAAGTTTGGGAGCGTGGTTGTCGCAATGTGTTATTAGAAACAAATTGTTTGGAAGCGTTGCATCATGCTAAGGGTATACTGATGATAAATCAGCTGGATTCGTATGACATTCATGCCATCCGAGACTTGTTGCATCGAGATTGGGATATTGATATTATGCATGTGTATCGAGAATGTAATAGGATTGTTGATTGCTTAACAAATGCTGCAAAATGAATGATTATTGGCTTTTACTTTTGGTCCCAACATCCTAATTTTGCTTTGAATGTGCTGCATGAGAATGTCACTGGTCTATCTTTTTCTAGATTGATTGTTATGTTATAGTTTATACCGTCTTTTTTAATAAAAAAATTTATAACTGAGTTGACCGGCTTAACTAGTATACATTGTTTTTCATCAATTTTAAATATATTTTATAATAAATAAAAAGCAAGTCGATTAATTGACTTAATTGATTGAACCAATTGACATTAAATTAAATTGGACAAATCAATTAAGTTGTCAGTTAACATTGAATATTGTCGATTAAATCAATTAAGTTCAAAAAATAAAACAAGCTAACCAAATAAATTGGAAGTTAGTCCCTAGTCAAACCTACCTCAAGTAATGTTTTCAAAACCGTACCAATGATCGAATCGATCAGATCACCAATTCTCGACTTGAACAAAGTTGCTTGATTCAACTGTATACATTATTAAAAAATATTAAAAAAATAAAAAAACAAAGAAATCAGTTCATCTATCGATTCAACCGATTCACGAGTCAGCCAATCCAACCTCTTATTCCAAACCGGTACCTCGTCCAATTCCTGGTCAAATTGATCTGTCCAATTTGCTTAATTCAAGTGCATTGAAGCGTGTTATCCTAAATAGGTGAAATGAATAAAATTGGTTTTTGATATAATAAATAATTATATAAAGTACATTTATTTGCCAACTTTTGAACTTCCTTCTTCCACACTTTAGGAAATAAAAATATATTATTATAAAATTGACTAACATTTAATATCAACCCACCAACAAAAGGATTCCTCATTTTATGTTATATATTTGATTAAATTTTATTTTTTGAGAAAAGATAGGGGATTAGTGTGTATATATAAATGTTATAAAATGATTCAAAATTACTATTTTATTAATTAAAAATATGTTTAATAATATAATTTATATTTATATATTCATATCATTGTTAATTATTAACCCATCAACTGAGTCTCAGTTTAATTGTAAAATTACTAAAAGTTCATTCATTTTATAAAGTAACAAATATTTTATTGAAAATATTTATAATTTTTTATTTATTTTTAAACAAATTAAAAAATTTCTCAATTTTTAATTTAACACATCATAATTTTGTTGTTATATCTGACATTAGCATTTCAATTTTCAACCAAAGCTCCGTTTAATTTTTATATAATCATTTTATAAATTTGTTAGATAAATTTTTTAGAAAAAAACTTAAAAATGATTTTCCATATAAATTATTTTTTAAGTTAAAATTTTTTAAAGTTACCTCCTTATGAATTCTTAATTAATAGAATAGGGTTATTTTTATCTTTTTAAAATCGTATAATATTTTAAAAAATTAACTATTTAAAAATATCATTTTTAGTAGATTACGTGTTAGTTCGATTGATATTAGTATTATTACTAATATAGGGAGACGTGAGTTCAATTATGTTAAAACACATTAAAACATAAAATGAAATTATTAAAAAAATCATTAAAAAATACTATTCCCTAAAAAATGTGTCATTTTGATTAAAATTAAAAATAATAATATCCCTCAAAATAATAATAATAATAATAATAAAGGAAGAGCGTGATAGCAAAGTAAGGATTAAATTATATAGTTGAAATGATGGGGGCGGTTATGTTAAAGTTGAAAAATAAATTTAATTAAGCAAGGGTGGGACCTGTTTGGCAGGGAAGCACAACTTTAATTGGATAAACTTAATTGTTCCTTTGGCTAATCATTGATAAACAGTTGTAAAAGCCATGGAATGGAAAGGCATGATTATCGCTAACCAAACATGGCCCTACTAATCCCTAAAGTTCCTTCCTAATCCTATACCCTATTAGCTTTTTTCCCCACCAACCACTTCCATTCCTGTACTCCTTATATTCTCTCCTTCTATTTGAGAGTTTTTCGAGGTTTTTAGAATTGGATCGGTAATCGAATTAATCGAATTATTATTTTTCGATTCAATTGAATTAATTATTAATAAATTAAAATAGAGAAATTCGATTCGTGGATCAATTGGTCCAACCCTTTATTTCGAATTAATATCCCTACTGGTTCTTAGTCCAACCGGTCTAGTTCGGTTCATAAAACATTGGAGTTTTTTATAGGTTAATATTCTATTTGGTATCTAAATTTTTGGGGTCTAATTTGATACCTGAGTTTGGTTTGAATATTTAATTTGGTGCTCATACCAAACATCATGTGGTCCAATGAATGTTTGACATGTGTGCTAGTAAAAAATTCATAGATACTTAATTGGGGAAAAAACTAATATACCAAATTAAATATTGAAGTCAAATTAGGATACTTAACTGGGGAGAAAAAATCTCAAGTATCAATATGGGAAAAACAACTTAGGTACTAAATTGATCATTAAAGCTAAATTTAGGTACTAAATTATATATATATATATATATATATATTAACCCTTTTTTATATGGACGAAGTTAAAATTTTGGCTTAATATATTATTTGGTACTCGAGTTTAATTTTTTCTATTATGGTGTTTGCATTTTTTTTAATATTAAAAGTGTGAAACTTAGATACCAAATGATGTATTAAGCCTAAAAATTTTATATTAAAGAGCTTAAATAAAAAATAAATAATTTTTTAAATTAAAATATATTTTTTGGTATTTTCATTTTTGTTTGACGGTTTATGTTTGGGTTTGTGATTGTCCTTTCAACAATATCATTTTTAAAGTTCAAATTTACATTCTCTTCTTGAGATTATAATATATTTTATCATTATATTCCATATTTATTGATAAAATAAAATTTATATATTATTTAAAAAGAAAAAAATACAAATCAAGGGAAAAGGATTTCTTTTTCCTATAAAAAAACATTAACATTTTACTATACATTTAAGGAAACATTGAAATTAAACCAAAATTAACTTTATTTGGTAATAAAGGAATAAAAATCAAACTTGGATTTTTGTGAATAATTTACATTAAAATACTTTATTGAGATATTTAATTTGTTTATCTTTTATTTTCGGATAATATTTAGAATAGAAAAAATTCTATTTAGTTCTTTTTATAGTTTATAAAATTTTAAATTAGTAATTATAAAATTATATTTTGGCCTCAAAATGATAAGAATTGATTTAATCCTTTAAAAATTATAAATATATAGACTATTAAAATGGTAAAATTGTATTTTTACTATCATTAAAATATTTAATTTAATTTTGACCCTTCCAAAGAAATTTTCTGATTTCACCTGTGGATATTGAGATTCTAACTACTATATGTCATAGATTCGAAACAAATGCAAATATTAAGCTTTTAATATTTATTATCCAAATTTATTATATGTTTTACAAAATTCTGGGAGCTACTAAATTTGATTATTTAATGAATTTAGATATTCGACAAATAATTTATTTGATTCGTTCATATTCGGGTTTTTTACCAGACTAGTATAAAAAAATAAAAAATTCCAAAATAATATACATAAAAAAGTATTTACGAAAATGGTACAAACAGGGTGGTCACGCCACTGTGATAGGCGGCACCACCCTGTTTTTCTGACATAACAGTAAAAAAAAAGCTGAAAAACGAAAAAAAGCTGAAAAACAAAAATAAATAAAATAATGGGTGATGTGGGTCCTAGAGGCGGCACCGGTGCCCAATGCGATTTGACCCCTCGGTTTTATAAAATTGATAAATTTTAATAATTAAAAACAAATCAAAAATTAATTTTATAAAACTATTAAATATTTTAATTTTTTAAAATTAATATTATTTTCAAAGATATATAGTATTTATAAATTTAAAATAATTAATATTATTATTAATTGAAAGCATGTAGCTGAAGAAATCAATAACAAAAATTGTATTTAAGTATAAAATTAAAACTAAATTTTAAACAATAATTAAAATAAAATTTTAATTAATGCATATTCTCATTGTTAAATGATTGTTTTCTTAATTTAATGATTATATATAAATTATTTATTTTAATCACAAGCATTGCATTTACTTATTTAAGTGAACAAATTTGTTTCTAACTTTTAGTCAATTTAAATTAATAATTTTAAAAAAATAAACAAGGAAAAAGTATTCTTCCATTCAATAAGAATAATCAATGGTATATAAAATGTACTTTTAAGGTAATAAAATAGAGATTTATAACGTTCGGGAATGGTTAAATTCCTTTCTAAACCTGTTTTCAGCTTTTTTTTTAATAAAAGAATTTCTTAATTTTTGCTAAACCTATCTATGTTTTGCTAAATTATTTAAAGGTGCTAAATTAATATAAATTATTTAATGAAAGAAAACCAGTGTGATTAAAATAAATAATTTATATATAATCATTAAATTAAGAAAACAATCATTTAACATTGAGAATATGTATTAATTAAAATTTTATTTTAATTATTGTTTAAAATTTAGTTTTAATTTTATACTTAAATGCAATTTTTGTTATTGATTTCTTCAGCTACATACTTTCAATTAATAATAATATTAATTATTTTAAATTTATAAATACTATATATCTTTGAATATAATATTAATTTTAAAAAATTAAAATATTTAATAGTTTTATAAAATTAATTTTTGATTTGTTTTTAATTATTAAAATTTATCAATTTTATAAAACCGAGGGGTCAAATTGCATTGGGCACCGGTGCCGCCTCTGCCAGAGGCAACACTGGTGCCGCCTCTGGGACCCACATCACCCATTATTTTATTTTTTTCTTTTTTTAGCTTTTTTTTTCGTTTTCAACTTTTTTTTTTTTACTGTTATGTCAGAAAAACAGGGTGGTGCCGCCTATCACAGTGGCGTGACCACCCTGTTTGTACCATTTTCGTAAATACTTTTTTATGTATATTATTTTGGAATTTTTTTATTTTTTTTATACTAGTCTGGTAAAAAACCCTTCATATTCAAATATTTAACAGATTTGAATACTTGACAAATAATTTAATTTGGACACTAATTTCGCATAGTAATACTTGAATTCGACGTGGATAATAAATGGATTCATGTTTTAAAGCAGATTTATATATTCAAATTTTAAAAAACAAAAAAAATATATATCAAATCCGTTATCATCAGGGGCGAAGTCAAAAAAAATTTAGAGTCGAAATTAAATTGTATATTTTTATGATAATAAAAATGTAATTTTACCATTTTAATAGCTTATAACTTATAATTTTCAAAGCATTAAATCAAATTGTTATCATTTTTAGGGTGACAAAGTGTAATTTTACTATTACTAATTTAAAATTTTATAAACTATAAAGAGACCCAAATAAAAAAATTTTATTTTAAGGGAGGTCGGGCTTGCCAACCCCCAAATTCACCACTATTTTAAGAACTAGACTGATCAGTTGGACAAAGAATTGACCGAAATATCAGTTTCGAAAAATAGATTAAACCTATTCAATTTAGTTGGTTCAAGTTAAAAAATCGACTAAATCAAATTTTTCTATTTTTAATATATACTATTACTAATTTATTTACTTGAGTCGAATAAAATTAATTAATTTAATGATCTAATCAATTCAATCATCAATACCACTGCAAAATCCTAATTATAATCTCTAAATTTCCCTAGAAACCTAGAAAGCAAAACCCACCCATGGATACATCCGACAATGACCTTAGAAACGTTGTGATAGTGAGTCCCATCGAAAGCAATTGCCAAAAGCATGGGGTGGGTTTCCTTTCAATTTTTAGCTTACAGGTCTCACACAAATTAAAAGCTAGGTTTAGATGGTCATGACATGATGGGTCATACATATCATGGTTGTCAATATCCTCTTTTTCTTTTTTTCCCCCTTTTTTCAGAGATTTTTTTAGTTTTGAAAGCAATTATTATGAATGTTGAAAAGTGGTAAACCCTAGTGCCATGCAATAGAGGTAGTGTTATACAGGTTTATATAAGCCATGCAATAGAGGTAGTGTTATACAGGTTTATATAAGTTGGACTATGTTCTGTTTATTTTACTTTAAAAAAATAAATAAATTAATTTTTATATATAAGATAAAAGAGTAAATTAGTCTTTTTTTAATTTTATTTATTTGTATTATAAAAAATTGATGTGTTTAACGAAATAATCAAAAAATGACAAGTAGTGTACCACGTGTACGTCATGCTAACATACATAGACCAATTTTTAACAGTAAAAATAGATTAAATTTTTAATAGAGGGACCATTTTGCTCTTTAAACTAATTTATAGGGATAATTTCTCTCTTTTTTAAGTAGAAGGAACAAAATGCAATATAAGGGTCATCATGGTACTTTTACTTGCATTAATATTATCTTAAATTGCCCTAAAGGGTACCAAGAATAATTTTTTTAACTTTTAGAATTAGAAATAAATTGACAGATTTTGTAAATATTAAAGGTTAAATTTTTTATAATTAAAATTAAAATGATAAATCTTGTAAGCATTGAGGCCTAAATCTGTTAGAATTTTTAGGTTTACGATCAAATTAATAGAATGTACAGATATCGGAAAGTTAAATTTTATTATTAAGCTAATAAAAAAGGTCCATGTTAATTTTCTATCACTCATCAAACAACAACTAATAAAAAAGTAACTGAAATATTTAATTTAAAAAAATTGAGTAACTAAAACAGAAGTAAAAACATAATGATTATTTTTATAATTTACAATTTTTTATGCACTTTTTTGTTTGGGTTTTGAAAGCAATTATTATGAATGTTGAAAAGTGGAGTTTGAGGTACTGTAATCTTCCCTTTCTCTAGAGGAATTTTTGCTTTCCCTAAAGGCAAATTTGCCCTAAAGGGGTACCCCAGTTGCATGCATTAATATTACTTTACATTGTTGAACACACTCACATGCATTTTCAGATATTAAGTTTAAGTCGAGTTGAATTAAGTCCGTATATGAAGAGATATAATTCAAATTGGTCAAATTTTATTATAGGTCATTGTATTTTAGGTAAGTTGTAGATTTAGTTTTTATACTTTTCATATTCTCTAAATTTCTATACTCTTTATAGACTTGGAACTTAGTCCTTTGTTTTTCGGATTTAAAAATATAAGTCCGATTGTTAATATTGTTAAAAGTCTTTTGTTAAATTCATGTTTATTATAAACGCTATTTTATTGGTTACACGGTTACCAAGTGAGTTTTTTTTTCATTATTTTAAAAATGTCACACCAACAAATTTACCAAAATAAATTTAAGGGTGTCAATAATTGGACTTAATTTTTTAAATTCGAAAAATAGAGGGACCAAATTCTAAATGTTAGAATAGTATAGGGACTTGTAGCATATTTTTTATCGGCTAATTTTAGTCATTGTACTTTCTGAATTTTAAAATTTCGGTCTAGATCCAAAACAATAGTTGTTAAATCCATTTGGTTAAGCTCTACTGTTTATATTGTATTATGATAGATTTAGTCCATATTTTCTAAATTGATTTTTCTTAGCCCTTATACTTTTCGAAATTGAAAATTTTAGCATTAATGCAAAACGACAACCGTTAAATCTATTGACTAGCTTATTGTGAGTAACATGTAGAAACAACAAGCTAGCATAGCATCATACATATGATAATATATTTGCAGTGTAATATTTAAAAAATAGTAAAACTTAATTTAATGAATTTAACAATTACGGTTTGGTCAGTGCCAAAATTACAAAATTAAAAAAAAAATGACAGACAAAAAAGGATCAAATTAAACTATAAGGATTAAATCTATAACTTACACATAGTATAGGGACTAATAACAAAATTTAACCATTGAATTTTGATAGAATTAATATACATAGCGTTACGAAGATAATTGAAATGCAATATTTTGGGTTTAATTTTGTTTTTAGGTATTGTACTTTTTCAAAATTTGAAATTTAGTCTTGCTTTTATTTCTACGAAATAAAGTCCAACTAATAATAACTATCAATGGATTTCTATTAAATTTAAATATGTGGAATTAAGTATTCGAAGTTATTATTTAAAAATTAAAGTCCAGTTGATAAAACAGTCATATTTAAATTTAACGTAAATTAGATAATCGTGTTAAGAGACTAAATTCTTATAATTAAAAGTAGAGGGGAGATTTTAAAATTTCAAAGAGTACAAGGGCTAGGGGGCATAAATAGACCTTTTATATATTATTTTTTATGATATCATCTATGACTATAGCCATTCAATTAAGTCCACAAAGTTTAAATCAATAACAATAAAAAACACTAATTTTGCCGATTATTATTTATTGGGTATACTTTTTGTTAAAAGATTTCACAAGAAAAGTTAAAAATATGAATTTTGATATTAAGCAAACTGGTTCTCATAAAAAAATTGGAACAATTTAATCCTCTTAATTTTGAAAGTGAACAACTAATGATAATTAATCGCGATAGAAATGTTTTTCGTCAATTATATATCATTTTGATTGTTATAATAACAAATTTTTATATTTTATGCAAATGTTATAGGTTAAATTTGTTAAATCAGGACCAAAGTGACAAAGTGCTAAACTTGTTAATATATCAGTAAAATAATATGTACAATTGATTAAATGTTTTCACCAATTTTCTTAATATTGAAATCGAGAGGGACCAAACGAATATTTTCACCAATTTTTTTATTTACCATTTTATGTCTAAAAATCCAAATAAGCAGGGGAGTAGTGAAGGGCGGAAGAAGAAGCCTTGGGTTCCTTGGTTAAATGAAATAATAACATTTCCAGTCCCGCAAAATTGTCAACAATTTAACTAAAGCTATTTTAAAATGAAAATTTTAGTTTTAGTCCCTAAATTTTATATTTTTTTCTTTTCACACTTAACACCAAATTCCGAACTTTGGCCCCACAAATAATTTCCCTAGTTCATTCATACGTGTACAGAATCTTTTCACAATTTCTACATAAGCATCGATGACTTTGAGAAAAACAAAGTCTTTAGATCACAAGATAATAGTACCATTCATAGTAAATAATAAATTGATTAGGACTTGTATTAAATTTTACATTTTTTTATGATGATTGTGAAATTTTTTATTGTTTATTGAGAAGCTTTCAAAGTGTTATTTACTGAGAGTGGAGGGAAGTTTTAACATGCCCGTTATTATTTTTTATGGGAGGTTTTATCTTTTTACTTTTCTGTTTTTAAAGAGTGATAGGTCTACAAAATGAGAGAATCTCGTTCGATATCTAAGAAAGCAAACCATATGTTTAAACAATTTTTTTCTAGCATACAGGTAGGGATGAAGTTGGTTGGGTTCGATTAGATTTTTCAAACCATCCATCATAATTCGATTCAATCATCAATTTTTTGTAATAAAATTTGATTTTTAGATTTATTTTGACAAAATAAGTTTGAATTATTTTTTTTAATCTAAATAAAAAATAAAGTAAATATAAATAATCAATATTTTTTATATAATATTTTTAAATATATATATTTTGTATATAGAATTTTTAAGTTATTTTTAGTATATAAAAAATAATTTTTTACATTATAAAAACTAAAATCAATTATAAATTAAATAAAAAAAAAGACATTTGGTTTGAGTAAATGATTTTTAACTTATATCTTAAAAATTGTCCAAAATACATCGTTTATAATCTATTTTCGATTTTATGACAATGTTACTCGTCTAAGTGGTACTCAACTTGTACTCGTGCCTCGTTTAAGACATAGGTACAAATCTCACCAATTGCAAATTCTTCAATTCTTTCAATAGTTCGCCTTTTCAGGTACCTAATAGTGTGCTCTCACTCTACAAATCAAGGTTTGCAAAAACTGGATCAGTGATCGAATTGCTCAGGTCATCGGTTTTTTGGTCCAACCAATTTGATCAGTCCATCCAAATTGATTAAATAAACATGAAAAAAAAATTTAAAAATTCGATTGAATTGGTTTGTATCAATTCCCAAGTCAACCGATCTAATGCCTTTCTCCGAACCACTTCTCAGTCTAACCGATCTGACCGACCAATCCTATCTGATTCTAACAATCATATTGCAAACTTATTACCTCTTTAAGCGCGATAGTCGAGAGACGAAACCCTCATATAGGATAATACCAGACTTATTGAAGAGTCTATCAACTCTGAGTGAGTGACAATTTGTAAACTTGACTTTTCCAAAAAAAAAAAATTGAAAATCCCTCAACATTAATAAATAATAAAAAAAATCTTAGCCCGTGGGTCACTAAGCACATGGTAGGGTCAAAAAAACAAGAGCTTTTATTGTGTGCCCCAACGTAATAAATAATGCGCCTTTTGCCCCCTTGTTATTGTCCAAACCGTGATTTTAGATGCGGCCAATATAAAATAAATATATAATAAAGACATAAATTCGGTAAAAATACTATAAATTTTTTTATATTAAAAATTAGATTACGTTTCATTTTCTTTATTAAAAAATTAAAAAAATTAAATTTTATATGTTATATCGGATAGCTAATTGGTTATTCTATTAAAAATTCCATCTTTTTTTATTGTTAAAAATTGATCTCTATACTTCGGTATGCCACGTGTTTTCTGTTTAGTTATTTCGCCAACCACATAAGTTTAACGGTATAGAAGAATGAAACTATTAACAAAAATGACCGATTTGCTCTTTAATTTAACATACATTGACTTCTATTTAAAGGACCTCAATGATATTTTTACCTTAAAATTTAATATAATACAAATAAAGAACACGATAAAATACTGCAAGTTAGGTTTGGTTCACATACTTTTAAATTTTTTTTATTTTTTATTTAACAATCTCATTATGGCTTCTGATCATATATTTTTTTACACAATACTTAAAACTACCCATAGACCCTCATCAACTCATAAATAGGATGATAATGTATTTCAACGCACTCAATTCTATATCTTCCTATATTGACAATAATGTTCGTGCTTAACTTAATCCGCATATACTTTTAAATTTTAATATTCAATATTTGGCATTTATATTATTATTTATTAAAATATTAAAATAAAACAATGTTAATATATTTAAAAGTAGAAATAAATAAAATAATTTTTATTGTAGAAACCTAGACTTGAAAATCTGTACCTAATTTTTTGGCATTAGTCAATTTTCACAAGCTGGTGGATGGCCGTCTAACACAAAACGTGCAAAAAAGTACTAATGAACATACTAAAAAAAAAAAATAGTGGCGAAATTTCCAGCAAATATACAGAAAAACAAGGGAAGTTGATAAGTATGAAAATTTGACCAAATAAATAGATAAATCAAAGTTGACATTATATAATTGACCAAATAAAAAAATTATTTATTTATTTATTTTGAAATAAATTATTAAATAAAAGTTGACATGCATTATTATTATTTTTCTAATATTATATATATTAAAATTTTTTTTAGATAATTAAACTCATCAAGCACGTAAAATTTCGAATCGATTTCATATTTTAATATATCAATCGAATATTTTTATATGTATTTAACAATGAAAATTTTATAAATAAAACAAATAAACTCGAAATCATACATATATGATGAAAGTCGAATTGTTAAAATGTTAATCATATAAAATTAATTTATTTTAATATTAACTCAAATAGATTTCTAGTCAAAATTTATATTGACTTAGAATATTATTTTCAAAACTGGATTGGCTAATCAGATTGAAAATCGTCTGAGGTATCGATAAAAAAAAGAGAGTGGTTTGGTTGAACTAAATTTCCCTATTTTTTAAATAGTTTTATATTTTAGTAATTCATTTAATTAAACTTGATAAAACTTATAGAATCAGAAACTGATGATCTGATCGATTTAACTACCGATCTGGTTTCTAAAAATTGGGATGTAATTTGAATTATTTATTTGCCCTTTCTTAAACCCAAGTATTTATAATTTGGGCTCATTAGAGGGCAGCTAGCCCAATTATGACAATGAATAAAATGTGATACTAAAAATGAGTTGAAGGGGCACCTTTCTTGGGCTGCTTTTTTTTTACTAATTTATTGGGATTTTTATTTTTTATTTTTATTTATTTTTTAAATCAATTTGGCATAGAAATATGCTTGGTTTGGGTAAATGCATTTTTTTAAATTGCATTCTATGAACTATCAAAGCACCTCGATTTAGGTTGATTTTCGATTTTTCTTACTTTAGGTACAAGTAATCTTTTGAAAATTGGACCAGTTGGTTGAATTGGGAACTAATTGAGGTAATGATCTGGAATTAGAGATTGAACTAGTTGATCTAGAAACCAGTATGAACCTATGGTTGAACTAGATGAACAGGATTAAAAAAACAGTTGAATCGACCCTTTTACATGGTTTTAATATATTTTTTAAATTTTATGACTTTCTAATAATCTATTAAATTGAATCAAGTAAAATGTATTGGACTAGTCAGATTGAGAATTTGTAGTTTGATTGGTTCGACCACAGGTCTAGTTTTGAAAACCTTTGGTACAAATACAACAATACTAATTAATGTTTCAACAGCTTATAAATTGCAATCCATAAATTGTCTGAAGTTCAAGTCAGTTTTCGAAATTTCAATTTTTCTTGCTCATCTCTAGGTACAAGCTCTATTTCCAAATTCGAACTAAATTGGCTGGTTGGATCGAGAACTAATAGGGATATCAATTAAAAATAATGGGTTGAACTGGTTGATTCGAGAATCAGTACAAACCAGACTAAGAAATTGTTTCAATTGGTTTTCTATGTTTATTTAATATATAGTTTAAATAATTTATTCAACTTGACAGGATAAACATGTTGAACAGATCAATACGATGATTAGATAGGTTAAATTATATAATTTGATTCTGAAAATCTTCACGACAACTAATAGGGGTGAATAAAATTTGATTCGATTCAAAAAAATCGAAAAAAATTTTGAATTTTGAGTTATTCGAATTATTCGAATCAACTCAAATAAGAAATTTTGGATTTCGAGTTTGAGGCGAGTTGAATTTTTACAAATTGAATAATTCGAATAGCAGGTTAGTATAAATATCCTTTTGTTTATTGTCAATTTTGAAAACGAGTAGATTGATCTCTTTCTAACAAAAATTACAAAAAAAAAAAAGAATCAAAATAATTTTCAAAAATTAAAAATAATTTTAAAATTTAAAATATTTATAAAAATTCTAAAATTTGTGTTTTTAAAAATTATAAATTTAAAAAAATCTAAAAAATATATAAAAAGTTAAAAATTTAAAAATTTTATAAAATAATAATTTTGGAATCTAAATAAGTGTATGACACTAAAATATCTTATTATTATTATTATTTTACTTTAAAAAAGTTTTCAAATACACATAGTTTCAATTTTATGTGCTCTAACATAGAAATAGTTATACTGTAACAATATTTTAATTTAACATTATTAAATTTTCTAAAACTCGAACAATTTTACTCAATTTGACCGGATGATCACCCTTAATTTAAGTTATCCAAAAATCCAAATAAAAAAAATACAAAACTACGCTGTTTTGATAAATGTTTAATTTTTCTAAAACTAAAAGTCAAAACTATCAAGTTGAAAGATCAAACTACGTCGTTTTGATAAATGTTTACTCCGTAGTCTTACTTTCCTTCTCGAAACGCCCCCACTTTCCCTTTTTCCTTTGGTAAAAATTAATCTAAAAGCTTGTACTTGATCTACTAGTTAAATAATCGGTCCATGTAAATACAACATTAAGTAAGTATAAATAATAAGATTCGACTCGACTCGAATTTTTGTTTACTCATTTCAACTTGATTAAAAAAAATTTAAATTGAGTTCGATTGTTAAAATATGACTCGTGAACTCAACTAACTCAAATTTTTTTGATTTTATCAAATACTCACCCCTAAGTACAAATACAACAATACCGATTGACGATTATAGAGTTTATACGTCCAAATTACAACCAGACCACAAGCGGACTCGAACATTACAAAAGCCACATATGATTTACGTACAATAAAACTCCAACCCGGACGTTTATATATATATATATGATGTGGATTCTAACTTAAGCAAGCAGCAAACAAATGGCATCAAATAAGAAGAAAGGGCTTAATCAGTTGTTAATGTAACTCAAACGTTATAAGGTGGGGCCATTTGGTAAAATACCAATAAAAATAATAATGAGGGGTGGTTCATATGTCTTGTCTCTCAACACTCACCTTCTACCCTTTTTTGTTCGTTTGTGTACCCCACGCGCCACTCTCACGATGGCTGAATTTCCTATCTCTCTTTCCCCTGTATACACGCGCTGTACGTTTGATGGTGCAATGAAATGTTGGAAATTTATGAGATCAGCCGGCCCAAATATCCTTTTCCAACACTCCAAGAATATCTTTGAACCAAAAGAAGCAACTCCACGAGAAAATCCATTTTTATATGACCATTTTACCCCCTTGGGGGTTTTTTGTTGCTCTTGGTAAAGAAATTTCGGTCGGACGAAAATACCCTTAGGTTTCCCCCTTATTGTTCTGTTTATGGCTTAACGGTTGGGTTTAGACCTGTTCATGAATCGGGTTATTCGTTCATGCACGAAAGTTTACCTGAAATTTAAGAGGGTTTAAACAAAAATATTAGGCTCGAAAAATAGGTCTGGGCAAAAAACTAGACCCATTTAAAATATGGATCGAGCTAGGGCTTAAACATTTAAGGCCTAAGTCCAGCTTGACCCGACCCATTTTCAAGTTTATAATACTATTTATTATGTTATTTTTATATATTTTATAATTTAGAACACGATAAAAAAATAAACATATACTAAATATATAATACTACTCTAATGTAGACATTAAAATAATATTAAGATGACTAAATAAAAAATTTCAATAAATAAAAATTGTATAAAACTATTAAATATTAAAATAAAATAAATATTTTTTAAAAATAATATGAGTGAGCCTAAAATGAGCTTAGGTTAGTTTTTGGCAAATATGAACAGGTTTGAGCAAAATTTTAAGTCCATATTTCAAGCTAAGCCAAGCTTGAGCAAATATAAAATATGTTAAAATCATGCTTAGACCTGACTCGTGAGCACCTCTAGTCGGGTTATCCATCTAGATAAAAATGTTTGCCTAAAACTTTTGAGATTTAGATGAAAATATTAACCTTGTAAAATGGGGTTAAGCTTAAAAATTAGGCACGCTTAAAATATTAAATAAAATTTGCCTAGTTGTGTTGTGTTTATATTGTACATGTTTATTTATAAGTAGGATTGTTTATGGGTCGGATTTGGTTTGGTCCATGCTTATATACGATATTAATATATTTTATGTTTACTCAAACGTGGTCTGACCCAAAATGTAAGCCTCAAATTTTGTCAAAACCCACCCATTTTTACAAATGACTAACTCAATGTTATTATTCTGTTGTTGTGGTTGTTGTTTTTTCTTTTATTGAAATTTTAAACTTAGACAATTTAACATATTTTTTTTAATGTTTACCTTATAACAATATATTTTATTTTATTTAATACAAATTATATAATATATAAAATAAAATAAAAATATATATCATAAAGTAGAAACGAGTCGGGTTGGCCCTTGAATGTTAGATCCGAGCTCAATCTGTATTTTAAACTGGCCTAATTTTTTTATTTCAAATCTCATTCTTTTTTCTAAATCCTCTTATATTTTGAGTGAGCCTTAAAACTCGAGTAGATAACTTAACTCTCAACGTATTGATTTTTATAAATATCAATATATATTTGATTAAAAACAATATATATATGTGTATATATATATATATATATATATATAAGTTTTTAGATACATTAAAACACACCATCAAAATGTACAACCCCAAATTAAACATGGTAGGTCCATATGATAACTTTAAGTTTAGACCAATATGGTTAAGGTGTAAGGTGTGAGATGATATAAATTTGGTAATGGGACAAGTCAAACAATTATTGGGGCGGGTGAGAGATTTTCATTTATAATTGATGATGCTGAATTAATTAATTTAACAATTAATTAAGATAAAATTATAAAAAATTTGCATATGATAAAATTTGAATTTGAAATTATAGAATTTTATTAACCTCGACTTGAGTTATTTTCATTTTGGGATAAATTAATTTAGTCCCTAAATTTAGTAACATTTTCAACTTAATCCTTGCGTTTTTTTTTTTGTCTACATTAGTTTTAAAAATTGACAACTTTTTTCAACTTAGTCTTCGAACTTGAATTCTATTAAAGTTTGATAACTTGGCACTCCATGATTGTACTAAATCATCACTTAAAATTATTTATTTTACAAAATTAGGAAAAGCTTCCAAGTTCCGAGACTAATATAGATCGAAGAAAAAGTTCAAGGACCAAGGTGAAAAGTTTTTCTAAATTCAGGGGCCAAATGCTACTTTATCCCTTTTACTTTTTAGACAGAGGGAATGCTCCAAATCAAAGGACAACCTAGTCATTTCACCAAAGGGTATATTCGTCTAAAAACTTCCAACAGATATTTAAAACAAAACTCACAAACAATCAGGACCGTTCATAATTTTCATCGAACGGCTTTCACACACACACACAAAAACGGAGGGAAAGAAACAACCACTCAACTGACTCTCTCACTCACTCACTCGCTCGCTCACTTCCATTGATATATATAACACTCTATTCCTTTCCTTTCTTCACCAATCGCAGATATTTCTCTACAAATACTTTGCAGCAAATTCTCCCAATTTTTTCAGAAAATCCAACGCAAGGTAAAACATTCTCCATTACTTCTTACATTTAACTACAGATCTTAAATTAATGTATATTTTTCATGACATTTTCTGTATATATATGTGATTTTTTGTTTTTAGAGCTTCGCTTTTCAAATTTTATATCTGAATTCCATTTGTTGTTAGATAGATTTCCTCTTAGAATTTGCTTGGATCTTAATTTCCACATGTTTTTTCTTTTTGTTTTCACTGAAATTATGTGTCGTCTTTCTGCGTTTTTGGTTAGATTTCTTTTGGAAACTAAGTTTTGTTGAAATCTGCATTGCCGCCTCTCTGTCAATACTTGAATTGCTTGGTTATTGATATCTTAAATCTACTGGATATGTTTAGTCTTTAGATATAAAGCATCGCAATTTCATACAACGTTTTCTTTGTTTTTTTTGTTGGATTTGTTTTTGAAGCTTTCGGAAATCAAGTTCTGTTGAAAATCTGCATTGCCTCTCTGTCAATATTTGAATGCCTCGGATGCTAGATTGCTTAGTATTTAGATCTGAAGCATCGCATTTTCACTCGACGTTTCCTTTATCGTCATCATCATCATCATCAACATCATCATCTTTTTGTTGGATTTCTTTAAGTAGCTTTCGGAAATTAAGTTCTGTTGAAATCTGCATTTCTCTCTGTTAATATTTGAATACCTTGTATATTAGATCGCAAATCTGTGGATATGTTTATTATTTCGATCTGAAGCATCGCATATTCACTCGATGTTTTCTTTATCATCAACTTTTTGTTGGATTTCCTTTGGTAGATTTCAAAAATTAAGTTTTGTTGAAATCTGCAATTCTGCATTGCCTCTGTTAAATTTGAATGCCTTGGATATTAGATCGCAAATCTCTGTATATATTTAGTATTTAGATCTGAATCATTGCATTTTCACTTTACTTTTTTTTGTTTTAATTTCTAAAAAATGCTTCATTTTATCATAGATTGAAGAATTTAGGACTTAATTTTAGTTCATTTGTTATCAATTAGGGAAAAAATGAGAGAGATCCTTCATGTTCAAGGTGGACAATGTGGGAACCAAATCGGTTCCAAGTTTTGGGAGGTTGTTTGCGATGAGCACGGCATAGATCCAACTGGAAGGTACATTGGTTCCTCGGATCTGCAGTTGGAGCGTGTTAATGTTTACTATAACGAGGCTTCATGTGGTCGGTTTGTTCCTCGTGCTGTGCTCATGGACTTGGAGCCTGGTACGATGGACAGTGTCCGAACTGGTCCTTACGGCCAGATTTTCAGGCCAGACAACTTTGTTTTTGGACAATCCGGTGCTGGAAACAACTGGGCCAAGGGCCATTACACCGAAGGAGCCGAGCTTATCGATGCCGTTCTTGATGTTGTGAGGAAAGAAGCTGAGAACTGTGACTGCCTGCAAGGTGAAGACATTTTTTCTTTAGGTTCCGGCTGTTATAAATCGATACGTTCCATTTAATTTAGCCACCGAACATCTTCGCTATCATTAGTGACAATTGTGGATCTGATCTGCCATTGCAGGTTTCCAGGTATGCCACTCATTGGGTGGGGGAACTGGTTCCGGTATGGGTACATTGCTTATCTCGAAGATCAGAGAGGAGTACCCCGATAGGATGATGCTTACGTTCTCTGTGTTCCCCTCGCCAAAGGTTTCCGATACGGTTGTCGAGCCATACAATGCTACTCTTTCAGTTCATCAGCTTGTTGAGAATGCTGATGAGTGCATGGTTCTTGATAATGAGGCTTTATACGATATCTGCTTCAGGACTCTTAAATTGACTACTCCTAGCTGTAAGCAAATACTTTCTATGTTTGAAATCTCTGTTTTGTATCGATTCCTTTTACTGCATTTAAATTCTTGATAGTGGTGGCTAAACCACCAACATGATTGCCACCAGCTCAGTTTCGGTGTCTCGAAATCCCGAGGTTTAATCATTAGGCCAACAACCAGGTTAAAAAGGTTTAATCACTGTTCTTAATCTTCCCAAAGATGACTGTAAACATAATTTCAAAAGTTGCAACCCTATGATTCATTCTGAGATTTTCGTTTCGATATAGCTTGTTCGAATAGGGTTAGAACGAGTAATCGATATAATTGGTCTGGTGTTCAGATCATGTACTTATATATTGATATGCATTGCAGTTGGTGATTTGAACCATTTGATCTCTGCAACCATGAGTGGAGTTACTTGCTGTTTAAGGTTCCCTGGCCAACTCAACTCCGACCTCCGAAAGCTTGCCGTAAACTTGATTCCCTTCCCTCGTCTTCACTTTTTCATGGTCGGATTTGCTCCACTGACCTCCCGCGGTTCCCAGCAGTACCGAGCTCTAACCGTCCCTGAGTTGACACAACAAATGTGGGATGCAAAGAACATGATGTGTGCTGCTGACCCGAGGCACGGTCGTTACCTCACAGCATCAGCCATGTTCCGAGGCAAGATGAGCACCAAAGAAGTGGATGAACAAATGATCAATGTCCAAAACAAGAACTCTTCCTACTTCGTCGAATGGATCCCAAACAACGTGAAATCCAGTGTCTGCGACATCCCACCTAGAGGGCTATCAATGGCATCAACCTTCGTAGGAAACTCGACCTCGATCCAGGAAATGTTCAGGCGAGTTAGCGAACAATTTACCGCTATGTTCAGGAGGAAAGCTTTCTTGCATTGGTACACTGGTGAAGGTATGGACGAGATGGAGTTCACCGAGGCCGAGAGCAACATGAACGATCTCGTGTCCGAGTATCAACAATACCAGGATGCTACTGCTGACGAGGAAGGCGAATATGAGGATGAGGAAGATTTGGATGAAGAACACATGTGATGAAAGCGAAAACCAAACGAAGTTGTCGGTAATGCAGCATATACAGGTATGTGATTCGAGTGGATTTGTATGTAATGAGTAATGAAAGTGTCTTTTCCCTATTTTTCCCTTTCACGAGTTTGCTCTTTTTGGTTTCTATTTGAGAGAGTAATGTATAATATATCCGAAAATAGTAATGTAATACCTATGGCTATGTTTGTATTCATTTGGTTTTTGTGTATTATATGATCAATGCCTTATTTTTTCTCTTATGTCATTGAAGTATTTAGGGGAAAAAAATGCTGTATTGTGCTTTTGTTCTGGGGTTGTGTTAATTATATTTAAAATTTTTATGCTATTTTGTTAATGAACTCTTGGCATAGTTGATAAAGCGGTAAAAGTGATTTTGGGACTTTGCCTATCAAGATTCAAGTCCTACTATGTATGAATGCCATGTATAGATTTAAATCAATTGGTCTAAATTTATTTTTAGTTTGGACAGTTTCGTGTTCAACTTATTTTAGGTTTGTCAGTTAATAATTAAGGGTTATTATCCTACCCATCTTTAACGAAGTAAAGAAAAATTATAAGTGGATTCAGGATAATAGCAAATTATAAGTGGATTCAGGATAATAGCATAAGTCTTTAAAATATAATAAGATAATAAAAAAATATAATAACTTATCTAACCTTTTAATTTTATAAAAAAAATTATTTTAGCCATTCATTTAATATTTAATTTTTTTTTTTAGTCTTTAAACATGCATTTTCTTTTCAAATCACTCAAAATAAATAAATAAAATTAATTTTTTAAACTTTGTTGATGTTACATACATGTGGATTACCACATGAATGACACAAAATTAATTTTTTTTAATTTTAATTTTTTAAAAAGTATAAAACTATTTTAAAAATTAAAAATCATTAAAATTTGGCATGAAATAAAATAAAATATTCAGAAAATAACATACAACTCTCTCATTTTCTCTCATTTGATCATTCTTTGGAATGATTGATTTTTATGTACAAGGATAGAAAATGGTCATCCCTCATTTTTTTTTTTTTTCTCTCTCACTTTTCTTCCCAATTAAGTACACTCAAAATTTATTTTCATTCCACTTTTTCACTCCCTCCTCTTATCTCTTCACTTTTCCACCCAACCAAACACACACCAAAATCTTAAAAATTTTAAAATAGTAGAATCTAGACCCAACTTAAATATATATAAATATAAAATCTAGACCCTATCTAAATAATAAAAAGGTGTTAACTCTAAACCTCGTATGTCGGCCTAAAAATCAGTGTGTTCACCACCTCAGGTATAGCCTGGATCTGAGTCGCACTAATCGCGTTGTTGTTAGAGTTTTGCCCTCCTATAATTAAAAAAAATATCCTAACCCTGTAAATTGGGTCGGGTTTTTGCAATTTCTAATGGTAATGATAAGCTATTCATGCACGAAATGGGCTTATGGATTATTCTTTATTATTCTCGTTAATAGATTTAAAAAGATCCGTAACTTTTTAAAAGGGAATATCCCCTTTAACTATAGGTGTTAATGAGTAAGTCCGATTCTAAAAATATATTTAGACCCAACAAAATTTAACCCATTCAAATGATCTATTTATTATTTAAAAATAAAATAAAAATTAATTATACATATATATATATATATATATAAAGTTACTTTTATATGGTTAAGTGTGTTGAAATTGAAAATTTAAGTTTACAGTTGTTTGGAGAATCTCTAAGTTCAATGCAAGGTTTATTGCTTCTTGATCGTAATGTGTCGATACTTGATTAATTTTTGTCAGTTAATGTATTCGCTTTGATTTCTAGTATATATTATTTTTTTAATAGTGAAATGAGTAGGTCGAAACCTGATTTAAAATGAGCCAAGTTGAGTGCTCAACCTGTAAACATCTCTAGTTTTAATCAGTGATGTTTGAACTGAATTAAATTAGTTGGGTAACGATTTAAAGACAAGTATTAGATTAATTGGCTCACAAATCAGTATGAACTTGTCGAACTAATTAAACCGATCAAACCGATTAATACAACAAATTAATAACTTGAACAATCTAATTACTTATCCGATTTTGAAAACCTTACTCTTAACTTACCAAATTCCTTTTTCCTTTAAAAATAATACTTAAGAGTAGGGATAGATTCCTTTTAGTGAGATATCAATCCCTTTTAGTTGGATTCGTGATATCCTTTTGAAATTCTCTACAAAAAAAGAGAGAAAAGAAAAGTCACATCAATAATCCAAATTATCATAAAATTATTATTATTTATTAATTTTAAGTAAAATAAAAATATTCAGTTTTATTTGTCTCATTACATTTTAGTTACTTATGTTTGAAATGTTACGTTCTAGTCACCTACGTTATTGTTTTGTTACGAAGTGATCACTTTACCATTGAGCTTCGTTATCTCCCTAACGGCGGTCTTACGTGGCAGTCCAAATGGGTTTTAAATGCCAAGTTGGATATCCTACATGACAATCTAAATTAAATTTATTTAATTAAAAACCTATTTTCATCCCATCAACTAGACATCCAAGTTGGAATTTAAAATCCATTTAGATTGCCACGTAGGACTGTCGTTGGGGAGGTAACGGAGTTTAGTGGTAGAATGACCACATAAACACAATTATTGATATAACATCTTTTTATGTTTATATATTGCATACATAAATAATTATATTTATCCAATATAAAAGTAAATTGATGTATATATTTATTTAAATGTGTATGATTAAATCAAAATTAAAATTTCAAGTATACATTTGAACCATAATTAGAGTTTTATGTGTATAATTATACCAAATTAAAATTTATATATAATTTTGAGACTTATCCGTAAAATATAATAATTTGAAATTTGAAGGTGAAGAACTCACATATATAAAATGTTCTCCCAAAGCTTCCCTTTCTCTTCTTTTTTGCTATTGTCCTCTTCACCTCCTTTAACGAAATGCTTCCAAATCGAGGGTTTCTTCCTCCATGCAGCCGCTGTTGACAACCTTCCTCCCTATTCCAATGGCTAAACTAAACAAGAAGAAAAGCTCTCACCCCTCTTTCCCTTTTTTTTTTCCTTCTTTCTCACCGTCCCATCCTTTTTTTCTCAAGAAAAACCATTTTTAATTAAAATTAGATGATAACAGTGGGAACAATCATTGACCAATTTCCCATGGTTGCAACGGGCCACCCAACCAAAAGCCACGCACACCCTAAACTCATTAGTTAATATTATAAAATATTAAGCATAATTATTAACACTAGGGGTGATACAGCCGAGTCGAATCGAGTTAATGAATTCTATTATTTATACTCAATATTTTATTTATATGGACCGATTATTTTAACTAGTAGATAAAGTACAAGATTATTTAATTATATAAACAATATAATTGTTTTGCCTTTTTAACTTAATGGGTAAACATTTATAAAAACGACGTTATTTTGCCTTTTCTTATTCGGATTTTCGGGTAATTCAATTTGTGTAATTCATGTTCGAGTTAAATCGAGCAATTTAATTTTTATTCGAGTTAATCCGAATAATTTGAACTATTTAATTCAAAATTTAAAATTTTTATCAAATTTTTTGAATTAAATCGAATTTTACTCACTCGTAATTAACACCACCATCATCTAACTATCTAGTTTCATTTGAAAGAAACATTTGTAAAGCTTAACCATGTAGATAACCCGCGCTACTAGTCCAACTACCAAACCCAAATTCTCTCCTCAACCAAGGTTATGAATTAAAATAAAATGAATGATTAATACAATTCTTTTTCAATAAAGTTACCTATTAAAAATTCAATTTAATCTTCGTAAATATTTAATAACAATAATTAATGATTCAATTTTCAGAAACAAGATCTCGATACATCGCTTTCCGACACTATTGACCTTACGGTCAATACACTTGTACCTTAATTAATTATCAATTCAATAAAATCTTTTAATCCAAATTTCAATATAATTCAAAATAAACTCGTAAATATTAAATAATAATATTTACAGACTCACCCGTCAGAAATAGGATTCCGAAACCACCGTTTTTTGACACCCCTAAAAATCGGGTTGTTACATAAATTTCCATATTTCATAATCATATATTTAGTTACTACATCAATATTTCATATTCCACTACTCAAACCTGTAGAATTCGATAATTTATAAATTTTACAATTTGATCCTTACTTCAATTTTTATCAAATTAATCACTTAACAATTCATTTTTTAACTTACTCGTCCAATTATAATATTCAAAATAAATAGTTACCACTTTCAACATAATAAACTCATAAATCAATCATTCAAGAAAATTAACTCAAAATTAAAATATCTTTAGTAAAAACACTCGCACTTCCTTACTTTCAGTTATTCACTTAAAATCATTCGCCAAATTATTCATAAAATAATTCATTATTCACTTCGTACATAAACACAATACTTCCATAAGTTTAAATAAAGAAAATAATTATTTACGCTAAATTCTTGTAATTTTCACAACAAATTATACAATTAAATAAATACAACATAATAATTTAAACAATTTACCATCGTTTTCTCGCACTTCCATCTTCATCTTCAAGCCTCCATGATTGGTTTCATATGAGAAAACACTCTTGAATTAGACTTTGCTGTGAAATTCCACTTTAATTTCATAAAAATTTTAAAGATTTTAGGTTAAAAATAAAAAAAGGGTCAAATTGAATAAAATGGAAAACTTTTTATTTTCTAAAAACAATTTTAAAGAAAACCATGACAAAACCTCCCAAAATTTAGCCAAAGGACCTATTTATAATGATGGGAGAATCCTTTTTTTCTAGATTTTTCCTTTCTTTTCCTTACTTTTATTTCCTTTATTATTATTATTTTGCTGCTTCTTGTTGCTGTCATTTGCCCCTCGTATTATATAGAAAAATCATCTACATATTTCCTTTTTTTTTCAATTTAATCCTTTAATTATCAACTAATCAAATTTAAACACATTTCTTCTTTAATCCTTATTATTTTAAAAATAATTACCTTCTTTTTAGAAAAAAAACATTAATTAGTGTAGCGACGTAAAAATTTCACTTTAAGTCACTAATTGGGGCGTTTTATTGAAAACTTAAAAAACCAAATTGCGATTTTATTAAAACAAGGGAGTCGCCAACGATCTCTTTTTCTAGGTGTGATCGGATACCTATAAAATCTTTATTTTAACAAAAAGTTTTATTTTTGATAAAAGAAGGCCGAGTTTAGGTCTACGTGAAAATTCAGAGAAAAATAGGGTCCGGGAATTAGTTACGCACAAGGAAGGTATTAGCACCCTCGTGACGTGTAACACCCTTATACCCGAGATCGTCGCCGGAATCAAGTACAGAGCGTTACTGGACTTAAACAGACCTTTACAGAACTTAATCGGAAATAGATACAGGATTTCATGCAAATCAGTTTAGAATCATTCTTATTGAGGGTTTTCGGACACAATACAGACATTTCAAATGATTAGGATTCGAATCCTATCAAATCGGTTACTCAGAAAATTTTTCAAAGGAAAACAACGTCACGCGCCCGTGTGACCCTTAGCACGGCCGTATGTTAAGGCCGTGTAGCCTTCACAAGCCCAAGTCTAGACAACGTGGTCGAATCTGTCAAATTTGACACGGCCACCTCACACGCCCATTTTGAGGCCGTGTACTCCCACACGGTTGAGACACACGGCCGTGTCTCCTGCCCGTGTGGTACACTAAATTTTAAATCAAGGTGCAGGGAAGGCACGGTCCAGTAGCACGCCCGTAAGGTCAGGCCGTGTCTCGCCCACGGCCTAGGCACGCCCGTGCCACATACCCGTGGAGCATTCTGTCAAATCCCACACGGCCATGACACACGCCCGTGTGCCATGCCATGCAGGCCGTGTCAGGCTATTTGCCAAGCCTTAACCTCCCTAACACGCAACCATTCTCATATACAACCAAAATAATTGATACTTTACTTATACAAACATTAAGAACATAGAACTTATAAGTTTACAAAATAACTATACATATCTATAAATCTTTTATACATGCCATAAACCAAACACATCAAAACATAGTATACCGATGAAGCTTGACAGTGTGAAGCATACTCCAACGCCTCGGCTCCCAATCCAACCGTTTTCATACATTGAAAGGGGGAAAAAGAATAGAACAGAGTAAGCTATAATAGCTTAGTAAGTCGTATGCAAATTAGAGCAATGAACATTACAAATTATCAATTACTTCATAACAATTATTAATACATATCATTCCATACTCATCTTACTCTTTTGGGCACGTTTCACATATCAATCATATGTGTGCTTAACCGTACTAATCTTAATGTACACTTCATCATAATACAGATAAACTAATCCCATTGAGCAAATTCGGAATATGACCAGATATGCAGAGGTCGGCATCAAGTGCCTCACAATATGTAGCCGAAGCCACCACAATATGTAGCCGAAGCTACTAACAGAGAGGTAGCCGAAACTACAATCAGAAACAAAGTAGAAGTTACCACGGGCCTGCTCGCACAAGCTGACAGGTGTCTGCAACACATGCTAGACCACCCAGCATCCGGGAACTATATCAGACAGAATTAGAACCCTCTAGTGACTTGTCACTTATATCAATGTCTATTCCGATTTGCTCAATAGGGATTTTACGGACAATTTATCATTTTCACAATTTCAGAAATATAACAACTAATTAGCCAATTAATTTCAAAAGCATACTAAACAATCAATCATATTTATAGAAACATATCCATTAGTAAATCTAAATTTACAGAACATGCCTCATTTCCACAAACACAGAAGTATACCAAATTTCCATTCATTTCACAAATTGTATATTCTTACAATCATTCAATCATAAACAAATAATTATTCGTATAGTTTTAGAAACACATCCAATGACCAATCGAAATTCAGGCGAATATACTTTCTTCTTAGAAGTACGGAAGTACACCAATTTTCTAATTATTTCATAGTTCATATATTCATATAATCAATGGATTATCAATAACAAATATATATTAACAAAATATGCTAGAATTCACATACCTGAATAATCAACTGATTAAATTCTCGAGGTTTAGTCGAGAACTTTCTCTTTTTCCCATTCTCGGGCTTACCACACCTTTCTTGGTCTAGATTAACAAACAGAGTACAATTATCAATAATTTACTCATTTACGGACACAATTCATATTTGAGGAAATTTCCAAATTTACCCCTCAACTTTTTAATAATTACAAATTAGTCCCTTGGACTCAAAATCTCATTTTCTTTATTCCATGGGCTTATTTAACCCATTTTCACAACAATGACACTCAATTTATCAATAATTCACATATTTAAGAACAATTTATAAACTTTACAAATTAATCCCTTTTTACACAAATTCATCCAATTTCAATCCCAAAAACATGCATATAACCCTCTAAGCCTTCATTATCTACCATTAATCAACCAAATACACACTTAACATAAATGGGTATATTTTTTAACCCCAAAATCTCTTGAAAATAATGGTAGAATCGTGAAATTCAAGCTCAAATAATCATGAAAATATGAAAATAACTAAAAACGGGGCAAGATTTCACTTACTATTGAGCTTAGAAACCAAAGTAACCCTAGCCATGGAGAAGAATAAGAATCGGCAGCATGGAGAAGAGAATGAGCAGATTTTTGGGTTAAAAATTTGTCTTTTATGACTAAAAACACCCAAATGACCAAAATGAAGAATAAGAATAAGAATCGGCAGCATGGAGAAGAGAAGAGAATTGCCCTTTTGTGTCTATGACACTATTTAATGGTCTAATTGCAACATAAAGGCCTCCAATTCAAACCCCCATTTCAATTGGGTACTTAAAATCTATACCTCACATTTTACAATTAATGCAATTTAGTCCTAAACATAAAATTGGACACTTTATCGATAAATTTTTCAAACAGAAATTTCACATCAGATGTCAATAAATCAAATCTTATCAAAAATTTACAAAAATTCAAAATTTTACTTCGGATTTGTGGTTACAAAACCACTATTCCGACTAGACCCTATTTCGGGCTGTTACATGACGCCCAAAATCGGTATCTTATTAAACATGTGTTGTCTCACTTTTCAAAAATGCGAGTTTAATGTAACATTTAATTGTGATCCGATCAAAACACGAGAAATTTCAAGTTTTTGGTTTTTTTTGAAGGATGTCCCGTTTTTAACACAAGCCAACGTGGTTCACCCAACATAGCGATGAAATCACAGGCTTAATATTAAAATCGGTACATTGCCTTTTTTTTGAAATTAATTTGAAAACATGAATAAAGATTTTTTATAGTAATTAATAGTAAAATGATACAGAATGGGCAATAAACGAAAAATAAGAGTTAGAAATACATCGAAGCAATTAATAAATATGATAATAATATTAAAAACAATAACAAGGTGAGCAATATTAAACATGATAATAATACTAAATACGAAGTAAAAATGATGAATATGTGGACATATAATAATGGTAAGTAAGATGACGAAAACATAATATTAGAAATACTAATAATGATACATATAAATATACATGATAATGGTATTAAAAACTATATACATAATATATTAAAATACAATATTAAGATATATACATAGCATGGTATTAACAATATATACATGACGGTGTTAAAAAACATGTACATAATATATATAAAAGTCTATATATAAAAAAATAGTGTTAAAAAGTATGTAAATAACATATACATTAGAAATAATGATAATATAAAAAAACAACTTAGATACATATTAGGAAATTATACGTGATATATACATGTTATAATATTAAAAATATCTATATAACATAGTATTAAGAATAAATATATTATAGTATGAAAAAAAAAGATGGATATGTAAGATGGTATAAAAATGCATTCATAGTATTTATGTGTATATGTTGAAAATATATATATGTAACGATAATATATAAAAGTATATAATAGCATTAAAAAATATACATAATAGATAAAAATATATACATAATATAAAGTCGAAAACAATATGTATGAAAAATATATACATGATATATGTGCATTTAGTAAAAATAATGTATAAAATAATCATTAATAATGTTACGTAAAAATCTATATATGCATATTTAAAAATACTATTGAAACTGAAACTAAGACTAATGATATTAATAATAAATATAATAATAATAATGATAATAATAATCATCATAAGAATAACATAAATAATATTTAAAATAAAGTAAAATAATGAAGTCAAAATAAAAAAAATCCACTTAAGTCTAAAAAGGATTAAATTTAAAACAAAAACGATATTTTAGGGCTAAACCATAAATGAAATAAAAGGAAAGACCCCCTTTGAAATGCACAGATTAAATGGGGGACTTAAACGGGCAATAGACCCCCCTCCCAAAACGCGCAGTAGGAATAGGGGATCAAATTGAAAGGTGAACCAAAATCCTAGGGTACAATTTAAAGAACGCGAAAACCTAATTGCAAAGCATAGAAAAAGCGAAAGGACTGAATGGGATATTACCCCCTAAGAGCAAAAACGCGCGGATCCTTCCCCGGGTTGGGTCACTCGCTCGGATCTAGCTCAAAACGGCGCCGTTTTAGGGCATTGGACTGAGCCCTAAATGACGCCGTATAGAGCTTCTATAAAAGGCCCAAAACAATTAAACAAAAACATTTGTAAAAAAAGGGAAAAGGGGAAGGGTATATGCTCTCGGCCTAAGGTCTCCGTCCACAGGGACCACCATGACCGTCGTCGGTCGCCGGTGACGGCGCCGCCGTCTACGGTGGCCGGAGGAGACCAACAAAAGCCCTTTTTGACCCTTTTCCTTCCCCAAACTCAGATCCAAACCCTAAATACCCGTATCCCCTTTGAAACCGAGAGGAAATGAAGAAAACGTTTGGTATTCGGGACTTGAATCGTCAACAAGGTAAAAATTTCGATCTTTTGTTATTTTTCTATATGCATGTGATGTTTAAACGAGAGTATGCTAAAAACTGAAGAAAAATACCTTTTTTTTTGTTTTTGTATTTAAAGAACGTAAATCCTACAATCAGTTCTTGGCTTTTTATTTATAGCCGAATACAAAAGGTTTTTTAATATATTGTTTCTTGTTACTTTCTTTGTTTCTATTTTTTTGCCTTCTGCTTTCCTGCTTTGTGCTTGCTGTTGTTTGCTATTTCTGTCTCTGTTTACAGGTCTTCAGAGGGTCAACGGGCAAGGGAAAAGCTGACCCTTTTGCCATTTCGGTGCTAAGGGCAGAGAGGCTGAACCTCGGGCGAGGTGCGCGTCGATGGAGGCATGGGCAGCTTGACCGAGAAGGGTGCGGCGCACATGGGGTGATTCAGAAACCCTAGGGTTTCTGAATTGTTTAGGATATCGGGCCACTTGGGTATTGGGTCTATTAGGCTGATGGGCTATGTTAGTTTTGTTTAGTGGGTTAGGTCTAGGGGTTTAATCGGACTTGTTTTCTGGTAGGTTCATTCGGGTTTTGTGGGGTCTAATTTGGGTTTTATTTTGGGCCATAGCTTTAATGTAACTGGACTGTTTTAATGTTTATTTGTAATTTGGACCCTTTTAATTTTGGTTTCTGTTTTTTGATTTATTTGGTTTAAAATGGCCCGGGCAAATTTAGGCTTATACAATTAGTTTTTAAATTTTTAAAATTTTTTCACAAATGTATCATAATCCAACTATATATTTTTTGAACTTTATTATAAAAGAGAAAAAAAAACAAGAAAAATGTGCAAAGAAACAGACCCACGAAATACACGTTTGCACAAGGAGCAAACTGCAAAAATAAAAACGAAATTGAGAGTTAAATTTTTTAAAATCAAAACTAAATTGACACGATATATAAATATTGATGATTGAAATTGCTATTATGCCAATTTTATTTTTGTTAATAATTTCACTTTTGGTGACTAAAAAAAGAATGCGTCGAATAATTGAATGACATTTTAAGTGATAAAAACAAATACTAATAATTAAATGACCACTAGTATAATTTACCCTTTTTTTATAATACAAGGCCCACTGTTTTCTAAAACACAAAACAACCTTCAATCACCAGTTTTAAAAATAATAAACGAGGCCCATGGTTTCCATCCCTTGGATCCTTTTTTCTAAAAGGTATAACTTCGTATTTGATCTTTCATAATTTTTAGATTATGCTATTTAGTCCCTAATTATAATTATATTCATTCAATTTGATCTTTTTGCTATTTATTTTAGTTGCTTATATGATATCTAACACTGATAAATTATTCGTTATTTATCATCTAGATTTATCAAAAAAATGTATATAAAAAATAAATTTAATTTGAGTTAAAAGTGACAAAATCAAAAGGTAATTCCATTACTAAAACCATTAATTTAACCATTAAATGAGATGTCAGATCTTATGTAGCATAATTTAAAATGAAATATTTAAAGAAAAATAAATATTGTAAAAATGGATGTTGACAATCTTGATTTTGAGATTTTTAATGCTTTTATAAAAGTTTTATCGTTTACTCTCTATTTTCTCAATTTTACTTTTTTTTTTCATTTTTAAATTATGCCAAATAAGGTTTATCGTATCATTTAATGATTAAATTAATGATTTTAATTGTCGAAACTATTTTTTCAGTTTGAAAAAAACGGGGCCGACTTTAAAAGTGTAAATGGAGTCGCCACCAATCTTTTTTGAGGTGTGATTGGGCCACCTTAAAATTGATCGTTTTAATAAAACATTTAGGCCTATTAAAACAATGATTTTTGGTCTGCTAAGTTTGAGAAAATGGGCTCGGGAGTCGGTTACGTACGAGGAAGGATTAGCACCCTTGTAACGCCCAAAAATTGGTACCGATTCGATTAGTTAATGTCTTGATGTCGAAACTTGAAAAGATTTTAAAGTACGATCCTCTCACTTAAAAGAAAAAAAGGCATATATTGGATAAAATGTAAAGACCCATTCGTTTCGAAGGAGAAAGATGCCATACCCAGTAAGTTAGGGTCTAACACTTCAAAACTTCGGAGCTAAGTTGGTCTTTGATTTTCAAAATTCATGTATGAAGGTTCAAGAGAAGGGTATTTGGTCATTTGGGATTCATGAAAAATTAGAACTCAGTAAGTTAGAGCTCACTCTCTCAGAACTCCCAAATATCGAATATTGCTTTGATTTTGGAAATCACTATCCTCAATATAACGTGATGCCACACCCAGTAAGTTAGGATGTAACATCCCGAATTTTCAAGAATAGGTTTTTATTCGAACCTCATACAATTGGATTTAAGAAGGGTACTCGGTTATTTAGGCTCAACTAGGAAAATTGGAATCCAGTAAGTTAGGGCACAACTTTCCCGAGGACTCTAAATATCGAACATTGCCTTTATTTTGAAAATAATCGAGGATAAATCTTTGAGCAAAATTAATTTGAGCGGTTAAAGCATAAAGATAAGAATCGTGACATGTCGCATGAAATAACAATATGGTATTAACATATAGAAGTACCTAACATATAATAAGCATAAGGGAAATTAATAATAATAGTAATCACAATAGAAATAAGTATAATGACATAATATAGCATAATAGTAAAGTTAAAATAACGATGCTAAATTAGTGAAAGTGAAAGATAATGAATAATAATAATTTAATAAAAATAATATTTGATTAGAAAAAAATTATGGTATATAAAAATAATAAAATAATATAGTAGGTCTATTAATAATTATATAAAAAAATCTTTAGCGAAAAATATACACATATAAAAATTACAAACAATAATAGTAAAACAATAGTGAAAATAGTAAAAAAAATAATATGTATATAAATAGATTTAAAATAAGATATATACGTAAAATATTATGAAACTAACAATATGTACATTGAGTAAAAAAATAGTATAAAACGTGTATATACATATAACATAATGATGTATAGGAGTATATAAAATACGAATCATGTAAAATCTTAAAACCGAGGAATAAAAGAGAATTTAAAAAAAATTATATGGCAAAACAATAAAAAACAAATGGAAGGAAAAAAAGTAGCGAAAAAAGAAAATCACCTAAATCGAAAAACGATTTCTTTGCAATTTGTGTACTCGAAAATACTGTTCTTTCTATTGATCTTTCTCCCCCCACCCCTTACAATGGTTTTTCATGGCTTTATAGCCAAAATTTACAACTTATAGGCAAGTGGAGTTAGTGGGAGTGATGGAGGTAGTGGATGGTTTAGTAGGGTGATGGAGTTAGTGGGGGTGATGGAGGTAGTGGATAGTTTAGTAGGGTGATGGAGTTAGTGGTCGGTTTAGTGGGGTGATTGGTTTTAGTGGTCGGTTTAGTGAGGTGTTTAATTTGGGCTGGTTTGATTGAGCCCGGGCAGAAATTGGGCTCAACATTAATAATAAAAAGATTTCATTAATATAACATTAATAGTTTAAGGATGAAAGTAGAATGTTTTGAAGTTTAAAGACCAATTCAAAACGATGATCATAGTTGGAGAATGTTCGGTGCAATTAGCTCTTTTACTTATCTTTTAATTTTTTTTAAACAACTACCCTTATTTTGTGGAAAAAAGAACATTTAAAAAAAATAAAAAAAATATTTTTTCTATTTTTTTAACAAGTGTGTCATCATCTAATCATAATAATAATAATAATAACAAAATTTAGGGTAAATTGTGGTAGAGACCACCCAACTATGATTTTCTTTTTCTTTTTTGTCACAAACTATGAAATGTTATAAAATAGTCACCTAACTATTGGTAATTTTCTTTTTTAATCACTTAACTGTTCAATTTTATCTTTTTTGGTCACTATCATGGAAACACCCAAAAATAGTGGCAAAGCTAGAAAATCTTTTTTGGAGGGACCGAAATTAAATTGTATATTTTTACAATAGTAAAAATGCAATTTCATCATTTTAATAGCTTATATCTTTATAAATTTAAAGGGTTAAATCATATTTTATCATTTTTTAGGGGGGCAAAATATAATTTTACCATTACTAATTTAAAATTTTATAAATTATAAAAGTCTTAAATTGAAATTATACCATTAGTGGCCTCGCTATTACACAAAAATCTAAGATAGTTTGGTGACAAAAAAGACAATTGAATAGTTGAATGGCTATTTTGTAACTTTTCTTACTTAAATAATTAAAAATCATAAAATTATTAGAAAAGAGAAAAAAATGAAAAATGTGCAAAGAAAAAAAAAAAACACGAAATACACGTTTACATGACAATTGTAAATCTTCTCCTACTATTATATTATGGAGGCGGAACGCGTGGGGCCCACACGCCAATATCACGAATTGATAAGTGTGAACGGTCATAGTGGTTATATTTTTATGACGTCATGTATTACGTCAGTCTCACATGTATAATCTAAACAGTCGACAGAAAATGTCACGCGCTAAAATTAAGTAGGCAATGACAGCAAATGGGTAATTTTGCAACTTTTTTTTTTTCTTATTAAAGTATTTGAAATAAAATTTTCTTTAAAAAAGGAATTTAAATAATTTAAATCAGTAATTGTTTTGAATAAAAATTATATGTAAAATATATAATTTAAATTAATAATATTTTTTAATTTTTTGTTTAAAGGTCTTTTTTTTGAAAAAAAAATATTATGTATTTATTCTCAAATTTAAATTTAAAAAATTCTAGAAATAAATAAAATATACATATGTTTCCATGCATTTATTCTCAATTTAAAAAAATAAAAAAAATTAAAAACACCTTCCCAATCCTCTCAATATTGATATTAGCAAACTGGCCCCTCTAAAAAAATCAGAGCAGTTAAAGATAATTAATCATGACGTTAATGTTTCTCATCACTGATACATATTTTTAATTATGTATAACAATAAATTTAGCTCTTGAATTTTATACATTTCGTCAAATTAACAAATTTAGCCCACAACATTTGGGTAAATATGTAAATGTTGTTGTTATACTAATCAGAATTAAGTACAATTGACGGGAGACGTTAACACTATGATTAATTGTCATTAGTTGCTCACTTCCAAAATTAACAAAGATTAAATTGCTCTACTTTTTTTTTCTTGAAAGGGATGAATTTGCTCAGTATCAAAATTAAGAGGGATTGGAAATGAATTTTACCATAAAAATTCATAAAAGCAATTTAAACCTTAAACCCATATTTATTTTTCCAAAATTTAAATTAAAAAATATATATTAATTTTTTATCTTAAATTGTCATTTAAACAAATTTGGAACTTTTATATATTACAAAATTGCAAACCCCTATGAGGAATATTCTAATATAATGAAATGCTTTTTTTTATTGGGAATATTTTATAGATAAGAATAAGATAAATTCAATGCACAACACAATGCATTGGTTCATATAATTTTGATTTTCAAGTGTTACCGACATACCAAGATTTGGCATTATTCTATTTATTTTATTTTTAAATTTATTTAATTTTTTCATTATCACAAATATTTAAGCATCTATTAGATTCTTGTTCTTGGAGTGCTAATGACGTAAAAAATAATAAAATTAAGATGCTTTGATATCCAGAAATTAGTATTTAATTTATTTATTTTTTACGAAATTTTTGATGTATTGTATTTAATTTATATTTTTTTTTTAAAATGCGATGTTGGTTTTTTATATTTTGAAAATATTTTAGAATTATTTTTTTTAAACTTGAAAAATAACAATTTAATTATTTTAATTTGAAATTTTTAATCTGATCATTAATTTGGAAAATTTTAAATTGGAGTTCTTCATTCTACCTAAATTGTTCATCGCATTTGAAAATTTTTAGTCTTAATTTTTTACCTTTACTCCACTAACTACCAAATTTAAATTAAATACCTTTTTTACTCGTAATCAATATATTTATTCGATACTAATTTCCTCATCGCAGATGACAAATCCTTACCATAATTGGTAAGGTTGTAAAAATTTATACCCTTAATGACCAAAGTACCCTTAACCTAAATTCCAATTCCGATAAATACAAAACCACCCACTATAAAACCGAACCCTACAAAACACTCAACTCACGCAAGAACTACGAGCAACTTGTAACCACCTCTCACGTCTCGACCATAGCCAAAAAACCCTAAAAACCTTAAAACCCAAGAAACCGAATCGAAAATAAACATCAATCTGATAGTCTGATCAGTTCAATAATCGATCCGCATCGATATAAAAGAAGTCTTTGTACATTTTCTTTCATCATTAATCATTTTTATTATTTTTTATTACATGTAAATTCAAGTAAGGTTAATGAGGGTAAAAAAGAAAGATAAGTTGACCAGTCAATCAAAAAGATGGGTAAAAAATTAGGGCTCTTGTTCTATACATGGATTTCAATGGACTTTTTAGCAGTCTCCAAATGCATATATCATTTTTACCCATAATTCTTTTGGTTCCCCTACCTAAAACATAACAGTAAAAGAATGTCCCTATACCTCAATAGTTTCGAAAATGTACGAAGAGACTCGATCAGAAAACCCGTTTCCTTATCGGAAATGTCCCTTTCTGTAGCTGTGTTAAACTTTGACCATCGGAAAAAAATTGTCCTTTTTTCTCTTCTTATTTGATAGCTGAAATGTGGGGTTTCAGGTCATTTGTGTGCTTCCCATTTGTGTTATTGGTATATTCTTACACCTGAACACAGAAGAGACCTGGAAAGGCTATCTACACCGCTCGTCGAAACACAAGAGAGTGAGAGAGAAAGAAAGACAGACAGACTATCTCCTTCTATTTGCCCATTGCCGGTTATGGTTACCGTGTTTGAAATGTGGATTTTTGTGGCCAGAACCTTGCTTTGGGAGATCATGCAACTCCATTACTTGTATCGTCCGTTTCCTCTTGGCTGTTAACACGAAAGATGCTAAGTTATAGACAGTTTTTGAGTTGAATAACAGAGGATTCGTAATGAGATATTAGAGGGGAAAGAGACGAACCGTTCTCGACTTGTTGATATCGCTCCTGTAGCTTCCTTTTCGTTACCTCTAGCTTTCGTTGGACAGCAGCTTCATCCGAAGGCTTGAGTTTCTGATAGAAGAAAAGACGGTGATCAGAAAAACAGTTTGAACAAGCATGATCAAAGTACATAGAGATAATTTTACTTACGTCTTGTTGGCTACGGTGGGGCTTTTTCGGGACAGCCATTTTATCCGGTTTCTGCAGCGAGTTTGATTCATTTGAGGCCTTTGGTTCGATATTATGTTTTGGAGGTTTCCCGGACCCAACATTTGTGCTTGATGGCTTGTTATTAGGCTTTGTAACGGGTTCTTGTCTCTTCATTTGTTGACTCTTATCATCCTTCGGGGCAGGATTTGCTTCAGTTGATGTTTGTGGTTTCCGCTTCGATAAATTCCGGTTCTCCTCTGATGGTTTTCTTCCATTATTCCGGACAAAGTCCCCACTGCTTCCAGGATCTGAAACAACATTCCCCAGATCAAAGTCAAGAATCTAAAGGCTCACAATCTATCTAAGCATTAGCAAGGGAAAAAAATCAACTCACTTCCATCATCATCCATGCCATCGAAAAACTTCACATAACACGGGACCGGAAACAAAGGGGAAAAAATAATTCCAATCAGCCACAAGCATAATACTAAATAAAAAATAAGAAACGAACATGTAAAGGTTAAAAAAGTAAAGACCTGCGAGAGCTCCATTGCTGTCGGTTGAGCAAAGAGAGCATCCATGTCTAAAGGAGGAGACGGAAGCCCTTCTTCTTCCACGTCTACTTCTTCATCAACGGATGGATTCATAGATTCAGGAGTAACCCCTTCATTCACAAATTTCACAAATAAATACAAAACCAAAACACGAAGCAATGTCGGTTTCCATGAATTACCCAATGTCAGTAAACTATTTCTTACCAGCAACAGCCTTTGTGGCATTAACCCACTCATCCACCAATTCCTTCCATCCACTGCAATACGTAAAAACCGGGTGAAATTTTACTTCTATATGTGCTCCGGGACAATATTAAATTAGTCAAGAAGAGCAAAACAGTCGAGATTAAAGCACCAGAAATAGAGGCATACATATAAATAACCAAGAAGAAACTAAAGTAAGTTGTTAAACCCGTGAAGTTCTCCGATTATCCCATCGGAAAAGACAAGTGAGCAAAAGTCAATGTGCCATTTAGTCTGAGCTAACAGTTTATCACTAAAAACCCAATCAATGATTGTCATTTATGAAGCTGAGCACATTGAGTGCATGCATTAAACATCATGTTCATCGCAGAACACAATCAAACGTTCAACATCATTGAAGGAAAGGGAAATAAATCCGTACTCGATGAGAGTTTGTGCAAGTTGACGGATCTGCTTCGACGAATGCTTTCTGACCCGGTTAACAGCCTTACCAATCCCAGTTGCCTGAAAACGAAAAAGAATGAATAAATTACCCTGCTTTCTGAGCACTACAATGGAAAAACGAATAGAGAGAAAAAGGTTCCGATTGAAGTACCTCCAAAATATCTACTGTCAAAGCCATTAACTGAAGTTTCCTCAATGATTCGAACAGTACAGAATCGGGCTGCAACGAACATTAAAAACAAAAGAAACCATTATTCATAAATTATCATAACAAACCCAAAAAAAGCAATACATTGAAATTTATGTTGCTCCAACACGTGGATGTTGGGATACATATCCCATATCCGACACTCATACTCGAGTTCAAGTAACATCAACAACCAACGAAACTATACATTGAAACAAATTCTAGAAAGACAACAAGTTAAAAATCTATGTTGCTTGAACTCTTCATTCTTCTTGAACTAATATTGAACATTCGCATCTAACATTTATGAGGATATGAACTTCCATGATCCTACAAATATAAGGAAAAACCTAGAAAAATCTATTATACACGTGTCAGATACAAGCCGGTTTCGAACTCCAACACCTAATATATAGTTAAAAATCCTCCAAAACATTAATGATAAAAGAAACAATCAATCAAAAACTATCATTGAAATGAACCCCAAAACGGCAATTCGTTAAAAACCGGTATTTAACACTCACTCAAATCGAAATAATATAGTTAGTATCATTGACACAAACCCCCAAAACAGCAATATGTTAAAAAACCGATTTAACGCTCACACTCGAATCTGAATAGTGTAGTTAAAGTAGTTAAAAAACCATTTTAGCGCTCATACTTGAATCCGAATGACGTAGTTAAGAATCCTCCAAAAAGAACTATCATTGAAACAAACCCCAAAAAGGCAATTAGTTAAAAACCAGTATTCAACACTCACATTCGAATCTGAAGAACATTTTTTAGAATCCTCCAAAGAAACTATCATTGAAACAAACCCCTGAAGGCAATTCGTTAAAAACCGGTATTTAACACTCACACTCAAATCAAATGAATCCCCCAAACAAACTATCATTTAAACAAAACCCGAAAGAAGCAATTCGTTAAATACCGGTATTTAACACTCACACTCGAATCCAAATAACCTAGTTAAAAGAATCCTACAAAGAAACTATCAATAAAAAACTATCATGCAATATGTTTAAAACTGATATTCATTGCTCACACTCGAATCCGAATAATTCAGTTAAAAGAATCCTCCAAGGAAACTATAAATCAAAATCTATCACCCAATAAGTTAAAAACCGATATTCAACTCCGAATAAGTAGTTAAAATGAACCCTAAAAATCCAACAAAGAAACTATCATGCAATACACTCACACATGAATCCGAAAAACATAGTTAAGAATCCAAGCAATCAAAAACTATAATTGAAACAAAACCCAGAAAAGCAAATATATTGAAAATCATCAAAAAAAACAAACCTCATCCTGACAATTGTGTAGGATCTCTTTGATCCTAAACACTTCCCCAACGATCATAGATTCTTCTTCGATTTCGTCCGTTAGAGCTTCAGCTTCACCGTAGCTATAGTTGCTTGCAATCTGGTTCATTAAAGGATCATCTCTACTACTGTTGGCTTTACTTTCTTTGCTACCTCCAGCTTCAAAAAACCCGCAACCATCTTCTTCTTCCTCATCTTCTCTTTTAAAGCTCCCATGGCAGCCTGTAGGGTTATCATCATCTTCATATTCGGGTAGAACCAACTCGACCCGGTCACAACCCGAACAACGAGTTAATTTGCAAGTAAAGAGCTTCTCAGCGATTCGATCTCTGCGTAATCTGAACTCTTTGGGACAATCTAAAGCCGCTACCATGATAGCATGATCGATTATATCGAATATATCAGAGTTTGCTGTACGGAAATAGCCCCTCCATTGTTCTATTGCCCAACCTTTCATCGCCATGGATTTTTTCGATGAAATTGAAATTTAAAAAGAAAACAAGGGTCAATCCAATTCAGATCAAAAGAATCGGATTCCAATTAAATTCAATTTTTTTTCCCATACAAGATCAAAAATAAATTCGATATTGTCCTTTTGGGTATGTGTTTTTTTTTTCTAAGTTTTAGCAATCTGATGAAGAAAATGGATGATCGAAATGAAAACAAAATCTGGGTTCTTTGTTTTTCTTTTTCCAGATTCTCGTAGTAGAATAAGAAGAAAACAAACTTTCCCGGAAAATCCTTTCAATCTTCTCGAGAAAAAAAAGCTAAACTATAAAGAAATCTAACAAAAACCCCTCCCAACTAAAACAAACAATAACTGAACACTTCAGGGATAATTATTTCCCAGAATCATAAACAAAACCTAAAATCAAAATTTTTAAAAAAATAATAACAGAAAAAAAATCAAAATCACCTGTAACCCCAACAATAAAATGAACTAGAAAAAAAAAACCTTAAAGAGAGAGAAAAAAACAACAACCCTTAACCCAAAAAAGAGAACTGGAAAACAACTGTAGCAAATAGATATATATAAGAAAAAAAAATTGAAGGAAAGAAGAAGAAGAAACGAGACCAGATGAAGGCAAATATAAGCTGTCTGCCTCAACAGATCACCGAATTGTATATGATCTTCTCTGGATTTGTTGCTGATATACCTATATGGGTCAATCCATGTTTCGACCCGAATCCATGGGTGTTCCTTCAATCACTAAAAAACAAATTTTATTTATTTTATTAAAAATAATCTTTTTAAAAAAAGGGAAAAAAAAACCTCAATTGGGATTTTGGATATGGATTGAGGGGATTGTTTTTTCTCTTGCAATTATGATTTTGATTATTTTTTTTTTTTGGTGGGTTTTTTATTTTTATTTTTTATTTTTTTGGGAGGGGGTGCTTTGGGGCAATGTTTGACTTGATCGATAAAGGAAAATCTAATAGAGAGAAAATTGAATAAAATGAATTACGTTTCTTCATGGAAAGGGAGATTATAGAAATTTTCTTTGGGTCTACTAAGCTTTTTCTCTCTCTAACTTTTTTTTGTCTTTTTTGATAAAAGAATATTTAGTTTTATCTACCGTTTATTGAATCAAGGGATAATAGGTAGGATTCGATTCGATTCGATTCGATTTTGTGATTTTTGTGGATCAGTTTATGATAATTGGACTCGGTTTAAGTTTTTTATTTCTATTTTAGTAATTTTGAATTTTGAGAGTTTTTTTTTAATTTGTGACCGGTGGTTGAACCGATTAAGTCATTGGTTCTCTGATCTATCTAGTTCTATTAAATAAATTATTAAAATTTCATTAAAAATAAAATAAAAAATCTAGTTCAATTTTTTTTCTTTTTTTGTACCCAGTTTAATCAAATCCATATCAATTCATATGTCAATTGGTTCAAAACCTCTTTGGGGATTGATACCCGACTAATTCCAGGCCCAACTAGTCTGACCAACTAACAACTTTGCCGGAAATCAGTGGTTCAAATTGGTTTTCGATTTTAATTTTGTGTAACTTTAGCATAGGGTTTGATATCTTTTAAGTAAGGTTTTGATTTAACAATTCTGAGAGAGCTTACCTTGGCTCAACTAAAGAATTAGTCGAGAGACTCTTGTGGTTACCGAACATCAAGGGTATTAACTAAGAAATTATAAAGAAAAAAAATAAATGATGTACATGTACTTATTAGTTGAGTTGAATCACAATTTAAACTTACGAGTTTGAATTAGATCGATCGTTAACCTATTTTATCACTAAAAAGATTATAATTGAACCCTAAACTCTAAACTTCTTCGAATCATAGGTCACATTCAGGGGCGAAACCAAAACAATTTTTTAGGGGCGGATGAAATTTTAAATTTTTATAGTCTATATCTTTATAAATTTTAAATGATTAAATCGAAATATTATAATTTTAAGGGGGCAAAGTGTAATTTTACCTTTATTAATTTAAAATTTTTAAAAAATCTCAATAGCCTAAATAGTAATTTTACATTTTAGGGGGGGCCAGGGCCCCTGCCAGCCCCCTAAATTCGCCATTGGTCACATTTTAATTTAATCTTTAAATTAAATGTATCTTTCGAAACAGGTTTTTCCATTAATTTAATAATTATTTAACTTCAGCGTTAATGTTCAATCCATATATTATACAACTCCTTTTTAAAAAAAGTCAAACCCAAGCTAATATTTAATGTAAAAGTTGACTATTAGATCAATAAAATGATCTAATTGAAAAACACTTTAGTTTAAGGATTCAATCGATATAAATTTAAAGTTTAAAAACTAATTTAAAATTTTACTCACATAAGAATACATTGTGCAATTAACCCATAAAATCAAATCCAATTTTATTGCACTTGTGGTAATAAATTAATTGATTCTTCATTAGAAAATGGATAGTTGGATAATTGTATTTAATTAATTTTAATTTTTTGACTAATTAATTTATTTTAAATAATAAAAAAGGTAAATTATCTATTTGGCAGCATGTATTTTTATCCACCTGTATATATTGCTAAAAGTAACTATTTTTTCTTATATTATTTTAATTTATGACAATTTTAGTAATAAAAAAACAATATTCAATGTACCATGGCAAATGGGGTAAGTTACTAAGTTACATACCATTAACTTGCTAAAGTGGTGTCCTATATATTTAATTAAAGATTTTCTTTATATATATATATAAATAGAAAAACTATAATTTTAAATTTTCTCACCATTTAAAGAGAATATCCACTTTTTAAGGGTTATATATATATAAGAACCTAAATCCTTTTCCATTGGTCAACTATAAATATATATATAAGGGCCGATTGAGTTTTAGCTCAATTGGTATGGGTATTGTTGTTAATGTAGAAATACGTGTATTCAAGTGCGCTGGAACGCATTATCCTTCTATATTATGAGTTGAGAAGGGGTATGGATAGTTCTAAATTGTGTCAAAACGAACAGATATAATCAAAACCTATAATGAAATTGTTTTATATATATATATATATATATATATATGAGATAAATCTCATAACTAAATATGAATTTTGGTTTTGTGCAATTTTACACATGAAATTTTGATTTGATCAAATTCTCACAAATTATTAACACAATTATTGAATTAGCATCATTTTATGTTGGGTAAACTATCAAAATAGTCACTTTTGTTTGCTTCAATTTACATTTTAGTCACTCGTATTTGAAATGTTATTGCGTTATAATATCTTAGTCATTGAGCTGTTAATGGTGTAACGTTAAGCTAATCTGGCACATTAAATCATCATTTCAAACGAAATTTTTAGGTTAAATTATATAATCGGTCGCTATATTTTTTTGTTTTGATCAATTTTTTTCTTTTATGTTCTTTTAACTTTTCATTTTTCCATCATTTTCCATTCTCTTCTTCTTCTCCTTTTGTTTTCCCCCATTTTCCATTTCTCTTAACGTAGTTTTTTATATTTTCCATTTATTAAAATATCCTAGCATATAGATTAAGCTCTTTTGGTTTGACATTTTTTGTTTCTTGCTTTTGGGAATCACAAGAAGTAAGGGAGTTCAAGGGGCACAACTGGGTCCAATTCTTAACTGGATGCAGAAGGGAAGAATTGCGGTTGATGCTACAAGAGGCTTGGAATATTTGCATGAGAAAGGTTCAACCTTTGATTATCCACAGAGATATCAGATCTAGTAATGTCATTCTTTTTGAAGACTTCAAAGCAGAGATTGTAGATTTTAACTTCTCAAACCAGGCTCCCGATATGGCTGCTCGTCTTCATTCTATTCGTGTTTTAGGAACCTTTGGCTATAATATTCACCTAAGTAAGCTATCTTAAGATGCTTTATATCATTGTTCGTTTCTGTTTTGAACCAACTAGTCATTGCCAATTGCTGACATAAATAATTGAATGGAGGAAAGCAAAAGGAGAAGTAGAAGAGAAAGGAAAAGCAATAAAAAAATGAAAGTTAAAATAACATAAAAGAAAAAAAATTAAATTGTTTAAGGCAAAAAAAATATAGGGACAATTTGTATAATTTAACCTAAATTTTGCGTTTGAAATGATGATTTAACGTACTACATCAGCTTATCGTTACACCGTTAACGACAATTAACGGCTCAGTGACTAAAATGTTACAATACAATAACGCAAGTGACTAAAATGTAATCTGAGGCAAATAAATGTGACTATTTTGGTAATTTACCCTTTTATTTTTATATATTACATACAAAAGTAATTGTATTTATCCAATATAAAAATAAATTAAAGTAATTACTTCTTTTAATGTGTATGATTAAATCAAAATTAAAGTTCCATGCATACATTTGAACCACAGGAAAAGTTTCACGTATATAACTGGACCAAATTGAAGTTCATATATGCAATTACACATTAAACTAAAGTTTATGTATAATTTTGAGATTTATTCCTATATATACTTGTACCCACTTAAACATTATAACTAATATGGTATAATTATGCTCTCCGTCCTTGTACTCTTTGCATATTTAGATTTTAGTCCATTTACTCTTTTGATTTGATAATTGAAATCCAATTGATAACACCGTTAAAAGCTTTCGTTAAATTAGATTATGTGATGATTTTGAAATAGAAAAATGGTTAAATTATTTTTTGGAGCCCGAACTTGGTAATTGCTCCAACGTTAGGGCCTTAATTTTTTTTTTTGCCAAAGTTAGTCGCTAAACTATTTTTAGTCAAAGTTAGTCCTTGGACTTAACAATTCTTTCCACATTGGGCCTAAACTTTGTTTAGTCCAAGTTAGCCCTTGATGTTTCCTTGAAAACTCTAAGATTCGAACCTCAATATGGGAACAATTACCAAATTTTGGGACTATTTTGAACAAAAAAAAGTTCAAACCCTTATTTAACACTATTTTAGAAAACTAGAGCGAAAGTCAATACCTTCTATCTTTTATTTTCTGCTTGCATGATTTACATGTTTTAACATAAAAATATTAATTTAATCATTATTGTTGTTGGTAGTTTCGGTTAAAATTTTACAATTTAACATGTGTATTTTACATCAATCATATACCATGCCCTACGAAAGTAACTTAATTAATATGCCAAGTTGACAAATCTTGACAGAAAAATAGCAATAATGTTAATGATCGAACTATAATTTTTTATTTATAAAAGTAGGAAAACTTAATTTTGAACTTTTTAAGTAGAAGGACTAAATATCAAATCTTATCAAAGCACAAGGACTAACACCATATTTTAACTATGTTTCATCCACTATATCCACGTGTAGGTGTAATATCGTAGAGAATTTTATATTGCTATGAAAATATCCAAATTTATAATTACAACAACCACTTGTTTAAAATTAGTTGGATGACATTTATTCCTATTTTATATTTTAAAAATAAAATAAATATATATTTTCATAATTTTGGTTGTAAGGTTAAATCAGAAAAAGAAGAAATTGATAATGGGTAAATTTTCAAAAGTAAATAAAAAATTACTGTGGGCAAATTTTTAATAGGAAAAAAAAATATTTACTTTTAAATTTTGGGCTGTGAAAATTTACTTTAAAATCTGAATATTTTATTTGAATTTAAATTAATTAAATTATTTATAGTATATTTAAATTTGTTAAATTTCAAAAATAATAAAATAAAATAGATAGTAATTTGAATATCCGAATCCAAATTTATTAATCAAAATAGATTTGGATAATGGACATCCGCTATGAATGAAAAATAAAAATATTAAAATCCAAAGAAAAAATTCTCATTTTTGCAATGCCATCGCTATTTAAAATTAGATCTGGCTAGTTTGAGCAAAGATTTTTTAATCTCGAGTTGGTTTGGCCAAGTCTAAAAATTTTTTAAAACTGAATTATGGTTCGATTCGTAGATATTTGTACTTAAAAATTATATAAATATTAATATATTTTTTTAATTTTTTAATAATTTCATTAACTAAATATAAAATCGGATCTAAATTCTCATCCATTCAAATAAGCAGTACGAATTCGAATAATGGATATCCGAAGTATAACAAATGTATTATAGTGGTACTTGTACTAAGATTCAGATAACATTTAGTCAATTTATTAAAAAAATAAATTAATATTTATACATTAAATTAAAGAGCAAACTAGTCATTCCGTTAAAAAATTCATCCATTTCAATTTTCTATTGTTAAAAACTGGCGTGGTTTACGGAATAACCAAACACGCCATGTGTACCTTATGCTTATGTACAATAATCATTTTCAATAGTAGAAATGGATAAAATTTTTAATAAAAGAATCAATTTGCTATTTAATATAACATTCAGGGACTAATTTGTTAAATTTTTAATACAAATGAGCAAAATACAATTTGACCCCTAATACAAAAACTGCATGAAACTTTTACCTTCAAAATATCTATTTATAATTCATTTTGAGCTCGCACTAAATAATAATTTAAAGTTCGTGTCTATAATAATAGAGTTCGTAAAAAATTATATTGAAAATATTTAAATCTGTAATCCGAATTTTTAACTGAAAATATTATTATTTAATCGATTGAAATTTCTATTTAAATACGGCTTAAAATGTCGTGTTATTAGTAGAATCTAAAAGATTAAATTAATAATGAGAACTGATAAAACTTTAGGGAGAGAAGATGAGTTATGACTCAGCTTTGAGTGAGTTAGGTACGTATCGAGTTAGGTGCCCATTGTATATCCTTTTGTAGTTGGGATTGGCGAGTCAATGACTCAAACAAAGTCATTCCTCCTTTTTACTGTAGAATGTAACACTCACATGGCTGTGATGAAACAGGTGGTGACACCCAATTGGTGTTGGGCTACTCGTGGCCATACACGTGTTGCTTTGCAAAACACATGAAGGAAAATATGTTTAATTAAGAAAGTAAATGAGATATTGTAAGTAAATTATTGGAGGTTTACTCGAAAAAATTTTGATTTCGATTCCGTAATTATCAAGTTATATTTGAGTTTTAAAAGCTTAAGTTATTTGTCAAGTTAAATTGAAGTATTGTAAACACGATTCAAACGGTTTGCGAGCTTAATTAAGTTTTCTATTTTAATATATTATTATATTATGATATTTTTACCATTATTATAAAAAGGAGAATTGAAAAATAAACTTAATCAAGCTCGATAAAGTCTTGAATCGAGCTCAAGATTAGAACTCGATGGCTGATTGCTCAAATTTGCTATTATTTAAGTTCAACTCAACTTGATCACACTTTTAGGTTTAATCGAGCATTTCATCTCTCTATGTCATGTAAACTGAGAAGTTAATTTCTCTAATTTATTAAAATTTGGCCATCGTATTCTATGGAATGAAAAATTTAGTCCATTATTGGTAAATACATGAAAGTGAAGGGTTGGTTTTTATTAATTCATTTGCATGTAAAAATGCTTCATCGCTGGTATTTATTAATTTCTTGTATATAAAATGTTGAAGAAATAATTTTTAAACTCATGATTTAGTGGACAAATTTTCAAAAAATTACCCACTCGGACTAACTTTACAGTTTTTGTATAGTAAGATGACTAAATTGTGATAAATTAAAATAACAAAACAAAATTTTAAATTTTTGTAAAATAGAGTGTTATAAAATCAAAACGAATAACAAATAAAGAAAAAGTAACATTCAATACCTAAACTAGGCAGGTTTTCCCACATTGGTCTGTGATTTTAGATTTTGTTAAAATGTGATGATGTAATACTCTGAGTCATTATACCAATGGCGTATCTACGGGGCTGGTAGGGGCCCTGCCCCCCTTAAAATGGAAAATTATTCATTTAGCCCATTTACAAATTTTAAAATTTTAAATTAGTAAAAGTAAAATTATACTTTAATCCCTCCTAAAAAAATTTTCTAATTTCACCCTGCATTATACCTAAAGTTATATATATATATATATATATAAAATCTAAAAAACACGCAAAAAAATAATTTAAAAAAATAGGTGATGACATGGTATAATATCCAAGTATCACATCATCACGTCTTAACCTAATTCAAGGTTAGAGACTAAATTGAGAAAAAGTTTCCAAATTCCTAGACTAACGTGGGATCACAAAAACTCAAAGATAAAAATAGAAAAATTGTCAAGTTTAGGGACCAAATGCTAATTTTATCCAAAAATAAAATAATAAAAAAGGCACATGCTCATAAAGTGACAGCAGTGTGATGTTAGATTTACTCTACCGATTAGAATTTAGTCAATTCACAACAACTTTTATATATTTATTTATAAATTCCCTTACCTAATGGGAAGCACTGATTAAAAGAATTTTGACCACTCAGGATAAGGCTTTCTGAGCTTTTTTGTTAACTTCAAGGGGAATGACTTTTTTGACATTTTCATTCCACGTTTGAAATCTTGTAAATATTATTTAATTTAGATCGATTAAGTCTTAACTCGATTAATGTCGGTATTGTTGTAATATAGAAAGACATGAGTTCAAGTGTACTAAAACGTATTAACCTCTTATTTAAGGGTTGATAATGTGTTATGAGCAGTTTTAAGCATTGTATGAAAAAAATAAATATGATAAGAATTTATAATAAATTAATATTAAAAAAATTATGTAATTTAGATTCTAGGTTTTGAATAATCAGATTTGGGTCTTTGAGTCTCATCAATGATTGTTGACATGTATGAGTTTAACTCGATTAATTATTTATAGTCTAAATTATTTCGGTTCGTAGTCTGTTTGTGTTGTAATAGCTCTATTATATATTATAACCGTATTGTGCTTAGTGGTAGATCTTAAGACTAAATTTTAGAGGAGGTAACCAAAATTTTCAAAAAATTTAAGAATTCAATAAGATTGCTTTAAAAAAAAAAAAAAGAGTTAATTACAATTTTTATTATATTGTGAGATTAATGAGAGTTTTGAAAATATTAGAAGAGAATAACTAAATTTTTCAAGAAAATTTAAGTGCCATTAAAAATTTGGGGGTCACATTAAAAATTTCAAGGAAAAAATGAATTTTTTCAAAAGATTCAGAGCCCTTGACCTCCATTACGATGCAGTTCTGATTGTACTGTAATAATTTGAGATTATATTTATGATTATTGGAATATATATTTCTACTTTGATTCTACTGTGTTTATAAATTAAAAATAGGGATTGAAGTATTAAAAAATATGTTTAAAATAATAAATTCACTTTTGTTTTAAAAAGAACATTTAAAGAGGTCAAACTTTTGACTTTTTAATTTGAGTTCAACATATTTTTCAAAAAGAAATTTACAAGTAGAATTATTAATATTCAAAGTATAAATTTATAGTGGGTTGAAATTTTAAAATATATTTAAATTTAGGCTAAAATAATTATTGATAGAGTTTGTATATTATGAGACTTAAATTTAAAATAATGAGAAAATTTCATATAATGTTACGTGTGATGAAACTCAAATCTAAAGCACTAATGATCTTAAAGTCTCGACTTCTATAAATACTGACAAGATCACATTGCCAATAAAAAAGACATATATATATTATAGAATTTTCGAAACTTAAAATAATATAGAAGATATAAGATCTCTTTTTGTGCTTAAAAAATTGGTATTTTTTCGAAATAAATTAAAATTCTTTTTGTTAAAATATATCTAAGTTTAAATCCACCATAATTCTTTTCCAAACTTTAAATAAGAGAATAATGAGTTTTAGCGCACTTGAACCCATATTTTTTTACACTGACAACAATACCAATACTAATCAAACTAAGATCCAATCAACATTATCTATTAAATTTTAATTTATAATTAATACCCACTAAGTCTAACTCAATCAAAACTTTTTAAAGCTAATATAGATATGGATATTTCTTCTTTTCTTTTTGTTTGTTGTAATTAATGAAATTGAACCCTTGTATTCCATTTCAAAGATGGTAGCATTAGTCAAAAGAATTCTTTTTTTAATTATCAACTACATTTGATACTTATTTTAGGCTAAATTAATGCTTAAACACACAAAAACAAAATCGAAAGGAAACTACACCATTAATCACTGAATTATAAGTAAACCTTTATTTTAATAACTTAACTAGAAAAATACAATTTAACTATTTAAAAGTTTTTATTTAAGTAAAAATTTAAAAATGACGCCATATAACTTTCTTTATTTGCATTAACTGTATTAGTTGAAAGCTTTCTTTTCTCTTCTCTTCTAATTTTTTTTTTTTGAAGTAGCTTTGACATCATAAAATTACGAATCAAAATTCAAACACTTTTTTTCTCTGATCTAAAATACTGACCGTCAAATTTACTTAGATTCAAATTATATTCTTCTACTCATCGATCTACTATATCAATCACCAAATCATCATTTGAAACTCACAGGCGTTACTCATAATTCAATAACTAATAATGTAATCTACCCAAAAAATCAAATTACTTTTCTTAAAAAAAAGCATTCTACGAATGAGATCTTCTTTTTGGTAAATCAACCATACAGAGAAATTTTAATTCATTTTTAAACATTTAAAAGCATAAATACATTCATTTCTCATGTTTGATAAATATAATTATTTATTTATGCAATACATAAACGTAAAACAATATTTACATCAACAATAATATTATTAATGATTTATGAAATTTGAATCAAATAAAAAATTTACACATATAATTATATAAAATCAAAGTTCGTATATTATTTTGCACATTAAACCGAATGTTTAGTTTCATTTTCTAATTTACAGTCTACCTATAAATCACTATCACAAATATTTTCAAAGGACAAGTAAATATGATAACGTAAAAAATTGCATACAACGTGGTCAACGTTTGTAAATATTATCATGTGAAAAACGTTTTACATCTTAATTAAACGTGTTGACTTTTTGTTCAACATATTTATCACCCTCTTTTTTTTTTTTTTAAATTGTAAAAATATCATTAATCAATTAATATTTTAAAAAAAAAATACTTCTTTTTCTATCATATTAAATGTTCATGACAACTTCAAACAAACAAACAAAAAAGAGGTCTCCTCAAGATTCTTTTGCCCATTACATTTATATGGCCATCAATCCCTGTAGTTTAACAATATTCAAGATTTAGTCCCTATATTTAAATTCGCTTTAGAACATCATAGTTAAATTATTAACATCAATAGTATTTTCCGTCAATATTAGTTAATGTTAATTTTTAATATTTTAAGTACAAGGATTAAATTTTGAATTTTACTGATTAGATGCATATTTTGGCCTTTTAAAGCATGACAAGTATTTTAAGGTTTTCTAGCTTATTGTACCTTAAAGCTTGGAGTTAGCCCTCTTACTGCTCAATGCAACCGCTGTCTTCGAACTAGGTGGCCGCCTCAAATGCTTGCATATAAAATCTCCGGCCAACAAGAGTTTTTCGAGATCGACATTTGCCTCTATCCCAAGTCCATTGAGCATGTAAACCACGTCCTCGGTGGCAACATTTCCTGAAGCACCCTTAGCATATGGACAACCTCCGAGACCGGAAACTGATGAATCCACGGTACTGATCCCCATCTGTTAAGAGAAAACATTACTAGAATATCTGCAGATTTTACAATTTGGGTTACAAGATGGATAGCTATATAATGTTTTATCAAGCAATGATGTTGGACTGGTATAACTAGGAATAACATGGGACTTTTGAAAAATTTTAGCCGTAGATCATAGAATATTGGCTGAAGTATGTCCAAATAGAGTAGAAGTATAAATCGAGATCTACGTATTGCGATAATGTTTGAGGGTAAAGGTTTTCGAATCTATAAAGTCAACGATGTCATGAAACAAATCAAGCAAAATCTTCTTTAGACAGATAATTTTTCCCAGTGTTTGACGCATTAGTGAAAACCACTTGTTAACCAAAGTGGTGCAGAAACTCAACATGCAAATAAGGTAGATCTGTCAGTTCTGACCCTACCTAATCCCAATCCAACCATATTTAACAATAAAAACTCAACTGTCTGAACCTGAATTGACCCAAACCTAAAATAGCCCAAGCTCAAAACCAAAATGACTTAAACCTGAATGACAAAGCAATAAATGATCTGAGCCCATAATGGCCAGACTCGAGAAACCCAAACCTCAAATCTGAAACGATTTGAACATGAGATGACTAGAACTCGAAAACCAACTTGAAAAAAAAATTAAAATCCAAATTGACCTGATCAAAAACCAATTCGACCCATCCAATTGACAAGTCTAAAAGAAGGAAATGCAGCTTACTGTGAACGGAAGGAAAACGAGGACTGCTTACTTGGAGTGATGTTAAGATATTAGACAGAGCTTGCCCATAAGTGTCATGAAAGTGGACAGCAAGATTATCGATTGGGACAACATTCATAACATTTTCGAGCATTGGAATGACGGTACCTGCACCAAGATGAAACAAAGAAGAGAAGCTGAAATCGAAGTCAAAACCGAACAACTACGGAATAATAGCACATAGACCAAAATTAAGTTGAAAGTTTATGATTTTTAATACGGCTTAACAAAATACAAGCTTAGTAGAAATCAAGCTAAAGATGGATCACCATATGCAAATAAAAAATGGTGCCTACTGTTCAACTGATGAAAAATGGGAATGCTTCATACAGATCAAAGGGTTTTAAGGAGGATAAGATAAGATCAAGTTAAAGATCCATTTGGCACGGAAGAAAAGCTCCAACAGGTTTTCCAAGTGAGAACAGCAGTATAGCAGTCTTGCACACCACGTCCAATGAAAAGAGAAACCAAAAAATCTCTACATTCATTACTATCCACACTTGCCATATTATCAGAACGGATACATTCATCTAGATATGTGTCTCCTTCAACTAATCTCCGTCAATAAATGGTGTATGTAAGGGCTGCCTAATGGTGTACGTAATAACGGTGAAGACTTACTAACAGAAGGTAACTTGAAAATTACCAGGTGTACCAACACCAATTGTATCACCAAGGGAAATTTCTGAGCAACCCATATCAAAGAGCTGTTTAACCACATATGCTACTTTTGATGGAGGCACTATTCCTTCCACTGGGCAGCCAACGACACATGATACATATCTGAGAAGACCAGAAAGTGTTAAGAGGGTGAGTCAACACAGGGAGGGAGGAAGGAATTAAAGCTTTTTGCTAATAAAGAAAGTTTCAAACCAGTGACAATTCTTTGCAAGAAATTCTAATTAAAATAAGAAAAATTATCTTATACACAGCCTGTGAAGTTTTTTGGATTCCACAAGCAAGTTTAGGGTATGATATGTTTCATCTAGGGAATAGTAAAATAATAATAATACATAAACAAATGGGCACTTGCCACATTTGTAACCATGTGTTTAAATAATTACCCTTAAAATAAATTATTTAAAGAGCAATCACCCGAAATATAACACAGTAAGCAACTGTAATTCTTGAATCAACGACGACTCTAGAACTACTTAGAGCAAATTTTAAAACAACAAAGAAGAAAACAACATTCATAAGATTATTGCCTGAAGAACAAATGAAAAGGAGGATCCAAGGCTCATTTTCATTAAAATAAATCTGATTTAGGATTTGCCCTTTTCATTCTAGGGATTCACTAAATTACAAAGTCATCGCTTACACTTAATCCAACACAACAATATCCACACCATCTAATAATTTTTGTCAAACATTACTTGACATATAAATACTCGTACATATGACTGAAGTTCTGCAATTTCACATCTATACAATATTAAGTTCAACTTATAGACTTTGTAGATGTTTCTTAGCAGTTAGACTGAACTGGGTGTCCTCAAAGTTGGATTTTTCAGTTACAAGTAACTTAAAGTCCTCACTCATTTCAGAACAGATTCATTTCAGCATGAACTAGAATAGCATGTTAACTGGTTATGTTCATCTTATCAATACTCAGTTATGTCAATGCAAAAGCAACAAAACAACAAATATGCACAAAATTCATCCCTCCACATTTTACTTATCCTTGTGCTTGTTTGATATATAAGCCATCAAATGTAATAGAAAATTATCATTAGGGAGGATACTAACAATGACTGGAACTTGCATGGTAACAGTGCTATGGTAGATATTATTAAGAACTTATTCAGGATATAATGCTTTAAGATGATTAAAAAAATTCTAAAGGCAAATTCAAAAGGGAGAAATGACTCTGGGCCACAATATAAGCAAAAATGTACACTTCACACTTTTTATGTGCGCTTGACAGACTGCTCCTCTTGCTAAAATGTATATTTGAAGGAAACATTTGTTTGCAATTTTATTACAATTCATCAGTTCGGACTTTTGAGTGACTAAAACTAATGCCAAGCTAAAAAATTAGTAAGGCCAGAAATCAAGGTCTCTTTCACCAACATTGAAGTTATTTTGCAACTTGCATGTGATACTTCAAAGTATTACTCAACATCCCAATTAAAAGAACTAATCAAAAGCCATCATAGTACTGTCCCAATTAAAATGTCTACATTTACCCAACAAATTCTAACATTTTCTTCCTTAGGGTAAAAAAGGTGTCATTCAGACAGCTGCCAATTCTGCAGAATCTTAATTCTTTGCAAAGTCCAAAGAACTACCATACAGAAAAATATTCAACTTTTTACTAAAGTCGGGGCTACATGAAAAGAAGCCTAATCAAATAGCCAATACCACATGAAAGAAGCAAGAAGTCTTTCCTCCTATGAAAGAAAAAACTGAAGACAATAGTTAAAATTTGATGATATGTGAAAGTTAAAACTTCATGTATCATAAGATAATAGGGTCATTTTCCCTACATGTGAGAGAAGTATTAGAGTGGAGATAAAAGAACTCAAGTCTGTTAAATTGGGGGTAAACCACAAACAAACATAACAAGAACCTCTCTGCCTTTTGCTTATCGCTTTTAAGTTGGAAGTCATCTTACAATTTAACAAATGAGGGAATTCATTTTATCTCAACTCTTAAACCTCCAATGTTTTACCTCCCTCACAACCTTTCTGGCCTATAAAGAAAAAAGGAAGGAACTAACCTCATTTCTTTAGGGAAGAAGAAAAATCTTCCGACATAATGTTTCAGCTTTCGGGTTTTTTTTGTTCACGCAGGCAAAGATTGTATTTATGCCTTCATATTTGATATAGAACTGTTTATCGCACGTGATGCCCTTTGGAGCTCAATAAGTAATCAAACTTCAACAAGGAACACCATTCAAATCTCCATTCTTTATAACAATCATTAGGCATTTCAACCTCCAAAAAATAAACACAAAAAAGAGCCCATGGAGATGAAAACAATAAAGGTACCAAGAGTGTAAGAAATGAGATTGAATTGGTATACTAAAAACTAACTTTTAGATTACAAAATATACAAAGTACAAAATCTCTTCGTAAGGACTTCAAAGCAACAGGCATTTCATTCAAATCTCTTCGGCTTTCAAGTTGATTTTCAAAATTTTTTCTTTATCCATAAATAAATATAAGTATAATGCATACAGAAACTAGAAAATTTCTAGAGCATTTCAGACGTGAAAACCAAATTATTATAGTTCAGCAGTGAAAATGAAGCCAGTTTGTACCTTACTTCCCCCAATACCCAACCCCCCCCCCCCCCCCCAAAAAAAAAGGAGAGAAAGAAAAAAGTAAGTTTAGTCAATCCTTCATTATTCAGAGAACATACCCTCGAACTGGAAGTGAGATCTCTCTAGCAGCAGAAACAACATCTCTAAAACGAGCAAGACTATCTTCGATGCTGCAATTTATGTTTGACTTGGAAAAGGACTCAGAAGCTGAGGCAAAGATGGCCACTTCCTTGGCTCCAGCTGAAACAGCAGCTTCGAAACCCTAAGGAAAACATTTTATCTTATCAACAAATTCACACAATTTCTCAACAGAAATGTTTTTCTCCATTAGAGATAGCTTACTTTAAGGTTGGGAGTCAACACTGGAAATCGGGCTCCTTGAATATTCCGGATTGCATCCATTACATCCTTTGCATCTGCCAGCTGTAATTCAATTATGAATTAGCTTAGGTTAGCAGTTTTTTTCTTTTTCCTTTTTGCAGCAGACACCATTGAAAGATGAGCATGACAATAATTTATCTTAAAGTCCACTGAATAAAATACATACATTTTAAAAATGACAAAAAAAAATAATGAGTACCATACCATAGAGGTTTAAGGATAAAAAATAAAAGCAAACTACTTATGATTAACAAAGCATGAGCTATAGACTACCACAAACATTAGAGATTGGAAAAACAAAAGGTGCAAAATGCAGAATCATGAATCAAGAGGATACACAGAACTCTACAACCAAATTAAACCATTACTTGCACAAATGTTGATTGCCTGGCATGAATCACACAAAGGCACACTAACCTGTGGAACCCATTTTGGCGAGACAAAACTTGTGGCCTCGACAACAGTCAACCCTGAAGAAACTAACATTTTTATTAACTGGACCTTTGTGGAGGTAGGTACAATTTCCTTTTCATTTTGCAATCCATCCCTTGGCCCAACCTCCACTATCTTCACATGTGCTGGAAGGTTTCTTAAGACCTGGGGTGTAGTTTACAGACCATGTAGAATAAGTAGCAAGAATAGACAAAATTGAAAAAGAAAAAAAACCAAACGAAAACAAATAAAAAAATCATACCAAAATACACACAAAAAAGGTAGAAGTTTCAATTGACCTTATTTGTGGGACTATGATTGCAATTGGAGCTGTAATGATATGTTGAAAAACGGACAGCATCACCATCGTCGTTACCAAGTAACCTAACTTTAGGGTTCAAAGATTCAGTCCAAAGCAATGACTCCTTACTGCAATCAAAAGAGAACAATAATACTACTTTTTTACAGACAATAAGAATGGAAATCGAAAACTAATGTAAGCACCTACTTAAAAGCATTGAGAAAAGCAGAAGGGGTGGCTCTGCTTCCCATCAGCCGTGATATCTTATCAAGTCGCCTTACTGCTATCATTTCAATTATTGTTTTCCAAGCAAATATCCACCGACTTGAATTAGTTGCAGAGAGACAATGAAAGCAATTATTAGACTAGTTGAATTTTAGTGTATAGTAGTAATATAAAGAAACTATATTTTTTTTCTCATTTGTATCTCAAAACGATTGTTTTGATTAGAATCTATTAGAAAAAACAAAAGTAATAAACTAATTGAATGACAAGTAAATAATTGAATCACAACCCAAACATCCTCCAAAACCCATAGCCTAAAAAAGAAAACAAAGCAGTTCAAAACATGTAAAGCTAACATAAGCCACAGTTTGCTGAGTTAAATCCCATAGATGAGCAAAAGGCTGGAAACTAAAAGACTATTTTGAACCATCTAAATACCAACCTGATACATGTTTACAGAGAATCAAATGAGTCACAACTCAATTGTCACCAAAAAAAAGTTTACAATTAAATTAAAACTCAGTGTTTTATAGGTTTCCAATCCCCAATTGATACACAAGATTATTATCTATTACTACCAAAATTTTTAACCACTAAACTAATTCAAACAAAGCTAAATTTTAAAACAGCTAACGAAACTAAATAGTTATTAAAATTTGTAACCTACTAGATGCTAAGTTTCTTATATCAAACGTATAATTAAACCTAATTAACCCTTCAGGAATCTTATTGAGATTGTATATAGGAAAATAAATTCCAAAATTCACTGAAATTAATAGCAGCACAAACTTACCTCAATAACTAAATATAATAATAATTTGATCCATTCGCATAACTTAATCAACAAAAAACACTATGAATTTGTTCTAGTTTGAATAATTAAAAAAAATCGCAGTTCAAAAGTAACAGCTGAACACCATAAAGAATTTTTTAAAAACCACTTACAATTGAGAAAAAAATAATAATTATACGAACAATTTCTGTACAAGCACTTCGAGAATCTTCAACAATGGATGCTTTAACAAACACTCTGGATTTTTAAAAGAATTAAACAAAAAAATACCTGTTGATGACAGAGAGAGAAAGCTGACAGGGACGAAATAGTAGTCTAAATTCTTATCTAATAGTCTTCATTCCCAGGTCGGGTCGGGTTGAATCCAACCGAATGTTGAACATCTAAGCCCAAATTTGGCCCAAAATGGCTCTATTCTTATTTATCTATATCCATTAGGCTTAATGTATAATTTGATATTTTTTTTCTAATATGGTACTTATTTTTTTAAAATTTGGTACTTATATTTGACAATAATTATATAATTTGGTACCCAAAGATAATAGTGTTAATATTTTAGTTTTACAGTTGACTTGATGAAAATTCATAATGGGTCAATAATATTAGCAATTAACTTCCATTAAACCAACTCTAAAACCGGAGCTAAATCACATCCATCGAATTGTATTCGAAAAATTAGATTAAAAATTAAACAAATTCACAATTATCACTAAATTTATTCTGTTAAAAAATGTGAAAATTTTAAATCTAATAATATTAGCAATTAACTTTCATCAAATCAACCTTATAACTCGAATTAAACACAAAAAAGTTAACACAATTACCTTTGGGTACAAAAATATATATATTTTTTCAAATGTATGCTGCCAAATTGGACCAAAAATAACACATGAACCACATTAAAAAAAGTGTCAAACTCATGTACCAAATTATATATTAAACTTGTATACAATAAAAAAAAAATCAATCTTGTATAATGTACTTGATGATGTCATAATGGTGTTTTATCTTTTTATGCTTTTATCTTTGGGTCGGGCTTATACCTATTTCGGGTTGTGGATAAAACAAAACAACATCAAAAGAGTATTATGTTTAGTTTATGTTTGATTTGGCTCGATTTCAAATCCTATCATAGACCAATGTGAAAAACAAACACAACCAATTTATAGAAGTTGAGCCTTAATTGCCTACGTCCTCTACATTAACCCTACGCACCAAAGATTTTATCATTTCACTAGCTTTGAATTGCCATTTAGGATTGGAGGTGTTCATGGGTCGAGTTTGAACTGGGCCTAAGCCATATATTAACGCACTTTATATTTGCTTAAACTCGACTTGAAATATGCACCTAAAAATTTGCTTAAGTCTGCCCGTATTTGTAAATGACTAATCAATCTCATTTTAGATTTACCCATGTTATTTTTAAAAAATATATTAAAAATATATATTAATATTTGACAACTATACCTACAAAATAAATTAAGTTCATCGTAATGTCATTTTTAGTTACGCTACTGCCAAGTAAATATTTGTAATGACTAAATTTTAATTTTATGGAGAGTATATGAATTTATGACATAGTTTAATCTCTTAAATAAAATCTTTCAAATAGTTTGGTGATAATTTTATAAAATTGTCAAACTCAAAGTGATTAAAATATAAATTTACTAATAATTTAATGATAATAAGGATAATTTATTCAATTAAAATTTTAAATTCCACCCCCCCCCGACCCCAGAGGACAAATTGGCAATAATGAGGAAAATAAGCGTGACATAAGCAATAATTACTAGTATTAGCTAACAAATCTTTAGGGTTTACAGCCGGAAGCGGTGTTTCTGACAGCGGCGCCGCCTCTATTCTCAGAATTTCGATTAGACTGCAATTTCAACCAAATAAATTTCACAAAACAGTGAGTGGCTCCTTGAATTTCGTCAAGGTTTCAACTTTCCCTTTTAACACGAAAACCATATTTGAAGCCAAAACAAAGGACACTGCCTTTATTTATTTCTTCATTAATAAGTGAATGAATTAAACCACACCACACCACTCCACCACCATCACTACTTTCTTTTTCGAGCGCCGAATAAATTTATTGAGGAAGAATAACTGGTGGAGGCTTAAAAAAATTAATATAATTTTCACCTTCAACTTTATATTTTCATTCATTTTGGTACTTAAATTAATCTCAAAATTAATGTGAGTTTAAATGAGCAATACGTCTACTTACGATTAGTATAAAAACAGCGGTGACGGTGAGATTATATATTGTAACATAACACAAAAAGTAAACTAAACGTACTGCACTGCACTCAATCGTCTATTCAGACTCACCCTTAATCTCCAATACTCAAAACTAAAAAGAATACCATAAATAACCCAAATCCTCACCTCACTTAACACACCATTAAAAGAAGGGTGAAGTACAGAAATGGTCACTAAAGTATTCAGCATGTTCTATGTTGGTAACTTTTAATTTATTCTATTTTAGTCACCTAATGTTAAGATCCGTTAAAATACTAATGGAAGAGTTAGTTGAGTCTTAACTCGATTGGCATTAGTACATAAGTTCAAATATGTTGAAATACATTTACCCTCCTATTTAAAGATTAGAATGGGTTATGAATAATTCTAAGCAGCATTTACCGAACTTTTATAACAGTTACAGTATACAATTGTTAGAAAAAAAAAAAGAATAGACGATTTTAAACGTCATTTTCTTTGATCTAATGTCTCTTCAAGTATATACTTAACTACAGAGGCGAATCTAGGAGGGGCAGGCATGGGCACCGACCCCCCCTAAAAGGTAAAATTTTTATTTAGGCCCTTAAAATTTTTAAAAAATTTTAAATTAGTAAAACTAAAATTGCACTTTGGCCCCCCTAAAATTATAAAAATTTAATTTAATCCTTTAAATTTTATAAAGATTTAGACTATAAAAAATTAAAATTTCTTTAGGCCCCCTACAAAACTGTTATGGCTTCGCCCCTGCTTAACTACCGTTCTAGTTTGATCCCACTAACATATTTCTCTAAAAAGTTAATTGCACGAAAAGTCCCTAAATTTTGGAACAAAGCTTATTCTAGTCCTTAAATTTAAAAGCGGTTTAAATTAGTTCCCAATTACAGGAGTCATATCAAATAGTTGGTGCCATGTGTGTCGTAAACTGTCTTGCACATGCCACCTTTTTCTTTTTCTTTTTTACACATAAATTATTTTTAATTCCATTTTTTATTTTATATAAAGTTAAAAAAATATAAATAATAATTTCAACAATTCCTAAAATTAATTTTTAAATAAGCCAATTTTTATGGGAATCAAATTAAATTTTTATATACGTAAAATAAATTTATTAAAAATTATTTATTTATATTATAAAATTTACTTAATTTCTTAAGAATATATATTTTTATTTCACTATTTTCTAATAATAAAATTTTTTAGACTAAATTTAAAATATTATTGTGAAAAATAATTAGGTGCATTTAATATTTATAATATAATGTATATATTTATTTAAAATTTCTTTTACTCATTATTTAAATAATTTTTTATTTTAATTTTGTACATAAGGTATATGTGTTATCATTATTAGTTTCAAATTTTACATTTCATTACTTACTGTTTGTTAAATGCATAATTAGATTCTAAATATATAGTTTCCACACGTATATACGTGTAGGGGCGAAGTCAAAAAAAATTTTAAGGGGCCGAAATTAAATTGTATATGTTTATGATACTAAAAATGCAATTTTACCATTTTAATAGCCTATATTTTTATAATTTTTAATGAAATAAATCAAAATTTTATCTTTTTTGGAGACTAGAGTGTAATTTTAACATTATTAACTCAATTATAAATTATAATTTTTAAAAGATTAAATCAAATTTTTATCATTTTGTGATTTTACTGTTACTAATCCAATTATAAATGAAAGAACATAAATGAAAAATATTAAGTGTATTAAAATTTCTAATTAATTATGTAAATAAATTTCATACTAGTTTAAAATATTTTAAATAAAAACTAAATTAAATTTAAAAAATATTAAAATACTCAAACTCGTTCCACCTTAGCTCTATAATAATTAATTCAAATTTTTTACACCATTATTTTTGGGCAAATTATATTAATAACCGCCTAATTATTAATATTTTTTTCTCATTAAATTATAAAAAATTATAAAATAGTTACTCAACTATTAATATTTTTTTGTTACTCAACCATGAAAAGTTACAAAATGGTCATTTAACTATTCAATTTTATCTTTTTTGGTTATTAAGTTGTGTGACTATTTTATAACTTTGCGTAATTGAGTGATAAAAAAATATTAATAATTGAGTTACAATGTTATAACTTTTCACAATCGAGTAACAAAAAAAATACTAAAAGTGAATTTAGATCTACGGTGTGTTTAATAGTAATTAATGTAAAAATAATGGTGACCTATAATTAAATATTATAATAATACTATAATATAAAATAAAAAATAAACTAAACGCAGTACACCGTATCGTGTTATCTATCCAAACCCACATTGATCAAGGTGATTACCAAAATAATTTATTATTTTTTAATATAAGAAAAAGTCTTTTCCTTTTTTCTCTACCTAAATGCTTCTTTAAAAAACAACTCCTTGCTTTCATTACCTTTGTCTGCCATCAACTCCCTTAAATATTAACTCCTTTCTCCTTCCCTCCTTTTTCTCTCCCATCCCATCCCCATTATCGCCTGAAAACCATTTTCCGACTCACCGGAAAACCATTCTTATCCATTTCCCCTTCTTCTTCCCTTATAACCCATCAACCCCAGCACCACAATGGGCTGAAAGAAACCTTTTTTTTCCCCTTCTTTAACCACTTCAACCCCTCAAAATAACCAAAACAACCTGTTTTTCACCTTGGGTTTCCATTTTTTTTTCAAAAATCCCACAATGATCAGTGCAACAGACCTTTACCATGTCCTCACCGCCGTTGTACCTCTCTACGTAGCCATGATTTTAGCTTACGGTTCAGTCAAATGGTGGAAAATCTTCACCCCCGATCAATGTTCCGGCATCAACCGTTTCGTCGCTTTATTTGCCGTCCCTTTACTTTCATTCCATTTCATATCAACTAACAATCCATACACCATGAACTTCAAGTTCATAGCCGCTGATACCCTTCAAAAACTCATCGTCCTAGTACTTTTGGCCATATGGTCAAGAACTAGCTCAAGGGGTTCCTTAGAATGGTCCATAACCTTATTTTCACTCTCAACGCTCCCCAATACTTTAGTAATGGGCATCCCTTTGTTAAAAGGCATGTATGGGGATTATTCAGGGAGTTTAATGGTTCAAATAGTGGTTTTACAATGTATAATTTGGTACACTTTGATGTTATTCTTGTTTGAATATCGTGGTGCTAAGCTATTAATAGCTGAACAATTCCCAGATACTGCTGGTTCTATAATTTCATTTAAAGTTGATTCTGATGTTTTGTCATTAGATGGTAAAGAACCTTTACAAACCGATGCTGAAGTCGGTGATGATGGGAAACTTCATGTTACTGTGAGGAAATCAACTAGCTCAAGATCGGAAATCTTTTCTCGCCGGTCACATGGTTTGAATTCCGGTATGGGGTTAACACCAAGACCTTCTAATTTAACCAATGCTGAAATTTATTCACTTCAATCATCTAGGAATCCAACACCAAGAGGCTCTAGTTTTAACCATACTGATTTTTATTCAATGGTGAATGGGGGGAAGAACAATGTTAGTCCAAGGCAATCGAATTATGGGATAGGATTTGATGAAGAGAATGGCGTTGGGGTGTTTGGTAATAATGGTATAAGATCAAATGGTGGTTCATATCCTGCTCCGACAGGTGCTGGAATCTTTTCTCCGGTGACTGCTCCCAAGAAGGCAAACGGTGGCGGTGACGGTGGTGGAAAGGATTTGCATATGTTTGTTTGGAGTTCAAGCGCTTCCCCTGTTTCTGAAGGTGGTATACATGTTTTCAAAGGTGGAGATTATGGCAATGATCATCATCATAAAGGTATAAAAACATTGATTTTTGGTGTTCTATTACATGTTTTGATTGTGTTTTTTGTCTTTTTGGATTGTTCTTTTTGTTAGGGTAATTGTGTTTTTTTTGTCTTGTTGTCTTGGGGTTTAGCAGATCTTGAGGACCTAACTAGAATTTTTGAAAAGTTTTAGGAGTTTTTTTTTCAAAAAATTTGGGGTTTTAATTAAAATTTTGCAAAATCAATGAGAATTTCGAAAACATTTAGAAGAGCTTAAGTAATTTTTTCAAAAAATTAAAAAGCATAATGAAAGTTTTAAAAAACTTGGAGGGACCTAATTAAAATTTTCACCAAATTCCAAGAGAAAACTGAAATTTTGTCTAGGGTTTAGGGTTTAGATTTGGCTTTAATCTCATGTTTTTGTGGTTTTAGATTATGATGAATATGGTAGAGACGAATTCACTTTTGGTAATAAGGCAGCAACGAACGGTGGTGTTGATCGGGAAGGACCGGTTCTTTCCAAGCTTGGTTCAAGTTCCACGACTGAACTTAACCCGAAGATTGAAACAAAGCCGACCGCAATGCCTCCGGCTAGTGTTATGACTAGACTTATATTGATCATGGTGTGGCGAAAACTAATCCGGAATCCCAACACTTACTCGAGTTTGATCGGTCTCACTTGGTCTCTCGTTTCGTTCAAGTGCGTCAAACTATTACATCGGGTGTTCTTTTCACTAAATTTGTCTTAAACTCTGCATTCAAATTCATTTGTTTTGTTGCATATGTGTAGGTGGAATATCCAAATGCCTGCTATAGTAGCCGGTTCAATATCGATTCTTTCCAATGCAGGCCTCGGAATGGCCATGTTTAGCCTTGGTAAGTCATGATGATGTTGGATTTTGTTTATTTCAGGTTCAGGTTTATCTCAAGTTCCATTGTTTTGTAGGCTTATTCATGGCACTTCAACCGAAGATAATTGCATGCGGGAACACGATCGCGACCTTTGCCATGGCGGTTCGGTTCCTAACCGGTCCTGCGGTTATGGCAGCTGCCTCGATTGCTGTTGGGTTAAGAGGTGTTCTTCTCCGCATTGCTATTGTGCAGGTAAATCCTACTTTCCGGTGATTCTCTACCGTTAAATAAGTATATTCTGGTTCCGAGGTTAAGAATTTGTTTTTCGGGTTTTAATTTTCTCAGGCAGCTCTTCCGCAAGGGATTGTACCCTTCGTCTTTGCAAAGGAATACAATGTTCATCCTGATATATTGAGCACAGGGTAAGATCATTTTGCTCTTTTCTCCCTTCTTGTAAATATAGTGTTCGGATTGCATTTTGATCCATTTACTTGAAAAATATGCAAATTGGTCCTTGCTTGTTTAAAAAATGGTCCCCATAATTTGTATTGACAAAAAATGACAGATTTGCACATATCAAACATGAGCAAAACAGTCCTCCCGAAAAAGGATCATTTGATCATTTTTCAAGTAGAGGGACCGGAATGCAATCTGGGTTTTTACCAATAAGTCATGACACCCTTTTTCTCCTGTTTGTCAATAGAAATGTTTAAACTTTCATTATGTGAAGAAAAGAAAAAAAAAATACCATAGAACACCCTGTAGATTCTTTACTTAGAAAATAAGCAAACTAGTCCCTGAACATTACAAATATGAACAAAATGGTCTTTTATCTTCTCTCATTTCTCTCATTTCTCTCATTACACCTTTTTTTTTTCATTCTCTTATTGCATTTCGGTTTCTTTACTTGGAAAAATATCCAACTAGTCCCTATAACCTTACAAGCATGAGCAAAAAGTCCTCCCAAAGCCATATCTTAACATAAAAAAAATGGATTTGCTCATTTTTCGAGTAGGTTTTTATTTTTTACCGATGATACATAATTTTTCATTGCAGGGTTATATTTGGAATGCTGATTGCCCTTCCCATAACACTGGTTTACTACATTTTATTGGGACTTTGAAGCTGACAAGAGGAAAGAAAAGGAGACTGACCAAATTAACCCTTCCATCATTTTGAAAACGGCAACGTTTTGGTGTTTCTCTTCTTAAAAAAATCACTGTTATAATTTTGTCCAACTGATATGGTGATTTACAGTGAAATTATCTGATCTTTTTTATTTATTTATCTTTTTGACAATATTTTAAAAAAAAGGTGGTTGGAGTAGACTCGTTTTTAATGTTAATTTTTTTTTCAGTCCTTTGCCTTTTTGCTTTTTTGGTCCTTTTTGTGAAAAGTGAAGCCCTCTTGCAATATTTTTATTTTAAACCTTTTTTTCAAGGTAATATATATGCTATTTTTCTAATGGAATTGGGATCCCTATGTTGGAATAAGATCCAACCCCACATATATTTAATACACGGGACAAAGGGCTAGCTTTATTGCTGGTGTATGGTGATATTACCTAAGAAGTCCTTTTTACTATTAAAAAATTCATACAAGTACAATTCATAATAAAGCCAGCATTGTTTGTTTAAAATATATAAAAATTGTTCCTTTATCATTTACCAAAAAAGAAATTTTAAAATATGATTTTTGTAAATTGTAAAACACTTTAATTCCAAAATTGGGCAGTTTTTATTTCAATTTAATCACATGAAATTTTGAAAAATATATAATTTAAAAATACCAACATTATTAAAAAGTGTAAATAATTTTTTCAGAAAAATTAAAATGATAATGTACACTTTTAGAAGGAGATATCATCTTTCAAGGGCCAAATCGAGATAATCCGCTAAATTCAAAAACCAAAGTGAGAATAGTTAATAAAATGAGGGACTAAATGTGAAATTATAGGGAAAATAAGTAGGATGTAGACCAAAAAGCAAGGTGTAATAAAAAGGCAGGGGTGTAAAAGGGAGAACCAGCTGTAACTGGAGACTGCGATTTTTGTCTGCGAAAAAGAAAACATTTGCAGGGTTCCAAGTTGAAAAAAAGGTAAGGCATTGGGTCTATGCCCCATAGCTGTCTTTTAGGTCAGGTTTAGGTGTGGGTAGGTCGGCTCTTTGGAAACCCTCTAAAAACTTAGACCTCTTTATTTTTGGATTTTTTTTTTTTTTTTTAAGAATCGATCAAATCAGCCAGTCATATTGGTTTGCTTGAGCATTAGTTCAAAGAAAAATATCGAATTAATTGATTTCTAAAATAATATGGATGAGTAAAATCGAGCTAAAAATTAGTTGAATTGATAAACAGATTGATTGAATCGATTTTTCAATGTTTTTATTTAATTATTGTTAAATGGATAATAATCATAAATTAGTACAACCAATTGAACAATTGCATTATTTATTATTTCGATTTTTTATGGATTCATAATCGATTGAGCCGATTGTACCATCAATTTTTTTATTTAAAAGATTGATATAGTCTGACTTTAAACAAGGTTTTTAGAATTGGAGAACTAGAGAGTGCAATCGTTTAATCAGTATGTTTAGTTAGTTTTTTTTTTTTTTGAACTTAATCAACTTTAACATGAGAAAGTCGACCTATCTAACTTAGTTGAGAAAACTAACCAAATTGAATCGAACGAACCTTGGGTTATTGGATCGGATTTATATGTTATATATTATAACATATAAATATATTTTAAACAATTTAAAATAAGTCAGTTTTTTGGTCTATTCAATTTCTTGAATTCAACTAACCAAATGAATAAACCAATTAAATTGAGATTAAAACTAACCAACTCAACCCACCCGACTAAATCGAGAAATTGGATGTCTCGATTTTTTTGTTTTTTTAGGTTAAAATAAAAAATTGCTCTCATTATACTAGTTTATGGTTTTTTTAAATATATTTTTATTTAATTAATGTTAAATTGACAAATAAACCAAAAATGGATGTTTGATTTTTACAAAATATTTACTTGAATAATGTAGTTTCAAATAATAATGTTTTAATTATTATATTTAATGAATTTCAAGTAGGTGCTTTTATTAATTTTTTGGTTTTTTGTTACTTAAATTCAACAAATTTAGATTGTTTTAGGTTTTTTTTTAGATAACAACTTTAAAAACTTGTGAAACAACGAAAAAAATGTTTTTAAAAATTATATGTTGTGTCTAGTTCATCGAGGAGGCGTATTGATTGGCGGAGATAGATTTGGGAGAGGGGTTAGTATTAAGCGTGTGAATAATAACGGAGGTACCTGGGTGACTTGCGACTCGAGCCACCAACCAAGGCAATGTTTGCAAACATGTTGTCTCGATTGGTGGTTTGAGTTGCCCCACACCTAAGTACTAACGAAGGCGCCTTCCTCCGTGAATCGTACACAACTCTTCGTGGAGGCTGGGAATAAAACTCAACATGGGGACAATACATTCGACTGTTCGGGAATTGAGTCAGTTGTCTGACTGATGCCACTTTAAAAACTTCTCCCAATAGAGTTGATCCCCTCAACACTAAATATCACTATTTTTCATTTGATAATTAAAAAAATTACTTATTTGAATTAATATTTTATTAATATCCGTTTAAATGCCAAGCTAGTTGTTTAAGTTTAATTGGGGAAAAACCTTAAGTTTTAAAAAAGAGTTTTTTAAAAAATGACTCGATTTCTAATATCTAATGCTTGAAATTGTCTCGATCTAACTTGTTTTACAATTGTATATATTTTTAAAATTGAAAATTTAAAAGAAAATATAAAAAGATAATATTTGATGTATTATCGATGCATAAGTCTTATGCACCATTAATGAACTACATTAAACCACCTAATCAATAAGTAAAATGGAATAAATATTTGAGTAGAAGGGCCTCCAGCTTTGTCTTGGCCCAAGCAATATCAACAGGAACTACAATAAAAGAGACAAAATGGACAAGGGCTAAGTTAAATTATTAGTCCATCTTGGCCCACAGATATTTGTGGCAGATTATTTGAAATTTCAATTTTGACCCAAGTCGAAGTTTTGACATTTTTTACAAAAGCTAGGGTCTTGGATCTTCAAAACTTCGATTCGAGTTTCATCTTTTGTAATTGCAATGTGTTGATTTTGTTCAATTATTCGTCTGTTGTGTTTTATATTTAGATGGATTTTACATGTAATTTACACCTATATTGTACTTGTAATTTATTGTCTTTGGTAAAAGTATCATGAAGGTTAATGTATTAGGAGTTTGATTGCATTTTATCCATTTACTGTAAAAACGGGCAAATCAATCATTGTCCATTAGTTCAAAGAGAAAAATGGTCATTTTTGTTAAAAAGTTTATCTATTTTTATTATTAAAAACTGGTGAAATTAACAAAATAACCAGATAGTGATATGTGGTTGAAGAAATTTTTAACAAAAATGACTAATTTACCCCTTTTTTTTAGTAAAGAGGGCAAAATGCAATTCGAATCCTTATAGAAGAGCCTTCATGATACTTTTACCTATTGTCTTTATATTAGTGAAACTTTAAAAAAAAAAATTCAAACTTAAAATTTTGATTTAATCATAAAAAGCAAATATTATGAATTCATTCGATTCAAACTCGGATATGAAAGAATCCGAAAATGACTCGCCCAAGTAATCTGAAATGAATTGAACTTATATATATTTTTAAAAAAACTAATTTATTGAAAATAAAACCTAATATAAATTATTAATTTATTTCAATTTATAAATTTGATATTAATTTTTTATTAGTTGAAGAAAATCTAAACATGTAAATAATGAAAAATGCTAAATTTTATTGTTGTATTCTTTTTTTGTATTATTTGTTTTTGTTGAAAAAAATTAAAATATCAATTTAACATTAATGGAAGTATTAATCAACATGCCAAGTCGGCGAATTCCAATGAAAAATACTAATGGAGTTAATGATTGGATTGAGATTTTTGAATAGAAAAGTAGGAGGACTTAATTTTAAAATTTTTAAGTACATGGGCTGAATTCCAATTTTTGTACAAGTATAGGGACTACAACAAATTTTGACCGATTTGTAACTTGGGATAATGTTAATGGGCCCAACGATATGATTTGGTAAGGATCCAATAACCTTGCTTTCTCAGCTTTAATGTCATATTCGATATTCTAAAGTAGCACCTAAATTTTAAATTATTTTAGTTTAGTCCTTAGCATATCAATATCATATCAATTAGGTCCATTGGTGAACCTATATATCAGCTTTGACGTTAAATATCAGCTCAATTTTAATGCAGAGCATATTTAAAGCACGTAAACCAAATTGTAAATACATGTGTGAATACTTTAGATTAGAGTTGTTCATGATTTGGGCATAGTCGAGCCGCGACTCGATTCCAAAAAAAATTCAAGTCCAAACTTGTTTTTGAATTGGCTCGGTTCAAAAAATTTAGCTAATATATATATATATATATATATATATATCATATAATCTTACAGGCATATATCCACTAAACAATTTTGTTCTTATTTCCCAAAATAAGAATTTATTTATTTATTTTTCTTTGTATTTGATTAAACCAGGACTAATATTTATTTATTTTTTAATGCAGACATCATATTGTATACATTATTGTAATGTTTTAATAATGAGTGATTATTGCCGATTGAGTCTTATCTCGATTGCCATGGGTATTATTACCAATGCAGGAGAATATGGCTTCGAGTGTGCTAAATTGTATTATCCTCTTATTTATGGGTTGGAGAGGGGCTATGGATAGTTTTAGGTATCGAATTTGTTAAAATAATAATAATAATGGGTGATTATTGCTTGAAATGATTTTTAATTATTATTCATGTACTTTAATGCAAAAACACAATAATGAAAAATGTTAATTGCCTAAGATGCCTTTAAATTTTAAAAATTTTAATTTAGTCATCAAATCATCATTATCATGTTAATCAAATCATTACATATGTTAATCTAACTAGTAGCTTAGGCATAGAGGTGTGCATGAGCCGGGCCCAGACACAATTTTAGGCCTGTTTTCTAGGCCCAGGCCCAGCCTGGCCCAAAATATGGGCCTAAAAATTTGTCCAAGCTCGAGCCTTGCCTGGCTCGGCCCATATTAAATTTTTTTAGCTTATTTCATTAAATATAAAATTTTAAAATATAATAAATCAAATACATTTAAAAACATAAAAACAAATATTAAAAAAATAAATAAATAAATAAATGAGACTAAAACAATTCTTAAAACAATACACAAAATTGAAAATATAATAAAAGTGGTTATATTAAAATTGAAAATAAAATGTAAATATGATTAAAAATAAAAAAATATATTTAACATATAATTCAGGCCGGGCTGGGCCCGGGCCAAAAAAGATTTACCCAAAGCCCAGCCCATTTTTAAACGAGTCTATTTTTTTGCCCAAACCCATATTTCGGGCCTATATTTTTATCCGAACCCTCTCAATTTTTGGGCGGGCCTTCGGGCCGGGCCAAGTAGCCCGACCCATGCACGCCTCTACTTAGGCATTAAACATCAGTTAAAACATATGGACCAAATTATAAACATGTGTATTCTTACTGCATAAACAATTAGGACTTGACATGTTTAAATAAAGAAGAATCCTTTCAAAATATATACATGGGCAAATCTAAAGGGACTAATATGGAAAATTTGTTTTTAAGTCCCTTGAAAATTATAAAATTATTATGATAGTAAAATTATCTTTTGACTTTTAATGTCTAAATTTACAACTAGGTTGATAGTGTGACTTGATTGATATGATATAGATATTTTAAGGACTCATTCAAAACGTTTTCAAGTTTTTTGAATAATAATTTAAGGGTACATGGTGCAATTAACCCTAATATAAATATGTAAACATTAAAAATACAAATTCATTTATAACTTAATAATAAATTTTTGAACATTACTCTTATTATAGGTTCTTATCATATCTGTTCTTTTTGATGTAATGCCTATAACTATTCATAGTCCCTTCTCAACCCTTAAATAGAAGGATAATGTACTTTTGCGTATTTGAACCTACGTCCTCATACACTGGCAACAATACCGATGGTAACCGAGCTAAAACTTAATCGCCATTAATATATCGATAATTTAATAAACATTTTTAAAAATAAATATTTTTTTTTTATAAATCCCTACAAATAATTAAATTATTTTATAAAAAGGATTTTAGTAGATATTCAGACTTCAATTTGAATAGGTATTATCATGGCATTGTTTACTTTCGGCTGGTCATGATGAAAGTATCAAAAGGTACATATATTTATATTTGATTCCCATTTAGTTAGTCAAAAAGAATGGGTTGAAATTTGAAACCAAGTTTTTTTTTTTTTAATGAGAAAAATCAGTATAAACATAGAAATTAGAAATTATTGAGTTTATTTAATTATAAAAATGTATAAATATTAATATAATGTATTTTTATTATTAGAAATAGTAAAACATGTTATTTTGGTTCATCAATGTATTTGGAGGCCGATTGAGTCTTAGCTCGATTGACATAAATATTGTTGTCAATATAGGAGGACATGGATTCGAGTGTGCTGAAATGCATTATCCTTGTTTATGGGTTAGGGAGAAGCTATGAATAGTTCTATGCATTGTGTTAAAAAAAATAGATATGATCCAAACCTATAATGAGATTATTAAAAAAAAAAAAAGAGTACTAAGGGTGTGTAATTGAGTCGAGCTGAACTTGAAATTTGAGGTTCGATACTCATTTGAGTTTGGCTCGAGATTTAATTGAATTACTCAAACTCAAGTAAAACCGGTTCATCAATTTTTATACTCAAGTTCAACTAAATTTGTTTATTTTTTAGCTTGAGTTCATTTATATTTACATTATTTCTGTATAATAATAGTAAAATATTATTTTATATTATAAAAATGTATTAAAATGAAAAACTTGATCAGATTAGCGAGTCATTTTAATTAAATATTAACAAATTTAAATTTAACTCAATAATTATCAAATAAAATTTGAACTTATTCGAATCAAACTTGAATAACTCGTGATTATTGATCTCTCATATATATGCTTACCATGTACAAACTTATTCCAAAAGTTGCAATAATTCTATAAAGTCAACAAATGAGAAAATAAAACGTTAATTTTGGACTTTCCACTTCAATTTCTTTTACTCTTTTATATTATTCCTTTGTTATGAGATTATTTTCATAACGTGATTGATTGAGTATTAGTTTGATTAGTATAGACATTGCTATTAATGTAAGAGAACGTAGATTCGAGTGTGCTGAAGCGAATTATCCTTCTATTTATAAGTTGGAGAGAGATTATGAATAATTCTAGACATTATGTCAAAAGAGCAGATAAAATAAAAATCTATTATGAAATTATTCAAAGAAACATAATGTCAAATGAAGAATAAAAAGTTTTCATAATATTTTCATTTACAATTTTTTTAGAATTTTTTCAACCTATTTTACCAAAAATCTCAATTGATCCAAGTATCATAAAAATTTTTAAAAAAATTTTGTCACCTAATTTATGGAATATAATATTATTTTTAATAATAAGATTATAGGAATGTAAGATTACTAAATATATTACTAGGCATGTTATATTATCCCGTTTGGTTCATTCTGTTAGAATATAAAATTTGTTGTTTAGTCGACAATGTATAAAAGCATATTTTACTAATTTGTCATTGTTATTAACAATTAAAACTATGAATTATAATTAAAATTTTAAGACTTACCAATTACAATAATATTATTAAATATTTAAAGTAAATATTTTTAATAATAAATATTTTTGAAAAATACTAAAATACATCAATGTCGTCTTTTAATTAATAAGAGTAATTTCGTAAATCATCACATTTCTAAAAAAAAATGTTTAGTGAACCAAATGTAAAACAATATTGTATATCATATTTTAATGAATACTCTTCGATGTATATCATATGTTGTAAAACAATATTTCGAGCAATCATATTTCCATCAATTGTATTCCAAGAAATCACATTCCAATAGAATCGTTAGCCGAGAAAGCACGTAAAACTTGGTAATTCAAAGATCAAATGGTAGTGTATATAAAGATATATCATTTTAAATTTCAGGTGAGTATTTGGTATACTGGTAATATATTTTTTATTCCACAAGCAATTTTAAAAATTGGACATGTTTCTCTTGTTTTTTTTAATATATATATATATAATTCTTAATGGTTTACTATATCCATACAAGATACTTGTCAACCCCTTAATTTTACTTGTGGAGTTTAAAAACTCCATTGATAGTGCAATGTACCGAATATTTTTCTCTTAAATTTTTACATAATATATTTATATCTACATAGTCAAAAAGAATTTGACTGAGTTTGTGTTACGAGTTAACCACCGAGCATCAATTAACTCGTAATACAAACTCAATTAGAAAACAACTTAAAAACCATTTTTTTTTAAGAAATCAATGAATATTATTACAACGGTGTTATTGCTTTTTTTTATTAATATTTTTATACATCTTTAAATAAAACACTCGAAAAACACTATTAAAAAAAAACCAAATGTCTAAGGGTTAAACTTGAGATTAATAAAGATTCGTACAAAAATCTTTTACCATCTCACCTATGATTTAATTAAAGAATAAATATTTTTAATACATTATACATATTTCTGTTTCACCCATATAGTGGATGATATAATTTATGAAGTTCTTAAATGAGGTAATGTCACGAGTTAAGTGATATTAACTTAATTCGAAGAAAATTTTTAATTTATCGTGACTGTGATATAACTTATATAAGTTTTTTTTTTTTTAGGCAAATTAGTTCTTTTATGTTAGATCAAAGGATAAATTGGTCATTTCTATTAAAATTCTATCAATTTATTCTCTTAAAAATTAGTGTGGTTGACGAAATATCCAAACAATTACATATAGTTTGCGACATGTACCTTATGCTGATGTACATAGACCAATTTTTAACAATAAAAATTGATAAAATTTACTCATTAGTTTAATGTATAGGATAAGGGACTAATTTATTCTTTTTTTTTTTAATAAAGGGAGCAAAATGCAAGAGACCCCATAGCAAGTTTACAAGTATTAACTTCTCATCTTATATATATACATATTTCCAAAAATACAATTTTCATACAAAATATACATTTACTCTTCTTCTTCTTTTTTACCAATTTTTGTGGGTATATACCATATTCAACTCTCTACAAAAACTTCCCTCCTTTTGAAAATCTAGTATATAAAGTAACCTTTTTTTAAAAAACTACAACTCCCTTTGAAAAACACTATTTTTTTTAATTATCATATAAATTGTCTTTTTTAAAAATCAATAATTTTCTTTTCACCCACCTAATAAGACAATCTAGTGGCTAAATAAAATTTGAACAAATAATAAATAAAATAAAAAAGGAAATCATTAGCTTTATTTATTTATTTACGTAAAAGATATTGTGGTTGTCCTTTGCAAGTCATTCTTTTTAGACCCCACATTGAAATTTCATCACTAGTTCCACACTAATGATAATATATATATATACAAATGTCTCGATATTTGATAACTCGTGAGAATTTAACTAACCTTTTATATTATCCTTTATATATATATATATATATATATATATATATATTTTCTAACTACGATGGTTGATTGAGTTTTAACTCGATTAGTAGTGACATTTTTATCAGTACAATAAGATGTAGATTCGAATATACTGAAATACGTTTATTCTTTTATTTGAGAGTTGGAATGAGATTATGGGTAGCTTTTAAGCATTGTATCAACTTATAAAAACTTTTAGATATTTTAACAATTGAATTAGATTTGAAAATAAGAACTTTAAGTGCGAAGAATTTGATGTTTAGAAACTTAACACTCGAATATATATTTAATCCGAAACAAAAAGGTTGAGAAAAAAAACTATTTTCTAAAGAAATCAATACATATTAAGAAATTTTATTGTGTCAAAACTTGTTTGAAGTTGTGATTAGTATTTTCGTCAAACAAGTAAATAAGATCACAAGCTCAAAATATTGTGGATGAAAAAAAAAAAAAACCTTCGTCTCATTTTAAAATTATGAATTCTGATTCGAATTTAATGGGACACAACATGATTATTAAAAAAAGCTTTCTTTAAAGGGGTCATTTTATATTTAAAAGAATTCTAAAGACAAAATATTGTTAAAAGATTTCGAGTTAAGTTCAAGATCACTATTATTCGAATTTAGTTCATTTCGATTATAACCCTCACTTTCAAGGTTTCAAATTCGAATACGGTGGAAGAAAAATAAAAGAGTCAGGAGACCTTTACCTCCATTTAAAAGTTTGCCTCTAGATTTAATCGGGATTTAATGTGATTATTAAATACATAAAAAAGAAAACTATTTTTTTTAAGAGATCATCATATATATTTTAAAACCCTAAAAACAAAATACCATTAAAGAATTTTGAGCCTTAAATTTCGAGTTAAGCTCTATATCATTATTATTCAAGTTTAGTTTGTTTCGATTATACTCCTCACTTTTAAGGTTTTAAATTCGAATATGATGAAAGAAAATAAAAAACAGAAAAACTTTGCCTCCATTTAAAAGTTCGACTCTAAATTTAATCGGGATTTAATATGAATATTAAATACTAAAAAGAAGTAACTTTTTTCTCTAAGAGACCATTATATATATTTTAAAACCCTAAAGACAAAATGCCACCGAAAGAGAGCATTTTTGAAACATTTTGATTTCACTTCCAACTTAGAAACTTTTCAAGTCGAAAGAAAAACCAAAAAAGCATGCAGCCGGAGAATTTCGAGCTCTACCGTTTCCTCGCCGAAAACGGCGTCGGATCCTACGGCGGCTTTCCTTCCGGTTCCGAGTTTCCGGCTATGCAAAGCTTCTCCAGTTCCTCGACGTATTACCCTTTGGAGATGTCCGGTGTTACCACCGAAACGACACCGCATGATAAAGCACTTGCGGCGTTGAAGAACCACAAGGAGGCCGAGAAACGGCGGAGAGAGAGAATTAACTCTCATCTCAACAGGCTTAGAGCCCTTCTCCCTTGTAATTCTAAGGTAATATATATATATATATATTAAATTACTTTTTAATTTTTTTTGGTGGCTATTTTCTGCATCGATGGAGCTACACTGCGTATGTTCATATATATAAATTTTTAGGTAATTTGAAGCTTTAACACAAATGGGTTTTCGATGATGGACTGGAAACTTTCAAAAAAAGAAAAAAAAAGTTCATGCTTCGCAGTGGAATTTTGATGTCGTTTTTGGTATGAAAATATTATTTTTTTTTCTTTGGTCAAATTCTGGTTTTAGTCCTTCTACTATACTTGAATTTGTTTAGTCCTATGATAGTTTGGTGTATTTACTTTTATAATATCATTAATTAATTCATTAACTATTTTAGTTTGAACCAGCTAATAACACTACATAAAATTATAGTGAAAAAAAAAAAGGATGCTGAATTTAAATTCAAGGATTAAATCCTCAAATTCATCAAAATAAAGGACCAAAACTGTAATTTGAGCTTTTTTGTTGTTGTTAATTACTTAATTGTGTTAATTACTTTTCTAAAAAAATATCAAACGGTTTTTCATTTTGATTCGTTTGTTTTGTATGCATTAAACGTTGAGTTTTTTCTCTCTTTGTAGACTGTTTGTTTACTAAGAAAAAAAAATAGTAGACATAGAAAATTTCGACTATTTACAGTCAAATATGACTTGACGTTTTCCTAACACAATTATTTGGAGTCGTTTCAGCTATTAATCATTGAAAACAATATTTTATATATAAATAGAACGATTCCAAATTTCTTAATTAATCACCAATAATTACACATATATACATATTTAGTATTGTTATTTGTTTGTTTTCCTGGGAAAAAAAATTACCTTCCCTAGAAAATTTAAGAGTTCTTTCAGATTCTAAAATCTTGGGATTCATTAAAGCTTTTGAAAGAAAAAAAAAAAAAAAAGGGTTCAAAACAGCTTTAAAAGGAAACATTTCATTTATTTTTTCTCGAGGGCATGTAGGAAAGTGCATAAGCTTTTAAAGGAAACATATTTCATTTAAAGAAAATTATGGTTTTGGTCCTTTTACTATAATTAAATTTAAAATTCAATCCATGTACTTTAATTTGACATAAGTATTGATTATTTTTTCCTTAATAATATCATTAGTTTTTCTAAATAGCTAAAATTTTTTAACTTTTTTAGTAAAATATTGAATGCTGATATGATTTTTTTTGGTGATTGAATGGATATCTTAAGGAAAAATTTATAGTTTTTTTTGTTAATTATTTATACTGATTAATAACATTATAAATAATAGAAGACTAAATTATGTCAAATTAAAAATAAGGATTAAATTTGAAATTTTAGTATAATAGAGGGACTAATGATAAATTTTAACCATATATAAGATATATAGAAAAAAGATAATTATTTGGTACACATGCGATGCGATGTAAATTTTTAACTCCAAAAGTGAGGTTGAGATTTTGCCACATGTCTTATTTATTTTTAAAATTTTTTAAATACCAACATTATTATTATCGATTTTTAATTGAATTGTTAGACTAATAGATTTCTAATCAACCGGTTGAACCGGCTTGTCTGATTCGATTTTTACGATCTTTTGTTTTTGTCTTCAGACAGACAAGGCTTCACTTCTAGCAAAGGTGGTCCAACGAGTAAAAGAACTAAAAGAACAAGCCCTCGAGACGACTGAGCTTGACAACTTGCCATCGGAAACTGACGAGATCACTGTGCTCTCGTGCGATTACTCAGGCGACGGGAGGTTGATATTCAAGGCCTCGTTGTGTTGCGAGGACCGATCCGATCTTTTACCCGAATTAATCGACATCCTAAAATCCTTACACTTGAAGACCCTGAAAGCCGAGATGGCGACGCTCGGTGGACGGATTCGCAACGTATTCATCGTCGCTGCCGACAAGGATCATAGCATCGAGTCAGTCCATTTCTTGCAAAATGCATTGAAATCTTTGCTTGAACGTTCCAATCCGAGTGATAGGTCTAAAAGGAGAAGAGTATTGGACCATAAAATAATCATGTAGTAGTGACCATATATATAAATTATCCATAGCCATTGTTTAAAAGTATCATTTTCAAGGTTTTTTTTTTTTTTTTTTTTTTTAGAGTGGGTTTTTTTTTCCCTAGTGTGACATGTATTTTAATTCCATGGTGGGTTTTGTTTATTTTTGTTTTTCTTTGGATGAAAAAGAAAAAAATAGGGAAAAGAACTTTCTGTGTCGTAGAATTATTAGGGTTTTAGTGTCACTTTGCTCAGTTATATATAAATATTCAAATTTTAATTTTCATCCTTGAGTTGTTCTCAATTTAGAGATTCAGTCCTTACTATTTTACATTGCTTTTAATACAATTTTTCAAATTGCTCATAAACCCTTAAATTAGAGGATAATACATGCTTAGACAAACAACCTCTCTAAGTTGTAATGACAATGATGGCAACTGAGCTAACATTCAATTGGTTTTATTTGACATTATTTAATCCTTATGATTTTATTAACTTAATGTATTTTTTTTCTAAAAGTCAATCGATGTAGAATTTTCTTTTAAAAAACTTGTTGAGGGAGGGTGGCTCTTTCGAGAGAAGTTTTTGAAGTGTAATTTGTTGAACAACTGACCGAGCCCCTAACAATTTTAAGGTATTGTCCTTATATTGGTGTTTTGGTTCCCTCATTTACCGAGAACCATGCAGAATTCATAGAAGGGAAGCATCTCAATTGGTGGAAATGTTAAAAAAGACTTTGATAATGGCAATAAAATGATCGCAAAATAAGAAAAATAAGAATATAGATTTTACTTGGAAACCTTTTTAAAGAAAAAACCACGAGCAGAGGAGAAAAAATTCACTACTGTTAAAAAACAAATGATACAAAAAGGAGTTTCGATTACATCTATTTAAAGGTTGAAAAACTTATTCTAATCAATGCCAAATAGAAGAAGTGTAGTTATACTTGTGTCACTGTTTTGCCTCAAGCCCTACACAGATCCCCTTATTTTGTCACTGTATTTTATTTTTTTAATGAGGATTTGAGTCACACAACTCTAACAAGAGATACGAAGTGTGACCTACAAAACTCAAAGGAAAAGTGTCAGTATAGTGCATAGTAACACTTACGTACTCGCTTGCCTACTCAAACCACCAACCTAAGGCAATTCATATGTAATAAATTAGCAAATCAACTGTTCAAGTTCACGAGTTTACTAACAATTGAAACAACTTTTCACAAAATTCCAACAAATTAAATTAAAAGGACTAACTCATCAATTTCCATAAAGTAAAGGGATGGAATTTTAGTAGTAAAAAAGCAGCTGTTTATGTGAGTTTCGATGAGTTTCGAAGATCACGTATTTTGTTTTCTACACTGAGTTTGGAAAGATTTTAAAGCTTCTTCAACGATTCTATTTACACCCAAATTCTTTTTTTTTAATAAAATAAATTGAATTATTAAACTTTTTAGAGTATTAAAAATATAAGTTTTCATTAAATTAAAAGAATAAAAGGGTTAACTTAAAAAATATATATTTAAAAGGGACTAAAAAAAATTTTACCATTTAATCAAGTGGGCGAAGCAAGGTAGTGAGTTCTAAACCGATGAACATATCGTTTCTTGTTCAAGTATTGGTATGTACTTGTATCTGTGTATTTTAATTTATTATTTTAGATTTATCGGTATTTTTAAAAAAATATTTTCATATATATATATACATCCAAAAATATTTTAAATATAAAATTTTAAATTATTCAATTTAATTAAATGGTTATGTATTATGTATTATAAAATTAAAATAATTTTACATTAATCTTATTGAATTAAGAAAAAAATTAATTTATATTTCCATCTAAAATATTTTCATTTAAAATTTATTCAATAATGAATATAGATAGTCAGTTGCAGAGCTAGAAAATTCTTTTTTGGGGCTAAAATTAAATTTATATTTTTCCGATAGTAAAAATGTAATTTTATTATTTTAATAGTCTATATTTTTATATTTTTAAAAATTTAAATCAAATTTTCATCATTTTTTAGGATCAAAGTACAATTTTACCATTACTAATTTAAAATTTTATAAATTATAAATGGCTTAAATTAAAAATCTACCAGGGGCCATGGCTTCGACCTTTGGAGTTGTATTTTTCAATTTTTCTAATTAAAGAAAAAAAAAGCATCATAATAATATTAATTATAATTTAAAAGAGTGGGTATTTTTATAATTTCATAATTGAGTAAAATAGTTAAATAGAAGGTTTTTTATGGACTACTTAATATTTTTTTAAAACAATATTTCTTCCAAACTTTTTAATTTGGATAAAATATTTTTTTTTAATTTTTCAATTTCCACATACACAATTGGGTCTTGGATAAAATATTGTCTTTGGATTTTATTTTTATTTAATGGACTTTAGGCACCAATTACAGATCTTGTTTTGGACTTGGAGCCCAATTTTTGGACCAGCCCTTTTCCAATAATAATAATAATTATTCCATATTTTGAAAATTAAAAATTAAAAATATATATTAAAAAGAGAGAGAGAGAGTAATAATGCATAAATGTATGACAATGTCTAAAACTACCTATAGTCCTTCCCCAACTCATAAATAGGAGGATAATGGGCTCCAACATACTCGAACTCACGTCCTCCTACATTGATAGCAATGTTATCAATTTGCAATGAAGTTTTGGCTTGATGATAATGTTGGGATTGTAAGAATTTTGAGATCCCTCAAGTCTCGCTCTATGTAAATATATGATTTTTCCTCTAAATTTATTCTGATTAATTAAATTAATTATTAAGTTAAATATTCAATTTGATAGTGAGTTATATAATAATTTAGTACTATAATGCTTGACTATATAATATATTCTACTGGTAAGTTTATAACTATTAAGTTATTACTTAAGTTTAAACTCTAGAGGGTTTTAGACTTTTTAGTACTAAAAAGTCTTGAAGGACCTACAAAGACCATATGATTATTGTCTATTAATGTAAACTTTCTTCACATGAAAAATTACTATGATTAATGTTTCATCTTAAATTTATTTTAATTATTAATTAATTTATTTGTGCACTATAATAATTAATTGTTATTATAATTATATGTTAATTGCAATTACAATTTTAGTTTATGTATTAAGAATTAAATTGCATTTTGTCTCTTTTTATTAAAAAAAAAGAAAATTAATCTTTGCACGTTATATTAAAAAGCAAATTTCATCAAATTCTACTGTAAAAACCCGATTCATATATGTCAGCATGAGGTACATGTGTTACTATTTGATTATTTCGTCAGCTACGTCAAATTTCAACAATACAAAACAAATTATTTTTTTAATAAAAAGGATCAATTTGTTCTTTGATCTAATATACATGTATAAAATGTAATCTGACTTCTAATATATGGACTTCCATAATACTTTTAGCTAATCATACAAAGAAGGGTAGATCTAAGGGCTGGCAAGGGTCCCGACTCCCTTAAAATGAAATTTTTTTCATTTATACCATTTATAATTTATAAAATTTTAAATTAGTAATGGTAAAATTACAATTTACCCTCAAAATAATAAAAATTTGATTTAATCATTAAAAAATTATAAATATATAGGCTATCAAAATGACAAAATTTCATTTAAAATTTTTTACTTCGTTCTTACCTCTGAAAGCGTATTTCTGCATCTGCCACTGCATATAAATATATCAATTGCAATTGCAATTAAATTTATATATTATTCCGATTAATTCAGATTATAGTTACACGAATGTATTAATTATGATTACTTTTAAAAAATAAAAAAATAATATAAAATAAAACCAATAAAAAAAAAGGGGGGGGGGGAGGAGGAAGCGTGAATAAAGGGGGGCTGACAAGGAAAAAGGAAGGAATGATGGGGGTAATGAGGAAAAAAAAAAAAAAGAAGACAAAAGTGAAATGGAAAAATGACTTTGCTCACATTTATCAAAGGAAAAAAAACAAAAGAGAAAAAAAGGGAAAGAGGAGACAAAAAGAAGAACAAAGTGAAAAAATGTCGGGAAGACGTGCCCAATCTCTGTCCCTCTTTGTCTCCCATTTGCTTCTTCATTCTCTTATGGAATCATTGCTTCCATTCCCATGCCTTTTTTCTTAAAGTATGTGCCATCTCTACATGCTTGCTATAGGGTTTTACGGTTAATATAATATTTTATATCTCGATTTTCGATTTAATGTTTAATTGAGTATTTAAGTTTTTTTTTAATTATAATTAAGTATTTCGTGTTTTTATTAGAGTGTATGTATTAAATATTTATTGAATTATACGATGTGATTTGGTCTGAGTACTAAATTGAACATTGAATTAAATTGAGGTATCAAATGAAATTACACGTAAGTTGTAAATCTAATCTTTGTACTTCTTAATGAAATTGACAAAACAAGCCCATGATAAAAAAAAAACCCACTTGTGTCAATCCAAGCCTGGAATAATTCGCGTTTGAGATCAACCTAAACTCGAGCTTATAACAATTTGAGTCTAACTTAAGATGTATTCAATTCAAAATAGAGTTGTCCATGAGTTAAGTCGAGTCGAATCTTAACAAAATTTTAGGCCCGATTGATATGTCTAACTCATAAAATGAACATAAATTTTTGCCCAAGCCCAACTTAGATTATAGATGCTAAACTTGGGCCCAGCTCGATCCGTATTAAATTTTTTAAAACTATTTTATTATATAAAACAAATTTAAAAAATATAATATATCAAATACACTAAAAACATTAAAAAAATATTTTCCAACAGATTTTTAAAAGATATGTATCCGGGCCTAGGTAAAAAAAAGTTTACTCGAGGCCTAACTTGTTTAGAAAATGGGCCTCTTTTTTTCCAAGTCTATATTTTTGTTCAAACTCTCCTGTTTTTTGGGTGAACATTTAGACCTAGTCGGGTGACCCGGCTCACGAACAATTCTAATTCAAAATTAAAAAAAAAAAGTCATAAGTAAACTAACATTAATAATTAATGTATTCAAAATTAAAAAAAAAAGTCATAAGTAAACTAACATTAATAATTAATATAATTACATGATATTATTTAAAATATAAATAAAAATGATATTTATTTAATGTATTTGTAAATTATATTAAAAACTCATTAGCAATAAAAGTAAATATGAATATAAAATAGTTTTTATTCAATCGTTATATATGTGTATTAAGTACAAAATTAATAATATTCAATTTTTAAAAAATTTAATGAATGTATGAAATATATTAAGATATAATATACTACTTTAATAATATAATAACTTAAATATAGTAAATGAATTTTTATAATGTTCAAAATTTATTAAAAATAATTCATTATGTTCCATTTCTACATGCTTGTTGTAACTAAGTATTTGATGGGTAAATTTTCTTTATTAGCTGTTATACTAGTCATAAGTTGTAGATTTAATTTATGTGCTTTAATTTGATATTTTTAATTGAATCGGTTAAAAAGGTTCAGGCTAATAAACCATCACATGTTGATCCGAGCTTATAACTATACGAGTTCAGAAAAGTTCGAGTCAGAAAAACTCTAACTAAAGTAAATTTAAGAAGATAGCAACCTTTAATAAACACGATTAGTGCGACTCGAACGCGTATTACATTTAGGGCGGTGAACAACTTTTTATTGGGCTTACTGTTTAATTGGGCCAACTAAAAATCAAAATGGAATGGAATACAAATACAGAAATTTAATTAACAAAATGGGAAGAGCCCAGTTGGAGTTTGTATGAATTTCCAATTTTAATTTTATTGGGCTTAAATTGAATTGGACCTCAATGGTAGATTAAATAAATCATGTTAAATTTAGTCCTTCTGTTTTTTTAATTGAGCCCATTTTTTTATTGGGTTTTAAACAAATTGATGTTAAAATTTTGTTTGAAGGAATAGTTTTAGTTATAAATATAAAAATTGAAATGGTCACAATCTCCCATGCCATTTAAAATAAAAAGATTGTACATGATGAATTGCATTAGGTACAAAGTCATTTAAATCTCATATATACATATATATATATATATATATATATATAAATCGAATAATAATATACATATAGTGCATTCGAATCATTACCTTCTTAGTTGTTACAACAACAATAATAATGTCAACCAACTTTAAGTTTAATCGGTAAATCTCCTTCTTTTTATAGCTAGAAATTATTTTATGACACGCTTCAAATGCTTGCTTAGAAGTTAGGATAGAGATATTTGTGTTAAAATTTTAGTGGTACCAACCTGTCTATAAATAAAATATTATAAATTTGTCGACGTAATCATAGTCAGAATGATAAGGCATTACAAGTTGCCATCGATTATTAGGGTCAAATCTATTGTCAGTGAATCAAATCAAAATAGATAATATTTAAAAGTTTTTCTAATGGATAGGAATGATAAAATAACTTGAACCTGTAGTGTTTTAACACGACTCCACCTTATACAAGTGTTCAAAAAAGAAAGGTTCGAGGTGGGATGGGGTAGTTTTGCAATTATAATATTTTGGGTTGAACCGAGTTTTGGGTTAAGGTTTCGATAAAATTTATACTTTTGAAAATTTTATCAAAATACTCCTCTTTTAATTTTATATAATTTTAGTTATATATTTATAAGATTTTAAAATATGTTAACTATTTTTATATATTTTAATTAGACATTTTAGATTTTTATATGATTTTAAAATGGGTGAGAAATTATTTCTTATTCATAAAATTATCGTATTATTTATACAATATTAAAAAAATAACATATAATTATATTAAAAATATAAAATAAATATCCTAAAATGAATATATTATTATTAATGCATAAAAATATTTTCTTAAACTTATGTACGAGTATATTTAGAAGGTCATGAGGTGATTAGATCTGAGCATAATTATTTATAATTATCAGCATAATTACCCTAGTCCTCATCCTCCGCTAAAAGTTAAAGAGTGTAATTTGAGCACTTTTGTTACACTCAATTCAATAATACCCACTAATCATAATCGTTACCCAAATATATCATGCATGTGTAACCACGAGTAATACACCCTAAATCAATTCGAGTTTAAGACACAATTAATACAGATAATATATGTTATATGTATACCGTAGGCCTCCTTGTCATAGCAATTGACCATCTTAAAAACTTGATGACACAACATCACTAGTGCATTGCTTGAGAAACCTAGTTTAATGCCCTCACTTAAACATCATACTTAAAGAGTCCACATAATTTGCAGAAAATATATTAAGAAAGACCCCTAATAGCATCCATTAATCCATCACATCCGACAAACTTCTCACATGATCTTTTTAGGCAATTTCAACAATGCCTTAGGTTGATATAGGTCACTCTATCATTGCACCAAAGGAAGGAAACTCAAGTGGATGAGAATCATGCTTAGGTTCTATTCTCTTATATACTCCTCGTCATCAAGAGAAATGAGACATGAGAATAACACATAATCTTTTTTGCTACATGAATTCTCCACCCGACTCATTCACTTAAAATTTAAAATTTAATATCTTTTTGTATATTTTAAAGTGTGAATTGCCTTCATACGGGTGACTCTCTACATCTCAAATCATCTTAATACATATTACTAATATTTGTATTGTATCGATATTAAAATCAAATCAAAATCGAAACAACTAAAAAAACCACCCGCGGGTTGAGTTCGGTTGTCGTGAATTATTAAATGGGAAAAAGGATAAAATTTTGATATTGAGATTTAAAAAAGAAAAAAATTTAGCGACCGTACATCTAATGAAGTGGTGCCCGCCTGCCTGCCACCTCCCATTCAACCCGAAAGCTCTTAATGGGCCCCATTTTCAGGCCCAACCTCCGTAATCAGGCTGACCCAACCCGACCCGATTCGTTAACAGTCAAATAAATCCCGCACGTACGAAGAACTTATCCGCACGTGGCATTCGCGTTCTTCATACTCCGTACTTTAAAAGCACCTTCGCTGTCAATGCTTATTCAAACGCAAAAATTTGAAAGAAAAAGAAAAAAGAAGAGCTAATCAGATTTTCACGCCGGAATATTCCTTTTTTATTTTCAGGTGAGACTCCTTTTATATATAATTTCAATTATACAAATAATAAAGGAAAAAAATACAGATGATTGATTTGTTTTTTGTTGACATTCGAATTAGGAATTATGTATATATATTTGAATTGATTTTTTTTCTTTTTGTTTTAAATGAAGTTGGACTGTTGTTTTTTTAGTGTGGAATGAGTTCAGTTCATGTTTGGTTACTGTGAAAGTGAAGGAAAATAGGATGAAAATGGAAAGTTGAAACGATTGTTTCACTGTGCAAAAATAACTTGATTTAATCATCTGACTGTTCAGTTTGAAAGTTAACAATGGAACAGTTAGGTATTGTTTGGTAAATGATAAGCGATTCTCAATGCGTTTGGTTTCTCATTTTGGAGATTAAGCTTGATTGATTGTTTTCAATAATATATACTACTTATGAGTTAAAGCAATGCTTTTTGTTTTACATCATTTGACCACTATGAGTTCACTTCCTGTTTGGTTACCGAGAAAGTGAAGGAACATGGAAAGTTGAAACATTGTTTCACTGTGCAAAAGAACCTGGTTTTGTCATCTGAGTGTTCAGTAAAGGGTAGTATTTTTGTTCCCATTGTTTTTGAATGTTAAAAATGGAACAGTTAGATGTTATTTGGTGAACGTTAAGTACACTCAATGCGTTTGGTTTCTTATTTTGGAGATTAAGCTTAATGAATTATTTTCAATAATATATACTACTTAATGTGTTACGGCAATGTTTTCTTTTCATCATTTGACTGCTATGAGTTCACTTCCTGTTTGGTTTCCGAGAAAGTGAAGGAAAATGGAAAGTTTAAATGATTGTTTTACTGTTCACAAGAACCTGCTTTTGTTATCTGACTTTAGGGTAGTATTTTATTTTCATTGGTTTTGAATGTTAAAAATGGAACGGTTAGGTGTTGTTTGGTAAATGATAAGTAATTCTCAATGCATTTGGTTTCTCAATTTGGAGATAAGTTTTATTGGTTATTTTTGTTAACATATAATACTTAGACTCAATTGGTTATTGGCGGAATAACACGTGGAAAAAACTTATTTAATATATATGTGTTAAAGTAATTGACATAAATAAAGAATAACTATACAAATTTATACTTGAAATTAGAAGGATGAGTAAAACTCTTGTAGAAAATAAGATCTCTTCAAAATAAGAAAAAAATGTCCCTTCTCTTTACCATAAAAAAGTTACGTGAGTGCTTAAAAATTAGCAATTATAATTAGTTTATTGTTAACTCATATACTCAAACATATGGAAAAAATAATACTCCTACCAAATGTTGCAATTATGCGTTAAGGCAGTGCTAATTTCTTTTCATCATTTGACTACATTACCTTATATTTTTTACTGCAATGAGTTCACTTCCTGTTTTGTTACCAAGAAAGTAAAGGAAAATTGGAGGAAAAGGGAAAGTTGAAACGATCATTTCACTGTGCAAAAGAACCTGGTTTTGTCATCCGAGTGTTCACTAAAGGGTAGTATTATGTTTTCTTTGGTTTTAAATGTTACAAATGAGTTCACTTCCTGTTTGGTTACTGAGAAAGTAAAGGAAAATTGGAGTAAAATGGAAAGTTGAAATGATTGTTTCACTGTGAAAATGAACATGCTTTTGTCATCTAAGTTCAGTAAAGGGTAGTGTTTTGTTTTCAGTGGTTTTGAATGTTAAAAATGGAATATTTAGGTGTTGCTTGGTGAATGATAAGTAATGCTCAATGCATTTGGTTTCTCATTTAGGAGATTGAGCTTTAATTGGTTTTTTTCATTAGCATATGGTAATTAATGCAATAAGGGAATGCTATTTTTTTCATCACTTGCCTATAATGAGTTCACTTCCTTTTTGGTTACCTAGAAAGTAAAGGAAATTTGGAGGAGAAAAGAACTTGCTTTTGTTCATTTGACTTCACTAGTGCGTAATATTTTCTTTTCATCAGTTTTGAATGTTAAAAATGGAATAATTAGGTGTTGTTTTGTAGATGATAAGTAATTTTCAATGCGATTGGTTTCTCAATTTGGAGATCACCTTTAATTGGTTACTAAAATTAACATATAGTACTTAATGCATTCAACCAATGCATCATTTGACTATTAGCTTATTTTCTCTCATTACACTTTGGCAGTGGTACTGGTTAATATACTAATCTAATCCTGATTTTTGCAGGTGAGTGAATCAAAAGAAGGGTTAAATTCTAATACAAACCATCGTTTGTGTTTGTCTGTTGTCATGCACCTCATTCGTGAGAATCTATTTATTGGAAACATAGGGGATGCTGCACAAGTTCTTCAAAATGGTAGCTCGGAGATCACGCACATTCTATCAGTTTTGAGCTCTGCGTCAATATCGTTTTTCTCTGAATGGCGTAGTGGTATCACAATCCCAACCGAGGAAATCAAAAAGGTTTTTGTAGGTGGGTCTGGTGATGCTGCTGCAGCTCCTGAGGGTCATTCGGATGATGGTTCTAAGAGTTGTTTGTCACCCCAGAAGCTGCTGTACTTGTTGGAATATGCTGGGAAGGATTTAAAGCTGGTGAGAATGGCGGTGCCGATTAGAGATATGGAGAGCGAGAATTTGTTGGATTACCTAGATGTGTGTATTGATTTCATTGATCGAAGCAGAAAAGAGGGATCTGTTTTGGTGCATTGCTTTGCTGGAGTGTCAAGAAGGTAACGGCACATCCTTTAATGTCATATTCTGATACTAGTTTAGTAGGGTACTCCACTTGGAATACTAGTTTGAGAACACTGATGATTGCATGAAACTTTGCTGAATAACTTACCAAATCTGGTCATTGAGAAGAAAGGAAATGAACACCATAGTTTTTATTTTTTGGGGATAAAGCAACATTTAGTCCTTGAACTTGGTAACTTTTTCCAACTTGGACCTTGAACCTTCTTTGGTCCACATTAGTCCTAGAACTTAGCAACTTTTCCCTATTTGGTCCTTGAACTTGGATTCCTTTTAAGGTTTGATTATGTGGCACAATCTTAGAGTGTCACGTCATCACACTTTTATGGAATACAAGTTAGTTACTAAATTGGGAAAAGCTAAGTTCTAAGACTAATGTAGACCCAAAAAAAAAAAAGTTCAGGGACCCAGGTGGGAAAAGTTGTCAAGTTCAGGGACTAAATGTTACTTTATCCTTTTCTTTTATTCAGTTCATGTTTTTGGATTCTGTAACAAAGATGTACAAGTTTCAAAGACTTATATTTAGGATAGTGCTTCCTTTACAACATAAGCTTGATAATACTCATCAATTACTGTATTCTATTAAAACTTCAACTTTTTAGCATTAATATCGATCTACTATGATTTGCCTCGAGCTCATTCACATCATGCAAGTTGAGGGAACTAATGGCTTCATTATTTAGTTCAATCGGTCCCCAAAGTTATTTTGGTGCTACTTCCTATGGCAAAAAGTGTGTATTATATATTCCTGTCAAATATTGTTTTTATGTCACTTTTCAATGTTTATAAGAAAATTTTTGAACATGCCTTAAGCATTAAGGATTTACGCCTGTATTTGCATGTTTTTGTGCAGTGCGGCTATAATTATGGCATATTTGATGAGAACCGAGCGACTATCTCAAGAAGGTTTGAACAAATCTGCTGTTTATTTGGGAGTAATGTGGGTCCAAATTTCATACATGCTGGTTGCTACTATTACTTTTTTCACATTTTAGACATTAGGATGCAATCTCGTTTCTTTTGACTGGTGAGATCAAAATGACTTCGTATATTATATTTATATGGAACTTATACACATTATCCTCTTGTTCCTTTTTCACCTTTTGCATTTTCTGTTCTTGCAGATGTGCTTGAATCTCTAAAGCAAAGCTGTGAGTTTGTTTGCCCTAATGATGGGTTTTTAGAGCAGGTAATGCTAAGGAACAACGTAAAATTAATTTATTTATATTTTGAGGCATATCATTGCGGCTGTATGCTTCTAGTTTTTGAAGAGTTTCTGTTTTATCCACCATTGCAGTTGAAAATGTTTGAGGAAATGGATTACAAGGTCGATCATGCTAGCACAATATACAAGCGGTTTCGCTTGAAAGTGTTGGGTACATCCCCCTTTCTAAACATTTTAATTTAATCTTTCTTGATCTTTCCTATTATTTTGTAGGATATGATTCTGATTTATTTTACTTGAGTTTTTGTAGTCTATTCTGGCATCTCGAGTTGCAAAACATAGAGAGTCATCGTCTTTAGCAGATGAATGGTGATGGCTGTATAAAACAACTATTAAGGGTTGAGTCAAACAACAAAACAATAGTTGAACTAATTTTGCATAATTGTGGTCAGTCTGGCCATGATCCAAGCAGAACCGGACCCACTAGTTGAACCAGTGGTCCGGCTAGTGGTATATAACTGAATCTAAAGCAAACCGCTATGAACTAGTAAAAACCAGAAACCGCTGCCAAAAAACAGGCGGTTTATCCTGTTATATATATTTATGAATTTTTTAATTATTGCTAAACCGGGGATTCAACTGGTATATGGTAACCATCTACTAGTGTATAGAATCTCCTTTAAGATTGTCATCATTGAGACACGTTTTCTCTGTACCTTGCTTTCAGGTGATTGTTATAATCGTGGTGAGAAAATCGACAGTTCTAAATTAGGTGCAGATCCTGGCTTGCCTACTGAAAGTTCCTCGGTTGTAGAGGCAAGTCCAAAAGAAGGTATCAACCGTACTGCATACCGCTGCAAGAAATGCCGAAGACTTGTGGCATTGCAGGATAACGTTGTCGATCATACTCCAGGTGAAGGTGAGACATCTTTTGAGTGGCACAAACGGAGAAGTGGTAACCCTTTCAACAAGTCTTCTCAAACCGAGTGTTCATCGGTGTTTGTCGAACCCCTACGGTGGATGACAGCAGGTAAGAAAACGCTTCTCATTTTATGCTGGTGCATACTCAATTAGGTTGATGACTTTTTTCGATGTCCAAAAACAGTTGAAGAAGGCGCTATCGAAGGGAAGTTGTCATGCGCTCATTGTGATGCTCGCTTAGGTTATTTCAATTGGTCAGGAATCCAATGCAGTTGCGGAAGCTGGATTACCCCTGCCTTTCAGCTGCACAAGTCCCGAGTCGATATCAGCACCGTGTAGTATCTTTTTCCGCCATAGCTCTAAACTGAATCACTCGCCGGCTCCCGGCCAGTTTTTCTAATAAGAACTATATAGGATTGGAATTTCCCTTGCACAAAAAGTCTATGAGATGTTCATATATGGACCAACAATTATGTAAGAGAAAAAAAACAAACAATGAGTTGTTCAAAGCTTTAAAGTTTGAGGGACTGTCTGAATAATTTGAGAGATTGTACGATATGTGCAGTCTTTGCATTGTGGTGCACAATTGAATTATTATTTTATAATGGTTTAGACATCATATGTTTTGTCTTATTATTAGACTTGTCCATACGTTGGATCGGACTTAAAGTTGATTTAACTTAAAAATCCATTTTTTATTATTCATATATTATAAAATATTTATAATATTAATTTTTTTTATATTTTAATAGTTAAATGTAAATAATCAAATTTTAATTGTTTAATTTTAATTTGTCAAGTTGGATCGAAGTGAAAAACATCTTATCTAAGATCTTGCTCGAACGAGTAATTTAACCCTTAAATAAGTTCATGTATGAAGCATACATCTTTTGCATTGAGCTACCTATAACCTTCCCCTTGGTTAAATGAGGTATTATCATCAGTTTTAGTACCTTATATTTGTCAAGCATTTATTTTAAGTTATTTTTAATATAATTTTTATGGTAATGTTTAAGGTGAGATGTTTTTATTGTGGGACTTTATGGAGTTCCTTTTAAACCAACGATTGTGGTTAAAAGACAGAAATGAGAAAACTATAACCATTTGATCAAGCTATGTTAAAGCTAAAAAATTGTACTAGTGACTTGGGACCTATTAAATCGGTTACCGCTTTTTCTGAAAATCAATTTCTCTCTTTCAGTGTTGAAATCGGTTGAATTAGTTAATTTTAATTCGTCAAGGTGGACCGAAGTGAAAAACATCTTAATCCATGTATGAAGCATACATCTTTTGGATTGAGCTACCTATAACCTTCCCCCTTGGTTAAATGAGGTATTATCATTAGTTTTAGTACCTTTTATTTGTCAAGCATTTATTTTAAGTTATTTTTAATATAATTTTTACGGTAATGTCTAAGGTGAGATGTTATTATTGTGGGACTTTGTGGAGTTCTTTTTAAACCAACGATTGTGGTTAAAAGACAGAAATGAGAAAACTACAGCCATTTAATCAAGCCATGTTAAAGCTAAAAAGTTGTACTAGTGACTTGGGACCTATTAAATTGGTTACTGCTTTCTCTGAAAATCAATTTCTCTCTTTAGTGTTGAAATCGGTTGAATTGGTTAAAAGATAATTTCATGTTTCTCAATGCAATTCTTACATAACATGATCAACGATAGATTGATCTTTTTTCCTACTTTTTATTTCAACAATTAATTTAAAAGGATTTCACTATAATAAAATTTTTAAATAAATACCACCTTTACCTTTCACCTCCCAAATTTTTATAATTTTATTTTAACCTCAATATTGACTTCTTAATATTGACCTTTGAACCACCCTAATAATTGGCTTCGACCCTAGAAATACCTTGAGAATCGAGGTTTTCCACATAACATCTAAACTTTTTCCTTTCTTTATTGAAAGAAACAAGCAATAAGTAACAATTATAAATGAGTGGTGGAGCATCGAAAAGCTTGTACTCAAATCAGCGATTAACATTAATCTCGAGTTTAATCTCTCGTATATCTCTTTTAAATTAAACTACCCTGAGAACCTTATATGAAGCAACCTACAACAATTTTAAAGTGTGTGTCTACTAAACCATAAATAGAACGTCAAAAGACTTATATTCAGCTCTCCAACTAATATCAATCTCAAATTCAATCCCTAAACAACCCTTGTTGTTGATCAATAGCGTGTATATAAATAGTATACTTATTTAATTTAATTTTTTTCATATATTAGAAAATCATAAGGGAAAAATAATTAAAATTAAAAAAAAAGGTAATTAAGTCCCTAAATTTACATATAATGACCATGACAATCTATAAAACTAAGAGCTTTCTATTTTTATAGCTTTTAAAACTATTTTCTCATCCACAATTTTAGGAGAAAAAAAAAAGTGCTAATGGAATATATTTACAAAGGATGGAAAGGGCAGTTTCATTATATCGAAAATACACTGTCAGTGGCAAGCAAAAATTTCCCTAAGCAGTATATAATTATGTGTATATATATATATATATATTATTCTAAGACTTGGTTAGGCCAAAGGCTTTGCCACATAGAAATCTCTTGTTGGTTATAAAGCTTTCTAATGCCACCATAAAACCCATCACCTTCATTGCCTACTTCTCTATGATTTTCCCTATTTATCATTGTTTTTCTCCATCTTGAACTTGAAGGATATTGCTTGAATTCTAGCATCACAGTATCTGTGTCAAACAAAAACACAAATGTTATCTGCTTTGAAACTCCAGGTTAGAGCATCTACACTACAGGTAGGACCAAGCCAGAAGTTTACTTTTAGGGGGGCAAAATTAAATTATAAAATTTTAAAGAGATCAAAGTACAATTTTACTTTTGTATATGCTTGTTATTTTAGAATTCTAAAGAGATTAAGTTGAAAAATTTTCATTTGGTGGGGGTAAAATGTTTTCTTTTACCATTGAACTAACTTATAATTTTAAAAACTTCAAGGGACTAAAATAACAATTTTGCCCTGTCCCTGTATATAAGGGTAAAGCTAGGAATTATGTATTGAGGGTCGATCTAAAGTTGAAATTTTTGGGGAACAAAGAAAAAACTGTTATAATGATTTAAATCGAATAAATAATTCTTTGGAAGGGTCAAAAATGCAATTTTTTTTTCATTTGGTCAAAGCTCAAAAGAGTTAAAATTGAAGTCTAAATTTGCAAGAGAGACTAAAAGGGAAATTATCTCATTTAGCTAAAAGGACTAAGGGTGAGTTTGGATAGACTTTACGTTTACTTACTGTTAATGTAAATACAATAATGACGATGAGAATAAATAATATAGCATGAGACAAAAAATATGCTAAATATACTGCACCACAACGCTAATCTAAATTTATACTGAGTCCCTTAGCTTCATCCTAAGCATTGCTAGTTATGTTGCTCGGATTATTTTTAAATTCCCAAAGAGATTAAAATATGGGGTCCTTTACTATACTTAAATATGGGGTTTAGTTCCATACTTTGACATGATTTTCATTTAAAGAAAAATAGCGGTGTTTACTATTTAAACAAAAAAAAATGAAATTTTAACAAAATTCAACATAATAAAGTGATCAAAATCATAATTTAATCATATGAAAAAAATTGTATTTGACATTTACATCCAAATACGATTATAATAAATTCGGGGCAAAAAAAATAAAAATGGCAATTTTCCCAAAATAAAATGCTAAAAAAGTGTTGAGGAAAAATCCAAATTTATTTCCCATTTTAGATAAAAAAATCTATCAAAAGAAACGAGAAAAATGGTTTTATTGTGGAAAACCCATCATTTTCAATCTAAATAAAATAATGAAAAATCATTTTTTTTTAGCTATCATCCATAGTTTAAAAAAAGCACCCATTTTGACATCTTTTTCACTTTAAAAAAATGACTTAAATATGCTAACAAGAGAATGTTTGTCTTAAAAACATAAAAAATTTATCAGTTACATCGAAGTTATCGACATTGTCAACATAAAAATTTATTACAATTAAATCTGATAAATATCAATGCTGGAAAATAACGATCATAATATTATGTTAACTTTCTTCGGGTCAGGTCCATCAAAAATGAAAATTTATTTATATAGTCCTTTTGGTTTTTAAAAATTATAAGTTAATGTGATGGTTAAATTACATTTTAACCATTAAAAAATTATATTTGTTTTCTATATTTAAAATAATTTTCTGACTTTGCCTCTATTTACGCTTAAAATGTAACAATAAAAATGAACTTAAAAAAGAGTATCTAATAGGGGAGTCTCAAAATGGTAAAATTGCTTCTAAAATTTTTTAAAAATTATAAAATTATAAATTATTATAATAATTAAATGACCCCAAATTTTCAATCCCTTTTATGGAAAAAGAAAAAGGCAAATCAAGTGATTTTTCTTACCAGTATCTTGACAACGGCAGTGATTTTCATTTCCATTGCATGATTCCATGTGACCGACCACACCATACCACCACCCTACAAGAATTTAAGCTCAAATTTTTTACCACTAGATCGGTCGGGCAGTAAGAAATTCGATGCATTTTAAGTAAAATTTGAATAAAGGAAGTATTAGGAGAATTTTTTTTCCGTTTGGGGTTTAATCAAATTGTATCTTGAAATAGTCGAATACAGAAAGTTATCGAATGAGAAAAAGGTATTTACGGCAAATTAGAATTTGTATTATTGGGAAAACTCACCATAGGGGAATTCTCTGTTTCTTCTCCATTGGATCTCGATATGATCACCGGGCTTTAAGTCAAATAATGAGTCGGAAATGTGAAGATCATATGAACAAGTATCGACCGGTGGCGCTCTTAGCCTATCCCATGATATATTCTCCTCTTTTGTTAGCCGGCCGTGAGGCAAGTACCTGAAAAGTACAAAAATCCGACTTCATTTAGCTTATATATTAAGTTCGGGATTTAAATTGTAATCACAGTTACATTATTAAGTTGTATTTATAACAATCGTGAATGTAACGAATATTATCATGATAAATTGTAAGAACTCTTATTTTCCGTAAAATAATGTACAACACTTAAGCCCAACATATTCATGTCGAACAAATACAATAATCCGAAACTCGCATACCGAATCCGAGTAACATAGAGTATAAATTTCCATACCTTGCTTGAAAGGTGTCAGTTTTTGAATCATAGCTAAGTTTGGCATCATAACATGATAGCAAAAACCCAGCATGTCCATTCTGCAAAAATAAAATAAAATAAAATAAAATAATTAAATTATTGACCACTATTGAATGTTTTATTATTATTACTATTATTTAATTAGAGATGAGAGATGAGAATGGGACGGGACGGGTTCTTACCTTCTACGATCTCAACTTAATATGCCTCAACATAATCTAATTCCGACCCGATCCGAAATTAAATATTAATTTACTTCGAATCTAATTTTAAAATATGCATAATTTTTATTTTTTATAACCAAAACACAAGGGCAGAGAGGGAGAGGAACACTGGTCTTGACTCAAAATTAAAAATTCTCTTAATCCCTTTTAATTTTTAAAAAATTATAAATTAATATAATGGTAAAATTGTGTTTTAATCCTTTAAAATATTTTTATTTATTTTTGACCCTAAAACAATTTTCTACCCTGCCAAAACAGAATAATAATTTTAAATATTTTTAATTATATTAGTAATTATTTTCTAAGTACATTTATACTTAAAAGCAAACATTAATATAAAATTTTAATATCATATATTTTAAGTCAATATTATATATAAAAATATTTTAATAATTATCCTTTCTAAACCCAATCTACCCCGCCCAAAGCTCGATTTAAGAAAAAAATCAGATCAGGTCCAGCCCGAGTTTTCTTTTTTCATCACTAGTTTAATAAATATATAAAGAAAATTTAATTAATTACTAAAAATATTTTAGTAATTATCTCAAAACATGTTTTCCTAAATCCGACTCAACCCGCTCAAAATTCGGTTTAAAAAAAAAATTAGATTGGATCGGATTGAATCCGACATGTCGGCTTTTTTCATCCCTACATTTAACAACTATACGAAGAAAAATTAATTAAAATAAACTAATTAATTACCTCTCTATTATATACTTGAGCAGGGAACGAAAATCTCCCAGTTTCTAAAGCCAAATACCAAGCCATGATCGAATCAACAGCCAATCCGCCATTTTTGAGCTCTTTTTCAGCTCTGGGTTTAATGTTAAACCAAGAGAGAAACGGCCAAATTTTAGCAACAGATTCAAACGACAAATTGCTTTGATTCCTTTGATTATTCAACAGATTGGATCTATTTTTCAAAGCAATATATTGCCATTCTCCATAAGCAGCATCTCCAATCACTTTCCCCCATTTCCCTTTCATCCTTTTCGCCCAAACATGGTCACTCACACACCGTTCTCTCAAAGAAGAACAAACACCGGACATGGCACAAAGCTCCGCCGGTTGAAGACGGTCCAAAATGCAGTCCAATACGAGCTCAGGCAAGTCCAGCAACGACGGGAACGGCGTCGTTTTGTTGTGATCTTCTTTTTGGTTCTCCGTTGATGACGACCATACGAGGTTTTTTGCTTTGGGTTTGAGCTTCTTTAATGGTGCGGTGGAGGTGAAGATTTGAAGGGTACCTTTTTGGAACCACGAGGTCATGAAAGTGGTGGTGAACGCTTCGTCCCATGGCGGGAACAACCGCCGTTCACGGTGGTGATGTTGGTGCTTTGAAGATAATGATTTGGATAAAAGAATGAAGGAGAAGCATGAAATCAATAGTAAAAGCATTGTTGGGGTTTTCTGAAAATGGAAATTTCAAAAGGCTCAAATCAATGAAGAAGATGAAGAAGGAAATATGTAAAATGCAAAGCGCAAACACAAGGTTTTAAATAAAGAGATTTCATATTATATTATATTATATTTAAATATATATATATATATATATATATATTAGGAGGTATTTATATTATTATTTTATGTTGGTTGGTGTGTGTTTCATCCTTTGATCATTAGTTTGGTGAAATTTTGATTTTGGTCCTCCTTTTATCTTAAAATTTGAGATTTAATTTCTACATTTTAATCTGATACGATTTGATTTTCTATTTTTATAATATCATTAATTAGTCTAAATAATTAACACGGTTAACTATTCTAGTTTAAATTGTTAATTTTGTTCATTATACCAGTTTAAAATCAGAGGCGAAAAAATAGAAACATTTTCATTTAAACCTTTTAAAATTTTTAAAATTTAAAATTAGTAAAGGTAAAATTATACTTTGAACCCCTTAAAAATGATAAAATTTTGATTTAATCATTTAAAATTTATAAAGATATAGGCTATTAAAATGATGAAATTGCATTTTTACTATTGTAAAAATTACAATTTAATTTTGACCCCCTAAAAAAATTTCTAGCTTTGCCCCTATTTAAAATGATTATGTAATTTTTTTTAAATCTATCTAATTCAACTTATCATTGTTGGTTAGGGTTGAGAAAAAGAAAAATAAATCGATTTGACTTATAGTGTTTGATTCGGTTTTAGTTCGAGTTTATTAAGTTCATTTGGTTTCGGTTCGATTATGGGTTCATAAGTTGAAAAATTGACATTATCTAATCCAAATAAAATTCTTTTTTTATTTAATTTTTAATTAATTTTTATATTATAAAATAAAATGTTTCATATCTAAATTACTTGAAATAAATTCAAAATATCATGTATAAGCAAATTGACTAAACCGGTTCGATCGTGAAATTCAATGCGATTCAATTTACTTAGCGTTTATATTCTGTTCAATCCAACACGAATTTTTAAAATAAAAATATTACATAAAAACCGTCATTTTCTTTCAAAATCAGTTCGAATCAAACCATTATCACCCATATGCATCACATCAAAAGATATGCTTTTAGGCAAGAAAAAAAAAGTTATCATCGAGGTTAACTATTTAGATTAATTAATAACATTTAAATAAACTAAATTATATCAAAATAAAATATAATAACTAAATTCCAAGTTTAAGCATAGTAAAGGGACCAAAACTAAATTTGACCCATTCATTCTTTTTCTTATATTATTGACAAAGAAAGGTAAAGCAATGAGAGGGAAGAGTAAGCGAAATGGGCGGAGTTGTCAAGTGCAAGTGGACCTCTCAAACACATTGTGTAGAAAAGGGGTAATTAAATTAAATTAAATTAATTTAATATTTTATAAAAATAAATAAATAAATAAATGAAAGGAAAAATGTTGACACCATATACAGCCGACAAGACAATAAAATACAACGTTGATTGCATCTACCTTGGTAGTTGGATTTTAGGGGTTAGTTTGGTTAGATGACTTGTTTTTTTCCTTTTTAATTTTTATTAAAAATTATGGACTACCACAATTGTCAAATTTCTTCATTATGGGATTTTTTTTTTTTCACTATTAAGAAAAAAAATGGGTTAAGTGAGGCAATTACGAATCCTAAATATGAACCATAAAAAGATTGATAGACTATATGGTTAAAGTTGTTCTTAATGATCTTAATAGGTTATCGATTTTTGAAAACTCACCTAATCATATTCGATATTTGTTTGAAGAAAATATTCATCGAATAATGATTAATATAAGCTCCCATCATCTTTATTAGAACTAGTTACTTAAATTTGTGTCTTTTCTATTAAAAAGAAAACATTATAAATGAAATTTGCATTTAAGAAAGGAACTTTCAATCAAAGTCAATATATTGTTTATAAGTAGATATACATGTTTTTTTTGTGTTATAACATTTATTATCAATAAATTAATTCATAAACTCAAAATTAATTTTTTTTAGTCAATGCTAGTCAAAGGAGTTGCTTCAAGTAGGTTGGTTGAGCTACATTTAATTAATGACTAAATGACTAAGCATGCAAATAATGGCACACACCAAACTTAGGTTAAGGAGTTTTACATGAAGATATGAATGCTTCTAAAGGAACTGACAGTTCAATATAATCACCTAGAATTGATATTTTCTACAAAAAAAAAAAAATTACAATGTGTTTTGATGAGGTTTTCTCTCTCTTTTTTAAGTTACAAGATTATAATTGCAAATAATATATCCGAACAAAAACGATATTAAGAGATTTGATAGGGATTAGAACTCCTTAAAATAAATAAAAAATCACATCGATAACTTTACATTTTATAAAATAATAAATTAATAAATAATCAAATTACACTTTACCATCTCAAATGATAAATTTTTAATTTAATTCTTTAAAAATTATAAAAATATAAGTTAATATAATGATGAAATTACATTCTAACTTCGCCTCTATACTCAAATATAAACTATAATCAATCATTACAAAATACGATTATATTAACAATCGAAATATATTTAAATTTAAATAAAAAAATCTAAAAGAAACCCACGTATGACTTGCAAACAATGAATCTCACAATTTAATGAAAAAAAACAAAAAAAAAATTGTGATTTATATAAAAAATAATATTAAATTTAGTGACTTAAAATATAAAATTCATTGGACCATCCAAATGCAATGTATTGAAATTTTTGTTCCCACCACAAGGGAACTTGCCATTGGTGGGGAGATGAATTGAAATTTTTAGAATCTTGAGGACAGGTGGCACTTCTTAATTGGAAGATAAATAAAATCTTTTTATTTAAAAACAAAATCTATATCAATAGATATATATATATATATATATAGTTTAGGAATAAAATCTAAGGAACAGTTCTCAAAAGATTTGTAAGGAGAGAACCCACATGACCGAAACCTAGGAATTTATTTATTTATTTTAGCCATAAAAAACATAATTTAACAAGTCATTATTGTTAATACGATAAGACTTGAATTTGAGTGCACTGAAATGTATTATCCTTTTATTTATAAATTGGGGAGGAGTTGTAAGTAATTTTAAGTACTATATCAAAAAGAGCAGATATGATAAAAATCTATAATAAAATTATTTAAAAAAATATATAATTTAACAAATATTGGTGGGTTACTTCATAATGAATATAATTTAGTTGGTAATTAGATAACCTAATAATACAATATATCATATGTAGTCATTAATGATACAAGAATTAAGCTTACCCAATTCTTTGGAATTTTGTTTTAATTTTAATAATTACTGTTAAGGTAAAAGGAAATAAATTTGAATTTGTTAAGGATCGAATTTTGGGTTGGGAGTTTAGATTTTAAATCTGAATTTGTTATTTGAAATCGTAAATTATATTTGAATAATAAATATTCAAATCTAAATTTATTATCTAAAAAAATTAAAATAAATTCAGATGATAGATATTTGAGGGTTAATATCTGCATTATGACGGTAGTTAGAATACCCAAATTCAAATATTATCTAGATTAAAATTAACTGTGAATATCCGAATTTCTACTAAACATAACAATCTCACCTTTTATTATTCCAAGTTACGACTATACTAACAATTTCAATTGAAATGATTAACCATGATCAAAATAAACTCGATTAAGCAATGAATAAGTAAAAAATCATAATAAATATTTACGTAAAAAATTTCTCCGAAGACGATAAAAATAATGGGTAAAAACAATTTCAGAAAAACGGTAAAAGAAGAGTACAAAAATGGAGATAGAACTAGACATCAAAACTCGAAAATAAGAATCCTCAAAACGTAAATACAAAATTCTCTACCGAACTCCACATCTCAAGATAAACCCAAAATATTTATACAAGATAAAATTCGAAATTAAGGTTCATTTTTGAAATTTTCATTATCAAATAGATTTTTTTTTTTTTTGATGATTAGACTAAATAGTATTTGTTGATGGTGGTGGTGGGACCAAATTGAATAGATCCCATTAAATCCAAAAACTCCCATTTATGAGAAAAGGATAGTTATCCATGTGAGAGGGCGCAATTAATGAATTATGAAATGAAAGGGGGGGGTTGGGAAAATAGGATGTTGATTTGTGAGCCAAACTATAGCCATAACAGTAAAAGCCATCCCTTCATTATTTGTGGCCTAACTTTCCCACCAAACTTTCCCCAACACCACAAATGTTTAAAATCAAAGGATTATTTTGTAATTTTTTAAAAATTGAGTGATTAAGATATAAATTTATTAGCAGTTTAACTATTCTGAGTGTAGTTTATTCAAAACTTTATCAAGTACGTTTTTTTTTTTTTTGGTTTTTAATTAAATCTATTCATGACAGAACTATTCAGTTTGACCTTAATTTAGTTTAATCTGACATTACTAGTCCACTTATTTCATTGTTCATATATCGATAAATTATTAGTATAAAACTAAAATCATCTTACAAACTTTCATAATTTTTATACGATTAATATTTTAATAATTTTTACAATATAAAATTTAAATTGAGTTGACATACTTTTCATATAAATAAAGAGAATTGCAATTATCAATTTTTTTAAAAATAATAAAATAATTAAGATATTTTTAATTTACTCGAAACTCGACATGGGTTTTGATTTAATAAAATATTAATAATATAAAAATTATTATCCAATTTAAAAAAATTAATTATTATCCATTTTGCATTGTTACTCACATGATGGTGCTTCCAATGTCCACTAGCATAGGATTTGTCATGTAAAGCAATAGGGCCTGCTAAAATATTGCATAAGTTTTAACATACTAATTATGTTATTTACTATTTGTTTTTGTTGTCTTTTAATTGATTATTTTATTTGGTAAAATACAAAAAGTTAATTTCATGCATGTAAAAATTGTGGGTTTATTTGGAAAATTCCAATTTTTATAGTTTTTGAGTTGTGTGTTTTTTTTTTTCAATTTTAATATTTCGGTATTGATTCGAATAGTAAAGTTAAATTTTTTAAGTTTTACTATCAGTCTTGTATCATGTGTAGTGTTGTATGTTTAATTTATGTTTTCCAATTTGATCATTCTTAATTCTTATATATTTCGAAATTTAAAATTTTAGTTTTGAAGTAAATGAAAGTTGTTACATATATTAATTGACTCTTTATTTATAAGAATATTATTATATTTTCGCCAAAGCATTTGACCACTATAGAAGCCTCACCATGACTTCATGAGGAGAACTTCGCCTTCCAGAGGTGAATTTAAGGGGGCTGGCAGGGGCCTCGGCCTCTCCTAAAATGGAAAATTGTTGTTTTGGCTCTTTAAAAATTTTAAAATTTTAAATTAGTAAAGATAAAATTGCACTTTGGCTCCCCTAAAATTATGAAATTTTAATTTAATCATTTAAAAATTATAAAGATATAGACTATTAAAAATTAAAATTTCATTTCGGACCCCTAAAAAAATTTTCCTGACTTTGCCTCTGTCGCCCCCATGATCACATCTAAGCATCATGTCACACTTAGTGAGCCCACACAATCTGCAGAAGATATATTGAGAAGATCTCTGACAATATCCATCACATCCAGCAAATGTCTCGTTCAATCCTTTTAGGTTTGACTCTAATAATGTCTTAAACATGCATCTTTCACCTTATCACGATTCTCATTAATTAACCCACGTGTAGCCATAAATGATGTTTGAATCGATCGATTAAACCAAGAACCAATCGAGACACTAATCTATAGAATGACATTGAATCAGTTGAATCGACAACTAGTACAGATCGATTGAACTGAGTTTTTATTTTTTAAAAAATTTTAATAATTTTTTAATTGAATCAATTAGACCAACAAACTAATGATCGAATCAATTCAACTAACAGTTCGATTCTAAAACCTATGAAAACTTTACAAAAGCACAATCCCAACCTCATCAAACCACGAAATAAAAAAAAAACTTTAAAAAAGATTTTATTGTAAATTTATAATATGTTAAAAAATACAAATTGCATACTAAAATATAAAATTTTATATTTTTGTAATTTTTTTAAAGAGAAAATTGACTTGAAGGAAAAACAAAGCATTGATGAAGACAACTTTTAAGTTGTTTGTTTAGATAATAATTATGATGAATTATAAATAGTACAGCCATTTAAAACTATAATGAATCTGTCATTTGATAGCTTTGGTATTTATGGCATTGCGAGGGTTATTATCATGATTGTTGGTATCGTATTGGTATTGTTCGTATTAATTTATACATGTTTGATTTTAAAATTGGTATTAAATAATTTATGTATGTTTGATAAATATTAGTTTGTATTAATGCTTATAGGCTCATATAAATTGATACAATTTTTTTAATTAAAAATAAAAATAGTTATTTAACAATTTAAGTTTATTAAAATTCATATATATAATTTTGAGTTTTATCCCATTATTTAAAAAATAATCTATATATGTAATTTTCTTTTTTGTAATAAGCATCTCATTGAAAAAGTCAATTATACCTTAAAAAGATCAAAATAATAATAAGCAATCATTTTCTTTGTGCAAAAATATTTCAATTTTAATATTATTCTTTAATAAACATTCAAGGCATAAAATATTTTTATACCAAATAAATAATTAAATAGTTTTAATTAGACTCGATATATCATCTGATACTCGAGTTTGACATTTTTTTAATATAGTATTTATATTATTTTTTTGGTGTAATTCGATACTTGTATTTGATAAAAATTACATATTTTGACATCTAAAATAATAATGTTAATTTTTTAAACTTTGTTTCGGATTGTAAGGTGGATTTGATTAATACTAATTGTTAATATTATTATATTTAAAATTTTCATGATTTTGTTAATGAAATAAATTTAGTATTAATTGTAAATTTATTTAATTTTACGTTTAATTTGTTAAATATAGTCTGATGGATGCAATTTAATTTAAATTTTGAATTTATCAAATCAACCCTTAAACCCAAATTAAATACTAAAAAATTAATACAGATATCCCGTTAACAAAAATACAACACTTCAAAATTTATATGGACAAAGTAAAAAAACTAACAAGAATTATACAAAAACACAAGTAAATTGTTCATATATAAATATTCATCATGCTATCATGACTACACATTCACAACTATTTCTTTTTTAACCTTTGTTACATATACCACTTCCTATCTTCATTTTCTTAATTCTAAAGCATCAAACTAAATCACATTATTATTTTTGCCCTAAATGTTTTTACAACATTTTAAGTAATGAACATACAACAACTTTTTGCCAACATTTATAAATGTCATGTTATTGTTACCAAAAAAACATTAAGACACAACAATGTATCCATGTTTCTCGGGAAGATTTCGATGCTTGATGTTGAGGAAGAGCGGCGGTGGCGGCTGTGGTGTGGGCAATCCGTTTGTTCATAGGAGATGGATTTTATTATCTTGCTTCTCACTCGCGAGGTCTAGCCAGCCAGAGAGAACTGAGAGCTCGGAGCCGAGAGAAATAGTCGTTTATTGCAAGAAGGGCACGAGCTGATTGCCGAGTCGTCAAGATCCGGTGCATCTGTTGAAGTGTCTGCTGGCGTAGATTATCGGCCTGGTAAGTTAAAAAAAGAGAGATCGTTAAATATGGTGATCACCTTGGAAGAATCAATTTATAAGCAATGTTTTAAAAACAGTACCGATGGTTGAATCAATCAACCACCAGTTCCCGGTTCGAACAATTTGACAGTCAGTCCAACAATAGCTAAATAAATAAATAAATAAAACTATAAACCAACTCAACCAACAGTTTTTTGTCCCGGTTCCAAGCGGTTCGCTCAGAGGCCGGTTTAATCTCTATCTGGACCAGTATATTGGCTGGTTCCTGATCCAACTGGTTCGAATTGCTAAATCAGTCGCGTTCCAACAACACTATTTATAAGACTATAAACTAAATCCCTAGATATGATTTTGTAAAAGAAAATGGAAAATGTAGTAAAATGTGGAAGCAATGCACTAAAAAGAATCAAGAGATTAAGAAGTTCCTTGGTACAGTGGAAAGAAAATTGGAAAGAAAGAAAGCTATAAATATTGGTGTATTGAGTAGGAAACATGAAGAAGAGAAAAGAGTGAATTTTTCTATCTATTACTCGGAAAATTCAAATATGAAAGGAAAAAGATACATAATCCCGAGAATACGCACCCTAAATCCAAATTTAGAAGTCATTTTCCTTATTTTCTTTCCTTTCCCACCAAACACACCTCTCTTTCTTCCTCTCTCCACCACAATAAAATTGCAAAACATGTAGAGAAAGCCATATTACACAGAGAAGGGAAGTACCTGACGAAGGAACCCTTCAAGGGTTCCTAGCTTCCCCATGGCCATAGCCATTTGGCCCATATAATTTGCCACATTCCCAGATGGTCCCGAGGGAGCAGGTGAGCCATTGGCCAACGTCTCGGCCAAAGATTGTTGTAATGCTTCCATCCCTTGTGACAAAGCATCTTCGGCCTGCTGGGATGATTGCTGCAAGTTTTGGATACCCATAAACTGTTGCTCAGTTAGAGGCTCCAACTGACTTGCAAGAAGCTGCAAAAGACATCAATTAAGTTCAGAAAATTATCGATAAACACCGGTCCAGGCACTTGAAAATCAAGCTTCAAGTCTGTATGTAACTAGGTTCCAGGCACTTGAATATCGAAACCTAATAAAGCACCATGCCAGAAATCGCTTTGTAAAAGAAGAACAGAGCTCACCTTAAGGAGCTCGGATGAACGGAAGCCTCCTATCCACAGAAAACACCGCTCTGCTGGTGTTTTCCACATTCCTGATAAGATATGGAAAACATCAGCTTTTGCAGCAATACCTTTCAAACGGAAAATGTCATCAAAATGAGCTGTGACGCTGTCGACAATAGTGCGAAGTTCCGCATCACCAGCATGTGAATTGACTGCAGCCCTCAACTCGTTTATATGCTTATTGTGCTCCTCTAGCCACCGTGAATATTCAACGTCAAATGCCAAGGCACCTGTATAGCAGTCCATAAATGTTTGGGCCAGGTCAAACAAAGGCATCCATAATTACTTGAACTCCGAGCCCCTAGCACTAAATCATAATACCAGTTTTCAAATTCCGATGATGAAAATAAAGCTTACGCACCATTTCCACTCATCGAATGAGATTGATCTCCTGTGCTTGAAATGAATATACCCTGCAGTTAAAGAAGTAAAGATGAAGAAACATGAGGCATAATAGCCCGCATTATCAGCCCGAAAACCTAAGAATTCAAAATACACATCACAATATTGATGGGATAACATAGAGCAAACCTGCTGACGGGCTCGCTGCAGTTCTTGCTCGAGTTGAGTCAGTTTCAGTCGGCTACTCTCTAGCTGTTGCACATACGCCTATATTTTGAAAGCAGAAAAAAAGGATTGAGAATAAAGGTGGATTGTTACGAGTGATCTCTGAACTTAATTTAAAATAAAGAAAAAATGGAACTCTACCATATTAGGTACTTGAAACAAGAATATAATAAAATCTTGAGAAAGGAACACAATAAAATTGAAAACATTAAAGAAGTTCAATCGATCAAATACCTTCTTCCTTAACCGGCTTTTTCTTGCAGCCTCCCGATTTTGAGCTAGCCTACGCAATGTCTGCAAATTAGTCATTGAGAAGAGAAAATGATTAGCTCATCAATATTATATTACAAGGATAACTACTTAGTAATATATATAGGCATAATGATAAATTTAGCTCCTAAAGTTTAAATCTTTTGTCACTTTGGCCTAATTCCTTTTTTTATCACTTTAGCCTTAAATGTTTAAAACTTAGTCAAATTGCTTTTTTGAGTTGGAAAGGTTAACTGAACAATAAATATTTTAACCGCACTGATGTGGCAACTTGCATGGCAGTCCATGTTTATTTCACAGAAAATAAAAAAAAAATTAAAACATTCAACAAATTTCAATAAAAAAGTTTTTAGAAAAATTATCCATGTTAGCCGTGAAGTACATGTAGACTACCACACAAACTGTCACATCAATGCCATTAAAATGTTAACAGTTCAATCAGCTTTTCCGTCCAAAACAAAACAGTTTGACTAAATTTTGAAAGTTAAGGGCTAAAGTGATCCAAAAAAAATTCAGGGCCAAAGTGACAGAATAAGTAAATGTTAGGGGTTAAATTTCCATATATATTACAAGGATAAACTGATACAACAGTATAATATTCTGGTTATCCTAATTTCAAATTTAAATAAAATAAAATAAACTAACCTTCTGGTCTGTTTTATCTTTTGATCTGTCACTAGAATCGGAAGCCACAATAGCATTTGTTTGACCTCTTCCAAACTGCACAAAAGGAAGGTCAACTAAGATTCACAATTAACCAGCAAGCAGATTCTCAAACACAATAAATGCATGTCATGCACACGTTACATATGTGAATTTGTTTATTATTTCTCAATGATGAAACAAAAGTAAATTCTCAGATCAATAAGTTGAAATGAAAACTAAAACCCCAAAAAGCAAGGGTTTTAATTGCTGCTTATGTAAGAGGCATTACCCTTTGATTCTTCTCTTCAGTGTCGTCTGTTGACGTATCAGTCCTAGGGCTGCCATCTGCCATGTTGGAATCTCCCCAATTCTCCCGACCAACTGATATGTGTGGAAGATTCGGTTGGTTATCTTTCTGAAGTGGTGATGTTTGGGATCCCACTACAGCAGCAGAGAGATTGTTGTCTGCAGATGCAAGTGTCTTACACAATACATGCACGCACACAAAAAGAACTCTCAGTAACTAAATTTATGTCAAAAGTTTGAAGCACAACCATAACTTTCTAAAGGAGATAGATGCCTACCTTGCTTAAAGCACCAAATTGAGCATCAGCTAATGCTTGGGAACTTGATTTTATTTGATTAAATAGTGGATCTAAAAGACGAAAAACATTATCAGTTGAATATATAAAAAAATAAGGCCCCTAATGAAAAGAAGAAAAAAAATGCTAAAAAATCGAATAATATAATGGAAAGTTCAATAAATACTAGACCAAACCATTAAGCAACCCACATCATCGTTATAGATGGTGAGTTACAAGAGTCAATCCATTTGTGCTGTAACATAAAGAAATAAAAACAAAATGCACAACATATTCAACTTACGAGTTTAGTCGGAAAGTAGTACAATAAATAATGCAATTATCCATGAAACATAAAATCAAATGCTGGCACATGTCCATTAATAGCAAATTGAAGACCAAAATTACATACTTCTGGTAAGATCAATAGCATCCTCTATGCGAAATTGATCAAGGTTTCCAAAGTCTGGAAGCTGAGAAGAACGAATGGCATTTGCCTCTGCCCCACTGAAATTCATGTCATTAAAACATGTGTTAAACGTAAGGGCAGTATAATTCAATAAGTACAAGATTAGGTCTATATTCCAAGCCAAGAAAAAAAGCTACATCGGAATATTTAACAGTTCATCAAGATCAGTTTGCATGTTTTAATAAAACTCTAACTTGAAGTAAAAGTAAAAGCAAAAGCAAAAGCAAAATTCTCATATTCTTGAATAGTAATAGTTCTATGAAAACAGAGAGTTGATAGACAGAAAAGCACTCTAGAAAGTCAAGCAGCATATAAATAGAGATTCCATTCAGATTACTAGGGATGCTTAAATGTGAAAAAGCTTGAAGTGAACCCAGGACAAGTGATCATCAAACATAACCATACAACCTTAACACCTACGGAGGGAAAAAAAAAGTACTTCAACCTTTCAGTCAACATATACCATTCTTTCTACATATGACAAGTTGACAACGAAACAATATATTAACTCCCAGACTCATCCCCTTCCTATACTTATAACAAACATAAAAAGCCACGAATTCTGCTTCGCTCATCTTAGAATTGCAAACTCGAAGTGCACTCAGAGACAGGCAATTATTGAATATAATACAACCTTAACACCTACAAAGGAGAATAATAATGGTTCTATATCACGATGCGAACCTTTCAGCCAACATATACGATTCTTTCCACATATGACAAGTTGACAACAAAAAAATATATTAACACACCCGTCTCCTTCCTATACTTATACCTAACGTAAAAAGTAACAAATTCTCCTTTGCCTATCTCAAAATGGCAAACTCAAAGTGCACTCAGAGACAATATAACCATAAAACCTTAACACTGACAAAGGGAAAAAAAAAAAAAGGAAAGGCTCTATAACATGATGAGAACCTTTTGGTCAACATACTTTCCACATGTGACAAACTGATAAAGAAACAATACATTAACTCCCAGACTTGTCCCCCTCCTATACTTATAATGAACATAAAAAAACCATGAATTCTCCTTCGCCCATCTTAGAATTGCAATCTCGAAGTGCACTCAGAGACAGGTAACTATTGAACATATCCATACAACCTTAACACCCACAGAGGAGAAAATTAAAATCTTTCAGTCAATATACTACCATTCTTTCCCCGGATGACAAATTGACCGATATAAAACGACAAAAAGAACAATCTATTAATTTCCTGATTCAACCCTTAAGTAATACTAATATTTTCTTATTCTCAATTCATTGAAAATTATAAATTCAAACTGCTTCATTAATACCTACAATCAATCAAACCAATTCTACTTCACTACAAACTCATATAAGTAATTGATGAATTCATACAAAAAGTAAACTAAATGCTCATAAAACAGTGTTAAAAATACCTGGAATTTGAAGTTGGTACCGAAGGAACGTAGCTCGGCATCGCTGATAAATCTTTTTTATTATTTTCTACACCATTTTTCAACGTTCTACTGCCCATGGATCACAGCTAAACCATATCATCATCCAAACACAATTTTTTGGTATTATCCTTTTACAGCAAACCCCTTTTTCCACTCTTTCAATTTCGTCCACTGAGTCAACCAAAAATACCCAAATAACTCAGATAAAAGTAACCCAAAATGATAATTATAAGCTATATATAATCAAACTTCTCAAAATAAAATATAAAACAACAAGATTTTCCACTATATTCACCTACTATTCAGTACAATTGTCCAAAAAACAAAACCCAAAATCTAGAAACAAACTAAATAGCAAAATAACTGACTGTAAATCATAAAATAAAAAATTAAAAAAAACTAACCTTGCCTTTTTTTTTTTTTTTTTTTTGGTTCTGTGCTGAAATTCAAAGCTGAACTTGAACTGAGAATAACTAATTTAACTAAAAAAAACAACAACAAAAAGCTATTATTAACTGAACAAGAAAACAAGGGAGAGAACAGACTAGAAGAGAAGGGGGAAAAAAAGCCAAAAGGAAAAGGGGAAACCCTAACAAAGCTTATTTGATGAGTAAGAAAAATAAATTTTTAAAAAAGTATTCCTCCATTTTTGACTTTTTCGATTGTATTTGTATGGATTAGTCTTTTTTTTTTTTTCTTTTTTTCTATATATGTATGAATTAGTCAATACATACATAAACATTACGCAATATACGTAATATAAAATTCATCTATACATACATATGCAGAAAAAACAGAGCAACTCTGCCAATCAAACCTTGACATGGTTGGCTACTCTTCTGGTAATTTCAATTCTAAATATAATTGATTCTAATATATATTATTTGTAATTATATTTCTACTTGTAAACTTTAAAATTAAAAAAATCATTTCTAAATTTTTTTTCATTTTTCTTTTGCAAAAAATAATTTTTTTACTTTTTTAAATAAAAACTAGTTTGATAAATAGAAATAAAAATTTGTTTTTAATTATGAAAATATAAAAAAATTTGTTTGGTAATTATTCTTTTATAATAGAAACACAAGAAATAAAATAGAAAAATTAATTTATTGTATTTAAATTAGCGTATCGAATTTAGTATTTAAAATTTTGTTAAAAAAATATTTTGTATTTATATGAGTTTGAGTTAAAACCGATTTATTTAAAGTTAAACACTCTTGTTTTCATGATTTTCACTTTTACATTGCATTTTTAGTAAAAATAACGAAAACAACTTTTTCAAACATTGATTAGTGTTTAAATTATACATTATTTCATGGTTGATTACTCATTTATTAGCTATTTTGAGTTGCTAACTTGGCCTTTTTCATTTTTTTTGATTCAGGACATTGAATTGCAGAAATTAAGCTTAAATCAACGAAATTGAGCAAATTTTAGATTTTTCGGATACATGGCTGAATTACCGGGCGTGACTTGGGGCATGATGTCGCTGACGTGGCGTCCAGTCAGCAGTTTTTAGAAGGTCCAGTCAGCAATTTCTAGAAGGCATTTGGAGTAGAGAATGAGAGTTAGCCACCCATTTAAATTCAAATTAGGATTAAGATTTATTTTTATTTATTTAGGATTTATTTCTTAATTTTTAATGTTACTTTTAGGATTTTTGAGGACTATAAATACCCCATTGGGGTAAGCCTCAAGGGAGTTTTTTTCCATCGAGCATTCTTCACTTTGCATTTATTAAACTCTTTGTTTCTTTCTAGTTTTAATAAATTTCTTTTTCTTTTTTTTTTAGTTCTTACTTTATTTTCTTAAAATGCTAAGTATGGTCTCTACCATGCCTGGCTAAGTTTTCCATAGCCGAAGGCTACAGCGATGACTCGATTTTAAGTCGTGAGAATCGAAAAGAACTTTATACCCTCGAGGGTTACATTTTCAGTTTTTGGGAATCAAAGATTGGTAATCGACCATCCTTTTACAATCAAATCGGTTTGATTTCAAAAAGTGCACGTTGGAATAAAATTCGGTTTCGATTAACAGTTGGGAGGAAGGATCGGCCCGTGGCACTTCGACTTCCTGTGAACACCCTTAGCGGCGGTCCGCTAAGGGAAACTGAAATCGGGTTAGATTCTTATATGAGACGACAGAATCCGAGTCGGGTTTTTCCAGATTTTCAAAGCATTGAATTAATAAGCGATTGACACTATTAGCTCATAAAGAATTAAGATCTAAAAATTGATTTTAGATTCTTGATTCACTTGAGAGAAAAACAAGTTATAGGGGTTGGGCCTTATAGACTGTAACCGGCATGTGCCCAGAGGTAAAATCCCATTCGAGGATCGATTTAAATCGAGGCAAAGTCTTTAGCCCAAGGCTGATTTTTATCTCTTGATTTCAATTTCAATCTTTTTAATTTACTTGTTTAATTTCAACCGTTTACTTCACTTCAAATCTTACAAACCCCCCTTCTACTCCTCTCTTTACTCATCACGCCTAAGCAAAATCAAAAGCAAGAAAATCATCAAACTCCTAGTCCCTGTGGAATCGACCCTTACTCTCCCTGTTCTACTTATTCCAATTATTTTATCGAGATTGAGGCTATTTATTTTTGACATCATAACGACAGCGTGTCAAACATGTTTTAATTTTTTTTTAAAAACGGATTATGCCGAACTATTTTTATTAACTGTGTAATTAAATTGTCAAGACAATAAATATAAAAACATGTTTTAAATATATTTACGTGATATTCGAGTTGACATTTAATGACTAAAATAGTTATTAAGTTGATAAACGAGGTTAATTGATAAGATACAAATACTTTAATAATTCAATCAAAAAATTAAATTTGAAGCAAAATTAAAATCTAGGAGGATCTTGGGGCAATTAATCAAAATTATTGCCTCATTAATTATTAGTTAAAATTTAATTCCTTTTTTAGAAAAAAATTTACAATCCAATTATGTTTTTTTAACTAAACAATTAAATATCTAAAATTTGTTTTCATTAATTATTTTCCTTTTTTATAATCTATTATTGTCCATTTTTAGTTAATAATGATGGTAGTCAAATAAATGATATCAATGAGGAAGAAATGTTATGTAATTGCAGTATATGATTAAATAATTTATTGGTATTACCGATTGAGTGTTAATTTAATCGGTATCAATATTATTGTTAATGTAAATGTGGAATCGGGTTGGTTAAAGCGCATTATCCTCCTATTTAAAGGTTGGAGAGAGGCTCTGTCTAGTTCTAGACATTGTATTAAAAAGAACAAATATGATAAAAAATGTCTTATCATTTATATTTTTTAATTTAAAATTTAGAACATTTATAGAAAATCAAATATAAAATGTCAATTGAGTTTTAGCTTAATTGGCGTCGACATTTTTGTTGGAGTAGGAGGATGTGGACTCGAGTGCGCTGAAGCGTATTATTCTCCTATTTAAGAGTCGGAGAGAAATTATAAATAATTTTAGTCATCATATAAAAATAAATAAATATAAAGCAAAATACACAGTTGAATACCTAAAATTTATTTTACTTTTCATTATTCTCTCTACCATTCACTTTTTTTTTTAATATTTTGTCTCTTTAAAAAAAAAACTTTAATTACTTTCCTATTGATTTGGATTAATTTCACAAAACATCTTTAAATTATGAATTAGATTTTAAATTAGTCTAAAAATTTTAAAACATTACAATTAAGTTTTTAAAGTATCATTATCAAATGTTTTCATCATCCTAATTAATTTAGACGCTAAATAGTAATTCAAATATGAAATGGAGTTATACCTAAAGAATGTGGGTAAATTTTTAAACATGTATATACTTATCGAATGAACATATTAAATTTGACATATTTGAAAAAACAATATTTTAAAATTTTTAATAACACTGCCTTTTTTTTTAACATGCTAGATGCTAATTGAGCATATAATAGATGTACACATTTTTAAATTTTGATTTGCATATCTTTAATATGTAAATTAGATTTGGTTTTGTATTTAATGCATAATCATTGTCGCCGATGGGCTTAATATAACATGTTATACTTAAACTTGACACTTTTTTTTTTTTTTAATTTGGTATTTGAACTTGACCTTTTTTTCTTGAGTTGGTGTTTAAGTTTTCTTTTGTTCAATTTAGTACCTAAATTTTACACTTTTTTTTTTCTAATTAGGCACCTAAACTTGACAAAAGTTATACAAGTTACCTCCAAAACACTAACAATATTGGTTTTTTTACGAGGGGGCAACAAATAGCTAATTGATAACCAAGATGTGGTAGATGACATGATTTTTTAACAACATTAATGACTACTTTTATTTGGAGTTTTCTCTCTGATAAATAATATCCTCTAATTTCACTTTTTAATGGGGTTGAGATCACTTTGTCTATTAATGGTAGGAATGATTCAAGAGGGATTGCATACTTAAAGCATGGCATGGTTTGACAAAGCCTTCAATTCCGCAAAAATATCGTCAGAATCAGAAAAAATCTATGTTCAAAAATTTACTTTGAGCTATGCTTAACTAATAGATATTGAAGAAGAAAACAAGAATTTTAAGAAAAAACAAAAAAGAAATCCATTGTGCTAAATTTAAAAAAAAAACAATTAAATTAAACTATAACTAAATTAACATTTAAAATAAAATAAAATAAAAACAACCCAAATAAATATTAATACTTCGATGATTGAATTAAAATATTTTAAAATTTAGTAATCAATTTAAAATTTAGACAATTTAATTTTTAAACTTTTTATTTCTTGTTTTACATTTTTTTTTTATTTTACTTAAAATGATGAACTAGAACTATCCATGTATTGGATTGCAGTTTTCTTCCAAAAAAATTTTAAAGCTGTAATTATTTCAAAGCTAGGCAAACCTATTTGTCCACTGTTTTATTCTTCAAATATTTAAAAAATATGTTTGTTAACTTTAACCTTTTGTTTTATTCTATTTTTGAACAATTTCGTTATAGGTTTTGATAATATTTGTTATTTTTGATACAATGTCTAGAACTACCCATAGTTAGATTTGTTGATGGATCGGGTCGCCCGAAAAATGAAAGGGTTTGGGTAAAAATATAGACCCAAAAAATGGATTGGACAATAAAATAAGGCATATTTTCTAAATGGACTGGTATTGGTAAGTTTTTTTACCTTGAGTCTGGTCGACCCAAATTTGCAAAAAATAAAATATTACTTTTTCATTGTTTTGCTATCATTTCGCTATTATATTGTTATTGTTTGGATATTGTATAACTTATATTTTATTATTAACTTTGCTATTATTTTAGAGGTACTTGCTTTCTAAGTTGCATTCTACCTCAGTGATATTTAAGTTATTTTTTTCATTTATTGGGAAATATTTATTTTAATATTTTTAGTGTTTTTGATGTACTATATTTTTTAAATTTATTTTTATATAAAAATAATAATATAAAAAATTAATACAGATGGGTTAGACCAAACTCAGGTTTTAGCATTTTTATTCAAGTTGAGTTTAGGCAAAATTTTAGGCCTATTTTTTCTAACCTAAATTTTTTACTTAGCCCAGCTCATAGATAATTCTACCTATAGTCCCTCTTCAACCCATAAACAGAAAGATAATACGCCTTAACGCACTTGAACTCATATTTTCTTGCATTGATAAAAATATATATACCAATAAGTCTAATTTTTATTACTTACACTAAATTTGAACTAAATTAACAAAAATAAAAATTTATATTTAAAATCAAATCGAATCTAATTGGATGGGATTAACGGCACATCCAACAATTCTAATTAAATCTAAGATGATGTGATTTTCTCAACATAAAATATTAAAATTAATCACCACATCATCATTTAATAAAGTAATGATAAAAAGACAAAATTCACGTCTTAGGCACCTTAACAAATAATTACTAGAATTATGGTTTTTTTTCTTTTTTTTTCTTAAATAATTGCAAGTTGATTGATTGTTTATTAAAATAAATTAGAAGTATCAAAGGATGAACTATTTTCCTTTGCTGGCACATTTTATAAGTATTTTTTATGATTTTGATGTGAAATTAATGTCACTTGCATGTGATGTTTATGTCACTTCCATATATATGTTAATTGACGTATTGACAATATTTATTAAAAATAATTATTATATTTATTTTAATATTTTAAAACAATTTTTAGGGTTTTTAAATATAATCTAAATAAATTAATTATTTATGAAAAATAATTTACTTATAAAATTTTATACAAAAATAACCTGTTTTGAACAGTGAATTTCAATGTCGTCATTGCCATTGCAGTACTACCTTTCATAATGGACCAATTATTGGCTGGTTTAAAAAAAAAATTGGGTGCCGTTATTGCCATTGGCAGCATTAAACTAAAGTGTGATTATATAAAATGTTCAGGGACCTAATGAAGCAGTTCTCCTTTTTAGATTAGATGAAAAAGGGTGCGGCCATGATTGCTGGCGGCTTCCAATTAAATGCTTTTAAATTTTTAGTTTATTTGCATGTTAGGCCTGTCCCCTTTTAAAATTAAATTTAAATAGTCATTAAAAATATTAGAATAACAAAAAATAAACCATTTTCATTTTTTATCATTTTTAAAAGCAATAAAAATTATATAAAATTTTATTTAAATTACTCAAATATAACCCTAAAAAATGTTTCTCTAGTTTTAAATACGAATATTTTACCTAAGAAAAATTCTTGAGGGATATATTTGGGTAACTTAAATAAAAATTTTATATAATTTTTAAACTTTGTTGTTTTTAAAAAATTAAAAAAATGAAAATGATTTATTTTTACTATTCTTGTATTTTTAAAGACTATTTAGATTTAATTTCAAAAGAGGATGGACCTAATATGTAAATAGACTAAAAGTTTAAAAGCATTTAATTGGGAGACGCTGCAATCGTTGCGGCACTTTTTTCATCTAATCTAAAAAGGATAATTACTTCATCAGATCCTTGAACGTTTCATATAATCGCATATCAGTCTACTTCTAGTGTCGCCAATGACAATAATAACACCCCAAAAAAATATTTTTTTAAACCAACAAATAATTGACCCATTATGAATGATGGTGCCGTCAATGACAACGGCGACACCGAAATTCACTAATCAAAATGGGTCATTTTTTACACGATTTTGTACTTGAATTATTTTCATAAATAATTAATTTATTTCGATTTTTTCTGAAAAAAGTCATATTTTTATTTTCTATAAATAATGTGTCATAGTATATATCATCTTCAATGCATCAACTTCACCTCAAATACAATTATGTTTAATTATGTTATAAGTTTTGTATTTTTAGAACTTTTGGAATTTTGTTTTTCTATTTTTGTTTATCCTCTAATTGATAAATGCAATTAATTGTGTTTTATTAAATTGTGTTTATCCTCTAATCACATACTGTACAGTTATAGATTTAGTCTATATTTACTAATTGAATTATTCTAAATCCCCGTTATTTTCAAATTTCGAAATTTCATTATCGAGGCAAAAGACAATTGTTAATTCATTAATTAAATTTTTACTGAGTAATACGTGGAAATAACAAATTAACATTATATTACACTTATGATAATATGCTTATCATATCAGATTTTAGAAATAGCAGAACTTAACTTAATGAATTTAGCAGTTATCATTTGATGATAATTTAAATTTTAAAATTTGAAAAGTATATAGAACACATTCAAAATTTTCAGAAAGTAAAGGGACTAAAGCAAAATTCAACCTAAAATTCCACGCATCGTATAATAGGTGAAATAAAAAAATTGAAAAATACAACAAAAATAACATAATAACAAAACTTAGATATAAAGAAATGGAAAAGTGGGTGACTTTGGAAAATGGAAAAGAAAAGAAAAAGTTAGCACTTACCATTGGGAAAAGATAGCAAAAGATGAGATTGGAATGCAATGACCTCATCCTCACATTTTCTCCTTTTTATTGCCCAAAAAAATCTAATTATTATTGATATATTGTTTAAAATAATATTTATTGTAAAATATTTTTATAATTTTTTTAATAAGTCGATTTAGTTTTAGTTTAGTTGATATTGTCATTATTATCAGTGTAGGAGGACGTAAGTTTTAGCTATATAACATAATCTATATAACAAAGTAAAAAATGGCTTTTTTCAAGCATTTCTTTTTGCGTGCTATAACATAATAATTATATTTTCTCAATTAGGAGAGATGGTCGAGTGGACTAAAGCGTCAGATTGCTAATCCGTTGTGCGAGATATTCGTACCGAGAGTTCAGATCCCTCTCTTTTCGTTTCGATTTTTTGGTAGTGGAATAGATCAAATCCTAATACCATTTCTAAAAGTGAAGCAATAAACTCTCCCTTTTTTATTCTTCGTGTCTAGGATTACGTCCCAATCATTAGATAGGAATCCGAAGATGAAGAGAGAAACAAATAATATTACTACGGTGTAAACAAATAGTTTAAGAGTAAGCATTACGAAATCTCCAAGAGCATTTTTTTGGAAAAAAAGAAGAATAGATTCCCCGTTTTTATACCACATATTCTATTTTGTTTTGATTCTGACACCAAGAAATAGAAATAAAGTGATTTCTAGAAAAGAATTTTTAGAAATTCACTTGTGAATGTATTTATCTTCTACTTTGAGGGTTGTAAATGAGCTAATGGTAGTTATAAGCATTGTATCAAAAAAATTTCAATAAAATTGTTTTCAAGTCAAATTTAAATACTAAATAATAAAAAAGCTCTAATTTTGATTGGAGAGTATGAAAGTTAAAATATGTCAAAAGTTTTTCTACTTTTTAAATATTTGAATTTAGTCCCTGTAGTTTTATTTACTAGAATTTAATTCATTTATTTTTTAGATTTTAAAATTCAAGTTTAACTGCTAATATTTTTTTGTTCAATTTGTTGGTGTGACATTTTGAAATAAAAAATATTCACTTTGTAGCTGTGTAGTTAAAAAAATAATATGGTAATTAACATGAATTTAACAAAAAAAAATATCAGTTTTAATGGTTGAACCTGAATTTTGAAAATTGAAAAGTAAATGGATTAAATTCCTGAAAATAAAAATGCAGGAATTAAATTTTAAAATTTTGAAGAGTAAAAAAACCTATAGCATTCTTTGTGCATGAATTTGATTTAAATTAAAATAGAATTAAATGGAGTTTGAGCTTAAATTAAGAATTTTGATTTATAAACTTATTGTATTTAATTAAATTTAATAAATTGTTAACCGTTGAAATTAATAAGGAGGAGATAAATGTTGTTGTGGTGGTTCACTCTCGATCGGGTGAAGAGCCACCGGATGTTGGTGAAATTGCCTTAGAAGATTGGTGTTGATAGGAGAATGATGGAAAAGAAAAGGTGATTTTTGTGTCTAAGTTAACTCTCACATGTTATGGTAAGTTTATACACGGGAAACAAAGATGCTTACATCTCCTGAGCTCATTGACAAAGGGGTTATATTTTGTCTTCATGTCGTGATAGCAATCTTACATTCTAATATATGACTCGTTATGACAGCTAGGTAATTAATATTTCTGAAATATCACTTACATCTCATGTGTATCTAGAGATGGTGGTCTTGCGAAACTTCATCAATCTACTGTGGTATGAAGTTCACTAGGTTAGTTTGATAGGAGGTTCGTCTGATATAGACACATTAATTTGTTATTTGATTTCTAGTGTCACGTGAAAGAGATATAACATAAATAATAATATTTTTTAAATTGATGTTATAATTAAAAACATTTTTTAAAAATAGACAACAATCATATTCACAATCTATATAACTATAAATAAAAGGAAGGTCCTCTTGACACGAGTACATCTTTTCTTTTGCATTTTTATAAAATGGTTAAATTTTAGTTTTGATCCCTCTATCATATAACTTAATCTTTATACTTTAATCTATATAACTATATATAAAAGTATTGTCCAATATTTAATCTCTCGACACCTGTCCAATAAACAAAGTTTTCTTTTTAAATTTTAAAACAACGGTATAATTTCAATTTTAGTCCCTGGAATATACTACAATGGCACACACCCACCATGCTTCTTTTCTTTTTTTCGTTTTATAAAAGTGATTAAATTTCAATTTTGGTCTTTCCAATATGTTTAAAATTGAGAGCTAATCCTTGTACTGTAATTTCTAACATAAATTGACCTCTATATTTTTATAATGTTGTCAATTAGTTCAAATAGTTAATATAATTAATTGAAATTTCAATTACAACGTGATGTGGTTATATATAATTTGAAAGCGGGTTTTTAATTCAAAAAGTACATGAATTAAATTCTTGAAAATTAAAGTAAGAGAACTAAATTCCAAATGTACAAAATATAGAGACATAAAGTCTTGGTTATTTGCTGGTCAAACTAGAAATTGATTGAGGTATTGATATGAAGAAAGGCATCATACTAGTTAATTTGCGAACTAGTACAGATCGTACTGAGTTAAAAAACTGATTGAACTGATTTTTGAAATATTTTTTTAATGATATTTTTAATCCAAACTGTATGGACCAATGGCCTGGCCAGTTCGACCCTCAAACAAATTCTAAAAATTTTGGTTAGAATTTATTTTAATCTTCAATATTTTACTCTATATTTTGATACAAATAACTAATCAACCCAGTGCTTAGTGTGAATTAAATTAATATAAAATTAAAAATTGAATTAATTATATAAATTTATTACTTAAAATGAGTCCAGTCTAGAAATAATTATAATTAAGCCTAAAACGTAGGGATGGATTTATGGGCTTATGGAGGCTTGGGAAAAAATAGGCAAAATATTGAAAAGCCCATGTGTGCACAAAATCAAATGTAGAATAGCAAAAAGAGTTGAGCCCAAGGGCTGAGAAAGTCACATTTTGGCTTCCAAGTGTGCATTTAATGGTAATTTTTTGCCACGTCAGATTGTAATCTCATCGAAAGATAATGGTTTAGTTACTAAAATATAATAAATTAATAACATTTATGGTCATATCGTATTTTATTTTAAAATTTTGATAATCAAAACATAATTTAAATCATACATAAGTAATTAAATTTGTAGTTTACCCTTAAAAATATAAGATTTTTTTTATAAATATTTTAATTTTAATTTTTATGTATTTTAAAAATATTTCATTTTTAAATTTTAGAATCTAGATCAAATTGAAAAAATGTGTAAATATTAAAGGTTAAATTTATTAATTTTTTTAAAAATTAGGACTAAATTAACAAAAAAATGGTAAATGTTGAGGATTACATTTGTTATTATACTAGGCCAAGGTAGCATTCCGTATGACTAAAATGAGAAAGTAACTTAACGGGAATGACTAAATTAACAATAAAAAAATTGATAATCAAAACAGGAACGCGCTAAAACTTAAGTGCAAGCAAAAAACTGTTTCATCTATTTTGTTATCATCCCTGATTAAATTTAAATTGAATCCACTGAATTGATCGAATAACTAGACTTCTCCACAAACCTAATCCCAACATGTTAAACTTTTATTCAATGATTATTTAAGAATTAATACCGATATTTTGAGTATTAAATAAGAAAATTATTTTTTTATTAAATAAATTTTTTTAAAATAAAAAACTAAAATAAATACCAAGTTGACATATAAAGCATTAGCCCCTCAACACAACTTGTAAGAATTGAAAGGGAGGGACATCACAATCCAAAGGCTAGCAAGTTGAGCACATGTTGTTTTAGATACCTAGTGATTGAGAAATGTGAAAGGGAATAATCTTTACATGTATAGACACAAACAAAAATATTAGGCTCGACATATGGATTTTACAAAAATGTTAAAATATGTCGTACCTATGATATGCTGTTCATAAATTTAGAGTTTAGTCTTTATACTTTTATTTTTAAAAATTTAGTCCCTTTATTTTTTAGATTTTAAAATTAATGTTTATTGGTGTGGCATTTTGAAATTTAAAACAAACTCGCTTTGTAACAATGTAACTAAAAAAATGACATTGTAATGAACATGAATTTAACAAAATAATTTTAATAGTATTAACAGTTGGACTCGAATTTCGAAATTTAAAAAGAAGAGGGAGTATGTTCTAAATTTGTGAAGACTACATGAACTTATGACATATTTTAACCTATTTAAAATATTGGTCCAACTTGGACTCCAGTAATCAAAACCTAAGCATGGTCCGACTTAACCCGTTTTTCAATTTTGTAATATTTTAATTTTAGTTTTGAAAATGAATATATAATATTTTAATGTAAGTATTAAAATATGTGTTAAGTTAAAAAAATAGCAAAATATAAATAATATAAAAATATTAAATAAAAATAACATATATTAAAAATAATATGGTAGAATCTAAATATGTTTGAGTTAACAATTTATAGATATGAACAAATTTAGATAAAATATAATCTTCATATTTCAGCAGGGGCGGAGCCAAGGGGGGCTGGAAGGAGTCCCGGTCTCCTCTAAAATGGAAAATTTCACCTTTAGTCTTTCTATAATTTTAAAAATTTTAAAATAATTATATGGTAAAATTACACTTTAGCCCCTCAAGAATGAGAACAAATTGATTTAATCATTTAAAAATTATAAAGATATAGACTATTAAAATGGTGAAATTTCACTTTTGCTATCATTAAAATATACAACTTTATTCCGGCCCCCTTCAAAAAGTTTTTTGGCTCTGCCCCTGTATTTCAGATAATTTCTTTTGAAACATAAATTTCATTATAAATTCTTATCATATATGTTCTTTTTTTTATATATATAATACTTAAAAATTACTCATAGCCTCTTCCTAACCTTTGAATAGGAGAATAATACTCTTTAGCGCATTCGGCACTACTTTCTCCTACATTAACAACAAAATCAATACCAATTAAATTAAGACTCGATCGATGTATTTCAGATCAAATTTAAATATGTTGATGTCGGACATGAATCTCGAATGTGCCATGAATACTTTTTGTTGTAAGGTAGAATTAAAAAAAAGTACTGCTTAGTACATTTTTAGGCCAAGGGCAAGGGACAATGGTATTAAAGGAGTTCATTATCTCCATGAGAAAGGGTAGATGTTGTACACGGGTATAAAATTTAATTTTAGTGAAATATTCCATAATTTGACTGAAATACAATTAGGATGAAGTTAAAATTTGGGTAAAATGTAATTTTATCAGTATATTAATTTATAATTGCATGATTATTAAAGGTATGATATTGAAATTTAGCCATTGAGAAAGGGGACAAGGTTCTTGCTAGTCATTTAGCAACAATTGTGTAAATAAGATATTGGTGTTCCTAACCTATTCAAGTTCAATTCGAGAAAAACTTGAATTCAATAAGGCAATTGCCAAGCTAAGCTTGAGCTATTGGTCAAGCCAAAATTGAGCACTATAATACTCGATTTGAACGGTTTGTGAACTTAATCGAGTTTTTTTGTTTTAATATACTTTATATTATGAAATTTTATTTTTACCCTTATTTTAAGATTGAAATAGACGAAAAAATTAAATAAATGATTAAAATATTTATTTATTATTTGTAAAGTTGTAGGTTAAAAGGATAGGGCAATCATGGTATGAAGTCTCACTGATGTCTTGACTGAGGGAGACTTTGTAATTGGGTGCACAAGTAAATAACATAAAATGTGTCAAATCTAAAAATGGAAAGGGAATGACAGTGTTTCTACGATGACGTAAACCTTTAGTAATTTTCACATATTTTTTCCATATATATATATATATACATATATATATTAATTTATAAGTCAATGAAGTCCTACCTATTGTCTCACCTTGAAAGTGAATTGTCTTTGATTGGATTAGGTAGGGCATGGGGTCATAAAAGAGGCCAGGGATCCCAAGGGGACTTCTCTTTTTGTGTTTGTATCTTTGTTTTTGGAGAATATATTATGACTAGTGGATGATGTGGTGCTCTTCATGGTTAAGTCGAGTTAAAGTATGGTATTTTTAAAATTTGGTATGTTTAGATAAGGGTAAATAAAACTCGATTCGATTAAAAAAATTTTTTTAGTTAGTCGAGTAAATTTGAATAAGTAATTCGAGTTTTGAATTCGAATCAAGTTGGATTTTTCAATTTGAATAACTTAAATAATTCGAATAATAAATTAGTGTAAATACCCTTTTGTTCATTGTCAATTTTTAAAATGAGCAATCTTAACAGAAATTACAAAAGAAATTCAAATTTCAAAATATTTACAAAAATTCCAAAATATTTTAAAGAATATATAAAGAAAGTTAAAATTTTGAAAATTTTCTAAAATAATAATTTTGGGGCCTAAATAAGTTAATTAATGGTTCAAGTTTATCATACTAAAGTATCTTTTTTTCTTTTTAGTTTTCAAATATATGTGTTCAATATGGAATTAGTTATAATGTAACAAGATTTTAATTTGACATGTTTAATTTTTTAATTTAACAATATTCGATTCAAAAAATTTTGAATCGAATTAAGATGAAAAAATAGAACTAGTTAACTCAAAAATTTTTCACTCAATTTGACTCGATTCAATCGAATGCTCAACCACTATGCTTAGAAACCTATATTATTGTTTACTAGAAATAAAATATTTAAAAACAATTTAATTTAAAATCTAGCCGAGTGAGCCACTTAGCCCATAGACAAGTTTACTCTGAACTTGGTAACTAGGGTCACTTTGGTATTTTTATTTCTTTGAGAGTTTCTTAGTGCCGGAACTTGAATTTAGTAAAAGGGTTAAAAATTAGTTTTTGTACATTGGAATGAAGTACACATGACATGCCACGTATAACTATCTAGTTATCAACAAAAGGAGTAGTTGAAATTTTACCTTATTTGCAATAATTTCAAACACATGAGAATAATTTAATATAATATAAATTTTCATGAAAAAAAGGGGTTATGTACCAATAAAGGCCCATTTTTTTAATTATTTACGAAAATGAGTTGTTTCTAAAAATAATTACGAGTATGGATCTAAAACTCAAAAATGTGTTGATGTGGACGCGTTTTCAAGGGAAATGAGACTTTAGGTCTATATAAAGATCTATTTTATAAATTTTATTTCCATATTAATTGGTCGCACCCAAAAAAATAGTGCTGCCACTTTGGGTCTTTCTAAAGGCTTATTCTCGTAAATTTTTAAAAAATTGGTCTATTTTTGTAATATTTTAAAAATAACATTTTTTGAAAATTTAGCCTGAACACAGGCAAAAGCCCATTTGCGCTTTTTCCTGACACAAGGAAAAACGGTTGACGTGAAAGCGTTTTTCTAAGTTATCCCCTAAAAACACGTCTACGTTAGCGCGTTTTTAAGTTTTTGATCTATACTCGTAATTATTTTTAGAAATAGACTATTTCCATAAATAATTTCAAAATTGGTCCTTTATTGATACATAACCCGAAAAAAAAACATAAATGACAAAAAAAAACATAAAATTATTACTATTTATTTAACATTATGAATTATTACTATTTATATAAAGACAGATACAGCAACAACTCTTTCCTTACAAATCTGTACCAAGAACTCAGTTCTGTCTCAACTTTTGTGCCTTTATATAATTGCCTCCTTGCAAGGGCAGATGATTCTTTTTTTTTTTCTTCGCCTTTTTTATGTTGTGGTAGTTTTACAACTAAAATAATATAAAAATAATAAATTTATGAAACAACATAATAATATATAAGAGGTTAAAATATGTTCTAATTTTGTATTTTTTATATTTAAAAATTTGAAATATGAAAAGTACAAGGACTAAAATCTTGGAGATAAAGATAAATTGACTAAATTCCATATTTTAACTTAGGGGTGAGCAAAATTCGATTTGATTTGAAAAATCGAAAAAATATTAAATTTCGAGTTAATTGAATCGAGTTATTCTAATTATTTGAATAAACTCAAATAAGTAATTCGAGTTTCAAGTTTGAATCGAGTTGAATTTTGCAACTCAAATAATTTGAATAATAGATTGATATAAATATCCTTTTAGTCCCTGTCAAGTTTGAAAATGAATAGATTAGACTCTCTCAACAAATTTTATTAAAAAATTCAAAATAATTTTTAAAATTAAAAATATTTATAAAAATTTCAAAAAAAAATCTAAACAACATATAAAAAAGTTAAAAAAATTAAAAACTTTATAGAATAATAATTTCGGGATTTAAATAAGTTAATTAATGACTCAAGTTTATCATGCTAAAGTATTTTTTTATTATTTTGCTTTGAAAAAGTTTTTAAATATATATGGTTTTAAATTTATATGCTCCAACATGAAATTAGTTATACTGTAACAAGATTTTAATTTGACATGTTTAATTTTTTAATTTAACTCAAACAATTTCACTCAATTAGGCTCGACTAGAATTTCATTTCACTCGACTTGATTAAAAAAAAAATTCAATTTGAGTTAAATGATGATAAAATAGGAACGATCAACTCAATTTGGGTGGATTGGATCAGACCTTGAGCTTGAAAAAAAATCGAATTAGACTTAAATTTAACTTGACCCATGGGCACTTCTAAAATGTAATAAATATATTTAAATTTATTTAAATTAAATTTTATATAAACACAAAATATTTTATATATATATATATATATATATATATTAGATCTATTGGCTGGTCTATTTATTAATTTTGAAAAAAAATTAGGAGGGAGTTATTTCATACCAAAACCTTATTAATGAGAAAGAAAACTATAGCCAAACTTATCACTTAAATTGTTTATTAAGTTTAAGCTTTAAGGAGTTGGTGGCTAAAGCAAAATATTTTATTATATTTCTATTTAACAACTCATACTTAAAAAAAAAATCCGCATTATCGGTAAAAGCTGAAGCCATCTGTTATTGGGTATTCAGATTGTAATTTCACTTTGCCTAATTAAAATATTTTTTTGTAATTTTAGTGATTTTTTTTTTACTTTTTGTTTGATAAAAAAATCATTTCTACAAAACAATAACTTCACATTAATCCAAGTAATTGAAAAAAATTACTCGAATCTAAAATAATTTAATGATGAAATTAAATGTTTTTAAGGATTTGGGTCGGCTCGAATTAAAATTTAATAGTAAAATTATATAAATATAAAAATATTTGTTAAAAAATATGTTTATATTTATTATTATCTTTTAATATTTTTTATGTTTATTTTACGATTTATGTTTAGAATTTGTGGTTGCCCCTCTCAATAATATCGTCTCCAAGATGATTGAATGGACTCCACCTTAACTTAAATGGACTTGTATAAAGGTTTTGTTGTATTTTAATTTTAACTTAATGCTTCTAGTTAAAATAACCAAATTCGGATTTTCCGAAATACTAATATGAAGAATATTCAATATAACTAAAATATAATTTTATTTTTTTAAATATAATACAAATGAACAATCTATTTATTAGAAATTGTGTGACTTAAATCTTGATACTTGTTGAAGAAATAAAAATAGTGACAAAATAAGGCGATCTGTGGAGCGAAAGGATAATGACCATACCGCACAAATTGAGTCCATACAGAACTATACTTCTTCTATTTGACTTTGATTAGAATAAGATTTTTCAACCCTTAAATAGATGTAATCGAAACTCTTTTTGTATAATTCGTTTTTCAACATTAGTGAATTTCTCCTCCTCTGCCCGTAATTTTTTCCCGAAAGGATTTCTACGTAAAATCTGTTTATTCTTATTTTTCTTTTCTTATTGCTTTGTAATAGTTCTACTGCTATTATCAATGTTTATTATAACATTGTTAATATTGAGGAATTTGTAATTATCTTTAAGTTGTTTATATTAGTATAAACCTATTATTATTAGTATTCACTAGAAAAAGATTGAAAGATAATTTTGTTCTATTATCATGACTAAATTCAATGTTTTCATCCATACATCATAAAATAAAACAAATTTATTTTTAAAATTTTCTTAAATAAGAAAATAAAAATAAAATATATGCTATAAGGCAATGAAAATGAAACTTTAAAATTATAAATCAAATAATTTGATTTTATTCAAATTCTAATTTAATTTAAACTTATAATCTCAAATTTCAACAAATCCAATTTTAAATTGATATATAATTGTATACAAAATTATAAATAAAGTATAAAATTAATTAATAAATATATTTTTCTGGGTGTTCAATTTTTCTGACGAAAAATAATGATTCTTCAAACAACTTTTTTTTCGGATATAAATATTTCTTGCCATTTTTTTTATAATAACTATGTTATTGTCACTGGGTATTGAATGTTAATCATGAAAGGATGATTTTAAGGGTACTCGGTAGAAGATTTTAAGGTTTTTCTTAGAAAGTTTTGAGTTTTTATTTTTATTTTTTTTATTTTCTCCTTTGCATGTTTTCTCATAAAAATGTTAAGATAAAATCAATTAAAGAAAAAAAAAAGATTGATAAGGTTATCTCAAAAAGAAAATAGAACATGGGTGTTTTGGACCAAAATCTATCTTCATTTTCCTCCGATATTTCTCCCAAGAAACTAACAACAAGGAGAAAGAAAAAGAGAAAACTTACAAACTTTAATTTTATGTTGCAAATAAAAAAAAAATATTTTGAACCAATTATATAGAAGTACATAGCTTTAGTCAAATCTATACAAAATTAAGAATCACTAACATGTAGTAAACTTTATTTTTTTTTCAAATTTTTGATTAAATTTAGAGTTAAATCGAGTCGAATTCAATGTAGTTGATTTTACATCGATTCAGCCATATCGATAGATGTGTATCATTCCAATAGTAAGTTGAAACAACCAACCATCTTTTTCACATCGAGGAAAATTTTAACTAATACCAGTTGCATTGGTTGGAACATTATGCACTAATTTGTGCATGAATAATACTAAAATTTTATACAATTACTAATTTTTTTATTGTTCATATAGGTAAATAATAAAATTGGAAAATTTAAAATTAACTTTAAACTTTAAATAATGTAAAAATTTCAATTTAAACTTTAAAATAGAAAGTTTTAATAAATAATAAAGGAAAAAAAATAAATGAATATTTTATAAATGATAAATGTGTTATATTTGAATTTTATTTAATCTCATTTATTTGATGGAGTTAAAAACTTTCACTGTCGGTGTACTAAATAATTACCCATTTATAAATATTTTTTAAATACATATATTATTTTTGAATAAATTAGTACCAGTATGTATCGATAGAGGCATAGATAGGAGGCTGACAGAGACCTTTACTCTCTTTTAAAATGACAAATTTTAAACTAATAAAGATAAAATTATATTTTACCTTTCCATTTAATTTTAACTCCTCTAAAAATATTTTCTAACTTCGCGTGTGTGTATTCATTACCTTGATTGAACCCTTAAATAAAGAGTGAAGCTACCACTACACTATTTTCGTCATCAAAAAACTCCAACACGAAACTTAAACAACATCAATCTTATTTTTCACGTTAACTTCATTTTCTATCAAATTTTTAATAAAAAAATCTCTCATACTTGAGAATGACTTAAATATATATAAATAAATGTATAAAAATTTTTCCTTCAAAATTTTCTTCCACATTCTTTTGATATTTCTTAGCTCATTGAAAATAAAACCTTGTATTTATTACGTGAAAATCAATTTAATTATTATTAACAAAATTGCAAAGTCAAATACACATGTTTTTTCTCGACGTTGACATGTCATTTTACTTTACACGTATTTACAATTATTTTTGGAAAATTCTCTTTTATCTTCAAGATTTTTAACATCTGGACCGAAATTAATGTCCAATAAATAAATGAATGAATAATTGTATGTTATTGATATACAATATTAATTGATGTTAAGATAAAGTAAATAGTTTTCTCTTTCAAAAATTAGAGTGAGAAAGTCTCCTTCAAATAAAGTGTTCGAGGTTATTTAAACCATAAATATATTGGATCGGATCTTAGATTAAATTATTATATATTTTATTATAATTACATGAGATATGAAAACTTTTGTATTAGTAACATAAAACATCACATTTCCGTTTATTAAAAGGTTGCGTATTGTCAAATGCATTCCAATTTGAAATTTTGGGTGCCTTTTGGGCATATTCTATTTATAGCCGACCATTTCATTAAATTCCCACAGTTGATTTGATTTTGATTGGATTTGGATGAAAGTTTTTCGAGTAGAATTAATCGATATAATGCAGAAATGAAATTATAAATTTTGCTTTGATAAGAGGATATAAAATAACCATTCAAACGATTTAAATTCTGTTTTAATTAAACGAATTCATTAGCTGTTGATAAAGATATACTAATAACAAATTTAATATATTTCGAATTATTCCAGTTATTTAAATTTTATTTTAACTAAACGAATTCATTAGCTGCTGATAAAGATAGACTAATAACAAATTTAATATATTTCGAGAAAAGATAATCATGTTGCATCCTACTTAGTAAAAATAGCTTGTAGCAATGATAATAATGTTAAACTGTTTGATCAACCTCCCGATGGGGTATTAAACTAGGTTTAGCCTTTCTCCGGTTATGATTTTTTTTATCACAAAAATATAAATATAATTATTACATTTGTATAATTATAATTAGAATTCAAATTATTATAGTGCATAATCCAACAGATTGATAATCACAATATATTTAAATAAATCTCATATAGGAATAGTAGTGGGTTAATTATCTATATTTTTTAATTATTTAAATTCGGAGTTACTGTTCAAATCTAAATTTAAATTAAATAGTATTATTTAATTTTCAATATTTTTTGGATATCCAAATTAAAAAAATATTGAATTTGAACCTGTTAATTTTTTATTTATATATAAAATCAAAATTATAAGGTGGGTTAGGATACCTAAATTTGGATCCATTATTTGAATAAGTAATGCAAATTCGAATGATGAATATTCAAGGTATTTATCTCCATTCGCACTGAATATGCAAGAGATAATAATTTTAAAATTTGAATTCGAATATTATCTAAATTCGAAATATGAATTGTCATCCCTAGGTCACACATGGTGGGATTTGAAACCAGAATAAACTCTGGATTAAAAACCCGTATATATGTAAATACATATGGAGAAACATAAACTTTAGTACTTAAGATACCAAGACCTCGATCCTTACCAATATGACCAAGGCCTTATTGGCTTGAGATAAAAAAAAAAAAATTTTGATTTAATGTGGGGGTTATTTTGGTCACTCCGACAAGTCACACAAGAATGATTTTTTTTTCTCTATTTTTTAGGTGGAATCAAGGTATTTCTTCATGTCTGTTTTATAGTCTATAGAGATTAATCCTTTTGAGGTTCGTAACTGTCCCTCTCAACAACGTTGTCTCCAAAATTTGAACTCGAGTCCTACTCTTAGGAGTACAATATTGTCTTAACATTACACCAAAAAATAATTTAATTAAAATACAAAATCATAGTTATCTTCTATCATTTATTTAGAATGCAAAGTTATAAGATTAATTACACTGAATGTCCTCAATTTATAAGTCAAATTTTAAATTTATTCTTAACTTTAAAACATTTTAAATAGTTCTAATTGTTCCATTTTTTGTTGATCTAATTAATCGTTGGCTTTAGAATTAAATATCAGCTTGAATTTGATCTAGTACATTTTTTTAGGCACACATAGATCAGTATATATTTTAAAACACTATATCCAAGATAACATTTAAAGCTAAAGTTTATTTCTAAATTGGATAAAAGACTTGATTGTACAAATACTTTAGATTGAGGGTTTAATTGAAAATTTTGAAGTTTGTGGACGAATTTAAAATTTGGTTCATAGTTTGGAGATGTATAGTTTAATTAACTACAAAAATATAAACACAATAATATAAACAATGAAACATGAATTCCCAATATAACAATTTGGTTGAATTTGGTATCACGGGTTTATAAAATAACTAAATAAACTTATAATAATAAACAATATAAATAAAATGTTAATATTTTTATACCCATTCCCACACGCTACTATCAAGTCACCCCATCGCATGCTAATAAAAGCATTCAAGCCTCTACGACCACTTTATATATAGTAGGGCATCATTCCAGTAATATGTACGCGACCATGCCAAAACACCTCCTTCTCCTCAATAAAATCCCTCTACGTAACAAGAAGAAAGGGGACTCCAAAAGGCCCACTAAAGCTCTGCCAAATCTCTCACAATAAGATCCTTAAGCTCATGAGACCCCATAAATCTTCTAAGTTTAGTGGATATTTGCATTTCTCATGGCAAGACCTCTATAACAAATCACCCTTAATTTTTGTGTTGTAACAATTTGTGTCGTTTGTGAGAACTGAGTAAAAGGTAACTGATCTCTTCACTAAGTGAATCCATGGCTTAATCACCTCAAGCTTTTATATCTTTCTCCATTATTGTGTCTCTTAAAGCTTTTAACTTATGGAATCTTTTGAAGCTTATACAATATTTAGGTTTCTTAGGGCTTTCAACTTTGAGGGGGCAACAAGTATGTTTCCTTTAAATATGTTAAGAGAAGTACTCCATGCACCGCCTAAGAAAGAGTTAATAAAGGGCCACCAAGAAGTCTTTGCCAACACCCAATGAGGTTCCTCGCCTGCGTACTAGGGGGCGCTTTGCAATCACTCAATAAGGCACTTCGCCTACACACAAAAAGGCCTTTCACCAGCACCCAAGAAGACACTACACCCTCTTACGAGAGGACTTGATTGCACCTAATGGAGTCATTTGCTTGCAAATTAAGGGGTTCTTCACTAGCACACTAAGGGGCACCTCACCGCACTCAAGGGAACTCCTCACCTACACAATCAGAAGGCTACTCAATGAATACTTTGCCAACACCCAAAAGGGTACCTTGCTCATAAACAATGGCTTGTAACACCCTTAACTCTTATCTGTCGTCGGAACAGGATTACGAAGCATTACCGGACCCTACGGATTAATTACGAACATTTCACAACCTTTATTATACATATCAAGAATCAGTTATAAAACACTCATATTATCCCTTAGATAGACCTTCGAGGCTTGCTATATACCTTAGAAGTGAATTAAGGCTAAATCAGAAACTTAGAGAATCTTTCGTGAAATTTCAAAATTTTCCAAGGTACAGGGGACACATGCCTGTGTTGTCAGGCTGTGTGACTTACACGACCAAGTGACACACCCGTGTCTTTAACCGTGTGGTATTTGAAGTTGGGCACACAGCCGTGTCCCTAGCCCGTGTAACTCTCTAACTTGCAATACATTAAGTATAGGGGTCACATAGCCAAGTCACACGCCGTGTGTTAGGCCGTGTGAAAATTTTGGAGCACTCTATTTTGAATTTTTAAGATGCAGGGAACACATGGCTAGAACACACGCCCATATGCTAGGTTGTGTGTCACACACGGCTAAAACACATGCCTGTGTCTCTGCCAATGTGGATAGAATAAGGCTATTCCCAAGTCCTATTCCACACCCAATTTCACCTTCCACCTACATAAACACTAAAACACATTCCCAATCCAATATAAAACATTTAAACCAAGCCAAAATTAAGACATATACATGATATTTCATTACATGTAACTACTATCTTAACATGCTTTACCAATTCATCCATTACTTATGCCAACACTTATACCAAACATGATAATCCATACATATATAAGTTAATATGAAACATAACCAAAATGTAATTTCTAATATTTACACAACCATTTCAATCCCTATGCATGCCATATAAAACATAGTATGTTTAGTAAAATCTACTAGTAAGTTGGATAGTGTGATTCGATGTGTTGATCCGATCCTCTGAACCTTTTGAAAATCTATGAAGAACATAAAACAGCACGAGTAAGCTTAATGAAGCTTAGTAAGTTCAATAGATTAAATATTGATCTTACCGAACTTCATATAATAAACTAAATTGTAAATAATTCATACATTCTTCCTGTCAAATACACATAAGTCAATGAACACAAATTTTTAGATCAATATCATTAATAATCAATATATCTTTCAATTCATTCACATAGGTCTTTTACCAATTCTTACTGAATCGAGGAACGACTTACGGATATGAGTATATCGTTTTCTTTGTGCCATAGTCCAACTATGATCTTTCACATGTATTGCCATAGCCCAGCAATGGTCTTACATTCGTAGTGCCATAACCCAGTTATGGTCTAATGATCAGAATGTCATAGCCCAGCTATACTCTTACTTATAAATACTGCCATGGTCCAACCATGGTCTTACGTTCAAAATGCCATAACTCAATTATGGTATTTTTATTAAAAATGCCATAGTCCAGCTATGGTCTTACATATAAACATTGCCATGGTATGGCCATGGTCTTATCTGTCAATTCCTCCTTTATACTGAATGACTGTACTCAATCATGCGTTCCGTTCACTTCGAACATTCACTTTAATTTCATAATTTTAACAATAATTTTATTTTCACAAATGATATAAATAAATATATATTGTCATTCATCAAATCAACATATAATATTAAATTTTAACCATACGAACTTACCTGGATTGAATTGTAAAATTAGTAGTAGTTCAGGGACTATTTAGCTAATTTCTCTTTTTCTCGTTGATCTTCATGCTCTTGATCTAAAATGTAAAATTTTTCATTTATTAGCATATATTTCAATTTCAGTCCACTCCACAACTTAAACCCTTCAAATTTCGAAATTACATAATTCCCCAACTTTTACAATTTTTACAATTTAGTCCCTTACTAATTAGTCTACCAAATGAACTGATTTTTCTCAATTGACAATTTATCTAAGTATTCTAGGCTATCTTACAGCCTTTGATACATAAAAATTTAATAAAAAACCCTAATTCTTAATTTTTTCATAATTTAGTCCTAAAATCAATATCTATCAAATTCACTTTATAAAATCATCATATAACAAAATTAAAGCTCCAATTCTATGAAAATTCATTATAAATTCCAGCACTCATCAATGGTAATTTTAAAAATTACCCATATGATCAAAAACTAATGAATTAGATAGTTGGACCTAATTGTAAAAGTCTTAAAAGCACAAAAATTCAAAGAAAGGAATAAGAATTGACTCACATAAAGTGAAAATATATAAACCAGCTTCTTAGGGACCTCCTATGGCGTTTTTAGCTGAATATTTGTGAAGAAAATGCTAGAAACTCTTAATTGTTTGTTTATTTGTTTAAATTTTACAAAATTTTCAATTTTGCCCTTGTTTCATCTAATTCCATGATTTTTTTTCTGCTTATGCCACCTCAGCCATTTCATTACGACTAATTTACTCTTTTGGTCCTCCCTTAATTATCATTTGGGCTATTTAATCACTATTTCCTTAATTAGAAATTTTTGCACCTTTTACAATTTAATCCTTCTTAATTAATTAACTATCAAAACATTAAAATTTTCTAACAAAACTTTAATACTAACTTAATGACACTTCGTAAATATTTATAAAAATATTTACAGCTCGATTTATGAAATTAAGGTATCGATACCTTATTTTCGGAACCACTTAACCTAATAAATTCTTTTAAAACACAAATCACTAATTCAAAAATCTTTCTAAAATCATACCTAACTTATAAATAATAAAAATAAAATTTTTGAACTCACTCGTTAGATTTTGTGGTCTCGAACCATTATTTCTGACATCGCTAAAAATTGGGCTGTTACAAGGCCATTCACTCCACTCAATGGAGCCCCTCGCCCGTACATTAGAGGGTTGTTCACCAATACACTAAGGGACATCTAACCGCACCCAAAGGATCCTCTTATCTGCACCAAAGGAATCCTTCACAGGTATAGTTACTAGGTATATGTTATGTAGTTTGGAAAATATGATTATACGAAGAACAACCAACAACCAATGAGTGAGGTTTTATCCCACTTACACCATTGATTGCCTAGGCGAGAGGTCTTATCCCCCTAGTAGAATCAATTAAAGGTCAATGATGAGGTTTTATCCCCCTTATTCCTTTCAAGGCTAAGGTAAAATGTCTATTCTACTTTGTGGAATTGACTAAAGTGCAAGGTCTCGTCCTCCTTATACCCTTGAAGATCAAGGCAAGAGATCTCATCCCCCTTAGTTGACTTAACTGGAGGTTAAGGTGTGAGGTCTTGCTCTCTTGAGGGAACTAAAATAAGAGGTATCATCTCCTTACGCCCTTAAAGGCCAATGTGAGAGGTCTTGTCCCTATTGGTAAAATCAACTAAAGGCCAATGTGTGAAGTCTCGTCCCCTTGAGGAATTGGATAAGGTGTGAGGTTTCATCCCCTTACAGCCTTGAAGACTAATGTAATGCCTCGAATTTTGGGCCTAGAAGTAATGGGCATTGAATTTGGGATCGATTAGAAGGCGGTTTTAAATAATTTAATTGTGTAAAAAAAATAGAATTGCATGTTTAGTTAATAATTAAGTGTTTTAGGAAGGCAAGGTAGTGGCGTTGGTATGGACTCTGATAGGAAGTGATCAGGAAAGAATTTTAAGGTATGGATAAAGGAGGAGATTAGGAGAGGGGAAGTGATGGTACCGAATTGGACTTTAGGGAAGGCTAGGTTCGACTATTGGCTATTTAAGGAGTGCCGAATTTCATAGTAGGGTTTTCCTTACTTTCATATAGTTTCTTTTCTCTCTCCTCTTGCCGAATTCTTCTTCTCCCATTTGTTCCCTCTTTGCCGAATATTTTCTTCGCCAAATAGCCATCTATTGTTTGCCGAAACCCTTAGTAAGTCCCTTTCTTTTTCTTAAAAGCCAAATACTTGTGGTTCCTTGCCGATTTCTTTTTCTTCATCACTATCCGTCTTTGATTACCATCATTAAGCTAGTGTTGAAAAACCGATTGCTTAATCAGTAGATATCTAGGCCGTTAATTTGAAGGCGAGTTTCGGTAAGTGTATCCAATGTGATTGTATTTAGGGTTATTAATATTTCAACTGCCTAGTTTTTAAACTTAGATAAATTTCTCAAATTAAACGTGGTTTTCAAATAACTTTATCATATGGGTGTTTTTATTTAAACATGGGCTTCCATTATGGCCCAACATGAATTTGAATTTCTAAATCACAAATTTAAGTTTTTAACCAAGTAAATTTTCTACCGAACATGTTCTTAAATGAATAAAGTCGTTTTGAAAAATAGTCATTTCAATGTGACATCACCAGATTCGGCCATAACATTTGGGTCGGGTTTGGGGTGTTACAACTAGTGAAATAGATCTTGTACCCTTTAGTAAAATCAACAAAAGACCAAGGAAAAAGGATTTGCTCCTTTGATGAAAATGACTAGAGCAAAAGACCAAGCGTAGGGGTTGAACAATATTCATAACAAATTTGCCTTTTTAGGTCTAAACAAATTATATAAACACCATTGCTTGTTTAGGTTAAAAATACTTGCTCAGGCACAAATATGTATGTTTTTTAAATTCAATGCAATGCATAAATTCAACGAAAACCAAAATGCCAACACACACGCGCAAAAGTAGTAAGCATAACAAAGTTCCAAACCAATTTCATTATGGATAAAAACAAAAGCAATAACATAGCAAAGTTCAAAATTGATTCCACAAATGGCAGTAAAGCAATTTTATTAATGACTACTAGCGAAGCAACTTTATAGCAATAATAGCATTTTGAAGGCCCCAATGTCGTTTTTGACGAAGCTTCTTAAGGTTTCAGTGCCTTATTTGGTGCAGTCTCTCAATGCCCTAACTTATTAAAAAGTGACAACCAATGAAGCTGAGTGTAGCTTGCTCAAGCTTCAATAATAACATCACAATAAGTAAAGTAAGAAACCGATACTTTTAAATCACGATGGTAAAATAAATTATTTGCATGGGCAAAAGAGAGACCATATCAATAGGAAATAGGAAAACAAAGATAAATGAAGAATAATAGAGGCAACTCAGAAAAAAAACCACCTTTCTTGACGAGCAAGATTGCATAAGAAAAAAAAGCTGGAAAAGTAAAGATAATGTTGGAGAGTTCAATAAACTTGGCCCCAAAACCTGTGTCTTCAAGACCCACTACACCAAATTCGTCCCTAAGGCATTTTATTTTGCCTTTGTAGGCTGACTTCACCAAGTTAGCTTCCCAAGCCCGTGAAGGCCATCCATAAGCCTTGCCATAAGCCTTGCTAAGGATCCATAGCAAGTCTTGTCAACGAATTGACTCAAGGGAAATTGTTATACATATTCCCACATGCCTCATCACATTCTAATGAATCACCCATGCCTATATGATTACACACATATATATATATATATATATAATAGGGCATCATTCCAATGAGTTCCACACCAAAGCTCCTCTATCTCTGTGAAAGTTGTATTCATCACAAAAAGGAAGCTTCAATCAACCTATCAAAACTTTGTCAAATCTCTTCCAATTAGCTCTATAAGCTCATGAGACCTTTTGAAACCTCCAAATTTACACCTTTCATGGTGTGAATCGACCCTCTACGAGCGAATCTCTACACCCCTTTAAGTATAACAATTCTCACACTGTTCATAGTGTGAATTGCCCTTGTACGAGTGTCTCTCCAAATCTTTCATGGTGTGAACCGCCCCTATACGAGTGGCTCTCCGCACCTTTTATGATGCAAATTGCCGTACCAAACCACCCCAATTTTTCTATTTTATGTAATATATTTCATGTTATTTTATAATATATATAAATACGCTATTTAAAAATAAATACTAACCAAATTTATTCAACATGTAAGGCTAATGCCAACTGTCGAATTTAATTTCACAGTACACTAAGGAGCAGTAGCGCACATCATAGCTAATGGTGGTGACCCACTCTGAATCATTACTGCAAGCCGAGTCGAATCAAAGTCATAGAGCCGGTCCGGGACGTGTTATCTCAAATCTGATAGGTCGACATAGGTTTGATGACGTCACCCTATGGCAAAGCAGTGACATCACAAATCTAAACGGGCTTTCGGTGAAGGCCACGTGGTAGAATTATTGGTACACTCATAGCTCTAGCTTCTTCCTTTGTGTTCTCTTCTCACGCTTTAAGTAAGCGCGTTGTATACACGCTTCAAGTGTATTTATTCAAGTTTTAGGGCCTTAAAATTTTGATTTGAAAAATTTTAAACATCATTTTCATAACATAGAAAATTTAATAACCTTCCAAATAAATATATTAGTAGTTTTAATTGGGTGATTTTAATAAATATTTATATTTTCGAGGTTAAATATTCTATATTTTTTTACTTATATTAAATAAATATGGGTATAAAATCGAATTATAAAGTCTTGTACTATATAAACTATGTGCGGGTTTTTAGTTCATATCACATTTTGATTTAAATTTCATTGTGCGTAAGTTCCGTTTAACTTTATTCTATTTAGATTCAGATATATTATATTTTTGATCTATTTTTAACTTTTTTTCATTTTAATTATTTGATGTTGGTTGCAATTACACGAATATATATTATTTACAAGAAATTGTAATTTTTCATGTTTTCATTTTTCTATAGTCAAATAATAATATTTTTAATATCTTAAAATAGAGAAATTTAAAAAATAGAATTATATTAGAAAAAAAATAATATTGGAAAATTCTAGAATAATAGTGGGCAGAAAAAAAAAAGGTATGAGGGAAGCTATGGTGTTTGACTGTTTGTTTAGAAATAGAAAAATGGGACTTTTTTTTTTTTGTTGCATATATTGTAGTCTAACTATGGAGAGAAATAAAAAAATAAAATCAATAATCAATGGTTGTGTAATCGAGTAGTGAGGAGTTTGATAGGTAATAAACAAAATCTATAATTCGAGTTTTTGGATAGAGAAAATTCTATTTAGAAAGTTTAAATTCCTGTTTAGGGGGTTTCATTTGTCTTGATCAGTTGAAACTCAATGTGACTATCAGATGCTAAGGTATTACACACATGATGTTTATCAAGCAAAGTCTATAATTTGAGTTTTTGGATGGAGAAAATAGTGGTTGAAAAGTTTTACTCCTTGTTTAGAGGGTTTAATCCATCTTGATTAGTTGAAACCCTATGTGGCTATCAGATACCAAAATTTGACCATTGGATGCTTATTAAGCAAAGTTTGAGTTTTTAGATAAAAAAACAACACTCGAAAAGTTTTACTCCCCATTTATGGGTTTCGGCTCATCTTGATTAGTTGAAAACCTTACGTGACTATCTGATACCAAAGTCTGACCACTTTATATTGCTTATTAAGCAAAGTCTACAGTTCGAGTCTCTGGATGGAGAAAATAATGCCAAGAAAGTTTTATTCCTTGTTTAGGGGGTTCAACCTAGCTAGGCTTCAAATTTAGTTAGGGTCCGCTGTGAGTATCGGGTACCAAGATATGATCACTTGATGCTAGTTAAGCAACATATGGAGTTCAAGCCTTTGGATGAAGAAAGTAACATTGGGAAAATTTTATTTCTTATGTAATGGGTTCGACTTAGCTTGATTTCATATTTAATTGAGACTCGACGTGCCTATCAAATACCGGTGAGGAATACAGAAAAAAAGAAGAAGAAAGAAATCTTCAAATGACTAATGATTAGGGATGTAATCAAGCAAAGCCCAACATGAATACTGTTGAGCTTAAGTTCGAGTTCAACTCGAAATTTAGAGCTCGATACTCGACTTGAGCTCAATCAAACATTTACTTTTAAGTTCGAACTCAATTAAACTTATTTACCAAGTTTTATACTCAAGCTCAAACTCAGCTCGATAATTAAGCTTCTAATAATTATATATATCTATATTAAGAAAATAAAATAATTTAGTAATATAAAAATATAAAAAACTTGATAAAATTCATGAATTGTTCAAATCGAATGTTATTAAACTCGATTTCAATTCAATAATTATTAAATTAAATTAAAATTTTTTTCGGAGTTAGAACTTAAATAACCTAGGAGTATCTATGTACCATTTACACCCTAGCAGAGCGTGGGTGAAGCACGCTTTAAGCATAGCGTCTGGCTGTTTATACATTGATAAGCTTTCATTTTGTTGTTTGTATCCATCGGTTAAATCCCGACGTCCCTACCTTATATTTTTCCATTTTCCATTTTCCTTCTCTCTGATTATCCTTTTTTCTCTCATCTTTATTTCCGGGAAACTTTCTCTTTTCCCCTTTCTAAATTCTCTTCTCAGCAAACTCATTTTTCCCTCGAGAAAATCAGTAGTTCAGTACCCTTTTTTTTTTTTGCTTAAAAAAGCACTGAAAAATGGATAATTCAATCGGCAGTAGTAGTACAACTTTGCATATAAGAAAAACACCCAAAAAATCCAAATCCAAGAAGAACAATAAGCAAATCAAAGTAGTGTACATATCAAACCCCATGAAAGTAGAGATCAGTGCTTCAAACTTCATGGCCTTAGTGCAAAAACTCACTGGCCAAGACGCTGCTGAACTTCCCGAAGACCCCACCCTATTCACCGACGCTGATGAATCTGTCGTCGTCTCCGCCAAAGACGGAGGCGATCAAAGGGTACCCGATGCTGCAAAAAACACAACCGCCGCCGCTGCCGCCGACCATGCACGGGTGGTCCTCCAACAACAGTATCCCGCCATTACCGATGATAATATTAATGCTCAAGGCGTCCCCTTCGATATCTACGACGACGACGTTTTTACACCCCAGATGATAGAGAATTTTACTGGGTTAATGCCTCAAAGCCTTTTAATATGAAAATGTTGTAAGCTCTCTTTATTTTTAAGCCTTTTTATTTACTGTTATTTTTAACGTTAAATTCCATGTTTAATTAACTGTTAATCTCTTGTGATATTATTATTATTTACATTAGGGCTGCAATACATAATATATATATATGTATGTATAGATGGATGTAAGGTTTTTGCTGTTCATTCTTGGTGTGCTATATTTATGTTCTTAGGCTTGTTTCGAATTTGGGTATGGGTTTGGATGATTGATTCCATATAATAATTTCTGATATCACTATAAATAAAATAATTATCATTTATAAGGATCTAAATCTATTTTTTATTTTTTTTTCATCTTTAGCAATAATAACATTCATTACATCCGCGATTACAAAATACTTACAAAAAAGCTAAATTTTGGGTAAGGGCAATCAAAAAGAGTATAGTAAATATTTGCTTACATGCATTATTCATACATACATATATATATATATATGACCATACATTTGCTTTTTTTTCTCGGTGAACTGATGGTGTATAAGTTTATATATGACATCGCTTATATCTATTTTTAACGATTTTTAAAACTATTTATTAATTTATTGATATATTTCAATATGGTTAAATCCTATGGGTACATCAAAACACAGACACATAGGGTTTCATTTTTCTTTAGTTTTGGCTTGTTATGTGAAAGAACTGTCTCTCTCTCAATTATCAAACTTTGTAGTTACATAAAAAGATGTTTCCCTTCTTGATGTTAAACTGTAATCCTACTTGGAAAAGATAATGCACACATTGTTCCCTATGCGACTAAAGTTTATATGTATCTAATGTACATATACACACATATATATGTATGTATATATATACATGTTATATCAACATGGCTATTCTCTTATTCCTTCAACTTTGATTGCTTTTGTCAACAAATTGCACCACTTATCTACAACTTTTGTTTCATTATTCTCTTTTTTTGTTTTAAACTTTTAGAACCAAAATTTTATTTTAGCTCGATTAGTATGAGAATTATTGTCAATAGAGGAGGATGTGAGTTTGAGTTCACTAAAGTGTATTATTCTTCTATTTATGAGCTGGGAAGGGACTATGGGTAGTTTTAGGTATTGTATAAAAAAGAATAGATATGATCAGAACAAATTTCTTCATCTTAGAGCTACATACATACATAATGAAAACAAAATCGAGTTTTAAAAGATTTTGAATAAAAACATAACACTACCCCAAAATTCAAAGATATTTGTATAGAAATGAAAATTTTCTTCAAAATGACAATATATAAATAGTAGAAAACATGACCAAGACCATCCCATAGTATACAAGGAATTTGATTAAATACATATGATAGTTGCGGCCAATTACGAGCCATTTGATTATTATTATTATAGACTTAAATCATAAACCCTAGAATTCTTAATCGTTAAATCTAACCTCAAATGGCAAAATCTACCATTTAATCCCATCAAAATTTATGAAATTAGAAATAGTAAAATTACATTTTGATCATCTAATAATTTATGATTTATTCCTATTCTCTTGAAGTAATTTTCTTATAACTTCATCCCTGATAATATATTCTTTTTATCATACATGCATGTAGGGTGAAATTGAAGGAATTTAGGTGTTAATTAATATGCTTTTAAGGTACTCTCAAGTTGTTGCATTGCAGAAAGGTATTGACTTAATTCATTAAAAAAGGCATGCAAGTTGGGGGTGATAAAAATAAAGTTGTGAAAAAAACATATATGGATAGTGGCTACTTGAAAACCTAATAACCACAAATTCAGCTATATACATATACATTTACTTATACATATACATATATAAATATATATATATTCCAGCCGCCTTTGGGATAAATAAAGATAAACAATGTTCCAACCACATATGGATAAAGGTGTTCCAGCAGTACCCAATTTGAGAAACAAAATAATATCTTAATTTTTTTTTCTATTTTATCCTTAATATCTATTTTATTATGTATAAATATTAAATTTTTCGAATATCGTGATTGCTCTTTTAATAATGTTAACGTTAAATTTTTTTATTGGTAAAATTCATAAATATTTTAAACTATTAAATTAAAAAAATGTGTTTAAGCATATTCGAATACATAAAATTTTTTTACAAATATATTTAGCGACAGAATATTTTTCGCAGATAAAGGTTTCTGCGACAGACATTTTATTCATTTCGTAACGAATTGCCAATACCAGCAAAAATTATAGTCGATGCTAATGATTTTGACATTTTTATTTTATTTATATATTTCATTGTAAATAAAATTTTTAAGAATAAAATATTTTTAAATTTTAGGATTTTTTTCATTTGCAAAAAAAAGAAAAGAAATAACTAATAGCATAAAACGTTAAAATTGTAATTTCTTCAAAAATGTTCAATTAATAATATAATTTTATTTACTCAAAAAAAATATTAACCATTCAATTTTTTAAACTAAATCCTTGCTTTATTGGCTGTCGCGTCGACATTTTGGACTAGTTGCTAATAGCAGTTTCTCCAACATTTTTTTCGTAGTTTTTGTTTAATATAGGTGGTTTTGTTTGTTCTTTTAATTTTTAATAATGTTTTGGCACATGTATGAGATTTGTCGATATAAGAGTATCGCTAGATTTATTAGGAACTGTTTTCAAAGGGTTTTATTATGATAGAGCATAGTGATGGTAATAGATTCGAGATGATGAGAATGATATGTCATTTGAGACTTAGCTTTTTGTGCATGACTGAAGCAATGAGTCTCTTGGGGCTTTTGACAGTTTTTTATTGGTTGATCGATGTTCATCGTCAAGTTGATTTGATGATGGCGAAGTTAGGATGCAAATTTCAACTATTAGATCAAGTTGATGCACTTCTAGTTTGTCTCTGACTTATTCTAGTGTTGCAGTTACTGTCAGTTTTTTTTTTTAAATTACTTTATAGACATGATATTTGTGAATTAATTTGTAGTGACTTATTTATCGTCTGTATTAATTTATTATTTATTATTTATTATATTCTTAATTTAATTATGAATTTCATCTCATTTTACGAAAATTGAAATATTAATTTCTCTAATTTATTAAGATTTGGTTTTTGAACATTACAAAAATAGATAAACTTTTGGAATCAAAGCTAATTACTCATGTAATTTTTTAAATTTCCAAATTTTTCTCTACAAATTAAATAGTGTAATTGGGGTACTTCGATTTACACTCAATTCAATCAGATCGACTTACTCAAACATGCCATACATGTGTAACTACAAACAATTAATCCAAATTCAATTACTTGTAACTTTTTGAATATACTCACGGTGTTACTCAATTAGATTAACTTATCCATTTTTTATTAAATAAAAAATTAAATTATGATAAATTAGAATAAAAGGATTAAAACTCCGAAAAAGATGAAATTCCAAATTAGAGTTTTAGAATATTATATTTTATCTTTTTTTTCTTGAAATTTTTACCTTTATAAATACAATAAATTTATAAATATACAAAGAATGAGACCAACTTAAAAAGAATCAACAGAACCCACACAAAATAAGATTGGAAACTTGAATCTGCTGGCAAATAACTAAATTAATCCAAAAAAAAACTAAACAAAACCCACACATCACAATTATCGAACGAAACTTACATATAATATATGCATATAATAAGATTAAAAACCTACCCATTACAATTACGAATCATAAAACTCAAATCTGGATATTAAACTCGAGCCTCTATCTTTACTAACAATGCTGCCACCTCATGTCACTTCATTTTATTTTTATTTTTTGGTTAACGTGCTTGTGTAAAAAAAGTTGGATAGAGAGAAATAATTGATCGGAGATAAGGAAAAAGAGAAAAGTGAAGATGGCCAGTCATGTTGCATTGCACCAAGTGGCAACAACTAGACAAATTGATAGTACTTTCAATCAATTTGCTCACGAGAGGCTTAAGGTTGTGTGCCCTTAAGCTAGCTTTTACTAGCCACCTCCATTCTTTTGTCTTTACTATCTATATAAGAGTTAATTGCATTAAACATCTCTAAATTATCACCTTTACTCTAAATTGATCTAGAAACTTCAAAATATTTTAATTATATTCTTAAATTATCGATATTATATCAATCGAGTCTTTTCATTATTAAAATAATTAATTTAACAAGTAAATGACATGTAAAATTTTCTGGAACAAGTAAAATTTTTATTTTAAACTATGTCATATAACATCTGACATCATACTTAACGGTTAAATTAACAATTTTATGGTAACAAAAAGACCCTATCAGTATAACATCGATAGTTTGAAGATTTAAAATTTAAAGATAAATTTAAAATGAAGGTTATAGTTTGAGGATGTTTGGTGCAATTAACTTTGCTTACAATGATATCTTATTATCATTTTATCAACATCCAAATTTCTAGTCACATATGATTATATATACACCCATCACTTATATTAGGGTAAATTGTAACCTTTAGTCACTAAAATTGACTTCTTCTTTTTTTATAATTGGGTGAGGGATAAGTTATTTGAGATTGAACCCGAACTCTTATGCCTCACAACATGATACCTTTGCCACTAGACTAAGAGGTTGTTAGTCGGATTTGACAAATTTTCTCACTTTGGTCCTTAATTTTTTTGTCCACATTAGTTCTAAAACTTGGTAGCTTTTCCAAATTTAGTCTCTAAACTTGAATTTGTTAAGGTACCATGACGTGACACTTTGAGATTGTGCCACATCATTACCTAAATTTTTTATATTTTAGGTGATAATGTGGCACAATCTCGGAGTGCTATATCATCACAACATAATAGAATACAAGTTTAGAGGCCAAATTGAAAAAAAAAGGTTTCCAAGTTTCAGGACTAATGTGGATCAAAATGAAAATTTAGGGGCCAAGTTGAAAAATGCTATCAAGTTCAAGGCTAAATGTTGCTTTATCTCATTAATTTATATGTTTTAATTTATTTATTGTATTCCATGTACTATTTATGTAAATATTAATGTCAAAAATTAAAATAAATTAAAATATCTAATTTAAAATTTTAACGTTAAATATATGAATAAACACTTTTTTTTAATTAATATGATAACGGTACTGAATCGTTAAGACATTATATGTATGATCGGTGCAATTAGATAATAATAAATAATTTGTTTGTTAAAAGTATTAATCTATAAGTAATTCTAAAATATTGGAATTCATGAAAAATTTTATTATTATTTAAAAGGTAACTTATATTCGAAAATATATAGAGTAATTTAAAAGTAAATAGTTGTTTTTATTATTTAAAAAATAAGTTGAATTTTAAAATAGGAAAGACCTTTTCGTTAATGAAAAGCATCGTTGATCGATTTGATCATTAACGGATGTTGTAGTGGCAAATGAAGACGTTGACTTGTTGACACATCGCGTGGCACATGAATTAATATGTTAACGAGCCTTGCTACACTCGCAAATATTAAAACTATGAAAAACTATTAACAAATATAATTATAAAAATATAAAAATTTACAAAGTATTAAAAACATAAACAATTATTCAAATTTATAAAAATATAAATAAAATCAAAAAACTTGTAAAGAATTATAAAAATATAAATAAATTATAATAAAATTAAAATAATGTAAAAATAAAAAATAAAGCCTAACTCTACCTTCCAATTTTAATCACTGTACTTAAGGTGGGTTTGGATCGGGGGTGCGGTTCGTTTAACTTATTTTTTTGTCTCACACTACAATATCTAATTGCACTGCCACCACTATTTATACACTAACCGCAGGTAAACGGATCGCCCATCTAAACTCATCCTTAATCTCACAATTCTCTTCCAAGCCATCTCAAGTTTATAGTCCAAACTAGCTAAAACAACATTGTCGTAAATTACACTTATAGTCACTTAACTATTGGTATATTTCTTTTTTGGTCATCTAACTATGAAAAGTTACAAAATGGTCACCTTACTATTTGATTTTTTTTTTCTTTTTAATTTGGTCATCAGTCGTTATAGAAAGATGGCGTGATAGGTTTTAAGATTGACATATATAGTAGCAACTTTAACTCTCAATATTTATACATAGTGTCAATTTAGTCTTAATTCTAAAAAAATTAACCCTCAACGTTTACATGTTGTATAAATTTTTTTTTCAAATTTTATTTTCTTTGTAACCCTTTCACTTAAAAAGTTAAAAAATCAAATCTATCAACTAAATCTGATCGGGAATATACAAAAAATGAGAGCATCCAAAAATCGAAGATAATAATTTTCATCTTTTCTCATTCTTTTTTAAATTATCCTTCAATGCCAGAAATAAAAGTAAAATTGCAAAAAAAAAAAAGAGACCAAATTATACAATGTGTAAATGTTTAAGGTTATTTTTTTATAATCAAAGCTAAATTTACACAATATATAAATGTTGAAGGTTAAAATTATTATTATGTCAATTTTAAAATTAATAAATTATTTTTAGATTAATAATTTAACGGCTGTTGACAAAAAATTAAAAAAAAACCAAATAATTAAATGATTATTTATAATTTTTCATAATTAGATAATTAATTTCCGAGATTTACCTTAACATTATGAGCTCCAGGTGTAATTACATTACAAGGGTGTGGGCAGACAACCTGTTAAATGTGTAACAAAAATAAAAAGCAAAAAAGTCAACACATCATCTCATGTTAAAAAAAATTCAGACTTCTGACACCCCCATTTTGAAAGTATGGAAATTCAAATTCCTCAAAATTATTGTAATTTTTATAATAATAAATATTTTATTTTTATTTTTTATAATCGTGTAATTTATTTATAGATTAATTTTGTATTTATAATATTTTACAATTTTAATAATTTTTAAATAATTTTTAAATATTTGTTGACTTCACATGCCACGTAAACATATTAATCTATGTGACGCACCACGTGTCATTATGTCAATTTTTTCATTTTCCACATCATTAATAAATGGTCAAATTGGTTAATAACGGTTTTCGTTAATGAATGAACTCAATCGATTTAATTTTTATCATAGAGGACTTAATCAGATATAACTTTTCTTTAAAGTCTGAATTAATTTTTCAATTTTTTACTAAGCGCTTTTCTTTAAATCTTTTTAAATCTTTTTATCTGCTTACTATGATTTTAATTTAAGCTTATAAATAATTTATCAAATTGTATAGAAAGGTCATTTTTGGTGAATTTAATCTCTCTCTATTTTTTTTGAAATTTTTTTTATATACAATATTAGAGGTGGGGAAAGGGTGACATGATTTAAACTCGTGCCAAACTAGAATTTTAACCATTATTTCATTAGGTGTAATGGCCAATTTTGGCCCGTATAAATTAAAACCAAAAATCTAATGTCCATTTACAGTCCATATTACAAACCCATTTTTACAAAATTAACCCGTAACCCAAATCTACACCTACCCATTACATAGCCCAACACCCTCATAACCCACTTACAACTTAACCCGAAGCCCACCTAAAATTAAAACCCAAAACAGAAACCCGTTTTCACACCCAATACCCACTAACCCAAACCCTAATCAGCAGAAACCCTAGCCCCTTTTCCATTTGTGCCGCCTCGACCCACTTGCCTCTGCCTGGGTCACTTCACCGCCTCTGCCAGGGTCACTTCCACCGCCCAAGTACCTGCAAACAATTAAGACGAGAGGACAGAAAGCGAAAAAAAATAAAGAATAATAAGATGTAAGGCTATAAAAGCCGAATCAAAACGCTTTGTAAAGGGTCGGATTTTTTTACTCAATACGAACATCACACTCTCAAATATTAGTAAAACAGTAACTCATATAGCACCAAATCCAACAGTATCAAACTGGTACAAGCAAGCATCATATTTCAAACGCAATAGCAACGATATCGTCCAAAGAATCAGAAGGGTGAACCCGAAACAAAGAATCAAAGGTATACAGAAGTCAGAATTCAAAGGGAACAAACTTTTTCCTTTTATTTCGAATCTGTCCGTTTCCTTTTTTTTCTTCTCATTTTTTTATGCACGTATACTATTAAACTAAAAAAAAATAAACAAAAAAAAGGATTCTAAAAAATTTACCTTTTTCCGGCCACCGGAACGGTGGCCGGAACGGCGGCCGACGGAGGCGTACGGTGGTCCGATCATCGGCCGGTGACCGGCCGGTGATCGGACGTTGACCGGTCCGGCGATCGGAGCCCGGACCCCCCCTTTCTCTCCTTCTTCTTCCCCTCTCCTCTCTTCCCTCTCTCTCTCTTTTTTTTCTCTCCGGACGCCCAAATGACCAAAAAACAAAAAAACACCCCTTTTATAGCAACCGACCTGGGTCGGGTCGACCCGACCCAACCCGCCTCAGATCCGCGCGTTCTTACGTCATAGGGGATATTTATGCGATCAGTCCTTCCGCCTTTAGGGGCTGTGTAATCAGGTCCTATTTGTATTACAATTCGGCCCAGGAATTCGTCCCAGGTTCCAATTTAATCCTCTCTGCCACGATGTCGTTTTAGAGAGGCGGGATAATTGCAGTATTGGTCCCCCTAGGATTAACGCGTATTCTAATCAGTCCTTTTGCTTGTTTTAATTTTAAAATTGAGCCCGAAATTGTTATTTTAATTCCATTTAAGTCCTAGTTTATTTTGGTTAATTAATTTTATAATTTTATTTCTTATTATTATTATTATTATTATTATTATTATTATATTTATGTGTATATGTATAGTATTTTACTTAGTGTTATGTTATTATTATTCTATAATCGTCATTTATTTTTTCTTTTGTCAATATTGTTATTATTTTATTTTACTGTTACTATTATATTATTATGTATATTATTTATATTTTTTACTCTTATTATTATTAATGCATATAGTATAGTATTTTATATAATATTATTTGCATTTGCTTTAAAATTCTATTTAATTTGTATTCATTATTCTTATATTATATTTAATATTATTTGTTATGTTTACTATTATTTTTGTGATGTTATGTTATGATTATTGTGTTTATTATCTTCCTTGTTATTAAATTTATTATTTATTAATATTTTGTTATTATTAATATTTGTATTATTCTTGCTCAATATTTATGCATATATTTTACGTTTCTTTAATTCTATCATGCATAAGTTTACGTACGTTTCTTTTAATATTATCGTATTATACGTAAATATTAGTGTTAATGGTCGTTTTTTTTATATATATTGTATTCATATTTAAATACTATATATTGTTAATTTTAATACTAGTATTATATATATATACATGCTTTTACTTATGTAGTCTCAATATTATTGTATTTTTATATATATATATCTTTCATTTTAGGTAGCTTTAATATTATTTTCATGTACCTGTACGTTCGTGCATGTGTTTTATTATGATTATTATCGCTATCTATTTTTACCACATACATCTTATTTCGTTACCCTTTTTTGCGTATATTATTTCATTTTTAATACTATATTTTTATGCGAGTATTTTTCTTCTTGCATATATCTATATACTTATATTGTTAGTTATTTTTATACTTTTTATGTACCTATAATATTACATGTTTTTCATGAACCCAGTATTATATATATATATATATATATATATTTACACGCTTGATCTTGTATTTGCATTATTATCGCACTATATATATCATTATTATTACGCATGCATCGTTATATGTTTAATTACATTATTCATCTCGTATATTTCTCATTTTTATCATTATCTGTCTCCAAATTTTAGCATATCAGTTCGTGCTTTATTTCTACGACGATATTACTCATCATAATCTTTTCATGTTTTAAAACAAGGCAATATACCGATTTTAACATTAAGCCGGTGATCTCATTGCTATTGTTGGGTGAATCACAATTGGCTCGTGTTAAAACGGGATATCCTTTTCAAAAGAAACCAAAATTCCAAAAACGCTCGTATTTTGATCGGATCACGACTAAATTTTAAATTGAACTTGTACTTTTGAAAGTTGAGACAACGTACATTTGAAAGATACCAATTCTGGGCGTCGCGGGGTGCTAATACCTTCCCCGCGCGTAACTGACTCCCGAACCCTACTTTTCTCTGAACTTTAAACGCGGACCTAAACTTGGCCTTTTTACCCGAAATTTGATGTTTTATCAGGTGTCCGATCGCACCTAGAAGAAAAGATCGGTGGCGACTCCTTTGCTTTAACAAAAATCAAAACTCATTTTCAAGATTTAAGATCGCCACGATTAGCGACCTAAGCTAAAAATTTTTCGTCGCTACATTAGGGGTGAAGTCGAAATTTTTTTAGGGGGCCGTAATAAAATTTTAATTTTTAATAGCCTATATCTTTATAATTTTTAAATGATTAAATCAAATTTTTATAATTTTAGAGGGTTAAAATAAAATTTTAACTTTACTAATTTAAAAGTTTAAAAATTTTTAAAAGACCTAAATAACCATTTTCTATTTTAAGGGGAGGTCTGGCCCCTACTAGCTCCTTAGATTCACCTCTATATTTCGTACAAGGACATCTTTCTACCATAACTTGATCATTTTGGTCTCTGTTTTTTAAAATGTACATTTTTCAACCTTGAAGTCAATTTTTTATATCAATTTCATCAAGCAGTTTAACATATGTTTTTTTTAAGTAATAATGTGGCGTATAATATTTACGTACAAAAAAATGTCAATTTATATATGCCACATCATCACACATGTTTATAAAAACACATTAAATTATTTTGCAAAATTAATAAAAAATAACTTCATGATCAAAATACATATTTCAAAAATTATTAATAAAAAAAAAACTAAATTCCTCTAATAATAGTACATAGACTTTCTATACAATTTATTTTAAATAATTAATTGATTCGATCGATATAATGTATAAAATAAAGAAATGGCATATACGGGAGTTAGGTGAGATAATAATGACCTATTCTACTATAAACTAATGATTAAGTGTTCGATTTTCGTCCTGGATATAGAGTAACTTTAAAACTCGTGGTTAGTGTCTACTCAATAAGCAGGCCTAACCTTGGGGTCGTCTGAAGGTGTAGCTGCCCATGGCCCAAAGTTAAAAGAAGTCTAAAATATTATTTTTCAATTTTTAAGAGACTCGAAAAACCTTTTTTTTAACTTTTAAAGGACCTAACATTTTTTCTTTTAACTTTTAAAGAATCTAAAATATTATTTTATTATTTTACTTAACACTTTAAAAATATCAAAAACAGGCATATCAATAAATTTACCAAACATAAAAGATTAATCATGGAGTTGGCTATAATAGATAGAAGAACAAAAAAGGAAAAAATGGCCGACATTAAAAACAACATACATACTGCAACATGTTAGACACACGTTGCTTAATTAGTTAGTCACGTTCCTTAATTGTCGAAAAAGTTGCTTCAATTTGAAGCAGTGCCAGCTCTTACCGACATGACATTTAGCCGACACCAATTAATTAGTTTAATTTAACGGCTTGTATAGGTTTTCTTAAAAAGTTTATATTTGATGCATGTATATTTACTATTTGTGACCTAGATAATATGTCATTTTAAAAAAAAAATAGGATAAAAGTAACATTTTGTCCCTCAATTTGATAGTTTTTTTAAAATTTCATCCCTAAATTTTTGTAGTCTATATTAGTCTTAAAATTTAATATTTTCTTTTATTCAGTCTTTAAACTTGAATTCCGATAAAGTAATATGACTTATATATATATATATATATATTAGATTTTGTAAGATTCTTTTTAAATATAAGATGATGTGACACTTTAAGGTTATGGCACATCATTACACCTTAAGTAATTCAAGTTCCGAGATCAGATGGAGAAAAACTTCAAGTTTTATAAACTAACAAACACAATTTAGAGACTAAGTTCGAAAAAGTTGCGTAGTTCAAAGACTAAATGTTGTTTTATTCTAAAAATTTAACTTCTATATTAACTAAACTTTATTTCTAGCGATCATCTAGTTTACTAATTCCATATATACTAATTATACATTGTCAAACCTTTTTTAAAGTTATGGTTATATCAATAGTTTTAATCACAATCAATCATTACAAGCACGGATCTAAATAATTATCTTAACAACAACTAAACATAAATTAATTAATTAATCAAGACAAAAACCAACACATTTACATAAAATGAAACCTAAACATGAATTTTCAAAATTTTCGAAACTTTAAGTTTATCATTGAGCTAAAGCTTTATTGGCAATTACAATATATATATATATATATATATATACTTGATGATATGGATCTAAAGAGGAATGGTATAGTTCATTGGAAAAGGATTATATGAAATAGTGATGCCAAGTCATCTATATCATTTTTCCAATAATTTAATGTCACATCAACATTTTCATATTGAAAAAATCAAATCCAAATAAAAATCCTGAAATTCAGAATGAAATTGTTGATTTGGCATTAAACTATTTGTAACGTCCTAAATAATTTTTTTTTGTTTCTGTATATCCTAACACAAATGTGTATTTGTTTCAGTGGTTAAGTGTTTTGGGTGTGTGTGTGAGGTATTGGGTTCAAGTCTCACTTTTAGCAAATTTTGTTATTTTTAATCCTAGCATTATCCCTGCTGGATGGGCTTATGTAATATTCTTTGCTAACTCATATCAAAATGAGCCTGTTAGTTCAAGTGGTAAAGAGTGAGTGTGCTGGAGGTCATGTGTTTGGATCATTATGTGAGTTAGTGTGCTGGAGGTCATGTGTTTGGATCATTATGTGAGTGAGGGCGATAATTTTTGCTTCGGGTGTCTGATAGAGGTTTGGAGGAACCGAAATTTTGAAGGAGTTGAGAGTTAGTGGGTTAATGGGTTTGTGGGTTAGCAGAATTTAGTGGTTAGTGAGGGGTTAGGATAGATATTGTTGTTAATTTTATTTTATTTTTTCTAATTTTGTTTCCTTCTCTCTTCCAAAATTTCTGACGTACGTTTTTGCTTTCCTCCACTCTTCTCTTCTTCTTTCAATTTTCCCTTTTCAATCTGTACTCTCATTTTGTTCTTCGCATGCAATTCAAGATATCAGTGTTTTTCGTGTGATTAGGTAAGTAGGGGCTTTCACTTGTCGATAAGTTTCATTTTCAAGAAGCTATTGGATTTCTCCTTTTCGCTTGAATTCTTAGTGTGTGTTGTGAGGGAAAATAATTCTCTGTAAACGTTTTGTGTAGGAGAAAGAGTTGAGACGATGGTTTTTGCTTAATCGGTCTAATCTGTGCGTGTGATCAAGTTTGATAGTGGTAAGTATATGCGTGTTGCTTGGTTTAGTTTTGATGGATTTGCAATTTGATTGCTAAAAAGGTGTTGGGTATTCTGTTTTTAGGTCATGGTGGTCTTGGAAGTGGTTTCACATCAAAATCGTACCAGGTGTGTACCCCTAATGCAAGAAAATGAGGTTCGGTGAAAGCTAAAAATTGGGTCTATCAATGCCACACAGGCGTGTGGCTGATCGTGTGGCTGGCCATGTGTGAGACACGACCGTGTGACTGACAAATGTGTGGTCGTGCGCTTGAAACGACCGTGTGATGGTGTGAGTGTGGCCATGTGGGCCACAGGGTTAGGCCAAGTTGGGCGTGTGGGCCACACGGACGTGTGGGTTTTGGGTCAGGCCGTGTGGGCCCACACAGGCAAGCCTCACGGAAATGTGGTCCCAGAATTCTAAAATTTTTCCTAGGGTCGCAGGAACAACCCGATAGTTATGGATGTTGAAAAACATATTTCTAGGATTCTATTTTCGTAGACTAAACCCGTAAATATTTTTATTAAATATTTACAAAGCTAGCTTAGTAGCTAATTAATTTTTGGAATAGTAAATTTTGTAAAATTAAAAGTTATTAAGGTACAAGGACTAAATTGTGTAAGGGTTAAAAGTTAAATTATAGATTGAAATAAATTAAAAGGGCTAAAGTAGCAATTGTGCCACTTAATTAATGTTGGTAAATAGGTGGCCGGCCATGGGGGTTAGCTAAATGCATGAAAATATATATATTTAATATATGTTAACTTTAATATATATTATAATAATAATTAAAATGAATGATATAACAAAAGAAAAGAAAGTGAAGACATGCAAATAAAAAGAAGAAAGAAAAAGAAAGAAGAAAAAGGAGAGAAGCGCACGATCATAGGGGTTTCTAAGTTTCAACTTCAATTGGCTAGTTAATTTAGTCCATTTTTTTATAATTTTTATATTTTTGGAATTTCAGTATCTAGGGCTACCTGACCCATGTTGTAATTTTAACATTGATTAAGATTTTAAATGTTGTAAATGTTATATAGTTTTAGTATTAGGGATTAAATTGATATACTTTTAAGTTAGAAATGGAAAAGGATTAAATTGTAGAACAAATTGTAAATTTTGAGTAATAGGGACTAAATTGTGAAAAATTAAAAATTTAAGGGTTTAATTAAAAATAGGGAGCTAAATTTAGCTTAAAGTGAAATTAGCATGAAAATATAATATTAAATATGCAGAATTAAAATTAGTCTCTGTTTAGGGACTAAATTGAAGAATAAACAAAATATAGTGTAAAAATTAAAATTTAATGTGAAATTGAAATGTGTAATATTAATGTGATTTAATTGTTTCATCCCGTAGCTAACTTTGTACCGAAATCCTCAAGTAAAAAGAGAAAGGATAAAATCGACGTCAAATAGCTCGAAAATCACAGTTTGTGTTTCTATAATTTAAATTGAATAGTAGATTATTGCATACATAATTGTTTGCATATGGTAAGCAATTAAGGTGAGTACTTTGGTACTTAGGAATTGAATTAAATTCATAATTGAAATGAAATGGATTGATTTTGTATATCATGAAATATATTGATTATGAATATATGTGTATTAAGAAAAATGTGATGATTATCAAATTGAATATATGCTTATATGTAATGATATATATTCATGAAATTGAGACATTGGTTGTATTGAAAATTTAAATGAATCCCTATTAACTATATCAGGCTAAGTCGAATGTAGATGGCATGTCATAGGATAGGAAGAGTCCAAAGATTGCTTCGACCTCGAGTCGATGAGGCATTAGGTGCCAATTTGCTTTGATTTAACCGATGAGGCACTGGGTGTCAATTTATATAGCGCTAGGCACAGTTATTACTTCAGATATATTCGATGAGGCATTGGGTGCTAAACTGTGTGTTGGTTGGATCTGTGTATCCATTCGAGTCTGTGTCGTGTTAAGAAGGGAAAGTAAAATTTGATCAAAGATATGAATAATGCCATTGAATGAGATGATGCATTCAAATGTTAAATGAAATGCCATTGATATATATGTATACTTATATATTTGAACATGTGAAAATCTTAGTAGACGTGAATAAGGAATGAGCAAAATTATACTATTGAATTGAAACACATGAACATAGCTTACTTGTTGCATTTTGTATTTTACATATTTATATCAAGTTTGTGTTATTCGAATTATAGAAATACCACTGAGTTTTACTCAGCGTGCGGTTTTGTTTTCCATGTGCAGGCTAGGTACTGTTCGAATTATTGCCGACTCAGCATCAAATCACAAATCCCGAGCTCAAGTGTGGTGATATTTCATTTTGTAATGGAATGTACCTAGGGAATCTTTTGTTGATATCCTTTATAAGATGTTATTAACTTAGTTGCTAGTGAAATGATGGTTAAATGTGTATATGGTTGAGGTTGAGGCTATGTTTGTATGCTAGCCTTGTAACACCCCCTACCTGTATCCGTCCCTGGAATAGGGTACGAGGCATTACCAGAGTTTACCATATTATTTTCCATTAAACCGAATCAAGTACTATTCATTTACCGAGATTGAATCATAATGTCCATTAGATGGGCTTTCGAAGTTCAAAGTATAAATCGAGATTAAACCGGGACTAAATTGAAATCTTAGGCAATTTTTCGCAAAATCCCAAAATTTTTCTTAGTTACAGGGATCACACACCCGTATGGACAAGGGACACGCCCGTGTGGTCTGGCCGTGTGGCCAACACGCCCATGTGCCTTACCTCACTCTAGGTCGTGTGGCTTCACACGCTCGTGTCTTCAAGCTGTGTAACTCTCTGACTCACAACCTATATACAAAATGAAGTCACACGGCCTGGGCACACGCCTGTGTTGCTAAGACGTGTGGTTAAATTAAATTTTGAGTTTTAGGTGTAAGATTCACATGGCCGTATCACACACCCGTGTAGTCAGGCTGTGCAACTCACACAGGTAAGGCATACGCCTGTCTAATAGCCCTTGTGCTCGATTCTAAGTATTCTATTTTATAATTTTTGGATACAGGGGACACACGGCATGGCTACACGCTAGTGTAACAGCCCGTGTGTCACACATGGCCTAGACACATGCCCATGTGTCTACTCGTGTGGACAAAAACAAGGTTATATCCAAGCCTCATTTCTCACCCGTTTTCATCCAATACCTACACCGAACCATTCCAATTCCAACCAACTAATTCAAGTATAGATTTAATACCATTTTAAACATGAAACATATAATATTCATGCATAGCCATAGTTAATCAAATAACAATTTCAAAACCAAGTTACCATTAGCCATACTAGTGGCTAATTGTTACATCCATTCATTCTCATGCCAACTTTGATACAAGTAGCCTGTACATGCCATTTCAACCATTTCAAAACATATTCTTTTATACTAAAAAGTGAAGGTTGATAGTGTGATGCAGCTCCGACTTGTCTCCGACCTTCTGAGCTTCCAAGCACTAAAAAAAAAACAAGGGAAAAAGAAACGAGATCAGAACATAGTGCTTAGTAAGCTCATGTAACAAGAAATTAAACTTACCATATACATCCATTAATTCAATCAAACACACATGTAACCATACATTTAAATATCAACCTATCACGCACAACTCAACATTTGGGTTATTCAAGTAATTTCATGTAAAATTTAAGTATTGATGAGCTCATCATTCCACATATCTAAATACTTGCCATTTTCCATGTCACATATATCATTCATGTTCCATTTCCTATTTTATCCTGTTGAATTTCTGGGATTTCGATGGATATCTAGTAGTACACTTATAGTGTACAATCTCATTAATTGTTAATTCATATATATCATTTTCAGAGAGCACACTCCCGCGAACCTCATTTCTTACAGCGGGATTGCCAGTACAGGTTAAATCCCCCGTAATATATGCTCAAAAAGTTTTGTCAAGATTACCAGTCCAAGCTAAATCCATTTCTCCACATATTCATAGGGAGGGCTTATAATAGGATTACCCATCCGGGCTAAATCCTTTTTACCATTCATACCAGTAACCATTTTAGTGATCCATCGAAACCCTTTTATTCAACCGGGACTTATTTCCCCTTGTTATTAAATATCATTATTCATTCAATAAATTTCCACACATTAAACATTCAATTGTCATTCAAATCATAGAACATTTAATTCAAGTATTTCAAGTATTAATTTCAAGTTACACGAACTTACCTCGATGATTGTTCGTGTTTTGTAACCTACTAATTCGAGACTTTTTCTTTGCCTCGATCTAGCGTCGTATTTGATTTGTCCGGATCTATATAAATGAATTTAATCATCATTTTCATTCAATTCACATTCTAATACATTCAATTTACACACTAGGCAAAATTACCATTTTACCCCTAAACTTTCTATTAATTATAATTTTGTTTCTAGGCTTGGAAAATGAAATTCATGCAATTTAATCATCTATTCAAGCCAAGATGAATTCCCTATGTACCATTTACAGCACTTATTTTTCACAAAAATCAGAATTTTTCCATGAATTTTATAAGTTTACAATTTAGTTTCTTTTTCATAATTTCATGAAAAATTACTTTGTAAAAGTTGTTTATCTACTAACAACCTTTCATTTCCTACCATAAATTTTCAATTTACAGCATATTCATCCATGGCATAAATTTCATACTTTGATAACTTTTCAAATTAATCCCAAAAGTAAAGAGAACAAGATTTCCTAAGCTCAAAAATATAAAAATTACTAAAAACGGGACATAGAAACTTACCAATTAAGCCAAGAAATTTTTTTTTGTAAGACCCTAAACTCGGCTTAGAAGACTAGGCTAAATTTGGAATGCTACATTGATCACCGAAGTGATCGTGAGAAAATCTCTACAAATAAACGAGTTGTTCAAAATCCCTTTTACGAAAATGTTTATCTCCAAACAAATCATAACGTTTAATCATTTAAAAATAACGTTCGCAAACGTAACAAAACTTAATGTACGAACAAAGTTTAAAACAGTAGTTGTACCATAGTATAAGAAAACTTTACAGTTCAAACTTTAACAATTAACAATTAACAATTAAAAACTGAAATTAAAACTTATAGCTTCCACCAAGACTGTTCGAGACCTCTGCGCACTGAGTTTAGCATCTAAAATTCCTGAATTGTACCTGAAAAGGAAACAGAATAGGGGGTGAGCTACTAAAGTTCAGTGTGAGATCAGTAACCATCTAACTGTTGATTTAAAACAGAACATCAGGAAGTAGTTCCGAAGCAAAACTTACTTACAAGATTAGACAGTAACCTTGAGACAGAGGTTTCAATTGGATAATTTGAATCTAAATCAGACACTAGTTCTAATCAATCAATCAATTACAATTAGAGTATAGTAATTGCACAAAGCCACAAGTGCTTTGCAGTTATAAGAGACAATCAGCCACAGAATCAGTAATTCTTATTTAGTCATAAGTATCAATTCAGTTAGTCAGATACAGTCAGAGTTTACAGAATTCGCATAAGCATAAGTGCCTCTCAGTCTAACAGTTCAATCACATTCAGTCACAGAATCAACCAGATGCATATGAGTGCAGATGCGTTATAAAATAAGAATCCACCCATCCAGCCAACACACATCTCCGTCCAACCCTACACTTCATGTGGGGATTTAATCAACCCACCCGTCTCTACACTTACAAGTTATATCAAATGCGGCACAGATAGAAATTTACAGTTGAGCTACCAAATCAGATAGTCGTACGTAGCGTAGCTAAAGTACAAGCGGTACTGTGCAATGTGGTAATCCGCTATACCGATATTAGTAAAGTCCACGACCCTCTGGGTATAGGGACTGCCCATGACCTTCTGGGTATTAGGGGCTACAGTATGCAGATAAACTGCCCGTTTTGAATATTACACAGTAATACTAGCGTATATACTGTACTGTGTAATGCGGTAAACCGCAGTACAGACACGCAGTATGAACTACCAGATCAGATAGTAGTACGTAGCGTGGCTAACATATATGCGGTACAATGCAATGCAGTAAACCGCTATACCATCCATATGATGTCATCCCGAGTTTCCCAACAATGATGTTTATCAGCAATACTAGCGTATATGCAGATGTGTGTATGCAGATGTACCAATTTAGAATACAAATTCAGACAGTCATTCAAAAGCAGTCCCATACAACCAGTCAATCAGTTACAGAAACATGCACCATTATACACCCAGATTTGGTACCTAACATTTCATACAACCAATCACAGGTAATACATAAACCGCAGTTAGAGCAGAGTCATATCTACCCTCAGCAAGCTTAGTCAAGCGTTGGAACACATAGAATCGCGATTGCACTTAAATCGCCCTAAAATCAGAATTTGGTGAGTTAAGCCCACACGCTCGTGTGCTCTAGCCGTATGGATCATTCCAGGCCATGTGGGGGTCCAAACGCCCATGTGGAGGGTAGCACACAACCGTGTGACAGAGGCACACGCCCGTGTAGAGTAGGGACATAGCCGTGTGAACAGGCCGTGTAACTCACTGACCAATCTCACTAATATAGAGTGTAGGGCAGACACACGACCGTGTGAATGTGTCATATGCCCGTGTGGCCATCAGACACTGCCATATGACCCAACACAGATGCCCGTGTAGAATCCCTAGGCCCTAAATCAGTCACACAGTTGTGTGTCCCGAACACACGCCCGTGTAAAAGCTTTAATTTCCCCAAATTAGTCACATGGTCGTGTGACCCCAAAACTCAGAATCCCTAATTCCCAAATCCACACGCCCGTGTGCCCTAAGGGCACGGTCGTGGGAAAATTGACAAAATCCCTAAAATCAGCTACACGGCCATGTGGCCTGGTCATGTGGTACCTAATTTCTCCTGGAAACCTTAGTTCCCAAATACACACAGCTGTGTGCCTTGGTGCACTCCCGTGTGGCCGTCAGAGAGGCTACAAAACCACCCCAATTCAGCCTCAAAATTGTCGTTTTGGCGACCAGAACCGCCCTCAGCCTTAACCACATTGAAAGTACTTCAAAATACCCCTCTCCTACGACGACCAAAACCCACCATCATCAGATTACCATAGGCTTTCTAAAAGTCGTATCCACAATTCAAAACAAATGGAAGTAAAAGTAGTTAAGGTCAGAATCCCACACTTGTTTCGGTGAAGACGAAATTGACAGATGAGCGGACATTCTAGGAATCATGGACACAATACTTTCGAAGACACAGAGAAAAGCAAAAAGAGACGATAGCAGAAGAGAAGAAAACAAGAAAAAAATAAAAAAATCCCCTAAAAAATTAAAACAAACAAATAATAAATAATTTAAAAAATAAGTTACTAAAATAAAATTTAACTAGTTACTCTTAAACCATAAAATACCCATAATAGAACTTGAATACAAGACCTCCTTTACCCTAATACTCCACTTAACCACCAGACCAGCAGGCCCGTTCTGTTACTTAAATGCACAACTTAACTTATGCGTGCAACCTCCTCGCTGTTATTACACTTCAAGACCCAATACTTCTAGGCCCAAAATTCGGGGCATTACATTCTTCTTCTCTCCTAGGGTTTCCATGAAAATTTTGGGGATGAAGATGAATAAAGATGATGATATTTCCAATTAATTAATTATCATCTTTTAATTTTCCTTATTTCCATTTTAATCCTTTTCTTTTTCTCAAATTCCATAGATGAATCACCAAAGATATTTTCCCATCTTTTGATTGATGGTCTAATTACCAATTAAGGACCTCAAATTTTCAATTTCATGGCTATTTGGTCATTTTAACTTCTAGCACACAACAAGTTTCTCATTTTATACAATTTAATCATTTTTCTAATTAACTTCTAAATTGGTAAAATTTTCCTATCGATATTTTTATACGACCTTCTTATCACCTTATAAATCATGCAATAATATTAAAATAAAATTTCTTTTTAAGTCATATTTTTGGCTACGAAACCACTGTTCCTAGAACCCTGAATTTTAGGTCATTACAAGCCTAGTTTATATTTTGGTATATGATAGTTTAAAGTTGGTAGCTTAGCATAATGCTTGGTATGTGCTTAGTTTCATATTTCGTAACTTTAGAAGTTTGGCAAGTGTGATATGAATGAAAGACGTAAATGTTTGATGTGTTGTTGATGTATTTAAACATATAAAATGTGATACCTATGAGGGTACATTGGTTAGGCATATTAGGTGATGAATTTGGTGTATTTTGAGCATGTTTAATTGTGTTTTGAATAGGTTAAACAATTAACAATTGAGTTGCTTAGTGTCTAAGTATATAGGAAATGGTAAACTTATGATTTAAGGCAAATTTGAGGTCTACAAGGCCAGACATACGGGCGTGTAACTTGGCCGTGTGAGACACATGGCTAGCACACGAGCGTGCGAGGCCATTTCGAAAGGGTACATGATCTAGCACACGGGCATGTGGTTTGGCCTTGTGACCCAAGTCAGTGAGTTACACATGCACGGGCACGGGCTGGGACACGACCGTCTGTCCCTACTTCGAATGTTCATACGACCAGACACACGAGTGTGTGACTTGGCTGTGTGAGTCACAAGGCCTGCCACACGGCCGTGTGATCCCTATAATTAAATTTTTATAATTATTTCCTAAACTTACAAAATTGTTTAAAATTAGTCGCTGCCTATTTTTGAACAATTTTTAGGGTCCCATAGACTCGTAATAAAAGCTATAAGAGTAACTTTTACTTTGAATTGGGGTGGATTAGCAAACATAAATTAATTGCATTCCACTAACATCATCGAAGATAAATTAAAAAGATAATCATAGACGGAGTATGGACTAATACTCTAATGCTAATAATTGGAATAGTATTATATGTATCCGAATTCGGACATTCTAGAAGGGATAAATAGTGATAAGAGTGTAGACAGTGGAAGACCAAGTTTAGAAATGTTTAGCATAGTTTATTATTCAAATGTATAAGAATCTAGCATGTATCAGATTGTCGTGACCTACCCCTTCACATTATAATGTTATTAGTTAGTTTATATGTTGATTATGATTGAATTAATTGTTTGATTCATTAATAATACTCGTGACCCTAATCTGACGGCGGAGAGGGGTTAGGGGTGTTACAGTTCCGATCGACTGTGTACCTATCGTAGGGTTGATAAGGGCTAACCAATCCTTATTTCATGTGATCTAATACTCTGATAGTTTGATTTGACTAGGAAATTGATATGTATGTTTGACTGTACTGTTAAGTATGTATTTATCTGTGTACGAGCATGTTAAGCATGTTTATTCTGTTACTTTTGCATCTGTATTCTGTATCTATGTTTGGGTTGGGATTTGTATATGTGGAAGAAGTGATCTGTATGGCGACCTTTTGCCTATATTCTGGCAGTTTGACTGCATATTATCTGTTATGTGTCGCATCGACACTATATGGTATGTAGGGATAGGTGGGTGTTTTTAACCCTACATGGTGTGATGAGATGGACGGAGATGGTGTATAGAGGATGGGGGTAGGATTCTGTACGTCTGATCTATTATCTAATTCTGATATCTGTTACTGATCTGACTGTATATGAAATTTTGTGTATGCTGCATGATTATTTCTGTTCGGTTACACACTGAGTTTATGAAAACTCACACCTGTTTCTCTATTTTGTTTAGGTAATCCACAGACATAGGCGGGTTGGTGCAACGGAGGTTCAGCAGTGACCACTTAACGTAAAATATTTTCATTATTATTATTGTTTTACGGTTTACTAAAATTTATGGTTTTCGTGAGAATTTTGTATTTTTTGGACTATTTGGTTTGAATTTTTAGGTTTGATTGCGTTTTGATTTCTAAACTACGATGATTTGGTAAAATACCGATATTGCGCGAACAAATGTTATTTTTTAAAACACGAGCGTAGTTTTGTTTTAAACGATTTTCAAACTTCCGTTGTGAAATAAATGGTTAATTTTAAAGAACAACTTAAAACGATTTCAATGATATATATAAATGAATATTTTTTTATAACACTTGGACGTTTTATCAAATAACTAAACATGGCTTTATCGAAGTATCGTCTGTTTCAAAACCCTTCTTCATAACACTCCCAAATTCGGCCATAACGTCTATGCTGTGTTTGGGGTGTTACACTACTGAAAATAGAGAATATCTCTATTTTATACAATCATTTCTCATAGTTCATTTTATTAAAAATTCTATTAAGTAATGTGGTACAATAATCTTTTATAAGAATTTTTTTTATAATCACAGATAATCCCATCAGTTTTATGGTTTATGTCTAATCCCATTCAGTCCAATGATGGTATTCAAGCCCACACACCAATGGCGACTTCAGGAGTAAAATTTTAGGGATATTTATATCATATTTATATTAATTATATGTATCTTAATATTTAAATTAATTTTAACATGTTAATAAATTTCAGGGTTGATATTCAATACACCGATAAAAAATATTTTATTATACTCTAACAGATATGTGTTACCCAGTGTACGAAATAGATTTTCTAATTTTTATATGAATTTTATATTTTCTATCGGGGTTAAAATTTGATATATTGTATTAAATTTTTTATTCCGATTAAAAATTTTTAATTCCACAAATAAAATTTAAATATTAAATTCATAATTTTTGAAAAATACATCAACTTGTACCATATTTTAAACAAAAAAACACTTCGTGCTAAATCATTTTTCCTTTTACTATAATTGTTTTTATAGTTATATTTATGTCTTGTCATTATATTTATATCCAAAATTATTAAATATATTATATATAGAGAAGTTACATTGAAATCAAATGGAAACAGTGATCTATCTGCAAATGTCGGTACTTAGCCAGCCAACTTGCAGCCAGGCCTTTTCAATAAGGTTTAATTTGCCCTCAGTCCTTGTACTCTTTAAAACTTTTGAAAATTGGTCTTTTTACTTTTATTTTAAAAATTCAGTCCTTCTATTTGTTTGATTCAAACATTAACCTCAATGAATTTTCATTAAATTTAAATGTTTCGTAATTAGACCATTCAAGAGATAGGCTAAGAAACCAAATTTTTAAAATTAGGAGAGTAAATAGACTTAGGGGCGCATAGTTAGACCTTTCAAGAAATTGGCTAAGAAAATTTACGTATTGGTACTTGAGTTTGGTTTTAATGTTCAATTTGATAACAAATGTTTTTTTGTCTTAATTTGGAATCTGAGTTTGGCTTCAATATTCAAATTGAAACTTGATTTTTTTTTTTTTAATCTGGTACTTGAGTTTCCTTTGTCCCAATTAAGCACCCGAGTTTGGTTTCAATGTCTAATTTAGTACATGAGTTTCTCAATGAAGTACCTACTTTTTTTTCTTGAGCGCACGTGCTAAATATTCATTGGGCCACATAATACTGTTTGGTTTGGATTTCAAGTTAATCGTTAAAGCTAAACTCGAATATCAAATTGAAAAAAAAAAAAAAACCAAATATCAACTTGAGCATCAAAACTAAGCTCAACAAACGAAATAATACATTAATCCAAAAATAGAAATATCTTTCAAAACCCTAAAACAGAGAAAGAGACATTTAAAGAGACATTATGAGAATGGGGTTTCAGTGTCTCTCACCCTAATTTCATCAACTGTTGTGTCAAGCGTACTGGCCTTTCTTTTTGTGCGCGGAATGAATGAATGAATCTTATCTTAACTCGTTCCCTTTTGAAACCAAGTTTCCCATTCATCATGCTACCCCATCTCTTTTTGCCGTGCTAGACTTGTAGGCTATTAATTTGACAGATTGCTTCAGTTTTAGGTTAGATTAATTCGAGTTTAAATAATTGAAGTTAAAATTATTTCGGGTTTAGTTTATTTTGAGTTTAAAATATTTATGTTTTGAGTTATTTCAAAATTTTGAATCGAGATTTTTCTTATTCGTGTTTAATAATAGAGTTTGGGTAACTTTAAATTATTTATTTTAAGGGTTGCAATTATTTTAGATTTAGATCATTTAAGATCCGATATGTTAATTTTTATAATCAAATTAAAATGAATAAAATTCAAATTCAAATTAATTAGATTGAATTTTAGAATTCGGATTGAAAAATATAAAATTTCGATTATGTGGCACTTTGAGATTGTGCCACATGTTCACACAAAAATTAAATTTTTTATATAAATTTTCAAGTGATGGTCTATACAATTTTAGAGTGCCACATATAATATTCTAATAACTGGATTGGTGGTTAAATCAATTTGACCACCATTAGTTTTCAATTTAATCGGTTTAATCAATTCAATTGCTAAATTAATAATAAATAGATAAATAATTAAAAATTCATAATTTAAAAAATAATATTAAACCGGTTAACCTATTCAACTACTGAATTTTTTTCCCTCCAATTTTCAATTTTTACTTGTTTCGAGCCGTTTCCAATTCAATCAATTCAACCCCTTTGTTTAATTTAGTATATCGATATGTCTCAACCCAACCGGTACAACTGACTAATCCAATCCTATTTCAAGAACACTGGTCGCATCATCAAAATCTTAACGGAATCTAAGTTCAGAAACCAAAATAAATCTAGTTATCAAGTTTAGGTGCCAAAGTAAAAAAAAAAAAAAAAAAAGTAAAGATACCAAAGCAGACCTAATCGCCAAGTTTAAGAGTCAAGAATTATATTACCCTCCTAAAATTTTTGGAAACTTTGGGTTATTCCGAGTTCGATTCATTTCTAGTTCAAACTATTTCGAATTTGCCAATTGAGTTGTAGAGTCTAATTATTTCATATTTTTTATTCATGTTTGATACTTGAGCTTGCGCCATTCGAATTATTTATAAAAAAATTATCATTTTAAATTCGAGTAAGTTAAATTTAAACGGTGATCAAATTAAATTGAATTAAATTAAATTTCAAAATTTTCAAATGTGAATTAAAATTGAAAGGTGTAGTGAGATTGCCAATAATTCTTCAAACTTTTTAGATTTATTCTTATTTTGTTTTTTAGTTTTCATTATTATTGTTGTTTTGTGCCTTACTTTACCTGTTTACTAGGGAAGAGTTTAATCATCTTTTAATGAAGACAAATGGGGCAGTCTGTCCCTTCCCTAGGGTTCAATAATATATGATATTTGGCTATTAATATATTTTCCTTATAAAGAATAACAAAAGTATTTTTATAGAAAAATAATCAAGATCTTCGTTCATCTAAATAAACAACAATTAAACAGTCTTTCTCTCTTTTCATGACCTACTCTATATGCCATCTATCATTTTAGATATCTAAAACTGATATTGAATTGCTCTGATCTGAAACAACCGACTCTGCTAGCTATAATCGAATCTTCTAATCTCCTCCTTCACCTATCGATGGACCTCAATTGACTTAAAGAGTGGATTGTCCGTCCTGTTTCACCAGTCCCTAAATCACCATCAGGTTATCCTCCACCCACCAAACATCACATTTTTGACAAAACCCCTCTTTGGGGTGAGCAACCTGATTGCCCCCTCTTGATATGCTAAAATTTACATATAGTAAAACTCAATACAATCTATTTCGCTTCCTATATGTGGTTACTAATTTTTTATTGATCAATGTATGTCGCTTGAAGTTTCGTTATAACCACCAAGAAATCCCCCTCAACCTCCATTGCCCAAATCCCAACTCCTATGCAAACCTCAAGAATTTTTTTAAATAAATAAGATAAATAATTTTCATTTTATTAATTTGGTCAATTTGAACAATGCAATTTTATACGTTAAGAATTGATAAATCGACTAAATAAGAAAAATAAATAAATTGCACAAATTATAATGCCAAAATCGAATAAACTAATTCGTTTAATTGAGAATATTGAGTTTTTTTTTTTTAAATTCTCCATATTAAGTATTTATTTTATTTTAAGTTTAGGTATGTAAATGAATTTTGAATTTAATAATTAAAATTTACTCAATTTATTCAATATAAAATATTTTAAATTTAATTGATCTATCCAATAAAGCCCACAAATCGGGTTTTTTACCAAAATAATACAAAAAATTTAAAAAAGTACCAAAATGGTACAGCAAAAAAATTATTTACCAAAATAATACAAATGGGTGGTGCCGCCTCTGCCACTGGCACCATTGGTGCCGCCTCTGCCACTGGCACCTTTGGTGCCGCCTGTGGCACCCCCTTGTTCAGCAAATTTTGCTTTTTTTTTTTCAGCAATTTCTTTGAGGGACCTATTATGCAATTTTTCCAATTTTTGGAAAAAGGAAGGAAAGGTCTGCTACCGTGTTTAAACTTTCAAATTGAATAATTGCTTTCTAAGCCCTCCCTATTTATTTTTTTCTTTTTATTCCCCTTCAACTCACTATATTTTGTTTAAACAAACTATTTGTCATAGGCCAATTTTGGCCTTGTTAATTAAACCCAAATAACAAAACACCAATGTCCATTTACAAATACTAAACCCAATTACATTTTACAAACCCAATTAAACCCAAACCCCATTTATAAGGCCCAACCTAAAACACCCTACCCGTGACCCATTACAGAAACCTGATTCCCTGACCCGTTTACAACCGAAACCCTAGCAGTCCCTCCCACTTGCATCTACTGCTACAGCCGCCTCTGCCCGCCTTCTGACTCAGCAACTGCAAGCACCGCCCACAGTCAAATCCACCGCCCTTTACCGCCATGATACCTGCAAAGCAATAAAATAGACAAGACAGAAAGCAGAATAGGAAATAAAAGATATATTTTTTGTAAGGGCTATAAAAGCCCGATTCAGAACAGTTTGTAGGTTCGTTCGGATTTTAACCCCAAAAAAATCAATACAATCAGAGAGTTTTAACACAAATAAGAGCACAAAACATCCAAAGAAGCAGCGAAGGGAAACCCCCGATCAGAGATTAGGTCAGAATCGAAATAGCAGAACGCGAGGTGATTCTTTTTCTGTTTCTTCGTGCATGTATCCTTAAAATAACTAAATAATAATAATAAGAAATAAAAAAAAATACAAAAATCTGAAAAAATTACCTTTTTCCGGCCACCGGAACGGTGGCCGGAACGGCGGCGGACGACGGCGCGCGGTGGTCCGATCATCGGCCGGTGACCGGCCGGTGACCGGACGTTGACCGGTCCGGTGACCGGAGCTTCCCCGGAGCCCTCCCTCTCTCCTTCCCCTCTTCCCTCTCCCTTCTCTCCCCCTTTTTTTTTTTCTCTCCGGATGCCAAATGAGCCAAAAACAAAAAATGGCCCTTTTATACTAACCGACCTGGGTCGGGTCGACCAGACCCAGGTCCGCCTAGGATCCGCGTGTTGTGACGTCACTGGGGTTATTTTCAACCCCAGTCCCTCCGCCTTTCTGGTGGTTTATAATCAAGTCTTGAATTTTGCAATTTAGCCCTGGAATTCTATCCGTGTTTCGATTTAATCCCCGTAGCTGCTGTGCGTTTTAAGATAACGGGGATAAATCGCTGTTTGGTCCCCTGGGGTTTTAAGCTCGTTCTAATCGGTCCTTTCGCTTGTTTTAAATTTTAAAATTCAGCCCGAGATCTTTATTCTGTTTCTAATTAAGTCCTAGTTCGTAATTAATTAATTTTCTTATTTTATTTCCTATTATTATCTATTATTAATATTACTATTATATATTATCTATATTTACTCTTATTTTACTAATTATTATCATTACTATTATATGAATGTCATTTACCTTTTTTAGAATTGTTATTATTCTATTTTGTTGTTATTCTTTATTATATTATGTATTATTATCATTATTATTATTATTAGTATTAGTATTATTATATTTATGCACATATACGTATTATAGTATTTCGTATAGTATTATTTTGTATTAAAGTTTTGTTTGTTTTTATATTTCACTTAATATTATGTGCTATATTATTATTTTTGATTCTATGTACTTATTCTTATGTTTTATTATCTTCATTGTTAATATTTAATATTACTATTATTAACCTGTATACAATTATTTTATGTACCTGTTTTTTTAACATTATTATTATTTATTTGTTTCTTAAAAACGTATAGATATGTGTTTATATATTTATAGTTGTTTTTAGTATTATTTTGTAATATATATACGTTATGTTTTTATTAGGTTTAACACCAGCATTATAGTATAGGTTTTACCTAAAGCTTCGATGCTATCATCACGTATATTTTCAAATGTTTTATCCCACGTAGTTTCATTATTATACTTCTTTATATATATACATACACTCACGTATTACTTTGTTATTATTATCGTTATATTTTTTATATATGTATACATACATTACTTCGTTATTCTTATGTTAGTTTATATGTTTATTCTTAATACCTCTGTTTACATATATATATATATACATATGTCCTCGTATTACATTTTTAACGTCATAACCATATATACGTGTATTATTACTTTCTATATATACACATATATTTTTTATATAACTATTATTATGTACACTTTTCATAAACCTGGCATTATGTATTCTATATATGCTTGTTATTATTTCATACTTCGCATTACCATTATTATTATATCATATGCATTATTATAGTCATCATTATTATTACACATGCATTATTATATGTTTTATTCATCTCGTATACTTTTCACCTTTATCATTATTTGTCTTTAATGTAGCATATTATTTCATATTGTTTCTACGACAACTCTATTTATCATAATCTTTTCATGTTCTAATAAACAAGGCAATATGCCGATTTTAACATTATGCTAGTGATTTCATTGCTATAGTTGGGTGAATCACGAATGGCTCGTGTTAAAAGCGGGATATCCTCCTTAAAAATAAAAAAAAAACCCTTAAGATGCTCGTATCTTGATCGGACCACAACTAAATTTTAAATTGAACTCGTATTTTCGAAAATTAAGACAACGCATGTTTGAAAAGATACCAATTTTTGGGCGTCGTGGGGGTGCTAATACCTTCCCCGCGCGTAACCGACTCCCGGACCCTACTTTTCTCTGAACTTTAAACGCGGACCTAAACTTGGCCTTTTTACCCGAAATTTGATGTTTTACCAGGTGTCCGATCGCACCTAGAAGAAAAGATCGGTGGCGACTCCCCTTATTTTAATAGAATTCAGATTTTAAGTTTCCAATAGATCGCCACAATTAGCGACCCAAAGCTAAAAAATTTTTTTCGTCGCTACAGCTGGCGACTCCGCTGGGGACCAGCTTTCGAGAGTCGAATCAAATCAAATCCGCTGTCGAAATTTTCGAGATGCCTTTTTCAAATTAATATTTAGTCGTGATCCTCAAATTTGTGAAAAATCATGCACTTGCATCGTATTATCAATCTTTTCTAACCTATTCTCTTTTTTGAAGCTTTAAATTTCTAAGCCTCGATTCTTTAAGTCTAGTTTTTAAATAAAATGAAAGGTTTGTGAGTTTCTCCCCACACACTGTTCACGTGCATTGTTGCATAACATGAGCTCTGCACCCGGGCTCCGTCCCTCTTAAGTGAAAGTAAACGCTACGCCTTCGTGAGTTAACTCGTCCCTCCGCACAGGCTAGTGAATACTTTCGGGTTACATATGACTTATGCTTTCGTGAGATAACTCGTCCCTCCGCATAGGCATAAGTAAATGTAATCCCCCGAATTGATCTCGTAAGCCTATGATGGGCCATGACCGAGGTTCTGTACTAATCTTAGTAGATGACAGTACAGACAATTCGGGTACCTTTCTAGAACCTAAAACCGCATATAATGAACTGTACGAGCCATCCAGCTAGAGCCATGTCGAACCTCTGTCCGTTTAATAGATACCAAAATAGGCACACGGGAGAAACACCTCTCACCTTTTGTACTTTCGCTTTATATATAAGGGGGTGGGATCTATTTGGTAAATTGGATCGGGTAGCTTAAAATTATTTTAATTTATTTTATATCTGATCACTAACCGTGTTTGATTGTCTTTGTTTTGTTCCTCATCATGCATCGTAGGCATCATAATAGAACGGTGTTGACTAAAGATTAGTTGCCAAAAAAACGGGTTTCAAATGGAAGAGTCAATTGTACAAACGACCGAGACAAACACCGTGGTTCGGGACTGGTCTTTGAGGACTCAAAGAGAAAAGGGAGACAGCCTAGTAGAAGGATGCATTGTCAATCTACCCGAGCGGGTGACTGTGAACGTCCGTCAAAACAATCTTGAGGACTTGGTCTGGATCTGGAATCAGTGGGATTCAGATACTCGAGGTATTTTCGCCGAGAGGTACGGGGACATAGCCCATCTGATTGCTGTCAAAGTAGACGAAAGATTGATTCAAGCTATGATTGGATTTTGGGATCCGGGTTACCAGTGTTTCACATTCAACCAAGAAGATATGACCCCTACGATAGAGGAGTATGCTGCTCTGCTGCGTGTCGAAAACATGCAAACCTACAAAATATATGTCAAAGAGCCCAAGCCAATGACATTCAGGAAAAAGCTAGTAAGGCTGACGGATATGACCGATGCATGGGCCGAAAAGCAAATAAAGAAGAAGAATGAAATCAGCTGTGTCCCATGGTTTTCCTTACGAGAACTGGTTTTAAATCATCCTGATGTGTTGAAACGGGTAAATTTGTTCGCTTTGGCTATCTATGGTTTGGTTGTCTTTCTGAAGATTCTCGGCCATATAGAAGTAGCGGTAGTGGATTTCTTTGAAAAGTTAAAGCAAGGTATCAATCCCGCCCCAACCATCCTAGCAGAGACTTTCAGATCTTTGAGCAGTTGCAGAAAAAGAGGGGAAGGACGATTCATCGGATGTGCGCAGCTACTGAACGTTTGGATTCTGAGTCACTTTTGGAAAGTAGAGCGCACGCCGTTCCACATGTTTTCGAAGACATTTGCCCCGTTGGAAGCTCACCTTAAGAAAGAGTGGCCGAAGGAGGTTAGTGAACAGCATTGGGTCTCAGTGTTTCAGAACCTGCGTGCCGAGGACATAATTTGGAGAGCGCCTTGGATACGCCCTTCGCTTCTGTTGTACAAAGTCGGAAACCAAGACTGGGTACCACTACTTGGACTGTGGGGAGGGATTGGTTACGCTCCTCTTTTGGTCCAAAGACAGTTCTCCTCACGACAGTTTATACCCGCTACCCATGGTCTGGCACAGTCCGAGTTCGCCTTTGCGGGTGAAGGTTATATGAAGAAAGTCCGAAACACTGCAAAGGCTTGGAAAAGAATTCATCTGATGGGATTAGCTTTATATGCTGACACTATCACCCAGGACTACGATGCATGGAGAAAGCAACGCGTAAATAGTTTGCAAGTCTCTTCTGCAGATTACGCCTTTCAGAATCCTTTTTCGAATGAAATCCCATCCGAACTAGAGACAGTGAGACAAGAATTCGAACGCGAAAAGACAAAAATGTTACGAGACCTTAGTGCCCTTCAAGAAGAAAATTATCAGCTGAAGATCGATGTTCAAATTGAAAGATCCAGGGCCGAGAAGGTGCAAAAAGAAGCCGAGGTCGTAAGAAACGACTTAAGAGATCTTCATCTAGAAAATAAAAAGTTAAGAGGCACCATAAAGAACAGCGGGCTGGGCAAGTCGTCAGCGGAATGGAAAGAAGAATTGAGTAATGTCAAAGGTGGAATGGAATTTTGGAAAGGAAAAGCAAAGAAAGAAGAAGGAAAGGCCGCACGGGCTGCAATAGAGTTAAGAAAGAAGTCTGCTGAGTATGAAGCTACATCAGTTGAACTGATGACTAGTCGAGCTAAGCGTCAAGAATTGAAAGAAACGATACGGGATTTAGAAGACACACTACAAGCCCGACAACAACAATTGGATACTCTCTTGGAAGCTTTGGAAGAAAAGAAGGGTCAGTATGATAGAGATACCCACGCTTACGAAAGAGCCCTCTGCGAAAAGGATGAAAATCTCAAATACTTGATCAACGAGATTCGTACGGCAGCCATGCACATAATGCAAATAGCGGATGAAGCTGAGACTCTTAGCTGCCAGTTCCCGCCTAGACAGAGATCGAGCATATCAGAATTTTTGGAACGGGTGAAGAATTACGGCAATGTAGCAAGGAAGTTTGTATGAAAGCTGAATCAAATGATGAAAAAATGTTTTGTAAATAGACTCTTTTGATTAATGAAATGCCTAGATAGGGGCTGTCTGGAATCAACACCGATTTTTGCATATGCATTCATAACTAACATTTGACGCGCATTCATAATTAACATTCATTCATTCATTCATTCACTGCATATCCCACGATCATTCGCTAAAGAGTAGAATGGTATAATGCGCAGTTGTGACGTTGTAAACCTGGAATCACACCATACGTATAGAACACGTCGACAAGCCAGAGCAATGGAAGCTGAGTTTAACGAAAGAATTGAAAGGATGGAGAGAATTCAGAAAGAATTACAAGAACAGTTAGCCAGGTCGCAACAGGATACGAGAGACTTGATGATAAGGTCTCGGGAAGAATCTATTGAACAGAAAGATCAGATGACTAAGATGATGGAAATGATGTCGGCCCTAGTCAAAGGAAAAGGACCTCTACAAAACCCTGAAGTTGTGAATCTTGATCAAGAACCGCCTTATCCTCCAGGGTTTACTCCGCCCCACGTGACATATAGGGGATACACACAGGGAGGACCCGCCGGCATAGAACAACGGCCTGTAACACCCCCTCCTGTAGGACAGGGAGTATTTGTGGCAAACCCAGGAACCGCTCCGGTTGATCCACCTGTCCCAGACCTAGACGATCCTGCAGAAATCGCTAGGCTAAGGATAGAGGATCAGGAAGTCCAAGAAAAATATAGAAGTCTGGAGGAAAGACTTAGAGCGATAGAAGGCATTGAAGTCTTCTCGGCGCTAAACGCTAAAGAACTTAGCCTGGTACCTGATTTGGTTCTCCCTCCAAAATTCAAAGCACCGGATTTTGAAAAGTATGATGGCTCGAGATGCCCGAAGGCACATCTCATTATGTTCTGCCGAAAAATGACAGGCTATGTTAATGAAGACAAGCTGCTTATACACTGTTTTCAGGACAGTTTGACCGGATCAGCTCTCCGCTGGTACAACCAACTCAGTAGAGAAAAGATTCGAACCTGGAAGGATTTGGCAGCGGCATTTTGCGAGCAGTACAAACACGTCTCCGATATGGTACCCGACCGCATGACACTACAAATGATGGAGAAAAAGCCATCAGAAACTTTTAGACAATATGCGCAGAGGTGGAGAGACGTCTCGGCTCAGGTAGAACCTCCATTGACCAAGACCGAGATAGCAGTCCTGTTCATCAATACCCTGAAGGCGCCATTCTATGATAAATTAGTGGGAAGCGCCACAAAGGACTTCTCGGATATTGTTATATCTGGTGAACTAATAGAAAATGCGGTTAAAAGTGGAAGAATGGAAGGAGAAGGTTCGAAGAAGGCAGTGCCTATGAGAAAAAAGGAGCCGGAAGCCCACATGGTGGGAACCGGAAACTGTTATGCTCCTGGTCCATATCCTAATCAATTTCGACCTCGAAATTACCCACCACCAAACTTCTATCAACCACAAGCCCCCTATTACCAACCACCACCTCCCTATCCTTCTTACCCTGTCTATGCAACCAATAACCCTAGGCCAGCCACCACGTTTCCTCAAAATGCCGGCTCTACCCAAGGCCAACCTAGAGGAGAACCAAGGCCAGCGAGGCCTAACCCCGAGAGACCCCAATTCACTCCTATTCCTGTATCTTACGGGGAACTGTACCCTAAGCTTTTGGAAAAACAGTTGATATCCCCTCATTACATGGCACCGTTGAAACCCCCGTACCCAAAGTGGTACGACCCTAATGCTAGCTGTGCATACCACGCGGGGAACCAGGGGCACTCTACGGAAAACTGTATTGCATTTAAACGAAGAGTCCAAGGATTAATTGATGCGGGTGTCTTACGCTTCGACGGTACTAGTGGTGCGACCGGAGACCCGTTCCCAAATCATGCAGAAAGGAATGTAAGTGCAGTGGAGGAAATAAGTGAATTACAAACCAGAAGAGTCGTTTCGGAAATAAGCACACCTTTGCAGAGAATCTGGGAGGTGTTGCTCGAAAAAGGGTTACTCTGTCGTCTTAGAGGAGTAACCGAGAAAAGAAATATGAAAAGTCAAAATTTTTGTGACTTTCATGAAGTCATAGGACACAATATCCAATCTTGTGAGCAATTTAAAGAACTACTCCAAGGCATGATGAACAGCAAAGAGATTGAAATCTTCAACGGAAGAAGAGAGGCCGAGGAGGGAGAAATATGTGCCTCTGACGGTCAATCATCGGATCTCCCTTACACTGCTGAGCGACCATTGATAATATATTATGATGTGAGGAGAGAACCAGTAAAACCAAAAATGGTAATTGAGGCGCCATTGCCTTTTCCGTACCAGGATAGTAGGGCAATACCTTGGAAGTACGACGTTAATATTGTCACTCCTGAAAGTGAAAAATCCCAAGGCACGGCTAAAAATATCGGAGAAGTTGGTCACTTTACCCGGAGTGGAAGATGCTATTCCAAGGAAGTTGAACCAGCAAAGAGGAATAATGATTCCAAACAAAAGGGAAAGGCACCCATGCTTGAGGCTGAACCTGAATCTGAAAGTCCGCCTGAACGGCAAGAGACCAAAAAACCTGTGAATGAAGAAGAAGCACAGGAATTTTTGAAATTCATTAAACATAGCGAGTACAACGTGGTCGAACAACTAAGTAAACAACCTGCGCGTATTTCGGTATTATCCCTGTTATTGAACTCGGAGCCACATCGAAATGCCTTGTTGAAGGTATTGAATCAAGCCTATGTAGCAAACAATATATCGGTCGAAAAGCTTGATAGGTGGATCAATAACTTGAACGCTGATAATTTCATCTCCTTCAGCGATGATGAAATACCACCGAACGGTAGAGGCTCCGTGAAGGCACTGCACATAACAACCCGATGCAAGGGATATATAATACCAAACGTGCTTATTGATAATGGGTCAGCGCTTAATGTTATGCCCCTGGCCACACTTTCCAGAATTCCGATAGATTTGTCCTATTTGAGGCCGTGTCATTCCGCGGTGAGAGCATTTGATGGAACGAGACGAGAAGTTGTAGGAAAAATTGAGATCCCTCTAGAAGTGGGTCCTTATGTCTATGACGTCGAGTTCCAAGTTATGGACATCACCCCTTCATATAATTGCCTCCTGGGGAGGCCATGGATCCATTCGGCCGGGGCAGTTCCATCATCCCTTCATCAGAAAATAAAGTTTATCATGGACGGCTGCTTGGTTACCGTTGAGGGTGAAGAGGATATTGTTGCGTCTATCTCTGCAGACACACCTTACCTCGAAGCGAACAAAGATGCCGTGGAATGTTCCTTTAGATCCTTTGAGTTCGTCAACGCCACATTTGTGGCTGAAGGAAATAGAATCCCCATGCCTAGGCTATCGAAGAGTACTAAAATGGGAATCAAGCTAACGGTAGGGAGAGGGGCCCGAGCAAGGAAAGGTTTGGGAAGACATCATCAAGGGATAGTCAGGGCCTTAAAACCAGTACCTCATAAAGCCCGATTTGGTCTAGGATTCCAACCAAAGGCACATCATTTGAAGAAACAGTGGAAGAAGGAGCAAGAAAGAAGGGTTGCGAGAAATCTAGGACGAGAGCCGGAATGGGAACCCATCGAGTACCCCCATCTGTCAAGCACATTCACATCCGCTGGGATCATATATCCAGGACAAGAGAATGAACACAGCCCACCGCTACTCGCTGAGAAGGCTTTTCAGAACATTTGTATAAATGTCGTTGATGAAGAAGTTGGTACAAGTAAAAGCGTTTCGAGGATACGCCCTTGTCCCCCAGGTTACATGTTGAACAATTGGACCGCTGAAGATCTCCTTGTGGTTTACGAGTCTTCCTCAGAGTAATATCCGATATTCACTTTTTGTGTCCCTAAATATAATGGGATTCTTTTGTAAGAGCTGTCGTCTGCTCTTTATCTATTAAATGAATATTAATGAAGAAGCATTTTGTCACAACCCTTTGCATTTGCATCTACTCCATAATTATTCTTTTATTTCATGGCCTATTCTTGCACTTACCTCATACCATGCCATAATGTTTTGTTTATTGTTGCCAAAACTTGGATGTCCCTCTATAGTGTTCTCTTTCCCATTCAATTTTCAGGTGTTCAGATGCCAATGACATGAACGAACCCGTTACCAATCTTGAAATCGATTTTGAAAGGACTGTTTGTTTAGGGGAATTCGAGGATGAGGGAAATGCCGAAGACTATGTCTCGTCTCCTGACTTGCTAAGGTTGGTGGAACAAGAGGACAAACAGATTCTACCTCATCAAGAATCTGTTGAAACAATAAACCTGGGCACTAATAAAAATAAGCAAGAAGTGAAGATTGGGACCTCACTCTCAGAGGACACCAGGCATTATTTGATTGATTTGCTTCATGAGTACAAAGACGTGTTTGCATGGTCCTATCAGGATATGCCGGGATTGGACGGAGACATAATGGTTCATAAGCTCCCGCTGAGACCCGAATGTAAACCCATCCAACAAAAATTAAGGCGGATGAGGCCCGAAATGTTGCTGAAGATAAAAGAGGAAGTCAAGAGGCAATTTAATGCAGGCTTCCTACAAGCTTCCAGATATCCAGAATGGGTGGCTAATATTGTCCCAGTGCCAAAGAAGGATGGTAAAGTGCGAATGTGCGTAGATTATCGTGACCTGAACCGAGCAAGTCCTAAGGATAATTTTCCCTTACCACATATCGACACATTGGTGGACAATACGGCGAAGCATTCATTATTTTCTTTCATGGATGGATTTTCGGGGTATAATCAGATCAAAATGGCTCCCGAGGATATGGAGAAAACCACCTTTATAACGATGTGGGGAACGTTCTGTTACAAGGTAATGCCATTCGGGCTCAAGAATGCCGGGGCCACGTATCAGAGGGCCATGGTGACATTGTTCCATGATATGATGCATAAGGAGATAGAAGTCTATGTCGATGACATGATTGCTAAATCCCGAGGAGAAAAGGAACATATTGTGAACCTCAAAAAGTTATTTGAAAGACTGAGAAAGTTTCAGCTGAGACTTAATCCAGTTAAATGTACATTCGGGGTTACCTCGGGAAAGTTGTTAGGCTTCATTGTTAGTGAAAGAGGCATCGAAGTGGATCCAGAAAAGATAAAAGCCATTCAAGAATTACCACCTCCGCGCACACAGAAAGAGGTCAGAGGATTTCTGGGAAGGCTAAACTATATTGCCCGGTTCATTTCTCAACTCACCAATCAGTGTGACCCCATCTTCCGACTCCTTCGAAAGCGCAACCCGGGAGAATGGAACGAAGAATGCCAGGAGGCCTTTGACAGAATAAAACAATATTTGTCTAGCCCCCCAGTGCTAGTGCCACCAACTCCAGGAAGGCCTTTGATTTTGTATTTAACGGTGTTTGAAAGCTCAATGGGTTGTGTACTCGGGCAACATGATGAGTCGGGAAAGAAAGAAAAGGCGATATACTACCTCAGCAAAAAGTTCACAGAATACGAGGCAAGGTATTCGTCGATCGAAAGATCCTGTTGTGCTTTGGTTTGGGCAGCTAAGAGGCTCAGGCAATACATGTTGTATCATACGACATGGTTAATCTCGAAGCTAGACCCGATAAAATATATGATGGAATCACCCGCACTCTCGGGGAGAATGGCCCGATGGCAGATCCTGTTATCAGAATATGATATCAGCTATGTGAACCAAAAATCGGTGAAAGGGAGTGCAATAGTTGATTTCTTGGCGGCTCGAACAACAGAAGAATATGAGCCCCTGAGATTTGATTTCCCGGATGAGGATTTAATGTGCATCACAGAGAAAGAATGTGAGTCATCAAAAGGGACGCCTTGGAAAATGAGCTTCGATGGTGCATCGAATGCTCTGGGGCATGGAATTGGAGCAGTCTTAGTATCACCGGAAGGAGATCATTATCCTTTCACTGCTAGACTCAATTTTTTCTGCACCAACAACATAGCAGAATACGAGGCTTGTATCATGGGACTTCGGGCAGCCATTGAACGAAATATCGAGATCCTAGAGGTATATGGGGATTCAGCCTTGGTGATCTACCAAATCCGCGGAGATTGGGAAGTGAGAGATCCAAAGTTGATTAAGTACAGCTATCTGGTGGCTGAATTGATCAAAGATTTCAAAGAAATAACTTTTAATTACTTCCCACGAGAAGATAACCAACTGGCTGATGCCTTGGCCACTTTGGCTTCCATGTTCAAAACAAATAGAGCAGCAGAAATAATGCCCCTCAGGATGAGCATATACGAAGTCCCTGCACATTGTTATAGCATTGAGAAAGAGGCTGACGGACGACCTTGGTACCATGATATCTTAGAGTACGTCAAGAATCAAATGTATCCTGAACAGGCAAGCGAGAATGACAAAAGAACAATCAGAAGAATGTCAGTGGGATTCGTTCTTGATGGAGACACCTTGTACAAGAGAGGTAAAGATCAGGTGCTTCTGAGATGTGTAGACACTACTGAGGCTAAGAAAATACTTGAAGAAGTTCATGAAGGAATATGTGGGACCCATTCCAATGGTTTCACTACGGCCCGGAAAATCATGAGACTCGGGTACTACTGGTCGACGATGGAGAGCGATTGCATTAGCTACGCAAGAAAGTGCCACAAATGTCAAGTTTATGGCGACAAAATTCACGTAGCTCCCTCGCCCCTTCATGTTATGACGTCTCCATGGCCCTTTTCAATGTGGGGCATGGACGTTATAGGGCCGATTTCTCCCAAAGCTTCCAATGGGCATCGATTCATTTTTGTGGTTATAGATTATTTCACGAAATGGATAGAAGCTGCCTCATTCGCCAATGTGACCAAGACCGCTGTCTGTAGATTCTTGAAAAAGGAAATCATTTGTCGATATGGTTTACCTGAAAGAATCATCTCAGATAACGCCTTGAATTTGAACAACAAAATGATGACAGAAGTGTGCAAGCAATTTCGAATAAAGCATCATAATTCCTCGCCATATCGACCAAAGATGAACGGAGCTGTTGAAGCGGCTAACAAGAATATAAAGAAGATTATCGGCAAAATGACAGAGACCTACAAGGACTGGCATGAAAAGCTGCCATTCGCTCTGTTTGCATACCGCACATCTGTGAGAACATCTACAGGGGCAACCCCTTTCTCTCTGGTCTATGGGATGGAGGCCGTGCTACCTATCGAGGTTGAGATACCGTCCCTACGAGTCTTAATGGAGTCGAAACTCGAGGAGGCAGAGTGGGTTCAAGCTCGTTATGATCAGTTGAATCTCATCGAAGAAAAACGATTGAAGGCAATCTGCCATGGACAGATGTACCAGAAACGGATGATCGCTGCCCATGACAAGAAAGTAAGGCCAAGAGAATTCCATGAAGGAGAACTCGTGTTGAGAAAGATCCTCCCAATACAAAAAGATTTGCGAGGAAAGTGGGCACCTAATTGGGAAGGACCATACGTCGTGAAGAAAGCATTCTCTGGTGGGGCCTTGATCCTTACAGAAATGGATGGGAAGGAGTTACCAAATCCAGTAAACTCCGATGTTGTGAAGAAATACTACACTTAAAAAAAAAAAAAAAAAAAAAAAAAAAAAAAAAGGGGGAGATCAAGGTGAAAACCCGAAAAGGGCGCCTTGGTCCAGCACAGAACATTAGGATGAAAACCCGAAAGGGCGTCCTAATAAAGCAAATCTGAGCCCAAGGGGCAGAAGTAATTTTGAACAGTGGGCCAAGTGACCAGGCTATAGTATGAAGCATTTCTGAAATACTCGAGACCTTCTACACAAGAAGTCTTGCTCAGAAAGATTCTTGATTCAGAAACGTGGCAGAGTTCATGCATTGAATATCTAGAACATTTGTATCCACTAATATGGTTCCTTTTCTTCTATGGCACTTTCAATTATCCTAGGTTAACTTTGTTTGTTACCTTTGAAGTTATTATGAAGTCTCTTTCTTGTACCTACCTGACCATTTGCATGCATCTTATTATGTTTATTTAATTGATAAATAGTAATATGACATGTTCTGTACAAAAGAAATGTTGAGTATTACTCGGATAGAAAACTAGACAGACGCGAGGATTTCAAAGCAGGAACAAAAGTTCAACATATACCAAACAAGTGATATCTGAGAAACGCAGTTTACTTGTAAAGCTTAAAAGATGGATACAAAGCCTGAAGAGAAACTTAAGAATCCAAGCAATGAAAGCAGATCATCATGATAAGTAAAACAAGAGCTCGGAAGCAAGAACAAAGCTCAGATGGAGCAAAAGAGTGCTATCCAAGAAACAGAGGTTACTCGTGAAATTGGGAAACGAGTACGAAGTTTAAAAGAAAAGGTCAAGAAATAATGAGACCAGATCACTACAAGAGTCGTGAAGAAAAGAGATCACGACAAACAAATGCAAGGCACATAACATGTTCATATAGACATGAATGCATTTAAGACAAACATGTGCATATCATGATTGCATCATGCATGACACATACAGATATTCTAGCAGAACAAAGGGTTCTCGATGATAATTGTACAGAATCAAGGGAAGGATACTTGAGTTCCACCAGATGATATGTTTTGTACTCCGAGGTACCTTTAATTTATGTTTCAAAAAAATCAACTCATATTGCGAGAGGTGAGTTGAGCCTCAGGACACGCTGAGGTATTTTCAATTTCTATTTTAATTTATGTTCCAAAATCAGCTCATATTGCGAGAGGTGAGCTGAGCCTCAAGACGCGTTGAGGTACATTTAATTTATGTTTTAAAATCAGCCCATATTGCGAGAGGTGAGCTGAGCCTCAAGTCACGTTGAGGTATTTTTAATTTCTGTTATTGACTCATATTGCGAGAGGTGAGTCAAATCGCAAGTCATGACCAGATGTTTTCAACATCTGCCTTTATGTTTCAAAAATCAGCTCATATTGCGAGAGGTGAGCTGAGCCTCAAGACACGTTGAGGTACTTTTAATTTATGTTTCAAAAATCAGCTCATATTGCGAGAGGTGAGCGGAGCCTCAAGACACGTTGAGGTACTTTTTCTTTTTCAAAATCAACTCATATTGCGAGAGGTGAGTTGAGCTCGTTTAATTTCTATTTTAATTTGTGATTCTCAAAGTCAGCTCATATTGCGAGAGGTGAGTTGATCTTTTTCAATTTCTGTATTTTAATTTCTGTTTATTCAACTCATATTGCGAGAGGTGAGTTGATCTTTTTCAATTCCTGCCTTTTAATTTCTGTTTATTCAACTCATATTGCGAGAGGTGAGTTGATCTTTTTCAATTCCCGATTTTTTAATTTCTGTTTATTCAACTCATATTGCGAGAGATGAGTTGAGCTTTTTCAATTTCTGTTTTTTTAATTTCTGTTTTTCAAAAATCAACTCATATTGCGAGAAGTGAGTTGAGCCTCAGGTCGCACGCTGAGGTATTTTCAATTTATGTTTCAAAAAAATCAACTCATATTGCGAGAAGTGAGTTGAGCCTCAGGTCGCACGCTGAGGTATTTTCAATTTATGTTTCAAAAAAATCAACTCATACTGCGAGAAGTGAGTTAATCTTTTTCAATTTCTGCTTTTTAATATCTGTTCATTTAACTCATATTGCGAGAAGTGAGTTAATCTTTTTCAATTTCTGCTTTTTAATTTCTGTTCATTTAACTCATATTGCGAGAAGTGAGTTAATCTTTTTCAATTTCTGCTTTTTAATTTCTGTTCATTTAACTCATATTGCGAGAAGTGAGTTAATCTTTTTCAATTTCTGCTTTTTAATATCTGTTCATTTAACTCATATTGCGAGAAGTGAGTTAATCTTTTCAATTTCTGCTTTTTAATTTCTGTTCATTTAACTCGTATTGCAAGAGGTGAGTTGATCTTTTTCAATTTCACTTTTTAATTTCTGTTTTTCAAAAGGACCCACTCATATGGCGAGAGGTGACTTGAGTCTCAAGTCACACACCGGGGCACTTTTAATTTTTGATTCAAAAATCTGACCCATATTACGAGCATGCGCAGGTCGGGCAATTCCTGACTTCGTCTCAACAAAGGATGAGGATTGGAGCTGATTGAAGACATCAGATTTTGCCTTTTTAAAGCCGCAACGGAGCTAGTTGAAGATACAAATTGTGCCCCTTTGAAGTTGCAAGGGAGCTGATCAAAGATATAGGCCTTGCATCCCCAGTGAAGTCGCAGAGGCACAGATTGAAGTTACAAGTTTCATCTTCCTAAAGTTGTAGCAGAGAAGGTCAAAGATATCAAGATTTCATCTCCGAAGTTGCGGAAGAACAAGATCACTTTATGCCTTTGAAGATGCAAATTGATCAAGACTACGAGGCAGATCCCAAAAGTCGCGATGGTTTGAACCTAAAGCTACGAGAGGCGGTGGGTTACTTAAGAAAGGAAACCCCAGAGCAAGTCAGAGGCTAGCGAGACCAGGCAAAATTGGCCTTTCTTTATGTCTTTGCTCTATTACCGTTACACGACAATGAGCAAAGAGGGGCAGCTGTCATAGGCCAATTTTGGCCTTGTTAATTAAACCCAAATAACAAAACACCAATGTCCATTTACAAATACTAAACCCAATTACATTTTACAAACCCAATTAAACCCAAACCCCATTTATAAGGCCCAACCTAAAACACCCTACCCGTGACCCATTACAGAAACCTGATTCCCTGACCCGTTTACAACCGAAACCCTAGCAGTCCCTCCCACTTGCATCTACTGCTACAGCCGCCTCTGCCCGCCTTCTGACTCAGCAACTGCAAGCACCGCCCACAGTCAAATCCACCGCCCTTTACCGCCATGATACCTGCAAAGCAATAAAATAGACAAGACAGAAAGCAGAATAGGAAATAAAAGATATATTTTTTGTAAGGGCTATAAAAGCCCGATTCAGAACAGTTTGTAGGTTCGTTCGGATTTTAACCCCAAAAAAATCAATACAATCAGAGAGTTTTAACACAAATAAGAGCACAAAACATCCAAAGAAGCAGCGAAGGGAAACCCCCGATCAGAGATTAGGTCAGAATCGAAATAGCAGAACGCGAGGTGATTCTTTTTCTGTTTCTTCGTGCATGTATCCTTAAAATAACTAAATAATAATAATAAGAAATAAAAAAAAATACAAAAATCTGAAAAAATTACCTTTTTCCGGCCACCGGAACGGTGGCCGGAACGGCGGCGGACGACGGCGCGCGGTGGTCCGATCATCGGCCGGTGACCGGCCGGTGACCGGACGTTGACCGGTCCGGTGACCGGAGCTTCCCCGGAGCCCTCCCTCTCTCCTTCCCCTCTTCCCTCTCCCTTCTCTCCCCCTTTTTTTTTTTCTCTCCGGATGCCAAATGAGCCAAAAACAAAAAATGGCCCTTTTATACTAACCGACCTGGGTCGGGTCGACCAGACCCAGGTCCGCCTAGGATCCGCGTGTTGTGACGTCACTGGGGTTATTTTCAACCCCAGTCCCTCCGCCTTTCTGGTGGTTTATAATCAAGTCTTGAATTTTGCAATTTAGCCCTGGAATTCTATCCGTGTTTCGATTTAATCCCCGTAGCTGCTGTGCGTTTTAAGATAACGGGGATAAATCGCTGTTTGGTCCCCTGGGGTTTTAAGCTCGTTCTAATCGGTCCTTTCGCTTGTTTTAAATTTTAAAATTCAGCCCGAGATCTTTATTCTGTTTCTAATTAAGTCCTAGTTCGTAATTAATTAATTTTCTTATTTTATTTCCTATTATTATCTATTATTAATATTACTATTATATATTATCTATATTTACTCTTATTTTACTAATTATTATCATTACTATTATATGAATGTCATTTACCTTTTTTAGAATTGTTATTATTCTATTTTGTTGTTATTCTTTATTATATTATGTATTATTATCATTATTATTATTATTAGTATTAGTATTATTATATTTATGCACATATACGTATTATAGTATTTCGTATAGTATTATTTTGTATTAAAGTTTTGTTTGTTTTTATATTTCACTTAATATTATGTGCTATATTATTATTTTTGATTCTATGTACTTATTCTTATGTTTTATTATCTTCATTGTTAATATTTAATATTACTATTATTAACCTGTATACAATTATTTTATGTACCTGTTTTTTTAACATTATTATTATTTATTTGTTTCTTAAAAACGTATAGATATGTGTTTATATATTTATAGTTGTTTTTAGTATTATTTTGTAATATATATACGTTATGTTTTTATTAGGTTTAACACCAGCATTATAGTATAGGTTTTACCTAAAGCTTCGATGCTATCATCACGTATATTTTCAAATGTTTTATCCCACGTAGTTTCATTATTATACTTCTTTATATATATACATACACTCACGTATTACTTTGTTATTATTATCGTTATATTTTTTATATATGTATACATACATTACTTCGTTATTCTTATGTTAGTTTATATGTTTATTCTTAATACCTCTGTTTACATATATATATATATACATATGTCCTCGTATTACATTTTTAACGTCATAACCATATATACGTGTATTATTACTTTCTATATATACACATATATTTTTTATATAACTATTATTATGTACACTTTTCATAAACCTGGCATTATGTATTCTATATATGCTTGTTATTATTTCATACTTCGCATTACCATTATTATTATATCATATGCATTATTATAGTCATCATTATTATTACACATGCATTATTATATGTTTTATTCATCTCGTATACTTTTCACCTTTATCATTATTTGTCTTTAATGTAGCATATTATTTCATATTGTTTCTACGACAACTCTATTTATCATAATCTTTTCATGTTCTAATAAACAAGGCAATATGCCGATTTTAACATTATGCTAGTGATTTCATTGCTATAGTTGGGTGAATCACGAATGGCTCGTGTTAAAAGCGGGATATCCTCCTTAAAAATAAAAAAAAAACCCTTAAGATGCTCGTATCTTGATCGGACCACAACTAAATTTTAAATTGAACTCGTATTTTCGAAAATTAAGACAACGCATGTTTGAAAAGATACCAATTTTTGGGCGTCGTGGGGGTGCTAATACCTTCCCCGCGCGTAACCGACTCCCGGACCCTACTTTTCTCTGAACTTTAAACGCGGACCTAAACTTGGCCTTTTTACCCGAAATTTGATGTTTTACCAGGTGTCCGATCGCACCTAGAAGAAAAGATCGGTGGCGACTCCCCTTATTTTAATAGAATTCAGATTTTAAGTTTCCAATAGATCGCCACAATTAGCGACCCAAAGCTAAAAAATTTTTTTCGTCGCTACACTATTAATCTATTTTTGTAGTTAAATAAGCCATTTACTTATGGTTTTTACTCATAAAATTTACATCAACACAAGATGTGAATTAGTTTATATTTTTTAAATAGCTTTACTTTACACAATTGATAATAATTCACTCTTAGGGCACATATTCGAAAATTATTAACATTATGATATACATTTTTGGACTCTTCAAATTTCATATATGCATAGATTTAATAGTTATTATTACATTACTAAGAGTAATTGATATTATATTATTAATAATATATATTTATATTACAAAAATTATAATGTGCTACGTAAACATGAGAATAGGGACAAAGTGGCAGATTGAGTCTTTGCTCCTCTTCTCTGGATAATTAGAAAATTTTCAATTTTTCCCCTCCCAAAAATAATAATTCAATTGAAACCTTTTTAATTTTGTAGTAAAATAATATTTTAATCCTCATAAAATTTAATAAATAATTTTAAGAAATTTATTATAAAATTTTTATCTTTACACCATTCCTATATTTTATAAATTTATCTCAATCCAACTACATAAAATTTTTGGACTTCATCTCTGCAAGAAAAAAATATAATAATAGTTGTAGTATAAGACATTCAACGTTAAAAACAAATAAAGCTTTAAATCATAAAAGAAAAAAAAAATGATACTTATCATTTTGAAATAGTGTTATAAAAAAGCATGATATATGACATATAAATTTTAAATATCTAAATTATTTTTAATATTTAATTTAAATATATAAATATATATTATTAATAATATAATATCAATTACTCTTAGTAATATAATAATAACTATTAAATCTATGCATATATGAAATTTGAAGAGTCCAAAAATGTATATCATAATGTTAATAATTTTCGAATATGTGCCCTAAGAGTGAATTATTATCAATTGTGTAAAGTAAAGCTATTTAAAAAATATAAACTAATTCACATCTTGTGTTGATGTAAATTTTATGAGTAAAAACCATAAGTAAATGGCTTATTTAACTACAAAAATAGATTAATAGTTTGTTTAAACAAAATATAGTGAGTTGAAGGGGAATAAAAAGAAAAAAATAAATAGGGAGGGCTTAGAAAGCAATTATTCAATTTGAAAGTTTAAACACGGTAGCAGACCTTTCCTTCCTTTTTCTAAAAATTGGAAAAATTGCATAATAGGTCCCTCAAAGAAATTGCTGAAAAAAAAAAAAGTAAAATTTGCTGAACAAGGGGGTGCCACAGGCGGCACCAAAGGTGCCAGTGGCAGAGGCGGCACCAATGGTGCCAGTGGCAGAGGCGGCACCACCCATTTGTATTATTTTGGTAAATAATTTTTTTGCTGTACCATTTTGGTACTTTTTTAAATTTTTTGTATTATTTTGGTAAAAAACCCCCACCAATCTCTACCAAAAAAGCATTTGAATCCTATAACTTGCCAAAATGAAAACAATAGTTCCGATCACAAAGAAAGCTAATTAAAAACTAAAAAAGGCTTTATTCATTTATTGGACCCTAAACTATACCTCAATTTTCAGATAGATCCTTAAAAGTTTTTTTTTTTGTGAAAATGGTCCTTAACTATCAATTTTGTACCCAAAAGACAATATCAGCCAATAAAAACATAATCTGTGGTATATTCTCATCGAATGCCACGTCATAAGCTTTTTTGGGTAAAATGGGGGCAAACCAATAGTGTAGAGATCATTTTTGGCCAAAAAACTTTAAAAGATGAATCTAAGAATTGAAGTATAATTAGGGCTCAATTTAATAACAAAACAAAAAATAAATATAAAAATCAAAGGAATTTTAAGAAAGAATAACTTTTTGGTGGAAAATTATCCAACAAAAGGGGTTCTTTTCTTTCCATGCATGGAATCCTAGTTTCTTTCCCTAAAGCATTGCTTCATTCCTAGGTCTTCCAATGCAATAATATATACTCTCCCTAGCTTCCAAGTTTCATTACTTTTGGGGTTACCTATAAAAATCCCTTATAAACCCTCCATTTTTTCTTCAATTTTTCTATATTCAATTTCCATACAAAACACAAGTTTCCCAAGAAAAAAAAGAAGATCAAGATGGGCCAAAACACATCATCTTTTGGTATTATTTCTCTTTAATTTTCCTCTTAATCTCCTCAATTATATAAATAGTCTATATGTGTGTATATGTAGAGAGATTTTGTTTATGTTAAATTCAAGTTTATTATGTTATTTTCTTTTTGAACATTAATGTTTATTATCATATCTACTGTTTTTTATGCAATGCTTAAAATTACTTATAGCCCTTAACCCTTAACCCTTAACCCTTAAATAGAAAGATGATGCGCTTTAACGCACTCGAACCTACGTCCTCTTGCACTGACAACAATGTCCATGCCAATCGAACTAAGACTTAATCAACTTATTCATTTCTAGTCTTATCATGCGTGAATTTTATCCAATTATATTCCCGTTTTTAAATCCAATATGTACTTATAGACTCTAAAAATTAGGAATGGGAATGCAGGAAATAAAAAGCGAAAGGAAATAGATTCCACAATAGAGAGATGTTACAAGACATATTTTGAAGGCAAGACAAATTGGACTTCAGCTACATTCTTTCGAGCCATATGCGACACCGTCGAGTAAATTTATCTTTACCTTTTAACATTATAAATTTTTTTTAATAAAAAATTGCATTTAGTAGTGTTGATTAAATGTGTAATTAGAATAATATGTTTATATATCAACAAGTCCTTTAGTTAATAGCAAGTTGAAACTTAAAAAACTTTAAGATCGTAGATTTGAGTCTTTAAAATTTTTTTAGAAGAATCGAGATAAAATGATAAAATCTTGTGGGATCAAAAAGTTAAAAAGTTTGCACTAAAAAGATTAGATTAAATTCAATGTTGTTGGAACTAGATCGGACTAGCCGGACAAATTGGTTGAATTGAGAATCGGCTAAAAAATCAGTTGAACTGGAAATTTTTTAAATTTTTTTAATAATTATTTTGTCAGACCTATTGGAGCAGTGAACCAGTGGCCTGACCAGTTCGGTTTAAGAAATATTGATTAAATTATTACTTTTTAGAGGGGTTAAAAATATGGGGTTTTTTCCATTTAATTGAAAGATGAAATTTGCTAATTTGAATGTTTTAAATTTTTAGGAGGGGCTGAAAAAAATATTCCCATTTAGCCAATTGTATTTAAAAAAGCTTAAATTAAATGATTAATTTTTAAGAGGGGTTAAAAATACAAATTTTTCATTCAATCGAAGGTCGATGAATGTTTTGATTTTTTTTTTCTTTTTGAAGTGTTAAAAGTAAATATTCCCATCTAACCAAGGGGGGCAAGGCCCTTGTATTAAAAAAAAACTTAAATTAAGTTGTTAAATTTTAAGAGGAGTTAATAATATAATATTTCCATTTAATCAAAGGCTAACGTTAGAAGTGTTAAGTTGAATGTTTTAAGTTTTTTGGAGGGTTGAAAATTAATATTCCCATTTAGCTAGGAGGCGAAGGCCATTGATATAATTGTTTACATAATGATATGATTTTTACAGGGAACTGAACAAAAAGCTTGGAAGCCCTCAATTAAGTGCACCAAAAATTACAACTCTCAATGTTGCCTTTGAGGTTAGTATTTGAGTACTCCCAATTAAGTAATTCGTTTTAAAAAATAAACATGTAAATTTTTAATTTTCTTTAATTAAGTGGCAATATCTACTTAATTGATAATATATAAATTCTTATGAATATAATTTTTTTCGGTTTATTGGTAGTGTATAAATTTATTAGCCATTAAAGATAGGTTTGGATAGGCAATTGGGTTCTGTGCGGTACAGTACAGTGAATTTAGCTTACTTTTCGTCTCACATTACAGTATCTAATTTCACTACTACAGCTATTTTTACACTAATCTCAGTTAAATGCACTATTTTACCTATATATATGGGATAAAGCAACATTTAATTTTTAAATTTAATATTTTTTTAATTTAATACTTAAAAATTTTTTATCACTTGAATCTTTAAACTTAATAATTTTTCTTAATTTAACTTTTAAAATTGAACATTAAGTTATAATTACGTAACTCTTTAGAATTATATCCCGTCATCACTTCAACTTTTACAAAATTTATTAACCATCGTTTAAGTATACCAAGATAATTATTGCTCAAAAAAATATGAATATAAATATAGGGATAAAGCAATATATAGCCCTTGAACTTAGTAATTTTTTTCAATTTGGTCTCTAAACCTTTTTTTTTGCTCCACATTTAATAACTTGACAAGTTTTCTTAATTTAGTCTCTAAACATTCTAAGATTATGCTACGTCATCACTTAAAAATTTAAAAAACTTACGGACTGTAAGTAAATCTTAGATCATTATTGCTACCCCTCCCAAAAAAAAACCGGATACAAATGCAATGATAAAACAACATATAGTCCTTGAACTTAGTAACTTTTCTCAATTTGGTCCATAAACTTTTTTCCCTTCACATTAATCTCAAAACTTGACAATTTTTACTTATTTTATCCCTGAACATTTTGAGATTATATTACGTCATCACTTAAAAAATTCAAAAGCTTATAGATAGTTATGTAAGTAAATCCGATATCATTATTGCCTCCTCCCCCCCAAAAAAAAAAACAAATACAAACGTAAGGATAAAGCAACATTTAGTCCTTGAATTTACTAACTTTTCTTAACTTGGCCCCTAAACTTTTTTTTTACTCATGATTTGATCCTTGAACTTGAATGTATTAAGGTATAATGATCTAATACTCTGACATTATACCATGCCATCACTTAAAACTTTAAAAAACTTATGGACCATCCTGTAATTAAACCCGATATCATTATCACCAACAAAAAAGAACATAAAACGTTTTTCAAAATTGAAATTTGGTGGCAGAAATACAAAGCAGCAGCTGAAGGAAAAGAACTATCAAAAGAAGGGTTTCAAGACGTACTACAAGAAGTGCTAATAGAGACAGGGTTTTCTGGTATAGGAGCCAAAGACATATTTTTGTACCTGTTTGGTGTGCCAGTGACTGCTTTGATGATCAAAAGACAAGCTAACCTTAAAATCCACGATGATATATTCATCCCTGCCATCACTTCTGCTACTGTTTTCCTCCTTGCAAAGCTCAATAAAATTTGACCAATTTGTTTGTATTTATATGAATTTCAAAACTATTTGTCTTATGTTTGATAGTTGGTTTGATTGGTTTTAAGGATGTAAAAAAACCCCAAAATTTTATTTTAATTTTTATTGGTTTGTGATTTGGATTGTTCGAGCTTAGACCTATTTAAGGATTGGGTTATTTAAGTCTGAAGGTTCATTTGAAATATAGGAAGGTTTGGACATAAGTATGAGGCTAAAAAAATGGGTTTTAGCAAAATTAAGCCAATTTAAAATATGAATTGAGTTTAGGTTTCAATATTCAAGACTTGAATTTTGCCCGACCCTTTCTACTTTGCAATATATTTTATTATTTTAGTTCTATATAATATGTAATTTAAATAAAATAAAATAAAATGTATAATACAACAATGTAAGCCTTAAAATATATGTTAAAGTTCTCCATGTTTAATATATTAATAATAGAGATTACATTAAAAATAATATAAAATTTTAAAATATTTATAAAAAATATGGGGAGGCTTAAAACAGATTGAGTTAATCATTTTCAAATATTAGTAGGTTTGAGTAAAATTTGAGATTCATATATTGAGTCGAGTCGCGCTTGGATAAGCATAAAATGAACTAATATCAATCATTTTGAGTCGGGCCACGTTTAGGTAAAATGTGCTAGGATCCAAAACACACTTTTCTTTGATATGTCATCTCCTTTAGTCGTATGGTTAAATGTTGGTGTTTTCATCCATGCGGCTCAAATTTATTTGAAACAACATGAATTAAAAAAAAAACTAAATAACATCGGAGAGGAATCAAACTTAAGCCACATAGATAAAAACATTAATATATAACCATCCAACCAAGAAAAGTAATACATTACAAAAAAAAAAAGCGCACTTGGTATAAAGTGTTTTGGATGCGTTTTTGCCCTATCAACCATAACGGCCTATTTTTTTAAATAATAAAAAAAGTTTGGCCTAAATCTCATTTTAAAAAAAAACGATATATGTCGATAATTTTGCCCCATATATATAAAAGCTAAAAAGACTTTCTCGGCCCCTCAATTTTTAAATTGATTAAATTAATCTCTCTAAAAAAATTGTAGCAATTTAATATCTGTCAATTTTAAAAATGAGCTCATGTCATTAATATCTTTTGTCAACATGCATAATTTTTATTGATATAATAACAAATTTAGTCCTTGATGTTTACATACTTTATTAAATTGATATTGATTCTAAAAAATTCAACAAATGTAACCTCAATATTTACAAAGTATTATGGGCTAAATTTGTTAAATCATGACTAAATTGATAAATATATAAATTACGATAGCTAAATTCATATAAAATTAAACATTAACATTACAATTAATCATTTTTATTTTCTCACTTTAAAAAGATATTACTCTAAAAAAAATTTTTACTTATATAAAACAAAACAAAGGGAAAGGATATGAGGGTTTGACCTAGGCCGCCAAGTGGCGTCTCAAATTCCGAAGATTCATGCATCAAGTCTCCTTTGCGCGGTGCGCCACACTGCTCGAGGACCTACAGCTAAACCGCCCCCCTCCCCCTGCATTACAACTGGTGCCATTTTAATTTTTTCATTAATTGCATTGAAATATATATAATTTATATTTTTAGATAACTATACTCAAGAGTAAAATTAGAAAATTTTTTGGGTAAGAATTAAATTTTGTATTTTTATGATATTAAAATATAATTTTATTATTTTAATAGTTTATATATTTTTATAATTTTAAAAGTTTAAATTAATTTTTTATCATTTTTAAGAGAATTAAACTATAATTTTATCATTATTAATTTAAAATTTTATAAACTATAAAAAAAACTTAAATAAAAAAAAATTTATTTTAAGGGCCGAAGCCCTTCTAACTCCCTAATTCACCACTACCGTACTTATATACTAAAAATTCCACAAATTTAAAATATAAAGATCCATTTAAAAAAAGCATACAATAAATAATATTAATACTTTATTATTATTTTGATGTAGATAATATCAATAGAAATGTTTTTCTTTTAATGAGATCTTTGTCTTTCCATACATTATTTATATATCGAATTGGTCTCGATTAATAAGTAATATTAACTCAACAATTCAATTAAAAGTTTAAATAATAATATAAATAATCAAAATTATATTTATATGTATATTAATATTATTAAAAAATTAAAATATAAATATATATAATTTTTTTAAATATCTAAAATTATACATTGAAACATATTAATATATATATCAGAATAAAAATGGTTTAATGATAAATTTAGTCACTAACGTTTGCATATTTTGTCAAAATAGTCCTAATTATATTTTTGAGTCTTTTTTTGGCCATCAACTTTTTTTTTTCAAACTGTTTCTTTAATAGATTTAATGAAAGTACCGTTAAAAAAATTATCGAGGATGATGTGGAATTTCATATATATGTGAAATATTTTTAATGAGATGTAATTTATTACTTAAATAACCCTATAAGATAATTACATGTGAAAATAATAAAATAAATAAATAATACATGATATTAAAAATAACTCTTAATTTAAAGAAAATTAACATTGTTTTTTAAAAAGATTTTAACTCAATAGAAAAACCTAGCGTATAAAGATTGAAACCTCGAATTTATTAATTAAATCTATTAAAAAAAGTTTGAAAAAAAAATTAAAGATTAATAGTTAGAAAAGACTAAAATTAGAATAAAATATACAAAAATTATGATCAAATTTATCATTAAACATAATAAAAACCATAGGCGTCGAGATGCAATAACTTCGTCCACTAAAGCCTCAACTATACTACCGGTTTTTCATTTACTCCTTGCTTCAACTACTTTTCTCTGCTCTTTAAAATTTATAAGATTAAATAATGTTATAGGTCTTTGTAATTTTCAAAAATTCAGAATTTAATCACTATATTTTTATTTCTTATATTTAATTTCTTAACTTTCTAGATTCCAAAATTTAAGTTTGAAATATTAATAATAACTCACTTAATAGCAATGTAATTAAAAAAAATGATGTTGTAATAAACCTGAATTTAATAAAATAAATTTCAGAGTTTATAGTTGGATTTGAATTTTAAAATCTGAAAAGTGGAGGGACTAAATTTCTAGAAATTAAAGTGCATAGACTAAATTCCAAATTTACTAAGCATACATAGACCAGTGGCATATTTTAACCAAAATATAAACTCTTAGTTTCCTCATTTATTGGTAGGATTTAATTAGTTCAGTTACTTTTTTCTACTATGAATTATCTTAAATTTCCATCAATGTCAGGGATTAAAAAGAAAAGAAAGAAAGAACGCTAACCACAATTAAGAAAGTAAAAATTATTAATGAGGGCCATTAATCATTCATTTAATTAGAATTTATAAGCTATTAATACCAATTAACTACAAACTTTGAATAATTTCTTTTCCCAAAAAAAAAAATATTTTTAAAAAACCCCTCAAATCTCAATCCCAAACCAGCTATAACGTTAGTTTTTAAAAAACGACTGGAAATTTATAAGTGTCAAATTTTTGTTTTAACCCCTTTACTATATTTCTGTTTAAAATTTAATTCGTGCACTTTAATTTAATATGGTTTTGTTACTTATATAATATAACATGATAAATGTCTATAGTATCTGCAAAATAAAAATACAAATTCATAACTAGAAAGTTTGTCGGGACCTATTTTAATTGGGACTAAAACTCCGGAAATTAGAAATGTCAAAATAGAAATAATATTTCATATTATTATGAACTTCTTTCAAAGTGAAAAATAGATCGAATTAGTAGATTCGACTTGGAATTCATTATTACCGAGTCATCAACAACTGTTTGTTTAGTTAAAAACAACAAACTAGTTTGATCGAATCGTTTAGTTTCACTTATTTGTTGCGTTTGATCGAATCTGAATTTTGAAAAGTAAAAATATTAAATTACTGAAAATAAAAGTAAATAAACTAATTTTAAATTTGTGAAGAGTACAGGGAATTGTGATATAGTTTAACCTTAAAAAAACTATGACAAGAAATTCTTTTTCAAGTTTCATGAATGTTGAATGGAGTATTTGTTAGGGATATTAGTTAAAATAAATAAACAAAATAATGGAGTTTATAGAGCTTCTTAGTCATCACCGGCGTTCAATATGGAAAGAAAAAAGAAACAAAAAAGAAATGCTGTATACATACATCAAACGAAAGTGAAATCAATGTTGGGTTCCAACGACGGCGAAAACGCCAATGATAACAGCAGCGCCATGATCAACACCGGAACCAGCAGCAGCATCCACGGCGGCGGCGGCAAAGGCGGCAGCAACAGCGGCAACACCAGTAAGGATAAAGTTAAAAGAACCAAGACGATGACTGAAGTTACGGTGAAGAATTTGATGATCATCAATAAATAATAATAATAATGCAAAAAAACCCTTTTTTCTCAGAAGCCAAACAAATTAATCAATGATCATACAATATATATATATATTTATATATATATATATTCACCATTGACGTATCGTCTGCTTGATAATATTTTCTATGAAAAAGGAAATTGAGAGGAGTTGAAGGGTATTTATGGGATTTAAGAACAAAAGGGATTGCTAGGGCTATAGGGTCACTATCAAATCCCTACTTTGTTAATGTCTCAATTCAATTAACCTTAACCTAAATCATATTTTTCTAAGTCCTATTGGGTTAAAGAAAATTATAAATTTGGGTAAACTATGGCTACTTGAATGTTTTATATTATATTTACTTTTAAAAAATAATAATTAATTAAATTGTTTATTTGAATACATAATATAAATAATAATTATTCATTTTTATTTAAATTTTTTAATTAAAAAATATTTGCTAATGAAGTCTTAATTTAATGACCGTACAAGGATTCGGAATAGATTTAAGTCTCAGCTATTATAAATCACTTGTAAATCCTGTTTAAATTTACGAGGATTCGGAATAGATTTAAGTCTCAGCTATTATAAATCACATGTAAATCCTATTTAAATTTATTCTAATTTAAGTATGAATATATATTTTACTTATCAGTTCAGTTTATCAGTCCGGTTTAAGATCAGTCTTTCGTGGAAATCATTGCTACAGACTTTTGAAGTTCCTCCTGATGTGGTTAAACCGGTTACTCAACAAGATAAAGCTTTTAGAAACTCTTAGGAGGTTTTAATTTGTCTTCTTTTATTTTTCACCAAAAAAAAAAAACTAGACCTTCAAAGGAGGATCTTCAAACAATCTTAAGTCTATTCTCTTTATTCAAACAATTTTGGCAAGACTATCGGCAATTAAATGATCTTCTCTAGGAATATTTTGAATTTTCCAATGCTTAAACCTTTTAAGAGTATGATGAATTCTCCTGACTAAGGCAGAATTTAAATTACCTGAAGAATTCTCCATGATGGCGTTAATGGTTTCAATACAATCAGTTTGAATTAGAATATTCTCAAAGCGTCTATCCAAAATAAGGTTCAATCCATCCAATATTCCCTAAAGCTCTGCCTCTAACACTGTACAATTCCCCAAATATCTAGAGAACCCTATGATCCACTCACCATTATGATTTCTCACATAACCTCCACCAGTTGCAAAACCTTCATCAATCTTTATCGAACCGTCTGTATTCAAACACACCCAATTGCTAGTTATAGACCCCTTAATTCATATGTTACTTTATGTGTATTCAAATTCCAATAATTAAATAATTAATTTATATCACCTCTATTAATTTTAATTTTGCAAGTATTTACATAATATTATTATTTTTTCAAATTTAAAAGTTAGAGCTAAATTGTTGGGTTAATTTCCCCTTCAAATTAGAAATAATATATCTGAAATTGAAATAACTATAATTTGAATTTATTATTGTAAATTTGTAATGTATTATAAACTAGTAATTAAAATATATTTAAATTAAAATTAAAATAATTTTAAAATAATTCTTACACCATGAAATTTAAAACAAAACGATGTTTATTGAATTGGATATTTTATATATATATATATATATATATATATATAGCCAACTAAGTCCTTTACTGGTTTAATTCATTTCTAATTTTAGTTAACATAAAAAATCCCAATAATCCCTTCAGTAGTGAAGTCAGAGTACTGGGTCTCCTAAAATGAAAAAAAATTCATTTAGGTTGTTTTATAATTTATAAAATTTTAGATTAGTAATGATAAAATTATATTTTAGCTCCTAAAAATGGTAAAAATTTGATTTAATCCTTTAAGAATTATAAAGATATAAACTATTAAAATAATGAAATTATATTTTTACTATTGTTAAAAAATATAATTTATTTCCGACCTCCCTCCCAAAAAAAAATTTCTAGCTTCGCTGTGAATCCCCTCCTTCTCTTTAATAAATGACCAATAAAAAATATCTGGTTTTATCCTTTTCAACATAAAATTGTAAATTAGACTAAAATTTATATATATTGTTTAGATTTATTCTTTTCTCTAGGATAAAAAAAAGCTATATATTATAGAGTTCACCATTGCATTAACTTATAATTTTATAGTTTTTGAAAGGAAAAAAAATCAAATTTTTATCAATTTTAAGAATCAAAATATAATTTTACCATATATTAACTTATACTTTTATCATTTTAAAGTGTCCAAGTTGCAAATTTTCCATTTTAGAGAATCAAAGCTTTTCCTTGAGATTAGAGGTGCTCATGGGCCGGGCCGGGTCGGTCCTAAAAATGATATTAAAATATTTTATGTTTACCCAAGCCCGATCCAACCCAAAATATAGGTATAAAATTTTGCCCAAACTCGTCCATATTTGCAAAAGACTAACTCAAGCCCATTTCAAGCCCGCCCATATATTTTTTTAATTTTTCTTAAATAATTTATTTATTTTATTTTAATATTTAATAATTTTATACATTTTTTATTTATTAAAATTTTTTATGTAGTCATCTTAACATTGTTTTAATGTTTTTACATTAGAGTAGTATTGTATATTTAGTATATTTTTATTTTTTTAACGTGTCCTAAATTATATGATATATAAAAAAAATTAATATAATATAAAATATTATAAACTTAAAAATGAGTTGGGTCGGGCCGGGATTAGGTCTTGAATGTTCAAGTTTAAGCCCAACCCATGTTTTAAACAGGCTCATTTTTTTGTCCATACCCATTTTTTGAGTCTAATATTTTTTCTCAAAACTTTCCAAATTTCGAACTGAACTTCAAACCTGAATAAGTATCTCAACCTATGAATAATCAGCTTAAACGACAATATCCTAAACCATTGGTATTCATATATAACAATTCTATTATGTGTAATACTAATGCAAACAAATAAATCAATAATGCAAAATCCCTATTAACAAGACTTTTTAGGACAAGTTTTCTTTATCTTTTATCTTCCAGGGAAACATTAATGGCATTGCAGCCATTGTTGATATTTCATGGAGTTTTGCTTGTAATTACAGTCAGTAGACAACCAAATCTCTGTTAGGTTGACATCTCTTTTTTGTTTTTGGCAGCTAAAAAGTAGTGTCTTCAGAAAAGCTTGCCTAGCTATATAAATGCTAAAGCTGTTAATATCATACAGGTTATTTTGACCATCTTTATATATATATATATATATATTCATAAAAGAAAGGCAGAGATGATAAGTGAAAAAGTGTTAATAAACAATATAATCTGCAAAAGAATATTCTCCATCTATGCAATATTTTTTTGTTCTTAAAGGAGAAAGAATAATTAGGTCTTAAAAGAGAACAATGTATCAGCTCCATCATGTGCTTAAATGGTGGAAAAGAAAAAAAGGGTTAATATATAATTTGGTACTTATGATTAAATGTAGAATTGAGTGTTCCTTAAGTCTTTTCGTATTTAGACTTCAGATTTTCCTTTAGTCTTTTTTATTGTACTGAAAAAAAATTCGGGTTTGAACTCTTAAAAGTAGGGTAAAGCTCTCTTAGTATTGTTTCTTTTTCTTTCATAAAAAATGGTGAAACTTGACATTAAATTTTGAGGTCTAATTAATTTTTAAAATTTTTGGGGGGTTTTGAGAATTTCCAAAAAGTGTATCTAATTAAAAGTTTTAAAATTAATGGAAATTTTCAATAATTAGGGTTTAATTAAAAGTGAAATCACTCCACCGAAGCAGTGTTAGTGTCGGCTGATTTTGGGCTTATATTCCAGCACCGCCGGAATTGATGACAAAATGAGAGAAATATTGAAGCCCGTCGAGGACGAGGAAGTTGAATAAAATGATGACAATGTGCGTCAACTTCAATGGAAAATCACAATTTTTGGCCTGTTTTATAGGCCCGGCTTGAAATATGGGCCCAAAATTTTGTCCAAGTCTGGCCCGGAATAAAATTGTTAAGCTCGAACCTGGCCCGATCTGGCTCATATTAATTTTTTTTAGCTTATTTCATTAAATAAAAAAAATTTAAAATATAATAAATCAAATACATTTAAAAACATAAAAACAAATATTAAAATAAGAAATAAATAAAAAATGAGACAAACAATTCTTAAAACAATACACAAATTAAAAATATAATAAAAAGTGATTATATTAAAATTAAAAATAAAATGTAAATATAATTAAAAATAAATATATATATTTAGTATATAATTCGGGCCGGGCCGAGCCTGGGCCAAGAAAGGTTTACCCGAGCCCGGCCCATTTTCTATACGAGCGTCTTTTTTTGCCCAAACCCATATTTCGGGCCTATAATTTTACCCAAACCCTCCCATTTTTCTGGCGGGTCTTCGGGCTGAGCCAGGTACCCCGGTCCATGCACACCTCTAGTCGGGAGTTGGGAACTGGCAGGGTTTGATTTTCTTAAAATAATTTTTTAATTAATTTTTTTAAAATTTATAAAAATTTAAATTAATAAAATAAAATTATATACTCCCTAAAATTAATAAAATTTTAATTTATTTCTTTAAAAAAATTATAAAAATATAAATATTAAAATATTAAAATTTTATTTTTACTATGGTAAAAATATACAATTTATATTCGACCCTTTAAAAGAATTTTTTGACTTCGTCCCTCCATTAAATTAAAACATTTTATAATTGACGAGTTTATAAATCAATCACATCTGATGAAATCTTTATTTGGTTCAAATTTATTTGAGGTTTTAATTGCTCATCTTTAAATATTTTTAGTAATCCATTACTGAAAATATATTACATAAGAATTAAATCAAGTAAAAATCGAATCAACATGTTAATATAATTGAAATTCTCATAAATAAAATATTTATTTTTGAAGGAGTTTAATATTGAGAATATCTTTATCAATATACTCTTTGATTGAAGACTTATTTGGTGGTTACTTGTGTAGAATTAGATATTCACATTTATTGTATTTTGATTAGGTGTTTTGGGTTTAATGTATGGGAATAAAGAGCACTTTATTTGTTCATCGAGGAACTAAATTTTAGTACATATGTGTTTAAGCAATTTGTTTATCAACACGACTCCTAAGTGATAAAAGTAAAGAAGAACTTATCTTCTTCTTTTTTTATTACCTTCCTCGCATATGTATAAGATCAAACTCATTCAATTTCTAAAACGAATTACTAATCCTTAACTTTTCAAGGAATCATTCATCAATGGCTGTGAATGATTGATTTTTCTCAACCTTTTTTACCGTGGTTCCGTAGGAGCAAGTCAGAAAGATTGAGAAATAGAACCATCTAATTTGATTCATTCTCAATAGCCATAAGATGATCATCTAATGTCATCCTTTTGTCGACGGATGCTCCTATTACACTTGTAGTCTCTGAAGGATGAGAATGATTTGGATTAGAGTACAAAAGTGATGTTGCAACTTGATTAATAAATTGAACTTAAATCATGACTTGTGCTTATTGGTTTATATTGGATTAGTATCGGGGTAAGGCCCCACAAACATAGGAAGTTTCCAAATTGCATAATCAAACTATTGTGTCTATCTCTATTTCATAACTACTAATAATTTCGTCTAGTTGTAATTGAACGAAAATTTGTAACTCAAATTTGATGAATTTACAGAAAGTAAGTCAAACTCAATATACAATCCATCGAAATATTTAAGTGATGCTCAATTTAAAATTTTTGTTTGAAATGATTATTTAACATGGCACATCAACTTATCATTACACCATTAACGATAATTAACGCTTAGTAACTAAAATGTTACAATATGATAACGTAAGTGACTAAAATGTAACCTAAGAAACAAAAGTGACTATTTTGATACTTTACCCTTAATTTAATTCAATACTAAATTACACTTCTAGAAATTTTTATACATGTTCATATATTAATAAAGAAGAAGAAGAAGAAACTATCTAGCTAGGGACTATTCTGAAATTATAAAATAACAAAAAAAAAAATTGCAATCAAGCTTTCCTTTTCTTGTATAAGGACAAAAGCTTCTCATTCAAAACCAAAAGCATCGCTTCCAAATTATACGTTGTTTCCACCTGCATTATCAATAAAGAAAATAACATCAATTTTTTTAGATTTTTTTCTTTAGAAAAATAATCCAATATTTTTTGGGGAACAAAAAAGGGAAAATAGCATTATTAGTGTATGTATTTGTGTATTGGTGATGTGAAATGTTAAAAAGTTTAATTTATTGTATTTATTTTTAAGATTGTTAGTATATAGATTTATATATTAATGGCATGATTGTAAAGAATAAAGGTTTAATGTAATATTTCAATTATATAAGTTGAATTCAACCCCGTGTGTTGGCTTGATAGTTAGGGTATTCATTATTCCAAGTGTAGTATAGGCTCAAATTGCACTATTCCCGTTTATGTAAGTTAGAATTTAAAATTAGAGGACTAATCAAAAATGAAAAAGAAAACAAATTTTCAAAATTAGATCGGTGGTCTAACTAGTCAAGTCATCGGTTTGTCGATTCAATTGGTCTATTCAATTGATTAAGTAAATTATTAAAATTTCATAAATATTAAAAATATTAAAAAAATCTATTTAATTAGTTTTTTGTCTGATTCAATCAGTTTTTATCAATTCCCTAATCAATCGATTCAATCCTTTTCCAGACTGATACCTTAACTAATTCCTAGTTCAATCAGTATGACTAACCAATCCAATTTGATTGAAACAATCATGAAAAAAACTAATAAAGCTGATTTTTTTTTTATTTTTATTATTTTAGGATATTTAACAAAAAAAAAATGGCTTTTCATATGTTCTCATGGCAGCACAAAGGTGCAAGTAGGGAAATTGACCCCAAAAATTGTAAAATTCTATGTTTAGTCCCTTTAAAAATTATAAAGTTATAATTGAATGTAAGAATAAAATTGTATTTTGACTCCAAAATTTTATAATACAATTCTAGCCCCTTATATTTTATAGATTTACCCCTGGTTTTATGTAAATATAAAATTTTAAAATTTTCTTATTTTATATTTTAATCTAATCAAACGAAAAATTAGAAGTTCGACTCAATGTATCAAATATAAACCTGAACTCGAAATGGGTACCTGAAAATTCAAGTTATAGAACACTCTTCCACCAAAAGATTCAAAGCAAGAAGCATCCGTTAAAAAAAGACCATCTTCTTCTAATCCACGCAATATAGGTGACAACGGCGGAATCCCTTGAGACGTCGGCTCGAACGTTGAGATCTGAATCGTCGCTTCTGTATCGCTAACCTTAGTGCCGGAAACCGTGAACGGCGACACTTCAAACCCGTCCGATAATTTTGTTTGGTTTTGATGATGTTGATTAATAAGGTCACGATCATCTTGCTTGCAAATGGTTGAGAGAATTTGTTGTTTCTTTTGTAGCAATATCTCCACTTGTGATTTTAACTCTGGTATGTATTTCAACATTCTTGAAACTGTGGCCGGAATGCTCAACCTTTTCTGCATATTTTTTTTTTTTCGAATTTAAAAATTTAGCTCGATTAAATTAAATATGATTTAATTGGGTTTGATTATAAAAATTTAATAATTTAAACTTACTCAACTCCAACTCAATATTGAGTAGAAATTAAAACTAACTCGAAAGTTTCGAATTTGTAATAATTTAAACTCGAAATTACTTTTAAACTGGAAATGATCAGAATGTGCAGTAGCAGGACACAATAGAAGCTAGAGGGTCTTGAACCCCTAAAAATTTAGGAAATTTTTCATTAAGCCGTTTGAAAATTTTAAAAGTTTTAATTAGATACCCTAAGATTTTTAGAAATTTTAATTAAGCCTTTCAAAAGTTTTAAAATTTTTAATTAAATCTTTCAAAATGTTTGGAAATTCTAATTAATCCTCTCAGAATTTCCCAAAAAGTTTGGAAATTCTCATTAAGCCCCTTAAAACTTTTGAAAGTTTCAATTAGACCCCAATTTTCTTATGAAAATTTTAATTAGTGCTCTCAATTTTTTTTAAAATTTGAATCAAATCCTTTAAATGTTTGGAAATTCTCACCAAGCCCCTCAAAATTTTTGAAAGTAACAAAAAATAATCCAAATCTAAAGTGACAAACCCCCTAAATACATTATCCAAAAAACCCAAATAAATTCAACCCAAAATGCCAGAACTCAAAATAATTTGAACTTAAAATAACTTAAACCACAAATTGACTCAAAATTAAAATTTATCTAAACCGAAAAAACTTGACAATATAATATATATATATATGTGTGTGTCTGTATGATGGCAATTCATACCGTTTGCTCAGATGGTGGGAGCTTTGAACGAAGTGACGAGTACAAGTCATTCATCTTTCGTCTCCGGAGACGCTCACTTGCGTTGTGGTTAAGCTTCTTGTCAACGGTAGTTGGGTTTTCATCACCGGTATCTCCGGCTGACAACATCGGTCGATCGAGCTGGATTCGAGGCAGATCATCAGGGAATGTAAAATGATGGAAACCATCAAAGCTTTCAAAACCTGCAAAGGCACCACTGATGATATGTTGGTGGCCAATAGGAGGAGCATCTAAGGGCCATTCACATACTGGAAACAAAGCACACATGCTTGATGGATTGTGCTATACAGGTTTTTTTTTTTTTTTTTTTTTTTGGTGTGTGTGTAAAATTTGAGGGTTTGTTGATTTATGATCGATATGGGATTTGAGTGTGTGTTTATATATATGTATCTTAAACGGAAGGGTATATTTTGATGTTCTGGTATGTTCACACTGATATTATGTTTAATAAATGGTTTGACAAATGACACATTACCTTCCCCCATAATCTTGTAAGAAACTAATAATTTAGTTTATTTTAAAATTATATTTGGAAAAGGAGTATAAGTAAATAAATTATGCTCTTTGTGGATATTAAATTGTGAAAGGGTAAATTATTAAAATAGTCATTTTTATTTGCCTCAGACTTATATTTGAAATGCTACGTTTTAGTTACTTATGATATCGTGTTGTAACATTTTAGTCACTACGCCGTTAATTTTTGTTAACGGTGTAATAATAAGCTGACGTGGCACGTTAAATCATTATTTCAAACAAAAAATTTTGATTAAATTCTACAATTTGTCCTTATATTTTTTTTTATTTTGAGCAATTTAATTTTTTCTTTTATGTTGTTTTAACTTTCTTCTTCTTTTTTTTTCTCATTCTCTTCTGCTTCTCCTTTTGTTTTCCTCCCTTCTTCATCTCTTTTAACGTAGTTTTTCTATATTTTGCGTTTGTTAAAACTAATCCACAAGCTCGCCTCACTCGAAAAAATTAAATTGTTCAAAAATATAAAAGTATAGGGACTAGTTTTAACAAATGGAAAGCATAGAAAAATTACGTTAAAAGAAATGGAGGATGAAGGAAAACAAAGGGAAGCAGAAGAGAATGGGGAAAAAAAAGAAGAAAATTTTGAAAAAAAAAAAGAGAAATTGTTTTTTTAATATAATAAAGTGGTGCCGGCCACTTATCCCCCAACCAATTTTTTTTTTCAAATACCGGTATAAATGTATACCCATATGATGTTGTATGAAAAAAAATCTTAGTGCCGGCCATTAAGTCCCTCAACCCCAAAAATTAATTTTTCTAAGCCTAACACAATCATCAGGCAATAGTTGGGTCCAAGATCAAGGTGGTGTCGGCCATTAAGTCTTCCAACCCCATTTTACTGTTCATTTCAGGTTATTTGGGTGATTGTTTTTAACATGGGTCATTTTTGTAATTATTTATTTTTTGGGTTATTTTGGTAAAATAACCTGAAAGTGGAGATCATGAGTTTTAGAATATTCAAGTTCGAGTTTTACTATATGTAATTGCGATATATGGATCTTCCATTTTACCGTGTGGGTATGCAATGTGTAGGTTTTGTTCAATTCTTTTCTATTTTTCACCTGCTATACTCAAATCGCATTTTTACTATTATAAAAATATATAATTAAAATCTGTCTCATAAAGAGTTTTTTTGGTTCCGCCATTGTCTATACTTGTAAACAATTATAATGTAGAATCAAATTAATATAAAACACAATAGACAGAATAAGAAAGAATCGAACAAAAGTCATTCATAACTTACACACATGATAAAACTCAAACTTAAATGTTCAAAAATCTAGAACTTTCTCATTAACAATTTAATATTGTATTTTTTAATACTAAGTATTCCTTAAAATATTATTATGATTATTTTAAAATGGGTGACTCAAAAGATTGATGTTGGAATCCAACATTCTTTGATACCATGAATGAAAACATAATAATAGAGTTAAAGTAAGTTACTATTTTTTAACTTAAATAAGGGCTTACGAATTGCTCATGAGGTGAAATGCCATGCACGAGGCTGAAGCAGGCTTTTTGCTTACTTGCACATGCCTAAACAACTAGGCCACGTGCCTCATGAAAGCCGCTTATATGGATGGCAAGTTGGCAACACACTCAGAGCAGCTCCATTTTTGTTTTAGAAAATTGTCTCACTTAGATATTGAAAGGGATTTTTGTTATATAATATTAAGTAAGAGATATGATCATACCTGTTTAATGGACTTCGATTTGATGTTAAAAAGATTTATTTAACTTGTTTCGAAATTTTACATTATATTTTATTATTAAATTAAATATAAGATTAAAAAACTTATGAAATGAAACTATAATTAATATATAAAATTAAAATATATACTATGAATTCTATTTTTTTAAATTAGTCTAAATATATAAAAGTAAAAATAATTAGAAAAGATATTTTATAAATACTAGATTTTGATGATAATATTTCAAATTAAAAGAGCATATCTATAAATATATATTAACAAATTATTATTAATACAATGGCACCGATTTTTATATGAATTTATTGTTTTTTATTCGATTTTTAAATGATGTTTTTTTAGTTATTTTATTTGAAGACTACATAAAAATATAATAAAATAAAAATATATTTATAATAATATTAATTATCTTTTAAAATAAGAATATTTTAATAAAATTAATGATTATAACTCAATCAACCACTTTTTATATAATATAAGCATTTGTCAATCACTAATCACACAGTTGAACTACTAAAACCTCGATCTAATATTATACATATTTCTTTATCCACTCTTCACAAACATAATTTAAAAAACTATAATATGTCATTTATTTAACATATATTTACTTTGTTATTTATTTGGTCCACTTGTTCTAGATTTACCAGTCGTGGTCTCGCCGGTGACTTTTTTTCCTTTTTTTTTTCTAGATTTCGATTTCAACTAGATAGATTTGCTAAGTGGGCATAAACAGAGAAAAAAATGGTTTATTCTAATGTAGGTCTTGAATACTTTATCCAAAAAATTTGAAATTTATTTTGTAAAATTAAAATAATTTAAAATTTTTTTGTAATTTTTTCAACGATTATTGTTTTAATGAACCATCCGTCATTATTTATGTTCCATTCATATAAATTCTACATGTTAAATTTGACATAAATTAAAATTTTTTAACTATTTTTTCATGTAAAAAAAATTTCAACAATTCAATGAATATTAATATACACACTTTTTTAAATTAATATGATAGATATTAGATCAATTCAAAATTTTACATACATAACAAATATAATTATATAAATTTTAGATTATTAAAATTTAATTGTATAAAAAATAATGAAAGATGTAAAATTACTTTAATTTTATACCGATATAAATAAATTCCTCCCCATCTTAATAATTCTTTATATTTTGTATAATACATGATTTATTTTCATTTAAGAAATAAAAATTTTAATTTTCAAATTTTCAATCTTAAATGTACACATCCACCACCATATCATCATCTAACATCAACCGTGGCATAATTTCAAATTAAAAAGAAATTACATTCCTTTTTTTCTTTTTTTTTTCTGTTAGCAAAATATATATTATTTTGACCTTCATTAACAATATTAATAGACAAGGTAATAAGTGAGGAAGATGCAAGTAAACTTTCAATGGTTCTAGAAATGATTAAATCTCAAAGATGGAATGTACAAAAATCAGGTTAAATTAATTAAATCCATCCAATCGATTGGTTTCGATTTTATTTAATCAGTTTTAGTCGGTTCAATTATAAACCGGTTTGAAAAGTCAGATAAAACGGTTGTATTTGGTCAGTTTCAGTTTTGAAAAACGAATATCAAATTAATTGAGTTTTAAAATATATAAACCCAAAAATTAAACTCAATTTAAATGTAAAAAAATACATTTCACCTTTCAATAAAAAAAATTAAAAGGCTACGTTTTAAATAAAATACATAAAAGATTCTAGCTTGGTTAAAATTTATTAATTTCTACCAAAAAATATGTTATTAATTTATATTTCAACAAAATTTGAGATTAATCTATACTTAAAAATATTAAGTTCTTTTTTATTTAAAAATGTCAATTCAATCACTAAAATCTTAAGTATTTTCTGTCAAAATTTGTCAATTCAAAATTTAGATTAAGCTATCTTCAAATGACATGACATATGATTAACAAAAAATAAATATGACAAATTGACAAATTTTGACAAAAACTATCAATTATACTTATTGGACTAGGATTTACAAATTAAAAGAGTAAAAAATTTAAATTACAGGGACTAACAACATATTTTAACCTTCTAGCTTATTACAATAAGTTGGCCCTTTTTTAAAAAAAAAAATGTGGGCTGCCCCTTTTCTATTTCAATTGCTATTTAGTGATTTATATAATTTTATTTTAAAAAAGAAAAATAATTTTATTAAATGTACTACTATATACTACTAGTTAAGTTGGTGTTTGAATCAAAGACATTTTTTCTGCCCCTATGGTAAAAACTATCAACTATGCATTTCAAAAGGGCAAAAAGACAATTTAAAATGACCTCTTAATCAGTGCAAAAAATAATGCAGTTCTAAAGTTATTAAATTTGGAACACTTACAAGGGAAGGGAGAGATGATTGGATTATTGGCTTGAGGCTGCAGAAGCAAGCTGCTTCTTAAGATTGAGTACCTCAATTGCCTTTGATGCTAACCTTTCCTTCAAGTTCGTCGAAGCTTCCTCGAAGTTCCGGTTCATGATATCCGACTCATCCATGGCCTTTTTGTATCGGTAACGGAAAGCATCCAACTGCGCTTGCGTTCCACGAAGCCTCATTCTAAGTTTTGTCATTTCCTTGCCATTGTTGACATGATCCTGTATAAAAACAAAAAGAATGTACTATAGTGTCAGAGATGGAGAACAGGGAAAATAATCGAAAACTACCCGGAAATGGTTTGAGTTACTCGCATGAAAGGATGACAAGTGAGTTCGTATTTAGCATCATCCATTCCATGTAATTATCAAATTAATGCGTGTCCGATAAATGAAAGTTTGTGCAGTTAGCCAGTTACTTACATTATGCATCTTGACTTCCATGCAAGATAATCTGCTAGCCAGTTCCTCGACTCGAACTTTAGCCTCCACTAACTGTCAAAAGAATCTCCCATGATATCAGATAATTCCTAACCTAGATAGATTGTAGCGAAAATAAGAGTCATTTTTTAAACAACCAACCATGTCATTAGAATCATTTTTAAGATTCTCCGCTTCGACGCAGGATAATCTGCTAGTCAGTTCCTCGATTTGTGTCTTTAGTTTATCCCTTTCTGTTGAAATGTCCAGAAGTTGATCTTTAAGATTCTGCAAAGAATGGAATAAACTTTTCAGTCTCTAAGAAATAAATTCCTAACCTAGTTAGATTGCTAGCAAGAAAAGAGTCATTTTTAAAAATAACCAACCACATCATTAGAATCGTTTTTAAGAGTTTCCTTTTCGAGGCAGGATAATTTGCTGGTCAGTTTCTCGATTTGAGTCTTTAGTTCATCCCTTTGTGTTGAAATGTCCAGAAGTTGATTTTGAAGAATCTGCAAAGAATGAAATAAACTTTTCAGTCTCTAAGAAATAAATACCAGTTCCTAAAATGATGATTTCTTATGATTGTTTTTGATAGATTATTTTGCAATGTGCAGAAGACGAAAACCTGGAGCTCGTCCGAGAGCTGAGGCTCAGAGACCAACTGTTCAATTTTGGCCGATAAATTGTCTCGTTCTCTTTTGATAATACTCAGCTCCTCTTGCGCATGTTGAAGCTCCAAAGAAAGCTTTTCCACGTTTGACTTCAGTGTCTGCAATGAAAATTAGTGTTAACTGTGCATCCCTTAATGATATTATGTTGTGTTTTGATTATGAGCACATGATGAGATACAGAAATTACTTGCTGGGTTTGTTTGCTTTCGGCGTAAATGTTTTCTATGTCACTTTTAAGCTGGTCAATCTCCAAAGATTTCTCAATACTGCAATAATAGAAAGTGGCTTTTTAATTAACTTCACAACCATAATTTCAGGGTGTAAAAAGCTAGATACTCATAAATATAGCAAAAAAGGGCAATGTAAAAATGCTAGAACCTTAGGTACAATAATTTCAACTGGAGACAGTATTTCATATTTTTCTAAAGGGATAAAGCAACATTTAATACCTGAACCTGGCAACTTTTCCGATGTTAATCCATGTGATGACATGGCCCTCTAATATTGTGCCACATCATCATAGGACCAAAAAAAGTACAGGGATCAAGTTAGGAAAAGTTGCCAAGTTCAAGGACTAAATGTTGCTTTATCCCTTTTCTAAACAAAATCAAATGCTCCATTTAGAGTAAAAAAACAGAAATGAGGTGGCACAAGAACCCTACTAGAAATTACTATCCTTCTATTAACTTTCTGTCAAACTCATATAGAAAGAAACAGATGTCGTATCATGCATTAAACCAGAAGAGTTGATAGAATAGAACAATGTATTCAGAGAGGTTTATACATAAGGGATTATGCGTAATCCAACAAATATAGCACTAAACACCCACCAAAAACTCATATCCACACAATTAGATATATAATATTTCTAGCACAATATTTAAGTTTGTTAGACTTAGATCAATATTGCAGCGGATACCATTCCCCCCATCAGCTTTGCCATTACACATTCCTCCGAGCACCTTTTCATTATTTTGAAAACTTCGGATTTGTTTAATTTAGCATCAAAAACAAAGTTTTCGTCTATTGTAGCTACCACATGTAATACAACCAAGTTTCCATTAAAAGCATACAAGACAAACCTGCATTTTTTCTCCAGTTCTGCTCTTTCATCGCAGTCTGTTAATCTTTCCCTGAGGTCATTGCATTCTTTTCTGCACAACTCCAACTCTTCCGTCACCTATATAAAACAAAATCATAATCATCTTAACAAATGTTCGTTCTAGATTTTAACATCCAACACCATGATAACAAATGTACATGAAATATAAGTGCTCGCTTGAGTGAATCAAAGCAAAACATATATATTTGTGCATTTTCTTCCCTGTCTATACACATATAAATACAAAAAGTTTAAGATAAATGATTTTGATAGTAAACTAAAAATTGGTTCGGGTTATCCTGCAAAACTTTCTTTTCCTTTTGATGTTCAATATGCATCCTTTTTTTCTTTTTCTTCTGCGGTTGAATATAGAGTTTGAAATCATCCTCTTTACTAGTCAATGTACATTTAATGAAAATAAAACAAATTAAAGAGAACTTCCATCAAGAGTGCCTTTTATATGTCTACTGCCTTACAAAAACGTATGCCTAGGTGCACCAAGCATGTGTCTGATTAAATGTGCCTCACCCAAAAGGGTTGCAGGGCCCGTGCACAAACAAAACTGGTTTTTACTAATACTCCATGTTCAGAATTACATCTTGCTTAATCAATTAGAACTGGAAATGACCCTACTGAGTCCCGTCTAATTGCCATCTATACACAAGACACTTCAATGAAGAAGCATCAACCAACGATGTCACCCAATAAGACCCACCCCTCCCTACACGCAAAATACCATGAATGCAAGGAATGATCAATCCTACAGTTGCAAGCAAAACGGCAATGAAGTAAAATATTACAATGGCACATGAAGAATTTTTTACCGCTTCTTATTCCAAATGATGGCTATGTGCCTCTGTTTATACCACGTACAATATTTAATTCTGGAAAGAAATTAGGATCTTATAACAAAAATTAGCCTATCCCTACAAATCAGTCTATGACTACAAATCCGGAACAATTATAGCTAAATAATAGGAGATTTACAGCACTATCATATTTACATGTAAAGAATCCATGAGATTCTCCAACAGCAAAGATAGAATATCAAAAAACATTAATAGACGGATAAATAGTCAAACTAGGAGAGTTTGTATATGCATGTCATGCAGGTATAAATGCTGAAGGAGCTCAACTTCCGCTGAGACGTATCTCCAGCAGCAAAACAACTAAGAATTAAACATTACCATAAAAAGAAATTGGATCGGCAAAGTGAGAGCACCTGATCAAATAAGATAATGAATGAAAGAGACTGAGACCTTTGCAGTCTTCCACACAAGATAAGAAGTATTATAACAATTCCAGTTATGAAAGACACAAAATGAAATCAAAAAAGATATGGCAAATCACAAATTCCACAAGCAATTGGTTAACTGCGGTGCAAGGGATAGCATGATGAAAGATCAAATAATATAGAAAAATACTACACAGAAAATAAATAAATTGCTGATCAACAAAAACTTGCAAAATTAAAAATCAAGCCACTTTCAATAATTCAACTAAAGTTCTAAAATCTCCAATAATAAACTTAAGACTCTTACCTCAGACAATTTTTCTGATAACGAAGTTATCTCAGAATTGTATAACTTTCTTTTCTCTTCAATAGCTTCAATTGAAGCCTTCTCTCTAGCACACTGTATTGCCTTTTCTTCCTCCATTTCCAATAGTGAATTAGTAAGTTGCTGCGATATCAAAGGCACGGTCCAACAAACACAATTAGACTACCAAAGACACAAAGCTTTCTTCATAACCAATTATATATTAGACTACCATTGCCAATTCTTCCTTTTCTGCAAGCAAACTCTTCATGGAGGCTTCCACTCCTTGCTGGCTAGAATTAGATTGTTCCAAACTAAGTTTCTGTGCGGTAAGAGAACATCGCACTTAATATTTAAACAAAAATAAGCATGCCACCATTTAACCTTACAGAGGGATAAAAAAATTGAGAAACCAAGGGGATATACTGAGGAAAGCACACGAAGCTCACAAGGCTAGAAAGTTCTTCTTGCAGAGCATTTATTTCTGAGCTGGATAAATCCAATTTTTCTGTCAGGACCTCAAATTCTAAAGCCAAATCTTCACTTCTAGATATAGCCTCTTCCCTGTCCCTGCGTGCAGCTGCTAATTCCTCTTCCAAGGAAGCTATAGTTGTCTCCATTTCAAAAGCAAGAACCTCCAACCTTTTATAATCTTCCTAAGAGCAGAAAAATAAAAATAGGATTCACATTTTAAGTTGAGAAAAATAAAACTAGATAATAAATAACAAACTGGATCTGTAAGCTATGGAAAGATGTCTGTTGATTCGTTCTTCGTAGTTCAGAAAACGTATCATATTACCTATGTAACACAACCAAGCACATTAAACTCTTTAAGACATTTTAGTTCATTCCAAAATTATACTAGAAATTTATGGCACTAACTAAAACCACCCTGCAAGTTAGTTTCATGAAGAGATAAATATATTAAAAGATCACATAGAAGTAGATAAGGATTATACAAAAAAGAACTGCCTGGTTTCAGTTAGATCTTGTAACTTGGACTCACTGGAAAAATAAGTTCATTATTAGAAAAATGCAGAGAAAAGAAAAAGGCCAAATGTTTAATTTCCATTCAGAATTACCACATTTAATTACTTGCCTTTTGCAGTTAGATATTCATTACAGAACCAAGAAAAAAAGATGCATCTTCATCACCTGCAGTATCTGCTCAGCTTTTGCCTTTTTTGGATCAAACACCTTTGCATTCCTATCAAAAACTGAATCACGCCTTCTACCAGCTAGTGATTCGCGTTTGTTGATGTCACGCTCAAGAAGAGTCTTTTGACCAAGCAATCGCTTGATCTCTCGTTCAGCAATTGCTTTCTCCCCCTAGAAATGAAAGCAGGTTAATATAGATTGTAACTTAGTCAAGTCAAACTTTAAAATTCAAAACAATTGGCATTGAACCTCAAGTTTTGTCTTCTCCTGGATGATATTCTTAAGCTTGGATTCAGTGTCTTTCAACTTCAATTTTGTTTTCTCAAGATCTTTACTCAAACTCTGATTTTCTCTTGCCATGGAACCTGATGAAAGATATGATATTTCCTTTTCAAGACTCTGAATATGAGAAAGATATTCCAATTTTTCCATGTCATGCTTTTCAAAGAGTTCCTGAAACAAGACTGCTAATGTCAGAGAATGGTATTCTCACTCATAGATGCTATGCATATTATAAAATTGTTAAATGAGACATAAAAATCTCACTGTTAAGAACGCTTCATGGTTTTTAGCCTTTTCTCTTAGTTCCTGCACTTGCTTCTGCAGATCAATGGATTGGTTGTGCAAGAGAAGCTGCAAACAAGGCTTCAGCTTACATATTTTATCTTGGAATCCAGATATTGACAATGATTTCATATAATAGATAAGTTTTTACGCAATTCAGAGAATACAAGGTTTGAGCATGTGAATGCAATGTGTCTCACCTTATCATTTTCAAGCTTCAAAGTCCTTTGCTGTGTACGATTCTGTAATTCCTTGGTATTTGTAGTAATTATTTTTTGTTGTTCAGAGCTCTGACACATCATATCCTTGAAATCCTTGATAAAATGCATAAAACTAAACAATGAGATGGAGATAGGACGCAAGCGCAAATAGTAAAAATATTGACTTTAGCAATTATCTTTCAAAGTTAGAATTATCATTCAAAAAAGCTACTGCTGATAGGAAGGGAGGTTCTCCCAAGATGTTTCAGGATTACTCACAAGAAATTCCTTAATTGCAGCAGAAAAACTCTGAAAAGCCTCATCCACAAGGGATGATAGCTTTTGAGCTACTTCTTTTGACTCTTGAGCTTCAGAAATCAGATCTTCTACTTCCTTTGACAGCTCAATTACAAAATCACAATCCCCCTAGAAAGCAAAGACCCAAAATCAACTTGATGCATTTGACATGATATTATTCACACAAGATAAAGAACCTGTGTATCCGATGTTATTAACAAGAGAAAAGGAAAAATGCATGCAAAAATGAAGACACGCATGCACACATTAAAGGTTGCATAAAATCTTACATGAACACACATGCAACAATTTATAGAATACGTACATTCTTTCTTCCCCCAGATTCATTGTAGGCAAGTTCTTCACGAGCCACTCTAGTCTCCTCTCGTGCATTAAGAAGCTCTTTGCAAAGCTATAAAGTATTGCACCAAATAGAAACTGTTTTGAAACTAGATTGAAGAAAACAAACCATACCATAGCTTCATAAAATGCAGAAGGTTCAACTGTTAAATGATAAAGGTGATACTGGCATACACATTAGGATACATGCACATTTGACAAAGTCATTAATATCTAACAATCCATCCAATTAACTAAAATAGATGCAAAAGTACTAGATAACTTTGATACAACCACTAACGAGGAAAAGATGCTAATGAAGTATAACTTTGATACAACCACTAACGAGGAAAAGATGCTAATGAAGTCCATGATAGACATGTGTGCAGAACCTCTTTTATCTCAAAAAGATGAGAAAGATGATCTTTGGCATCATTGGAAGTTTCATGAAGAGACAAAAATCATTAAAGTTTAATGCCTTACATTTGATCTTTGATAAAACTCCAAATAGAAAATAAATTATTAATATACATATATCAACTCCATAACAAAAGCAGTCCACAAATTATACAGATACTTTCCTATCAATTTGCAACTAATACATGAAAAAGTTTCAGGAGTCCTTAAGTAATTCCAGCAGATTACAGACCGCAAAAATGAGTGAAGCAGATAATAGCTTGCCAGCTACCCACAGGATAAGCATATGATGGTCATAAATAATTAGTTAAATTATTACCTCATCAAACTTCTCCCTCGCACTTATATTCTGCTCTGTAGCAAGTTCGACAAGACAATTCAGATTTTCTTGGCTTGAAGACTTTTCTGTTTCCAGTATCTCAATCTAAAAGGTAAAAAAATATACATAAATACAATAAATAAACCATCAATCTACAAATTCTTGACGATTGCAATGAAAGATGATTTAAGGGGACAAAAGGAGAGGGAGAGATAATTATTAAAAATAATAAAATAAACCTTCTCTTGAAGTTGCTTGATCACAAGAATAGCTTCAGATTCCCTCAACCCAATATTCTTGTCAGCGAAATTTGTTTTGTTCGCGTGAAATGCAGAATGGTCACTAGACTCACTATGTTTCATATTGTGAAGGGATTCTGCCTCAACCAGCTTTCTCATTAAGCAATCAATTTGTATATCACTCATGGTTCTCTGCATAAAGAAAGGAATCAGAATACAGAATGACGACTTTGTGCGCAAATTCATTGCAAATTAACAAGTATAATGAGTAACCTGAGTTTCATATTTCAAAAGCAAATCCTCATACTCTGTTTGCAGTTCCATTAATTCGCTGTCCTCCTGAACCAATAATACATATGAGGGTGAAAAGTTCAATTCAAGGACATCTATACAAAAATGCACAATACAAAGTTACAAACCACAAAGGAGCTTTTCTTTCTTGGTTGTCCTTTTCTCCTGTTTGTTACATGCAGTAACGCACATGGATCAGGAAGAGTACAATCTTCCAATACACTAGCCTTACAATCTTCATCTTGTTTGCATGGGTAGTCATCTTCAGTTTCATTTTCATTCACCAACTCCTCAAAAGCAAGAAGTGGTCCCATATAACGCTTAGATTCAGTCGGTTTAAGTGCGGATGAGTTTGATTGAACACTTGAGCAGGCCTAAACCACAGAAATTTAATGTTAGCAGGCACCCAATGAGAAAAGATTGATTGTTAGCACAACAAGAATATTTTTCCAGCAAACAGAAACAAAGCAGGGCAGGCAGCCAGACACTGAAAATCACTACTTGACAAAGGTCCCAGTTACTCTTCTCATCCCTGCCTATGGGGATGGAAACTTCCTCAATCCTACACACATGGAGTTCCGCATGAAAGAAGCCCATTTTTCCTTTAAAATACTTATTTTCTGTTACCATGCATCTTGCAGAATAACAACTGATCAAAACATCAAGCCTTCTGATTCCAGGACAACAATTTAGATCCATGTCGCGGAATTCAATTCAACCAAAGCAATAAGCCTCTAAAATAATAACATATCATAGATAATCAAAATGCATATACCATAGTATGATAGGAACCAATATCAAACTAATGTACATCAACTCAGCCCCTGTTTTATGAATATGTCTTGTAGAGCAGTGGTTAAGTTAGTCCAGTTTTATCAACATAGAGGACAAACAAGAAAGAAACGTCTCAAAAAAGCAATTTTCACCTTTTGGAACTGCCTTTCAAATTCTGTTAATTAATATGGACTATCTAATGATACAAAAACTTTAACATACTATATTCAATTAGAATGTAGAATAATAAGTCTTCTCGTAAAATGCCTACTATTATCCTATACAGATTATAGCCTGTGTAGCTCCAGGTCTTCTTTTCCTTGAAGATAATGTTTCTAGCACAGCTTAGAAAGGGAGATCCATCCCTCCAAATGTAATGAAGAACTCCAAATATAAGGATTGACCATATTCATGTCAGACATAACTGATTACCATAGTATGCAGAAGTTTCCTATACCCTATTTAGTTCTTTAAAACCATTAGTAGTTTTAAGAGGAGGATAAGGATAGAAATAAAAGTTCCATGTCATCCCAACAAATTTCCTGCAATGAACTTTTTCTCAAATACAACATTCTGGTCCCCCATACAGTAGATATATCCAACAACAACAAGAAAAAAAAAAGAAGAAAATCTTGCGATCATCAATGTCCTCCACGTGCTTATATCATCATAAAATATTTCACACTTTTACCTATCAAAGGAATCCAACATCATAGCCTTTTGCACAAAAACACATTATATGCACAATCGAACTAGCAAAACCCCTACATCAATGTCGTGTATGTGAGGTACAATAAATCTCACATTGATCAGCTCAGTCCCATAAGGAAATAAGAAATTTTAAAATTCAAGTATATTACAATGCCTAAGTTTTTTACCCAGATAGAAGCAAGAAACATAAAAGTTACCTCCTTAATAGCCTCCCTTGCAAGATTTCCAGGGCACCATGTATCTCGCCTCTTTTCCTATAGCCCAAACAAATGACTCAATCAAGAATTAAGATGAATAGGCAAGATATGCATGTATGTATATGAGAGCAGACTAACTATGATATATGCAGTATACATCCAACAAAACCACCCAACAATGCTAAGATACTAAACTTTAAATCAAGTACAATATTTGGTAGTTGCAAGGTTTATCTGCAAACCCTTACTTGATGTACTCAAAGTACAACTCCATCAGAATTGAGATAGCAAAATTCATAATCCCAAAATTCTCTAGGTTGACTTGAAGAATTTATATTTATAGTTGGATTTAAAATTTTTTTGCTTATAACTCTGAATTCTAAACCCTTCTTTTGGACTTTGGATAGATCTAGAAGTTGAAATTGAACTTTTAAGTAATCTTAGATTTGATGAGAGAACTGCAATTTAGCTGAAATTGTAATACTAACTTAAAAAGATAAATTGAAATATGTGATTAGGGCATTTTAAAATTCAGAATATATTTGACCTAAAATCAGATCCATTTAAAATCAAATCAAATTCAAACAAAAAATTGGGACTTCAAAAATCCAAACTAAGCCCTCAAAAAATATAGTTCATCATGTTGAAATCTGCAAACCAATTTAAATCATGCTTGTCACACAAAACTAATGATTCTCCAATTCAGATTTCCATTATAGATGACCTAATCCTTTACGTTCCTCATTTTATATATTAAAACACAGTCAGCTCATCTGATTGCTCTAGCATGAGCTTATGATAGCAGGATTAGATAAATTAGCAAAACTTGAGAGCTTATGTAAAAAGCAAATAACATGCAGAATGAAAGAGAATGAGAGTTACCTATCCAAAATAGAAAAAGATACAGTTATTTAGACAAACCTTTTTAACCTGATCTCGACTCTCATCTCTACTTGAGTACAAGACCATAGAGCTCAAGTTTTTTATTTTCTTAGCTTGCTCTTGCAACACCCTTTCACGTTCTACTTGTGCTTTCTTTTCCTCCTCTAGTTCCAAAGCTATCCGCTCTCTCTCCACTTCAGACTGTCAAATGAGCTTAGGAACTTCCATAACATACTCAAACATTCTTTGAAATATAAATAAATCATCAGGTGAAAACTAAATACCTGCAATAATGTGTTTCGCAAATTGAGTATCTCTTCTTCCAAATGTTCTGAGCGAGAACCCTGGAACAAACAAAACACTCAATGAGTCACTATTCCAGAAAACTTCTTTTCAGACATCAAGGAAATCACAAATATAGTTGCAAACCTGCAATTTGGCTCGAAGCTCCTCTATCTCTTTCTTTTGCCGTTTTAGCAGAGCAGCATCAGTTAATATCTAACACACCAAACAACAAGTTGCGGTAAGATTCAAGTTAACATACATGTTAGACTTGAATTAAGAACATGGTCCATAACAACACAGAAAGATCCAGTGATTTGACAATCCACTGAGTTCTAAGAAATACCATCAAAGCCAGCAGCAAGAATAAATGTGAAAAGGAAAATCAAAATAAACCTCGTTCACACGAGCACAATTTGTAACACGCAATGCCCTGCTTGCAAACTGAAGACTGCTCTTAGTTTCATCTGCATGAATCTGCAGTCACAAGAGATTGATGAAAATGCAGCATTGCAAGTAAACATAAACTAACAATGACATTGTAAGTAGCAAAAAATGTTGAGAAAGTTCAAATTCAAAATAATAAAATGATGACAACCAGGCACAGCAGAACAGTTTTTGCTGCCCCAACCATCCGAACCCGCCCCACCCTAAGTTTTATCTAATACCCCTCAACCCCAACTCTGAAAAGAGTTTTTGATGCCAACCCGACTCATCCCAAAATTTTAAACAATGTTTTATAATTTAATAAAAATAAACCAAATTTCTGTTACAACATCTTATTAGATTAAGAAATTGTAATTAAAATATATGAAAAATATTTATAAATTTAAAATACAAAAACAGGAAATAATAATTTATGAAAAGAAATTAAAACTAAAAGAAGAGCATTTCACTAAAACCTATCCCGAACCAAATTTGAAAAAATGAAAAATCCCTTATAGTGTCGGGGGTAGTCAAAACCCAGCTGGTACAGGGTTTTGTCACCCTAAGAATGGGCATTTTATATGCATAATAAATTTAAAAGTAAAAATTCTTTTGTACTATTTAAACCTTCTATCAGAATCATATGTCAAAATTATGGAACTGAACAGACATTTTTACTTCTAACTTTCCCACTTTATCCTTCTTTTTTCATGTTTTATAACTCCTTGACTCTATGAAAACTCAGCAAGTGACAACGTCCGGCTGTCCACTTAAATTAGTCTTCGGCTCTTAATAATGCATATAAAGAGAAACGTATGAAGCTCTGGTGAAACATACACAAAGATGATATCAACTAGAAACGATTTTAAAGATTACTACCTGCGCAAGTGTGATATTGCATATTATAGCTGTATTTGCATTGCCTCCTAAAGCAGGTTGCAATATACGTGTAAGTTTGCTATCTCGATATGGAACGTGGCCACTGCAAAATGTTCTTAATGTCCTTAATATTTGAAAATAATAGCACGTCAATTTAGTTCTCAAATTCTAGAAGAACATACCCTTGACTTTCAGCACCTTCACTCAATTTTTTAATCACAGTTCCCAATGTCATCAAGCTTTTATTAATATGGGAACCTTCCTTTAGTCGAACACCTTCTGCACCAGTTTTAGCAGCACGTTCTGATCCAGCAAGGTCTACTAAATTCTACAAGAAAAAGAACAAAAAAAAAAATTGAAAACAAATGTTTTTAGCATAAATAAGACTAAACAAGATACTCATTGACAACTAGCAAAACATTTTATCAATCTGTTAGTCATAAAAGAAGAAATATGTTTTTCATTTTAATAACATACCAATACTGATACTCGAACAGCATCGCAAGAACTAACTGAATCTCCACCTCCGTCTTCAGTTCTATCCCGACTCTCAATGATCTATATAGAGCTAATACAGTAAGACAAATATGCAAGTGTAATCGTATTACAATTAAGATGACAGAATACTAATAACTTACCATGCGAAAAATGGTATGTGATCGACTACTGTGTAAGTTCATGTTTGTCTCGCCAATATGCCTGTGGGCTGAATTTTGGAACACAAAAATAAATAAAAAAATAGAATGTAATCAAAGAAGAGAAATTAAAATTTATAAGCTGCCAATTGATCAATAATTCAATTGGCGCCGTTGCTATTGCAACAACTAGGACGACATGAGTTCGAGCGCACTTGAACACCTTTTTCCTCAGGTTTAAGGGTCGGGGACGGAATGTGGGGTAGAAGTGAGCATTGTATAAAAAAAACTACAATCTAACTCTTCCTTTTTTTTTTTCCTTTGTCACAATATCCTCCGTTTCTATTTCAAATACAATCATCATAAAATATCTTTTATTAGAACACCAATGAGAATTTAACTCAAAAAGTATAAACTAAATGAAGAAGTTCATAAAAAAAAGCATGCAAAAGTGAAGTTCATCAAAAAGATGAAAGAAATACATTCTCCAAACTCCATCAAGTCAAGCACTTGCTGAGGAGAGGCAACAATCTCTTCTCGTAAGCCAGCAACATATATTCCCCTCTACATTTATGAAAAGAAAATTATTCACTACTAAGAAATAGGAAATTATGTAGAAAACACGAACTGTGAATTTTAATACCTCTATACTTTCATGAATCTGTAATTTTCGATGCTCAGGGGCTAACAAGTCATTTATTTCTTCATTATATATTTCCATATAAGACATTCGAAGAAGAAACTCTCGATCCACATCCTGAAACGAAAGAAAGAAAAGAAACACCTTCATATGAACACAGTTTTAAAATATTTTAAGAAAATTCTGCTACTAGATAGTCAATCTTAAATTTAAAGAAATTTGCATTTGTATGTTTACTTGATATCACTTCCCTTTGCTTATTTTATGTCTGCAAACCGAAACTCCATCATTTGAATGCAAAATATGTAGGAATATTCTGTAAATATTTTAGGAATATTTTGTAGATATTCTTTTTATTACAATCCCTTACTTTAAGGGATCATATCTCCTTTTTAGTATCTTTCCTAACTTAGAGTTTCCTAAAGTAGTGACATAGGTTGTATATAAAAAGTTGTAATATGTTCTATTCAATTAAGAAGTAAATTCAGAGAATTACTCTGATTTCTACATGGTATCAGCTTAGGTTACGATTTCTTTTTCAACCTAGACCATGTCCGAAACTCCTTCTCCTACTTCGGAGATTACTTCCAATCCAGAAAATTTTTCTGGTTCCGATGCTCCATCAGATTCGTCTGGTCTGACTATCACCTGCCATCGATTGACTGGCAACAATTTTCTTGAATGGTCCCAATCGGTTAAGATTTTTCTCTTGGGCAGAGAAAGATTGGGCTACGCTACTGGTGAAATCAAGAAGCCTGCTGTGACTGATGCTGGTTTTGCTAAGTGGATGCGTGACAATGGTCAGGTTATGACTTGGCTCCTTAATTCCATGACCCCGAGTATAAGCAGAAACTTTCTTCTTTACACCACAGCCGCTGAAATTTGGAGTGCAGTCCGCGAAACCTACTCTAGCACGGATAACATTGCCGAATTGTATCATGTTGAAGATCAAGCAGCCACCCTTAAGCAAGGCACCATGCCTGTTGCTCTCTACTACAATACCCTTACTGCTCTTTGGCAGCAATTAGATTTGTATGCACATTATGATTGGGTAGATCCAAGAGATGCTGCTCTTTATCAGCAAATTGTCACTCAACGACGACTTTTTCAATTTCTCCAAGGCTTAAATAAGGACCTGGACGAGGTTCGCGGCAGGGTCCTGGCTATTTCTCCTCTTCCCTCCCTTCGAGAGGCTTTCTCTATGGTCAAGAAGGAAGAAAGCCGAAGGTGTGTGATGCTGTCTGATGAACCATATTCCACTCCTGAAAGATCTGCCTTACTGACCCATCAATCATCTCCCACTTCCAAACGGGGGAGACCTTGGTGTGATCATTGTAAAAAGCCCGGCCACTCTAAGGAGAAGTGTTGGAAGCTTCATGGTAAGCCACAGGACTGGAAGTCCAAGCACTCTCGAGATAATAAATCAAGCCTTGTCGCTGCCACCTCTGTCACTAGCTTCACTCAAGAACAGATTGCTGAACTTCAAAAACTATTTGGAAAGTTTCAAGGGTCTTGTAAGGGTAATCTGGTCATAAAAAATCCAGAAGGTAACCTTTCTTCTACTGCATGTTTCTCCTCCCAGCTGACTCCTAATTGGATCCTCGATTCTGGTGCTACGGATCATATGACTGGTAACAAGGCATTGTTTCACAATTTTTTCCATACCTTTGGTAAAGCTGTCAAAACGGCTGATGGTACCTTGTGCAAAATAGAGGGACATGGCTCTGTTATTCTCAATGAACAGATTGCACTTAAAAATGTTCTCTTTGTACCAAATCTGGCGTGCAATCTCATCTCTGTTAGTAAACTGTCCATAGACTTGCATTGCTCTGTAATTTTTAATGATCTTGATTGTACTTTGCAGGCACTGAACTCGAAGAAGATGATTGGTAAGGCCAGCTTGCATAATGGTCTCTACATCCTTCCTACCTCTCCTAAAATCGAGATCTCCAAGTCATTTACCGCTTTAGGAAAAGTTGATACTGTTATGTTATGGCACTTTCGCTTAGGCCATCCTAGTTTCCAATACCTTGCAAAATTGTTTCCTGCTCTATTCATTAATAAAAGGCCTAATTCTTTTTCTTGCACAGTTTGCTCTCTTGCCAAACATACTAAATCATCTTATTTTCCTTCTACATACAAGCCTTCTTACCCTTTTGCTTTGATCCATAGTGATATTTGGGGCCCTTCTCGGGTGAAGAATGCTGATAATTGTAAGTGGTTTATCACTTTTATTGATGATCACAGTAGGATAACTTGGACTTATTTGCTGAAAGATAAATCTGAAACTGCTGGTGTTTTTGTGCAATTTTATAACATGGTTCTCACTCAATTTGGGTCTAAAATCCAGCTCTTTAAATCTGATAATGGCAGTGAATTTTTTGCTAGGTCTTTAGGTGATTTTTTTAAGGAAAAGGGCATAGTTCAGATTAGTTCTTGTGTTGGAACCCCACAGCAAAACGGCATTGCCGAAAAAAAAAATAGGCACCTTCTTGAAGTTACTCGTTCTCTTCTATTTACCACTAATGTTCCCAAATATTTGTGGGGGGAAGCCTTATTAACTGCCACATATTTAATCAACCGGATGCCTAGTAAGGTTTTAAAATTTCAAACGCCTCAATCTATATTTTTGCAACACTTTCCTCATTTCAAGCCTATCTCCTCCATTCTGCCACTTAAAATTTTTGGCTGCACTGTTTTTATCCAAAATATTGCTCCTAATAAGTCCAAGTTAGATCCTAAGTCTTTAAAATGTGTATTGGTTGGGTATTCTTCACTTAAGAAGGGTTATAAATGCTATCATCCTCCTTCTAAACGATTTTTCACCACTATGGATATAACATTTTATGAGCAGGATCCCTATTTCACTCAGGCTGAAATTCAGGGGGAGACATGGAGTGATTTTCAGCCACATCAGGTATCTCCTCCTAATCTTCATTCTCAACCTTCAGAATTGCCATCTTTTTCGCCATTACCTGCAGATCTGTCACCTGTGACTGCTCCCATTGATTCTCCTGTAGTACCTATGACTAATTCGCCTACACCCACTTTAAACACTCTTCCTGAAAATACACCTACTCAAATTGACAGTCTTCCAAAAACACCACCACCCAAACAGCTTCGTGTCTACACAAGAAAAAGAAGACATATCCCTGAGACTGTTTTGCAATCTGATTCTTGCCGAGAATTGGATTTGGGTCCAGCTGCCGAAATGGAAGAAGAAATCAGTAAGTCCACTACTCTAGATGACTTTCCTATTGCTATTAGAAAAGGGGTTAGACAGTGCACCAAGCATCCTATTGAAAAATTTACTGGTTATAATTCATTGATGCCGTCTTTTCAAGCATTTACAGCAACCTTGGATAAAGAACAGGTTCCCACAAGCATAGCTGAAGCTCTAAAGGATCCAAAATGGAGAAGGGCTGTTGAAGAGGAAATTTGTGCACTAGAGAAAAATGCTACTTGGACCGTTACAGATCTTCCTCAAGGAAAAAAGGCTGTCGGCTGTAAATGGATTTTTGCTGTAAAGTATAACTCCAATGGCAGTATTCAACGATACAAAGCTAGACTAGTGGCCAGAGGTTTCACGCAAACATATGGGATAGACTTCACAGAAACTTTTGCACCTGTGGCAAAGCTTAACACTATTCGAGTACTCCTAAGTTTGGCTGTAAATTGCGATTGGAAATTACACCAACTGGATGTAAAAAACGCATTTCTTAATGGCAAGCTAGAGGAAGAAGTCTATATGAAATTGCCACCTGGCTTAAAGTCTATTGAAGGTAGCAACAAGGTTTGCAAGCTCAACAAGTCTCTATACGGGTTAAAACAATCACCCAGAGCTTGGTTCGAGAGGTTCACTAAAGTCATTCTTCAAAATGGCTACAAGCAGTCCCTTGCCGATCATACGCTTTTCATCAAGGTAACTTCTACAAATAAGAAAGCTATCCTAATTGTATATGTGGATGACATCATTCTTACTGGAGATGATGAGGAAGAGATTAGCAATTTGAAGAAGTTGTTAAACAGGGAATTCGAAACCAAGGACTTGGGAAAGCTAAGGTATTTTCTAGGAATGGAGGTGGCAAGATCAAAAGAAGGACTTGTGATCAATCAGAGAAAGTATGTACTTGATTTACTCAAAGAAACTGGTTTTCTTAGTTGTAAGCCGGCTGATACACCAATGGAGGCAAACTTGAGATTCAACAAAGAAGATGGGTCCTTAGTAGACAGAGAGAAATTTCAAAGGTTAGTTGGGAAACTAATCTACTTATCCTTGACAAGGCCAGATATAGCTTTTCCCGTAAATGTGATAAGTCAACACATGACTAATCCTACTGAAGAGCATATGGCAGCAGCAAATAGAATTCTCAAGTACTTGAAGAAAACTCCAGGACACGGCTTAATGTTTAAGAAGACACAAGACAGAACTGTTAAGGTTTTTTACAGACTCTAGTTGGGCTGGAGATCTCACTGAAAGAAGATCCACTAGTGGGTACTGCACGTTTGTTTGGGGTAACCTTACAACTTGGAGAAGTAAGAAACAATCTGTTGTTTCAAGAAGTAGTGCTGAAGCTGAATTTAGAGCACTAGCTTTGGGGATATGCGAAGGAATTTGGCTACTTAAATTACTAAAAGAACTTGGCGCAAATCAGGAGGATCACTTTGAAGTTTTGTGTGATAATCAATCTGCCATTCAGATTGCCAAGAACCCAGTTCAACATGACCGAACAAAGCATGTTGAGATTGATAGGCATTTTATTGCTGATCAAGTCAACAAAAAGACAGCCACTCTTTCTTACATTCCTTCAGAAGGACAGATTGCAGACATTCTTACCAAGGCTTTGCCAAAGCCTGTGTTCAATAAATTCCTATTCAAGCTGGGATTATACAATGTGTATTCTCCAGCTTGAGGGGGAGTGTAGGAATATTCTGTAAATATTTTAGGAATATTTTGTAGATATTCTTTTTATTACAATCCCTTACTTTAAGGGATCATATCTCCTTTTTAGTATCTTTCCTAACTTAGAGTTTCCTAAAGTAGTGACATAGGTTGTATATAAAAAGTTGTAATATGTTCTATTCAATTAAGAAGTAAATTCAGAGAATTACTCTGATTTCTACAAAATAGCTTAAGATTTTCATAATGTTATAAAAAATCAAAATTTATGAAATCATCATTAGCTTTCCCAAATAGCTGAGGAAAAGCCAAACAATTTAACCACAAGAATAATTACAAAGCACCAAGCTATTCCCATTAGTATTGTGAAAAGAATTGTTTTTGAAAATTTTAATTTAAGTTTTAAGTGTTAAAAAGTGTTTTTAAAAAATAAAATTTTTATTTTATACATGAAGTTGTAAAGTAAAAAATATGTATTTAAATGATGTTAAAGTTCATTACTATTACGACATTTTAATAAAAATATAAGAAAAAAATATTATTAATATTTTTATATATGAAATATAAAATTTAAATATTTTTTAAGCAATTAATATGAATTGTTTGTAAATTTTAAATTGAATATATAAATTATATTTTAAATATTAAAAAATAATTAACACAAATTCAATATATAATGTTATATATTTAAAATAAATCTCAATAGGAAAATAATTGTATACCTAATATAATTATTACAAAGATACATTGGATTATAAATAGGGGTTTAAAATGTTATTTGAGTCTAAAAAGTGTTTGTTCTAAATTTCTAGCTTTTACATTTGGGATGAAATGCATTTTTAACCACCTTTTTCTTTATTGCTTATGGTGCCGAAAGCTCTTTGGCTCCAAAAACATTTTCGTGTGAAGAAAAAAATCAAAATATTACTTACCATTGCAATAATTAGAACAGTAGCATATGTTCTTCTAATTTCCTTTTCTTCCGTTCAAATTTTCCAAATAGATTATTCAAGTTCCAAACACATACATAACACAATATTTTGATAGCTAAAGAGTGCTGGTATGCCTTACCTGTTGTATTATGTCAAATAAATCATGCACAGCACAAGGAATGACCCCGGGTTCAGCAGCCGAACCCCGCATTGTATGGGTCTTTCCACTGTTAGTTTGTCCATATGCAAACACTGTACCTGAAATAAAAACAATTAATTTGAGAAACTACAAGAGGAGCATATTAGGGGTGTTCAATCAGTTAACCGACCAATTAACAGACCCAAGCTATTATTAACCGAATTAACTGACCCTTTTAAATTCTTAACCGTTAACCGAACCAAAAATTTTTTAAAAAAAATTAACCGAACCGAACTTTTTAGGTTAATTCGGTCGGTTAACCGAATTAACCAAAATTTATATATATTTTTCATTTTTGGTTAAAACAAGTATAAAACATATCAAAAATCAACCGACTTAACCGACCAATTAATTTATATTTTCAAAAAATTAACCGAACCGACTGAATACTTATATATTATAATATTATTTATTAAATTCGGTTAATTTGATTAACCAACCAATTTCGAACCGAATTAACCGTTAATCGAACTTCTAAAAAATTATTAACCGACCCCGATCAAATTAATTCGGTTATTAACCGAATTAATTCGATTTTACCCGAGATTTGCACACCCCTAATGCATATAATGAGTACAACGCAAATTTTCATGCAGTCATACTAACTTCAACTAATTAGACTTATTAAATTACAGGACAAGGCATAAGACAGCACTTTTTTCTTTTCTTTTCTTTTATTTTGCTTTTTCTTTTACCTAATTGAAGAAAAAGCATTTCAAGAAAAGAAATCTAACTGAAAACTCTATAATACATGACACCGATTCAGCATTAGAAAAGGCTCCTTAATATTTGGCAGCTTATGCTAAAAAGCTTCTAATACTTAGAATGAGTAACGTTAAGCATGCAACCTAAACCAACCAAAGACAAGGCCTTAGCAAATTCTAAACTTAACAAATGTGAGACAAAACCATTCAGGGGTAACAAATAACAAAAGCCACGGCAACAAGTTATTGTGACTGTGATACCATATTAAGCATTGCCTACAACAAATTGGCGATAAGTGACTGTAATACCAGAGCAAATTGTAAGTCTGTAACGATAGCCAACATGGGATAACACCACAACTACAAGCACTCGCTCCAATACAGAATTAGGAGACTATGGATGGCTCAAGGATAATATAATAAATACTAGTAAGCTGGATTCAAGCTGCATCGTTTGATGCCAAGGTTCCAACCAATGTTTTTGGAACTGGACCAGTGGTCGAACAATTCTATCCACTGGTACCCGGTTCAACCAGTCCATCCGGTTCAAATCATATAAATTATTAAGAAATTCATAAAATTATAAAATCCAGTTCAACCAGTTTTTTTGCCTTGTTTCGGATCAGTGTACCAGCCGGTTCCCAGTTCAACTGGCAGATCCAGTTTGGTTCCTATAGGATTTAGTTAGAAAATAAGCATTTCCCACCTCAACCTCCCCCCACCCCCGGGGCATCCCCAGAATAGCCAAATTATATGTTCAAAACCCAAATTCGAACAACTTGTTGGAACCTAATATTATTAAAACACATAAAGAAAGTCTTCCAGTATTCGTACTTTCAAACTTCAAAATCAAATAAATTAAATGGTACCATTGAATCCACGAACTGCGGCCGCCACAATCTCTTTGGTACGAGCTTCGTAAACCTCTCCAGTCTTACAATCCTCACCAAATATCCGATCTAGATTTTCAAAAAAGAAAATGCAAAAATGCCAAAAAAATTATAAGAAAAATGTATTTCAAATATAGAATGCAACAATTGATTATTTAGAAAGTAAATTTAGTACCAAATTCGAACTTGATGGAGTGATTGGGGATGAAAATGGAATTGGCTGAGATTCTCCAAGGGCTTGTCTTTGCGTCCTCTGAAGATAGCGGTCTCGACCGTACGGTCACATGAATTCTCTCCATTTCCAATTTCACAGTTTATCAGTTCAGAGAGGAAATTTGCTGCTAAAGAGTTTGAAATTTTCCCTATTTGGGACTTTTGCTTTTATTTTCCCGCCTTGGAGATTTTCCGCCGAGTATGGGAGTGTTGAAATTACCATAATGGTCCTATGCTTTATATTTTTCTTTTGGGATAAAGCAATGTTTAGTCCTTAAATTTGACAACTTTTCTCAAATTGGTCCCTACACTTTTTTCCACATTAGTCTTGAAACTTAGGAATATTTTCTAATTAGGTCCCTGAACTTAAATTAACACTTTCAAATTGTTCCATGTGATCACTTAAAAATTTTATATAAAATCTGTTTTTTTTTAAATTAAAAATTAGGTTGTGACATGATACAATCTCAGAATGTTATGCCATCATCCCATAATAAAATCCAAGTTTATGTACCTATTTGAGAAAAACTATCAATTTTCGTGGCTAATGTGGACCAAAAAAGTGCAAGGACTAAAGTGAAGAAAAACTTCAAATTCAATGACTAAAGGTTACTTTATTCTTTTTTATAATTAATATTTAAAAAATTTGTTTTTTGGCAATAAATTTTATAAATTATATTAATAATCTAATCTTTAATAAAATTTTATTTAATTGTTTATTTATTAACTCGCCCTTCTTTTTTGTTATTAGTATTTTAGTTACTTCCTTTACTTTATTTTTTTCTCTTTTTTATTTATTATATAAATAATTATTTCTTTATTATTTTCATTGTGCATAAGACTAGTACTTAAATAATATTCGATATTTTCTTCTTTTTAAGAAGTTGCTATCATTTTATTGCAGGGAATTAAGAAGTTCAATTTATTATTTTTGTTAAAATAAAATTTTATATTATATCAAAGATAGGGTTAAACTGATCACCGACTTATGATTTAATATTTTTTACTTTTTTATATTTCAAATTTTTTTTTTATTTTCGTTACATTTTCTTTTTACAAATGTACAATTATTATTATTAAAAAAATTGGTAATAGAGTTTCTTAATTACACAAGAAATTATCACATATCTAAAAAATGAAAAAAAAAATAATAGCATTAAAAAATACTGTTAATATATGAAAATATCAAAATAATGTACCAAAAGATGTCAAAATATATGAAAATAGTTGAAACAAGTTGTAGGTTTCTGAATATTATTTGACATCAATTTATGACCGAAACAATACATATTTCCACAACCGTGGTTCAATCTCGATGGATTTTCACAATAATATTTTAGAAGTCACTATATTATGAATCACGTTGTATTTTACTCTTTCTACTTCAATTATTAATTACTTATTGTACATTAAATCAAAGAGCAAATCGATTCTTCTGTTAAAAATGCCATTAATTTCTATTATTAAAACTTATCCATACTTCTTAGCATGAAATACACGTGACATAATTATTCCGTCAACCACATTAATTATTATTAATACAAATGGTTAAAAATTTTAACAAAAATAACCAATTTACGCTTTGATCTAACAGACACAGACTAATTTACCTATTTTTTAGTAAATAGAATAAAATGTCTTAATATAAGAGTCTCTATGCTACTTTTACCCAATTTAGGCACATACCAATATTTGCAAGCAAGTATAGATCAAATGATGAAAAAAAACTGTCTTTTGGTAATTTAGTAACTTTATATTTATATGTTCTCAACTGAACTATGCTAGCTACCTCATACAACAAAATGTATGTATAGCCTCAACATCTTATACATTTTCCACACACTACATGAAACAGAAAATTTGTAAAAAGCCTGTATCTCATAACAACTGCAAAACAAAGCTGTACAGTGTACATGCATGCATATATGCATACATACATATATGCAGCAAGAGCTTCCAAGTACTGATGATTATCCTCTAGACCTGGACTCCTATCCTTTGAGCAACCTGCCATAAAATTTGGTGGTCATCTAAATGTTTTATCAAAATAAATAAAAGAGGAAAAATAGATTTGTTTAAGGGTCAAGTTACCGATTGGCCTAATAGACTCGACTTAACTCGAGCTTAAAAAGGTAAATTTTTAATTCGGGTTGGCTTGAGCTGGTTCAAATTAAAGTTTTAATGATAAAACTAATTTCGCTTATTTAAATTTTATTGTAAGAATATAAAAACAATTAAATGGATTATTTAGATCTATTGGTGCTTAGCTCAAATAAACATAGTGAAATAAATTAAAAAAACTTAAAGACACATAGGGAGGATTTGATATTGTTAAATTAAAGGCTTAAATACAAAATTCACTTTCAAACTATACCTTTTTTTTGCTACGTACATATTTCTTTGATCAAAAGTGACAATTGAACTATTAATTTGTCTCATTTTACCCTAAAACACTATACTAATACTAGTCAATAAGAATATGACATGAGACCGTTTCTATTGTATGATGTACACTTTTCGAGTAAAAAATAGAAAAAATCGCTAGTTTAAGTATTACTTCTGTTTTAAAAAATAGCTTTTAAATACGCAAGTGAGAAAATGGGTATAACTTGAGGGTCAATTTTGTAGTCAAGCCTAAATTAAAAGAATGAATTACGGGATTGGGAGATACCTCTTTAAAGGAGTGAACATCAGAACCCCAAAGCCAAGCATCACAACCGGCATCTCTGGCACCCCATACATCATTCCTACGGTCATCCCCTACATGAACTGCTTCCTCTGGTTTTATGCCCAACAGCTCACAAGCTTTTACAAATATTGTTGGATTTGGCTTCTCTGCTTCTACCTGTTAAATTTTTAATCAAATACGTAAACAAAGTTTTATTTTTGGTAACACCCCAAATCCAATATCTATGATATATGATGATTAATATTTAGAGACTCAATTTTATATTTATAAGATGGTTTTTTGTGGGACAAAACAATGTTTGGGGGGCTAAAATAACAATACTTCGTAAGTTTGATTCTAGCCTCGAAAAAAAGGTAAAACTTTTAGGCCGAAATGATGATATCTCACTGAATGGCTGCGGGTTTCTAATATTATTTCCAAATTCCAATATAAAACACAATTAAATCAGGTAATTGAATTCCACTCGACTTATTTTGATCATAAAAAGTCAATATCCATTTTGATTTTGAAAATGACCCCAATTCAGAAATGTCAAGCTCAGAAACAGCAAATAACCTTAAATGACCCAACTGAGATACTCAAAATGATCTTGAATGGACCTAAACCCGAAATGATACCCAACTGACATATCCAAATGATCTGAATTGACCTAAACCCAAAATAAAATTATCTAAACACAAAGTGATATGAAACATTTAAAACTCGAATCGACCCTATCCATATTGATCCAACTCGACAAATTTAATCATAACATTAACTCGTTGGAAAGAGAGAAACAGAGAGTGCCACTTACTTCAGCTGACACAGCAACAGCATCGAACCAGTGTTCACAATTCAGAGCCCTCAACAATGGTCTTAACCGAGTATCAAAGTTCGAGACAACGGCTAACTTTACACCAGCTTTTCTAAGAGCCATGAATACTTTCTCAGCCTCAGGATCACATAGATGCCAAGCCTTTACAAAAACCAATTAATTGGGTAAATATATATATTCATAAACTTAATTAATCATTAAACTTGCAAATTATAAATAATAATCAATAGTTAATTTCCAACCTTGTCAGTGGTATAGTAGTTATAAACTTCTTCGAAGTACTGAGCATCTGAGCAGCCTGTGGAAGAACTCACAATGTATTGCCAGAAGGGTCTCCCATCATTCACATATCTGCAATAAAACAAGATTATTTTTCTCGAATTTAGGTGCGTGTTAGATATGATTCAAAACGAGTATGTTTAGTTTTTTTATTGTATTTAAAAATTACTAAGATATTTTATATTTAAATATACCAGATTATAGCACACTCACAATGCCGATCAAATGCAAGGCGAATGGAAGGGGTAGGCAAGAGCTCTGGCCCACCAAAATGAAAAATTGCTACTTTAGTCTCCCAAAATTTATAAAATCTTAAGTTAATATATGGTAAAATTATAGTTTGCCCCCTTAAAATGCTAGAATTTCTATTTAATCCTATTAAATTTATCAAGATATAAATCACTACAATGGTGAAATTGCATTGTAGCTCTCATAAAAATATATAATTAATCTTGGTCTCCCTTAAAAAAATTTCTGGCTTCATCTCTAATGTAGACAAATTTTTATATAACAAATTTATAAGAAATTAACATAAAAAACAAATGTTGCTTATAGTGAATATTATAATATTTAGGGTTTATATCCCTTCATGCTTATGTATTTTTTTAGATTTAACATAAAAGATAAAAAAAAAAAACCTCTCAAAATAATATTTATTGCTGGTAAAATTAAAAAATATATTAGCAATTTCACAACTAAGTTGTGATCTTATTGATGGGTGAAAATGACAATAATTCAATCAAAGTTTTACATAATAATATATATGCCAAATAAAAATAAATAAATGGTTAGATACATTTAAAAAAAAAAAAACAGTTTATGACAAATATATGAACATAACAAACAAGTCAAATCATGAAAACAAACTTAACAAACAACATATCAGATTATATCATATCACGTAGTAATATTATTAAAATTTTAATTTTGATGAGGTTATAAGTATAATTTTTAATTATTAATTCAACCACAATTATGATTAATACAATCCAAATAACTATATTATATGCTCGGATTAATAATCAAAATGTATCTAAATTAAAATAAAATAAAATAAATTTAAGTAGAGCACACAGATGATAAATTTTAATTAAAACAAATCTAAAGAAAATCCACGGTAGTTTAGATACAATAAGATCTGAACATGGGATTTCAAAAATTGAGGACCTCAACTTTGTCGTTAAATTAAAGCATTATAGACATAATTTTTTTATTATTTAACTGTCACAAATTATATAACAAATAATAATTAAATCCTAATAATTCACTTAACTTTTTTAGGAAATGACAAATAAGAGATAACAGTGTATAAAATTATCTGCTAAATATTAATTCTTAAAAAAATATTAAAGAAAAAACACCTCTAAAAGAAAAGATTGACGCACAGTAACTGTCCATTCTCGAGAAAGTGACATGCCGGCATGAATAAGAAAATCAAAGAAACTAACATTTATCTTTTCACCTTTTTAATATGAGAACCATCCAAAAGGGAAACGCAAAGAAGAAGAGAAACGGAAGTAACAAAGAAAGCAATATACCTGAGACGAGATTTACCCCATGGTTGAGCATAAGCCCTTCGATATCTATTCAATATCTCAGCTTCAGAGTACTGAACTCCATATTTCTCACCAATCTCTCTATAAATCTACAACCAAAACCAATATTTAAGCAAAATTTTTTATGAACATCAATAGATCACGGATATACTCAGCAAATTCGCAATGAATTAAAATATAATGGAAGTAATTAAGTAAAAAAAGGACCTGAGCCATAGGCTGAGATGGAGATAAGAGTGTTCCGGCAGCATCAACAAGGAGAGCTTTATGAGTGATGTCTCCGTAAAGAGATCGTCTATAGTCCTCGTAGTCTTTAACTCCCATCGGCTCTCTTTGAGGCACCACCGCTGCGGCTGCGGCGGAGGAGGAGAAGTTGCGGTGAACTGGTGGTGCTTCTGGCTGCCGAATCGAGCCGTTGAAGGCTATAAATCCCGGTCGGGTTAGTGTCCGGCTTAAGAACCTAGATAATTCAGTTCGCGTCGTTGCCATTAACACCATTTTTGAAGCTTCATTTAACTTTATTTTTTATTTTTAGAATTTTCTTTTTCCACTTACAAAGGTTCAAAGCACAGAGAGCTATTAGCAGAAGAAGAACCTGAAGGAAGGTTTTTGAATGAAACAAAAAAATTTGTTTTTCGAGGTCACTTGATTTAAATGCCTATCTGATTCATTAATATTACTATTTTACCCTTTGTTCACTTTTAACTACTTAGAAATATTTTATTTAATTAAATACTTTCGGACAATTAATGGTAATTGCGTAATTGACAAAATGTTTTTTTTATTTATATATTTGAATGGCATAATGTTAAATTTAGTTCTTAATGTTTAAATTGTTTGTCAATTTAGTCCTTATTCTTTTTTTTTAACTAAATTTGACTTCTAAATTTTTAAAATAATCAAATTTGACAATTAATTTTTTAAATAAGTTAAAATGTTGTTTTTCTAATAGAAAAATAGAATAAAATGTGTCAATTTACATGGCAACACACGTGTACTTCATACTAATTTTTTGAATTTTGTTTGAATTTTTATATTATCTGTTAAAGTGAGATATAAGAATAATGTTGTATCAGCGTGAAGTACATGTGGACTATCACATAGGTTGTCAATCAAATTTATTAAAAAATTAATATCTTAATTACCATTTTCGTTTAAAAAAAGCAATCTTACTCTTTTTTGAAAGGTTAATGGTTAGAATTAATTAAAAAAATAGAAGTCAATTTAACAAAATATGTAAATATTGAGGACTAAATTTATCATGTAAATTTATTCTCTTTCAAATTTTATTTAATATATTTATCTTGAACTTTATCTCAAAATAGCTTTTTCGATATCGTTTTGATTTACCTTGAAATTTTAGATAATGTTTTGCAATTAATTAACTTTCACAAAATTAAATCAAATATATAGTATAATAATGTATATAATTTATTTAAAATTTTAAAATATGTTGTCAAAACATTTTAAAAATAATTATAAAAATTTAAAAAGGGACATTTAAGTAAGTATATCAAGACAGGTAGAGCGAATTTCACTAACCGTTTTCCTTTTTTTTGTCACCTTAATTTTAGTTTTAAATAAAATGCCAATTTATGGTAATAATATTGTCATTTTGCTTAATTTTGAGCTTAGTTTAGCATTTTTTTACTCAAATTAATTAGTCAAATTAAATAATACATTTAATTATTTTAATTAAAACTCTAATATACTTTTTTTTCTTAAAAGATTCTTTCAAATTCATCTATTCTTTGTTTTTAAGAAAAATATATTTTAATATATTAATCAAAATAATTAATAATATTATTAAGCGTAAATTAAAATTTATAAATTAAATCTTAAATTTCAGCGTATTTTAATTTAAATAAAAAAATGTTTTGTGCCAAATCTTATGGATAAAAATCACATGTATATCCATGGAATAATTATAATTTAATGAAGTATTTATTTGTTAAATAAAAAATTTAATTTAATCATTTAAAAATTATAAAGATATAACTATAAAAAATTAAAATTTCATTCGGTCAGCTAAAAATTTGTTCTAGCTTCACCTCTATACAATCATGTCAAATTAGTGTATGTAGATTAAATTTCGATTTTAAAAGTAATAAAGATACTAAAATTGCCATTTGTCATAAATTAAAAAAGAAAAGAAAAGAGTTTTGTACCTAATCTTACACACACAAATCACATGAATCCATGGAATAATTATAATTTAATGAAATATTTTTATCTCATAAATATATTTAAGAGTTCATTAAATTTATTCTTCATATGCTCTATTAAATATTAATTCATTGAACTTTTGTTCTTCTCATTAAATACTTTTTGTTATTTTTTATGGACCTTCAATTAAGTCTTCTTCTTCTTCTTTTTGACAAAGTCCTGGTCTTAATTTAATACCAAAAGAAAAGCTAATTAAGTTTAATACATCAGATAAGGTTTGATGAATTATTAAAAAAAGTATTGGTTGATTGAGTTTTAACTTGATTAGTATGGGTATTGTTGTTAATGCAGAAGGATGTAGATTCGAATGTACTCAAACGCATATTATTTTCCTATTTATGGGTTGGAGAAAGAGCTGATTATAGGTAAAATTTTAAACTTGTTTTCTAAGTCTGAACAAAAAATTGGGCCTAAAATTTTATCTAAATTCGGGCCCAATATAAATGTCAAAACCTGAATCTAGCCTAGCCCGACCATGTTAAAATTTGATTTTAACTTTTACATAGTTATAAATTTGTAAATTTTTTAATTATAAATTAACTTAACAATTTTATTTTTATTTTGATTAATTCAACACACAATCTCATGACAAATTAAAATTTATCTTTATTTTTTGTAATGTTTGATTGAGAATCTCCTTATTAGGTAGGTGTGAAACCATAGAGAGTATTCTGGTTTTGTTCTTTTTGTTGTTTTTTTAAATGTTGCAAGAATAATTTTTTATAGAATAAAATTCGGGACATTAGGTGTATGAGTGTGAAATAATACAAAATTATCAAAAAATAATAGAATGATAAGATAAGTGTATGTATTATTTGTAAATTTAGAATTTAGTCATTTTATTTTTTATTTTAATGAAATTAGTTATTTTATTTTTTGAATTTAAAACAGTGAGTTTAATTATTAACGCCATTAAATTTCTTTTGTTTTATTTCAGCTTTATCATGCCTATCATACGATTTTTTTAAATCAAGTAAGTTGTTATGTGATTGTTTATCGATGAAAAAATAATTGCAACACCTATCCTTCTGTTGGACTCGTCGGCGTGCCAACAAGGCAACTCGTTCATTAGCTTCAGCTGCTTTGTTACATGCAAACCACGTGGAATGAGATGGCTTTTCCATCATTTCTTTTAACGAGAATGTTTCATCTGTAACTAGATAATATGATTGGAGATATAGATGATAGGTTCAGGTGTATGAAGTGAGCCTGTTGGCTTGGATTTTAGTTTATTTGTTTCTCCGGTCTACTTGTTATCTTATTGTTTTTTCTTATTAATGGATTTCGTTTTCTCTTAAAAAAATATTTTACACAATGTGTAATTATATTATTACCCTTATTTTTGTTTATAAGTTTTTTATTAATTTTTTAAATCACCAATTAAATTGACCTTACTTGGTTCGTAAGGTAAAACTTATTCAAATGCATTATAATAATATAAATTAAAAAATAGAAGCCTTCAAGGCAAACAATTATTAGATGTTTAGTTAATTTGTCCATTAGTTTCATGGAATGATGCAAGTCAATATTTTATTTGTTTTAATTTTGTTAATGGTACACGGCTGTTACCATTACCAATATTTTATTGTAGTAAATATTAATTTATATGCATCACGTTGATTCCATATTAGAACATGGAGGGAATACAGAATTAAATATATAAAATTACAAGCCATTTATAAGCTAATTCAGAGGAATTGAAAAGTTCGTGTCTGTTATATTTTCAGAATTTACAATGAAACTGTAAATTTTATAGTCAAGTACACAGTTATAATCACAAATATCTAAGTATTATTCGAATCTTTTTAAGTTGTGTAGGATTTAGTTCAAAAATTTAATAGAAATTTTTTATTTTATGATTGTTGTTGTAATCGTTTAGTGCTCTTTTATTTACCATGTATATATATACGTAGGGTAATTATTTGATGCGTTGATATTGGGTTTTTTAATTGATTAATTTATGCTCTACTCTTCGAATTAGTTAATTTTAATTTTTGTATTTTTTAAAATTTGAAATTTTAATCTTAATTTAAATAGTAGTGGTTAAATTTAATTATTAATTCTGTACTATGCATATGGTCATATATTTCTTAAATAATATAACTTAATGAATTTAACAATTATTGTTCGATGAGTATTGAATTTTTAAAATTTTAAAAATACAAGGACTAACTTTGATCAAATAAAAGTATAAGAAAATCATAACTTTCGCAATGTGTGGGGACTAATAGAAATTTTTAACCTTTTTAATTTCACGTTTGGGTTAATTTTTAAAAGAATAATTTAAAGATACGTCATGGTTAGTCTATTCGTGGAGAAAAAAGTATACTTGATAACAATATATAAAATTAGAAAAAGGTGAAAAGATAGAAATACATTTATTTTGGCATGCTTGCAAAGCAATAGAAAAGTTGTAAAGTCTAATAATGAGGAAATAGAAAAAAAAAAGTTATTTTATTTTTTATTATATTTTTTATGGTATCTATATCGGAATGAATTTAGTAACTAATCATTCACATTCTATAAATCTATTAAAGTACAAATACTTTTATAAATTAAGATAAAAATAAAATTTTAAAAAATATAACGAACAAATTTATCAATATGCAAAGTTCATTCACATCTTTCATTTTTTCTTTTCTTATTTTGGTCGTTGCATTTTGAAATGATTTAATTTCCATCATCTATTCATATCTAATTTATATATTCGTATAGGTTTATGTAGTTCATACTAATATTTTTATTTAAATAAAATTTCATACTTCAATTATAAATATTTATAGATTGATTTCTATTTGCTTATTAGTTTAGATCGAATAATTGTGAATAGAATATAAATTGTTGAGGAAGTTCGATATTTTTGGAGAAGTCATTGAAATGTAGTTTGTCGGGAGTTGATGAACCCCTTAATGGATCGATATTATCCCTAATGAATGTTTTATCTTTCAGTCCTGTCAAAAGCTTAAACGGATTCATAAAGTGATTTGTTGAGAGCCCAAAAACCTCAAGGAAATGATAGATTTACAAAGCAGGAACATCTCATTCGATAGATCAATAGTAGCATATTTACCCAGCAATGACATTTAAGGGTATTGACTCAAATCCTACAATGCGCAAAATGTTGAAATTTTTTTAGTGAATGACAATGTGCGTACACATGATTTGGCTTCTCAAGCATAGGACGTCAGATGGGGTGCTCCTACTCTATGAATTCATCATACACTCAAAGTGCTCGACCCTTCGCGTGGTCCTTATATAGTCTCAGTGAAAATGTCTCTTTCAAAAGTTCGCTAACTTGAGATTTGCAAACTAACTTCGAGTTCATAGTATCATTGACTCCGTTGAGAGATACATGTTTAACTTTCTATAAATACGTTATAAGGTTCATAAAATTCGTCATATGAAATATAACAAAAATTAAATTCCTACTTATTGACTTTTTACATAAAATTATATTTTAAAATTAAATAGTTAATAAAAAGCCCAAACATTTATCACAATAACAATGAATCCAATTATTGATTAAATAACAAGCATTTTTGATCTTATCTTATCCATGATTGTCAAATATTATCATTTCATATTTACATGAAATAGTCAATCATTGAACTGGACATAAGTTTGTCTGGCCTTGCTTAGTAAATAACTAGAGGAAGAGAGGGCATTCCGGTCATATAAATCAGGGAGGAATCTCATATCACACGATGATGTGGCGGGCATGCAATGCAAATACTGTTGGGATCCACGTCATCTAATTACTAAAATGTCAAAAACCCTAAAAACCCCCTATTAAAGGTGGGACCCATTGTCGTGACCCACCCACGTGGGCCTCACATGTCTCTCTCCTTCAATTATAGCTAGCCTCAACTCTTAATTTATTTCGATAATTATTGAGTTGAGATTCAATATTTTAAATTAAAATTGAGTATAATAATATTTAATTTGAATAATTATTTTGATTTTTAAATTAGTTTAAAAGAACAATTTACTTTCAAATTTATTATGAAATACATTTTAATTCGACTTAAAGTCGGACCTGCTTTAGTAACTTGGAATCAAATTTGAATAACTCTTTATATATATTTTTAAAGATTCTCTTTAAGGAACTGTTGAGATGATACCATTTAATCCGCTTCATCACCAGAGCATCCTTCTTGACATCTGTTAATATTGTGTATCAACAACATTGATTTTTCAAATCAAATTTTTAACCCACATACTATTGAAATATTTTTCGCTTTTGAAGAATCGCATTTAGATATGAAATTATAAATTTATTATAATAATTAATTATATAATGCAAACAATTATGCTATTGTCACACCCTCAACTCGCTTGTAAAGTATAAAAAATTCACAGATAGTGTATAATTATATGATATAATTTCTCATAAAAAAGGGTAATTATTTGATATACTAGATGTGAAGTCTTAAAGACTCCACCACGAGTTAAAGATGTATGAAAATTGTAAAGTGTAAGAGAAATGAATAATATTTGATATATTGTTAATGAATTTTTTAAACTCCACAAATAGGGCTAGAGAATTGACAAGTGTTTACAATGATATAATAAATATTAAAAAAATAACACTAAGAAAAAATTTTAAAGTTATTTGTGAAATAAATAAAAGGTAAATTCCGGATCAATTTACCTAATATTAACCTATAATAAAAAATAAATATGACACTTGTTAAACCAACAACTCACAATTCAAAAAGTAATTGTATAAAATGATCATCTTTTTTTTTTTTAAATGTCTATTTATACTCAAAACCTCTCTTCTTCTCAACCCTTAAAGTATTGTTGTAATGATAATGGTGTCGATTGAGTTAAAATTCAATAGATAAAATAATTTGAATTTAAATTAACACAAAAATTCTAAAACTCCAAGAGTGTGTTTGAGCAAGGAATTTGTAGGATAAATTTTATTTGAGTCAAGATTTTTTAAATTCTAAAAATAAATATACATGTTCGAGTAAATATAAAGGATATTTTTAAATTTTGTGAGTAATTTCAATAAGGGATTTTAATACTTCAATTTACTCTTCTTTTTTTTCAAATTCCATGTAAATAAATGATTTTTCAAAATTATTTATAAATTTATTTGATTTAAGAGAAATAGTCCTACTACAAGATAAAAAAAGAATGAACTTCAAAATTCTTTACAATTTTATTTAATTTTAATATATATATTTAATTTTATTTTATTAAAACTAGATATAATTTTTTATAAATATAACCATATCCATATGGTTTTTTATATTATTTATTTTCAATATAATTATTTTATAATTTTTAAAATTACAATAACTTATTTTCTTTACTAAATCAATTACTTGTGTACTAATTCTTAATTATTTGACATGATAAATTTAAATTTATAATTTATTAAATTTTATATCAGGTATTATTTTACAATTCTAACACTCAATATACATAAAGTTATTTAATTAGAAAAAAAAGTGATAAATAAAATGAAAAAGGAAAAAAAAAAGAAGTAAAGAGAAATTGATATAAAGCTGACAATGATGTTTGAAAGAGCAGGGAAAGGAGAAATCATGATTGTGGGGGTGGAAATGAAATAGAATAGTAACCACAGCTTTGTAATTTACCTGCTTTGATTGATTTGCAATTCAAAACTTGAAAAAGAAGAGAAGGAGTGGTGGAGTGGAAGCGGTCCATCGCTTTGCATGTGGTTAATGCCAACTCCTTTTCGTAACGCTTTGAAAAAATATACATCGACATTGCTTCGAAGAGAAACGGCCACACAAAAAAAAACCTGCTTTGGTCCACACCACCATTGCCTATTGGATTCTCTTTCAAATATATATTGGATACGCCGCGTTAACCTCTTTATGATGATTTCAGGAATTTCGTTTTCAGGTCTTCACAATGTGTGTTGGAATAAATTAGATTATTGGTTTTTTTTTTCTAAATAATTTTATTAATTAATTACGAAAATTATTCAAGTGAAAAATTATATTTGAATATGATCCAAAATTTATAGTGTTCGTAGATGCTACCTAGCACACCAACAACATTGGGTCCTGATATAAAGTTGCACTTTGTTCCTCTAAAAAATAATAAAAATTTTATTTAATCTTTTGAAAATTATAAAAATATAGACGACTAAAATGGTGAAATTACATTTTTACTATCATACAAATATAAAATTTAATTCCGGTCCCTCCTAAAATTTCTGGCTCCGCCACTGATCGGCTTTTTTTTTTAAATTCTTTTTAGGCGCCGCCTGACATATGTATTTTTAAAATTTGTTTTTATATAAAAAATAATACAAAATTTTTAATGTGAGCGGGCATGGCTCGAGTTTTAGCATTTTTTATCTAGGTTGGGCTTGGTCAAGATTTTAGGCCCCTTTTTAGGCTTATTTGAGCCTGAGCCTAGAGTTTTGCCTTAACCCGACCCATGATCAGCTCTAATTTGAATAAATTAGATTATTGGTTTAATTGATTCGATTAAAATATATTAAAATTAAAAAAAATCGATTCAATCAATTTTTAGTTAGTTTAATCAGTCTATACCAATTTTTGATCCAACCAGTTTAATATCATTATCTAGACTAGTATCCTAGTCGATTCTTAGTCCAACCGGTTCAATCCAAACATTGTTGGCTAATTGTCCCAATGTATTGATTTTTAATTTGATAATAGGTATGAAAGGATTATGGTAATTACTCCCTAATCTGCACTATTTTATTATATGAAATTACTATTTTATATATATATATATATATATATAACTATTAAAAGGGTAAAAATATAGTAATGTATTGTAGAAAAAACTCATATGTTTTAAGATAATTTCAAGAATTTTCGTTAAAAGATATTAGATTTATCTTGTTTCATTTTAACTTTCCACAACAAATTTTTACAATAATACTAACATGTTATAGCCGGAGAAAAAAAAAACTAAATTCCAAAGATTTCAACATGACTCTAATTGATAAATATTTTTTTAAATTGAGTTTTTTTGGGTCAATTATAAGAGTTGGGTGAACACCTTAATTATCAGACCAGCACGAGAATTTTTTTTTAATTTAGTTTTGAAATAGATTAACAACTAATCAAGTTGAGTTTAAAAAATATATATATAAAACACATCTTACTTCAAATAATTATCAAAATGTTATATACATTATTATTAGCAAATTATTAGTAAACTACATCCAGGGTTATTAAATTGTTAGTAAATATGTGTTTTGGTTACTTAATTTTAAAAAGTTATAAAATAGTTATTTAATTACCAGAAGTGAATCCAAAATTTTTTTTAGGAGGCCAAAATTTAACTATAAAATTTTAAAAGGTCAAAATATAATTTTATCATGTATTAATTTATGATTTCATTATTTTTTAAAGGGACTTAATAGATTTTTTTTTATTTTGGGGAGAAAAGTGCAAATTAGCTATAAATTAATTTTTAATTTAAACATTTTTAAGGGGCTTGCACAGCAATTTTTCCATTGGAGGGCAAGGCCAATATTTGCACTCTAAAGTTGTCTATGTTAACTATTCAAAAAGTTTTCATTTAAGACATTGGGTTGTCAAGTTTTTTTTTTTCCAAGTCCAATTAGTGATCGCCAAGTGACGATTTGACAATCGGTACGATGAATTAGTATAAATTGATGAGTAGAAGAGCGTACATTATATCCAAGTCAAATTGACAATTAATGTTGAAGGTTGAAGAAAAATGCTATTTGGATTTAGTTCGTAGATTCAGAACGTTTAAAGTTGTTTTGTGAAAAAATAAACCGAATTGTAGAAGAGAAGGGCTTAAGAGTTTTTTATTGGTGTATACGGTGTGAAAAATGAAGACTATAAAACAACAATTTTAACAAACTAATGATTTAAATGAAAACTTCCAACTAGTTTAATGACTATTTTATAACTTTTTAAAATTAAGTGACCAAATATAAATTTACTAATAATTTAATAAATGTAGTTTACCCTTATTTGTATGACATATCTATGTCAAAAGTGAACCTTTTTTTTTTAAATATATATATATATATATATATATATATAATTTTTATATTAAAGTCAAGTGAGGCCTGCAAGAAATGATTACATTAGACTCCTAAGTTTAAATTTAAACATAATATTATTTTATTAAAAAAATATGAAAAGATAAAAATAACCTTGTATTAATATTTGTTGATTTTTAAAAGTAAGGGTGTTTTAATATTTTTAAAATTGGGTAGAATATTTAATATTTTTTAATTAAATAAGTTTCTAGTTTACTAATGACACAAATTCAGGCACAATAATAATATAAGTATAGATTTACTCTAACATAATTATACCTGAAAGAAAATATACACAATAATTATTCTATTTGATAAAAAAAATTGTAAATTTTGATTGGGTAAATTCCACCGAAGGTTATTAAATTATTAATAAATTTACATTTTGATCACTCAACTTTAAAATTATATGAAAATTTTCATTTAAGTCATCGACCATTTCAAAACTTTTTTATTTAAATTACTAGGTTGTTAAGTTTTTTTTTTTTTCTAAGTCCAACGAGTGAGCTCCAAACAATGATTCAACAATCAATATGGTGGATCAATAACCATCAATACGTAGAAGAACATATGTTAGATCCAATGATTAGTGTTAGAGATAAGAGAAGAAAGTTATTTAGATTTTGGTTCACAGATTTATGACATTCAAAATCATTTCATTAAAAAACAATGAACTGTAAATGTGAAGGGAAATGAATGCTTTAGATTGGCGCAGACAGTGCGAACAAAAAAAAAGCTATATAATAACGAATTTAGCAGCCCATTCTCAATGACTTAAATGAAAAATTTCAGATAGTTTAGCGACAAAATTATAAATTTTTAAAGTTAAATGATCAAAACGTAAACTTACTAATAGTTTACCCTAAGTGCAATTTACCCATTTATATTTTGGGCCGAGTAAGAAAAAAACCACATCGTCCCAATTCATTGAATTCAAAAAGCCGCCCCAAAAAAAAACTCACTCGCTATTTTTTGGGTTTTATTTTCTGAACCCAATTTCCTGCATTTTAAAAAGCCCAATTTAGTTATTATTATTTTTTGAGCAAAAGAAAAAAAAGGTCAAATTATTTTATTATTAAAAATTTTGTCCTTACTTAATATCTATGCTTTTCAATTTGGTCAATTTTATTCTCTTTAATTTTTAGTAAAAATCAAATAATAGTTGTTACTTTTGCTAGGTCAAATGTTGTTATTAATTTTGTAAGTTAAGTACAATTTAGTCCATATTCTTTAATTTAATAAATTTTTAATTTATATGTTTTTTTCTAATTTGGACTTAAATAAAAGTTAATAAATCTATTAATTAAAAGAATGTAATTTTTCTGTGAGTATTATGTAAAAATAATATGTTAACGTGATTTTACACATATATTAATATATTTATCACGTAAGCTTTTAAAATAATATAATATAATTTAAACAAAATTAACAACTACCATTTGGTCACATTGTAGTGGTGGTACATTTTGGTATCGGTTGGTAGCAAGTGGTCTATGTTCTGTTTCGGTCAAAATTTTAGTACATTTCGATTATTTTAGTGTGTTTTGACTAGTTTTGATGCATATTGGCAGGTAATAATTTTAATATTTAAAACAAACTTTTAAAAATTATCTTAACTGTTTTAATTTTCTATAACAATAAATTATTTGTCATTAAATTAAATCACGGAACTTAATTAATTACTTTAAAATTTATATTTTCGTACAAATATTTTTATATAAATGTAATTGAGATATATTTGTTTACATAAATAATATATAATATATAAATTTTTATCAAAAAAATATATTTAAAAAATAATTAAAAACATTGAAAAACTGAAAAACAAAAATGATATGCCCTTCGATATAATATTGATACCTTAATTGGTCAGGACCAGAATTTAAAAAATCTGAAAGTATAGGGACAAAAATGACTAAATTAAAATACAGAGGATAAATTACAACATACACATGATACAAGGACTAATAGAAGAATTTAACCTTTTTTTCAACTTCTATTCGCTCTGTAGTTTTTAGTTCCCTTCTGTTTCTCCATAGCAGCCGCAGCAACAAAAAGGTTTTGTATCCGTTCCCTCCCTTTCTTCCCATTGTTCTTCTCTGTGTTTGACTGGTTTCGATACGTAGAACCATCGAAACCGTCTGCTGGTGCTGCGGTTGCCTGTCGCCACTTGAAAAATTGCTTTGTCTCTCTGTTTATTTCTAATACCATAAGAAAAAAGGAGAGGAGCAACAAACATGGCGGCTCATGGAGGAAAGATGAAGTCGGTTTCCATTAACGGTGTGAAGATGTATACGATTTCTTCCCATCAACGCTCCGTTGCTGCCTGGCTTTCTCCCAAGAAGCAACGATCCCTCCGCAAAGACAAAAGTAAGCTTTTTCTCTTTTGAAGTCACTCCTAGAACCCTAAACCCTAACCCCTAAACTATTGTTGTTGTTTTTTTTAGATAAAGAAATTTCTATTGTTTTATGACATTTTAACGCTTGTGTTTACTTAATGCTAGATTATACGGAGAGGTTGGAGTTGATTCAGGATTTGAGATTCGAAACTGCTACCTCGAAAATCAAGATAACACCTGATGGGGAGTACCTTATTGCGTCAGGTTTATTGCAGCTCAGCTTTCAACTTCTCTGATTTTTTTTCTGTTTTATTAATTTAGGAAATTCATTCATTCATGATTCACTGTTGGCATTCAGGTATATATCCTCCACAAGTGAAAGTATATGAACTTAGGCAATTTTCAATGAAGTTTGAGAGGCACCTCGATTCCGAAATAATTGATTTTCAGGTATCTTTTGTCTGTTTTTAGAGAGGCTATTACCTAATTTTGCAGTAATTTGATGTTTCTTTGAAACTATAGCAACATCCTTGTTTCTGTATTGAAAAATAACAGTCGGTTAAGCCTTTTCAAAGTAGCTGTTTGTTTCTTTAAAGGAAGAAAGTCATTAGCTTTAGCCATTCTACGATAAGATAAGACATCTCATTACAACCTTTTTGGTGGTTGAACCTTTTTTTTATTAAAGGGTATAATTTCTTTGCAACTTTGGTAGGGCAGCAAATATGAATGCAGGGATTTTAGGGTTATCTTCACTTTTTTTGAACTTTTTATAAGCTGTCATATATTTGAACCACTTTTATATCTTCATTATCTTGTTAAGCATTCCCCCCCCCCCAGTTTATGGGTTCACATTTTATCATATTAAGCTCAAAAACTCATATCAAAACACCTATTTTACATTCTTATCCGAATATAAATATCTCCTTACTTTTGTCCACAATTTTCTTGTACTGTGTGATACATTTTGATTTGGTATTTTTCTATATGTATAGATATTGGATGAGGACTATTCCAAACTTGCATTCCTATGTGCTGATCGTTCTGTTAATTTACATGCAAAATATGGGAAGCACTACAGTCTGCGGATTCCAAGGTTTCATAGTTCTTTATTTTTGCTCTGTCTACTTTTTGGATTAGTTTCAGTTTGTCATTTGCATATCAATGATTGATTGGTTGAGTTTAGTGATCAGTAGATTTTATAATTAGCTCTTGGCACAGATTGTTGGTATTTCATATTTAAGATGATGTCATTTCCATTTGTTTGTTTGGGATATAATCTACCCGGTCCTTCTCTGCTTCTGCACCAATGGGAACAAAAAGGAAAAAAAGAAAGAACAATAGAAATGAAAAGGAGAAAAGAAGGATAAGAGAAAAGTATAGAAACAATGCCAATTAGGTTTTGTTGTATCATTCTTGTGAAAAGCGTTGGTTGCAACCATGATAAGGTTGAAGTTCCTACTGGAACAATTAAAAGATTAGGAAATTAAATACAACCAACTTGAAAGGTTAAATCTGCAATTTACTCTCCCAATGTATGTTTTGTTTACTTAGATGATCAATGTCTTCAAGTATTGGTGTCTGAATAAAAATTCGAATTTATGCTACTCTTTGCAATCACAATTCTCTTCCGTTGTACACTTTTTATACTCTTTTTCCTTACAGAAGAACTTATGCTCAGTGTGCATCTTTTTGATCTCATGCACAGGCACAGCAATTGCTAAATATTGGATATTTAGAAGAGTTTTGTTTAATTATAGATTTCTTATCTTTTATGTCTGTCTATACTTGTCTTCCTTGCAGGGAAATCTAATTGTTATTCCTGATGTTCGTACATTTGTTTAGACCTTTACCGTACATAGTGTTGAGTGTTGACTGACTATTTAGCAAATTATACAAGTTCTGAATGGTGATTTTTTTGGTCCATCTGATGCTTGACAGGATGGGAAGGGATATTGCATATGATTGCTGGTCTTGTGACTTACTTTGTGCTGCTTCATCTCCAGATCTATACCGAATTAATTTAGAACAGGTATATCACTTAGATTGTTTAATGAGTTGTCTCTTTCTGCCTCTATGGACATTTGAGATTTCCATCAACTTTTGATTTGCGAAGGAATCACCAACTGCTTGGAAAGATCCAAGCATAATGTTGCACAAGTAGACACCTGATTTAGCCAATAAGTGCAACGTTGTATATTGAACAGAAAAGTGAAAACGATATATATGGTCATCTTTCTCAATTAATGTTTGCGAATTTTCGTTTGAAAAAATGTTGGTAATTCGTAATTGGTTGAATTTTTGCACGGAGAAGCTATGGATAGTTGTTGACCGAACATTGCTTTATCGAATGTCAAATCAAATGCACAATAGAAAATTCTAACAAAATTGTTTGTCATCATTTAGATGAACTTATGATCTATTTTTATAGAGTTTGGGAGTTAGTTTATTTTATGGACAGGCAATTTTATCACCAACATATTTTTTTGCGGTCCTGGATAAATTTTTGGGTGAAAATTGATTATTGTTAACTGATGCCTCTTTCAATAATGGTGAAGGGATGGCGAACCTTCTCTTAGTTCATTTTATGTTGGAGATTTGTACAGTACTTTTTTAGGAGTAACGTGAGAGAATCAGCTTATGGTGATCTGTTTGCTATATGCTTGGTAAGGAAGTTTGCTGAGAGAAAACAAGATTTTGTTTAGGGCTTAGTACTGTTGTCTCTGTTGCTGTGAGTTTTGGATAGAGTGGTACTATCCTTTTATGTGTTGTATAGGACTCGAATTACACCATGTTTTACTTATTTTAGGAAAGTTTTATTCATACCTAAAGCTGGGATTTTGCAATATTTGATTTTTGAAATTTCATTTTTGCTAAAAATGCATAATTTGTTATGTTGATAATGGATTTCATTTTTCACCAGGGGCGGTTCCTATCTTCTCTTAACACTCAATCTCCAGCACTAAATGTGGTTTCTAGAAGGTTCTTGGGGATTTTTTCCTATTTCAATCCTCTTTGTCTTTTGTTCTAGACAATATGCTTACTAGGTTTGCTCATTCAAGGATGATATGTTTCTATGGTTTCAGCAAGTTTCATGGCTTAGTTGCTTGTGGCGGTGAGGATGGTGCTGTTCAATGTTTCGACATGAGAATGAAAACTTCAATTGGCAGAATAAATGCTGTTTCTCCTGCTGGTGATGCAGAGGAGGTAACTTTTGCTGCTTGATCTTGATCCTTGGTCCTTGATCTCTGATAACTTTTTCTGACATTGTATAGCTATAAATTGTTTTTACTGTTCCAGAAAAGAAAAACTTACCAGAAAATAGTTCATTTTTTAGTAGCGTCCTGCATTTATCACCGCAGAGATTTTCCGCAGCCTAGTGTTTTTCCTGTAGCCTATAATATGTTCTTTCATGTTTAAAACACTTATTTGTTCTGCTTATATATAGGAAGTTACTGCAATTGGGTTTGACGAGAGTGGAGGTTTCCTCATGGGTGTTGGAAGCAGTGCAGGAAAGGTATGATGCATAGCGCTGATGAATGATCTCATCATGCCCTCATTACATTATACTTTTGTTTTATCACCTTAAATATCTCATGGGTTTGCTCATACTTAGGTGCTAATCTATGACTTACGTTCTTCATCTCCTATCCGAGTTAAGGATCACATGTAAGTGATAATGTTTCTTAACATTTCTATTTATTTCGTTGATGAGGAAACTATGGGCGGGTATGCGTGTGAGTCTTCTTGTACGAGTGAGCTTAGTTTTCCTTGATTCAGTTATTAATTTTTAGAAACTATATTCCTGTTATACAGGTATGGCAGCCCAATATTGGATATTAAGTGGCATAATACTCCGAACTTTGACCAACCAAAATTAATTACCACAGATACTCATATTGTTAAAATATGGGATCCTGAGACGGTAATTGCCTCCCTAATCTACTGTTCTTTGTTTTTGTTTTCCAAGGGAACCATAAGTGAGCAAGGTCCTATCCACAATCTTCAGGAATGTGTTGTCATTTAAACATACAAACATTTCTATTGTCTATACCTTGTCTAGTGTGGTTGTATTGTTTTAAACTTTCTGCTTGTCTATGTTTTTTATTTATCTTTCCTGTTATACGGTTCTTGCATTTAAGTATGGGACTTAAGAGAGTATGGTCACCATCATCATTATTCAGGATTTTTGCAACATCTAGTTATATATGCATGCCAATGCCTTTATCATATCTGTTTTGCATATTCAGAACTTTCCAATTGTCCATGTAAAAGGTAATGGTATTGTTCTCTTGCTTTGAAGTTTTAGATGTTCTGTATTAGACTCGATTAAATTACTTTGTCAAATGGAGATATATCATCACCGTCATCATTTTTCATTTATTGGAGGTATGTTACTGTTCACTGGGTATGCAAACATTCATGCACACAATACATGTATGGATTTCCACACTCATCAACATGCATATGATTTTTTTACCCTTTTGGGGGTGCAGGAGGCATAATTCATCTTGCCACACATTAAATTACAAAAGCAGTTTCATATACAACCACATAAGTGAAATATATGCCTGATAATGGTCCAAAACTGTCTCTTCCTCAAAGTCAAAACTCATATCTAATTCTTGAGTGATTTTTCTTTTTCAAGGGAGAAGGAATGACCAGCATTGAACCAACAGCTGGGGCAATCAATGATATATGTGTGTTCAATGATAGTGGGCTGATGTTGCTGGCTTTGGATGCTAGCCAGATTCCTGCTTATTTCATACCTACTTTGGGACCTGTTCCCAAGTGGTGTTCTTCGCTGGAATCTCTTACGGTGTGTTTTTAACTTGTATCCTAATCAGTCTTTGTTTTATCCTTTTATTGGATGGACTATGTTGGGATATGCAGATGTGGTGCACTAGTGTTTACTTTGTATATATTTTACAGGAAGAGCTCGAGGAGGGTGGACAAACAAGCATATATGACAACTATAAATTTTTAACAAAAGAGGATCTTGAGAAGTTGAATTTGACAAATCTAATTGGAACCAATCTTCTGCGAGCCTACATGCACGGGTTCTTCATTGACTTTCGTTTGTACAAAAAGGCAAGACTGCTATTCTTTTTATTATTTCTTGTTAAGGATATTATGCAGCTTAAAAACTCTGGATAATTGCATTGTCTCACCTGCTGGAAATTTGTGTGGTTGGGTGTGTGAAACACGAAATATCTAGAAGTAAATAAAAGTTGAGATGCAGAAACAAAAAAAATGAGTTCAGAGTTGCTAGATTAAATTCAGAAAGAGAGTTATGTAATTTTTCTATTTTCTGATCAGATAGTGCTTTCAATGCTCAATGTGGTTCTTTTGTACATCTTCACTATTTTGCTGTTTCATTTTCATATTTTACATATATTTGCAGGCAAAAGCATTGGCAGATCCTTTTGCATATGAAACTTACATAGAGCAGCGAAAACAAGAGAAACTGGAGGCTGAACGTCGCAACCGTATTACGGTCAGTATTTTCATTCCTGTTTTTAAAACTTTGATTCCATTGTGTTCTACCCGACCTATTCCATAATCTTTTAAGTTCAATTTGTAGAGATCTTTAGGGTTGGAGAATCTAAATTTGTTGATTAATTTTATTTTCTTCATTTGTTTTTCCTGCAGATGAAGAGGAAGATACCCAAGGTTAAGGTTAATCAAGAACTTGCAGAGCGGATCGTGGAGAATGAAGAGGCTGAAAACACAAAGAAAGACATTGACGGTAACGAGAGTAAGAAAACTTTGAAAAAGAAGAAGAAAGGTGCGCTTAGCACTGAAATATTTAAAGATGAGCGATTTGCACAAATGTTTGAAAATAAGGTATGATAATCTGGCCATGCTATTACTAGCTTTCAGTTTAATTTTCACCTTTTCTCCAGCTCTTATTATTATTTTTAATTTTTATTTTCACATATTTTTTATTGTCCGCTCTAGTTATAATGGTAATTGTTATCCTCTTCGAAAAGTTGTTACAGGATCAAGAACTTTGGCAGAGTATTTTTAATAGAAAATGTATCTAAGAATGAAGATAAATGGTGTTTTAGTGGTAAAAGTACCATGGAGGCCCTTGAATTAGGAGTCGAATTGCATTTTGCCCCCTCAACTCAAAAAATGTGTTAATTAGTCCCTATACATTTAGATTGAAGAGCAAATTGGTCCTTCTGTCAAAATTTATTTCATCCATTTCTACTCTTAAAAACTGGTTCTTGCATGTCAGAATGTGGTACACATGGGTAATTTTATGGTTATTCTATCTGTTACATAGATGAATTCTTCAATAAATGACCAGTTTGCTTTCTGATCTAATAAGGATTAATTTGTTCATTTTTTTATTAAAAGGGGCAAAATGCAATCTAACTCTTTATAGGGGTCTCCATGGTACTTCTACCTGTTTTTGTCAATTAGAGTGTAAATTGTAACTAATTTGCCTTTCTTATATTAGCGAGTTCTGAGTTTGTTTTTGCTTATCCTAGTTGATTTATCTGCTATTCGGTAATTCATACATTTTTATGTTAGTACTTATGGATCTTAATTGCTGGATCTCCGTTTAATGTTTCCCTTCCTGATTCTTGTCCAGGAATATGAAATCGACGAGCAATCACAAGAATATCTTGCTTTACATCCTATGGCTTCCAAGAAGCAACCGTCAATGGTTGAGGAACATTTTGAACCTGTTGTGGAAAACGATGATCAGAGTTCGAGTGATTCCGATGCTTCAGAAGCATCCCAATCATCTGAAGATTTGGGCGTCAATCATAAAAGAAAGAAGTCACGAGGTCCAAGGTGAGCTGTTTCTCATCTTTATGACTTATAGGTATCCTGTACGGCTTCATTCGTGAAGCATAGTTTTCTGCATTATTAATCATCTTTTCTCTCACAAAAAATGTACAGAATGTATGAAGTTAAAGATGAGCGGCATGCGGAAGCGTTTTGGAACAACATTTCACTTGCAAAGGAAGATTCACTTCCTATGGGGGAGAGAGTGAAGGCTCTCCAAGATGACCAGTTTTCAGGTTTACCAAATGACGTGAAGTTGGGTCCGGGAGGGTCACGACAAATTTCCTTCATCACTAAAAGTTCAGCCAAATACAAGGAGGACGATGAGGACAGAATGACCAGACACGAATTCAATCATTAGGGCTGAAGCCAGATAGATCAACGTTCACAGGCCGAGGCCGAGGCCGAGGCCGAGGCAGGGGTGGAGGCAGAGGCGGAGGGCGTGGGAGAGGAAGGAGAGGCAGAAGGTAATCATGTCTTTGCATTTATATATTTGCTCAATTTTCAGGTCAGGATCCTACCTGCTTATGCCGCCATATCCATATATGGTTTTTGTTGTATTTATGTCTAGGGTTATGCATTTTTTTCTTATGGAGAAGCAAAATTTTGTTTGTTACCCTTAGTTAAAAAGCTCAAATGTTCTTTTGGTAGATTATACAAATATATTGCTAAACAATATTTCTCTCTTCATTATTGGTTTTGGTTTTTGCAATCATGTTTTTCAAGGTTAAATTGTTTAACTCTCTTATACTATAGTAAAAGTGTAATTTGTGTTTAGATCATGATAGTCGGTATTGTACCGGTTGGTATATATTGTTTCAATCTTAAATTGGTACCGAGTAGTTTATGTTTCGTTACGATAAAATTTTAGTGCATTTTGGCCTGTTTTGGTCAATATTGATGTATACCAGTCTATATTAATTGGTATAAATTTTTGATATTTTAAGTCAATTTTTAAATATTTTATCTTATATCATATTAATTTTTTAATTTATTGAACTTAAATAATAATTTTAAAACTTATAGTTATATGAATATAATTGAAATATAATTGTATTTCTGTATAATATATAATTTATTTTTTATCCAAATAATATATAATTTAGTGAGGAACTAAAAATTAAATAAATTAAATAAAATAAATATATATATATAATATTTATATGCATATGCAACTTAATAAGAAACTAAAAATTAATTTTTTTTAAAAAAATATTGATAATTTTGAAATAGTATATCAAAGCATGCTAGTATCAGTATAAAAACGTTATGTCTATATTATCTTGGTTTAAATTATAAAATTGGGCAATTTAAGTCTTTATATATTTGTTATCAATATATACTTTGCTTCAGATTTGATTTGACCCAAAATATAAATTCAAAATATTGTCTAAATTTTAAGGGGTTAACGTAAACTTGCTAAGTTCAACTATTTTTTTCTTCTTATTTTTAAATATAGTTTTATTTAATAATTAGCAATTTTATATATTCTTTCTGTGTTAAAATCTTAAACATCAAATATTTTAATGTATTCTTTAATATTTAATATTTATGCTAAGGGTTAGTTTGATAAATATTTTTAAGTGCGGAAATTAATCTCAAAAGCAATGTCAAATATTAACTTTTGGTGTGGTTTTTGGGTTGAAAGTACGGTAAAATCATGTAAAAATTTGGGTTAAGTCAATTTAGTTTTTGACTTTTACGTTTTGAAGTATAGATTATCAAAATGCTTTTATTTGTATTAACTATTTAAAATATATGTAAAATTTTAAATTAATTTATATTTTATGTATCATTATATTGAATATTTAAATATTATTTACAAATATTATTACAATAATTCAATTAAATATTAAATACTATTACATTTAAAATTTTAAAATATTTCATATATAATTAAATTTATAATTAATTAATTAATTATTAAAAAGTTTTTAAAAATATATATTTTGTATATAATGTTTTAAATGAACATTTTAACTTTCCACCATAACTTTTTAAGAGCAATGTCAAACATTTTAAATTAATATAATCACATTTTTTCATCTCACTTTTTTTATTAAATTTAAACTACAATATCAAATTAGAAAATCCAATATAATTATATTAATTATAAAAAGTATTTATAAAGAATAATTCTAATTGAATTATAATTCTAATTGAAAATAAAGTTATATAAATTATAATTTTAAAATGTAATAAATACTTTTTTTTTTTTTGCAAATTGATATTGAAGGAAATGTTATATCCCCTCATGAACCTCTTAAATATGAGTCAACAATCAGTCGGTTCAGTCTATAAACTTGAAAATTAACGAAATTAATCCGATATATTTTCAATCATTTCATTACATTTGAAAAGAAAATTACACTAATTGACAGATTAGATTAACCAATAAAACACAAAGTAGAAATTGAAAGCGCAACACAAAGTACAAAATCCAAATTAGAAAATCCAATGCGAGTTAGGCAAATAGATAAAGTCCAAAACAAGAATAACACTAAGTTTAGAAAATAACAAAACAAAACATCAAATCCAACACAAAGCTACTTACAAGCATTCGCAACATCACACATAAACCAATCAGAAATGAGCATCTACATCCAAACTAAAGTCACATGACCTGCAAATATCAACTATACAATAATATTCTAGAAAATAAAAAATAAATATTTTATTACAACGAGACTATATCGAAATGTCGACTTTTTTTAGAGAAGTCTTTGAAGTGTTATTTCGTGAGTAGTCGACCGCTCCTCCCCAACAATTGAAAGTATTGTTCTTTTGTGGGGATTTTATCTCTCGTGTTCTGTCGAAAGTCAGCGTGCCGTGAATGGTTGTTCGGACGTATGGTTCATAGGACCAAGAGTAGCTTAAGTGGTAAGCAGTTTCTATAGAAAATTGTAAATGCATTTAAAATATAATTTAAAATTGACAAATTTGATTAGTTCGTGTTTGATTTTGTAAAATCAAAATCGGCCTAATTCAATTAAATTCATCTACTTTTGAAACCGAATTAACTAAACTCAATTTAGAAAATTAAAGTCAATTGATTTGATCGATTTGACTGGTTGGGCATGACTTTTCTTTTATAAGTAAATGTCTCATTTGGTACCAAAGTCAAATGAAATTATGTGGTCTAATGAATGTTGAACACCTATGCTCTAATAGAAAACATAGTTTGAGACCAAAAAAAAAAAAAACTCTAGTACCAAAATTAACGTTGAAGCCAATCTCAAGTACTAAATTGAGACAAAAAACTTGAAGCATCAAATTGAAAAAAAATTCTGGTACCACGTGACCATTGAAGCTAAACTTAGGTACCAAATTAGAACAAAAAAACCTCATATACCAAATTGAATATTGAAGTCAAACTTAAGTATCAAATAGTATATTAACCCTTATTTTGCAGTCAATGTACATGAGAGGTCCCTCTATTGTAAGGGTCCGACCAAACTAGTCCCTTTACCGTTAAATGGATCAATTTAGTCCTTACATTATTAAAATGAATCAAATAATGCTAAATTAGAATAGAGTTAACATTTAATGTTTAGCAGAGCTAATATTTTTAAAGTTGTTGTAGTTCTATAAATAAAATATTTTATTTGGAATTACATTGTAGTTGAAAAATAATTTCCATGATATTTTTTATACAATAAATGTTAACTCTATTGCAAATTGGATTTATTTAATTCTTTTTAATAGTTAAGGGACTAAATTGATCCATTTAACAATAAAAATGACTAATTTGATTCAGTTCATATAATACAAGGACCTCCCAGGGATTTTAACCTTTGTTCTGCACACCCGACTATTAGGTGGGTATCGCCTGACATGTATAACCACAATGCTGTGCCGTTTTTTTATTTTATATTTATTTATTTTATTTAAAAAAGAAGGTAAGTGTCTATAAATACAAAATTTTCTCCCATCACTGTCTCCACTGGATTTTCATTTTTTTAATGCAATAAATAATAAATAATTAAAAAACCCACCACCTTTTTCTCTGATCTTCTTTATTTTCTCTTTTTTTCTTCTTTTTTTTTGCCTTTTAATTTCTCAGGTTACCCTGCTTTGTACGAATCGGCTGAAACTCGAAGGTCAGTTGAAAATCCTCTTTATTTATTTGTTTATTTTTTCAATTTTTTCTCTACAAATTTTTACAATTTTTTTGAAAACGTATCCGGTAGGTATCATTATCAAACAAATCCGTGTTTCTTTTGCATGCCGCGGTGAATCGAAACGGAATTAATTTTTCAAATTTTTGTTATATTTTGTGTTATTTTCCCCTTTGTTTTGCGTTTGTGATCGTCTTTTTTTTCCCTTATTTAAATGAAAAAAAAAAAGAGAGAAAAGGATGAGGAATTGTTGATTTTTTTTTTAATTATGTTGTTTCGTGTTGATCACTGGTTTAAACTTGCTGTGTTCGGTGAAATTAGATGAATTTGAGGCAGTATAATCTTTTGTTTTAATCGAATATTGTGTTTGCATGATCATATAATCGAGTTTTGTTTGTCAAAGTTTTCCCCCCTTATTTGATAAATTTGATGTTCTATTATTGGAAAAAAATGATTAGGAAAATGAAAGATGAATAATTGTAGAAAATTCTTTAATTCCGTTGTTTCATGCTGTTCATTGCTTTAAATTAGTAGTGCTAGCTGAAATTAGATGACTTTGAGGCAATTTAATCTATTGTTTTGATCTAATGTTGTGTTTGCATGATCATATAATCGAGTTTTGTTTGTCAATGTTCTTTTTCCCCTTATTTGATAAATTTGTGGTTCTATTATTGGAAAAAAATTGATTAGGAAAATGAAAAGATTAATAATTGTAGAAAATTCTTTAATTACGTTGTTTCATGCTGATCACTGCTTTAAATTAGTAGTGCTAGATGAAATTAGATAACTTTGAGGCAATTTAATCTCTTATTTTAATCGAACCCAAGTTTTGTTTGTCAAGTTATTTTTTTCCTTATTTAATAATTTTGCTGTTAAATTATTCATGAAAAATTTATCAGTAAAAAGAGAAGATGAGCAATTGTTGAAATTTTTCTAGTTATGTTGTTTCATGTGGATCACTGCTTTAAACTCGTAGTGTTTTGTGAAATTAAGTGGCTTTGAGGTGATTTAATCTATTGTTTTAACTGAATCTTGTGTTTGCATGATCAAATAATCAACTTTTGTTTGTAAATTTTTTTTTTTGCTTGATAATTTTGATGTTAAATTATTGATGAAAATTTTCTCAGGGAAAAGAAAAGATTAATAGTTGTTGAGAATTCTTTGTTATATTGTTTCATGTTTGTCACTGCTTTAAACTTGTAGTGTTAGATGAAATTAGATTACTTTGAGGCAATTAAATCTCTGGTTTTAATTTAATCTTCTGTTTGCATGATCATATAATCAAGTTCTTGTCTGCCAAGTTAATTTTTTTTCTTATTTTATAATTTTGCTGTTAAATTATTGATGAAAAATTGAGCAAGAGTGAATTGTATAAGGATATTAATTTACTTATGCTTGAAAATGTATATTTTTGTATTTGTTGTCAAATTGTGTTTATTTTCAGGTATGGTGCTGCATGCAAGGTTGCCTGATTTGTTGTTTTGGTAATGTTGGGAAGATAGTTTATAATTACTGGTATATATGTGTTAGGTTAATATCTTCGTTTGGTACTTCGAATAAAGGATGTCTACTGGAGATGTTAAAAGGGTTTCGCGCCAGGATATACAGTTGGTAAGATGTTGACCTTGCTTCTTTCAGTTAAGAACGAAGATGTCCGGTAAACTGTATGCTATGCATTAATTTTGTCATGCATATAAATTTCCATATTAATTATGTTGTTATCCTTGTTCCTTTTATATGTCTTGCTAAAATTATTACTTTATGTTGGGCAGATGTGGTTGTTATGTAGATGTGTTTGTTTTGTTAGTAATTCACATTTTTGAGAACTTTTCAATGTTTTTATGAATTTAAAATTCTGAAGTTGTATATAAGAATGAACTATTTGCTAGAAATAATGTGAAGCAGAAAAAAAAGTCTGGTAAGTTAATAAAACTATAAAAGTGTAAAGCAAAATTGTAGGTTAATATATTGAAGTTGTGGAATCTACCTTTGATTTATGGAACTGGTCCTTGTTTAGATCCGATACTAGTATAATCTATCATCATAGTAAACAAACCTTTTTAAGAGCAGTGAAATATAGCTTATTTATACCATGAAGTGGAGAGATACAAAAGATAAAGGAGAAACAGCACAAACTGCATAAAATTATTCCTTTTTGTTCCCGTCGCAAAATTAAGATGTATATCTAAGATGCAATTAGTTCTACATGGCTGACTGCTGGTCATCCTTTGTTTGTGTGTTCATGAAGGTGCTTCTACAGTCTTAGATTTGTTTGACTTGTAGGCTCTGAGAGGTATATGATGCCCACAATGGCTAAAGGTGTTTTTGCTCTTACATGTGTGACTTCAGGTTCAAAACCTTATAGAACGATGTCTTCAACTCTATATGACGCAGAAGGAAGTTGTGGAAACTCTGCTGGCTCAGGCCAAAATTGAGCCTGGTTTTACTGAACTTGGTAACAGTCAGTTTAAATATTCTATTTTATCATAACATCCACATTTTTTCCTGATTGTCTGTCCTTATGAAACACCTCTAACCTATTATAAATTACATATTAGAAAAATTATAAGAAAAGATAGACTAAACCCATGCTCTAGCTTTGCGTTCTATCTGCCATGGGATCAGGGATGTCAATATGGTACCCATATCTCACATGGATTTGTCTTCCCCTTGTAAAAACCCATTTTGAGAGAACCCTATAGACTGGGCAGTCCAACTCCCCTAATTTGGAACCTAGCTTTAACTTATTGTTGGGTAAGGACCATTGTGTTGGTAAACTGCCAGGTATTGTTGCTGATCATGACTTCACGAGGTTTTTCCAATATTTTACAGTCATTACATGACATTAGTTTTTATTTATAACTTCCTTTCACAAATATCTCATGCTTTTCAGTTTGGCAAAAGCTTGAAGAAGAGAATAGAGAATTCTTCCAGGCTTATTATCTGAGACTGATGGTGAAGCAACAAATAGTGGAATTCAACAAGCTGCTTGATCAACAAGTTCGATTGATGAGTCAGATTCGTTCCGCTGGAGTTTCCTCAATCTCTAATTCTAACGGACCTCAAATGCCACTGAGTACGATTTCTTTTTGCCCTATTGAACATGTTATTGACATTTTAGTTTGATGCATGGGCATGCCCCAATTTGTTGAATTAGCACTTTCCTAGCACACTTTATTCTGTTGAGATTTGATTTGTTAAACAATCATTTTACATGTTTCTAGGAGCAAAGTTTGAGAGTAGTTCCTTTATGATCTTTTTATGTTAGTATTACTGTGGAGACAAAGATTGAGGGTAGTTTGTTTAGGCTCTATTTATGTTGGTATACGAGGCTTGTCTAATTTTTTCTTAAACTGAGTGTTGACAATTGGCTTGAAGACTTTCATTTTAACTTCCTCTGTATGAGTAACTATGTGGAAATTGGATATAGGCAGGAGTAGACATCAGGGTGATTACTTCTTTGCACTTATTTCCATATCTGATTTTGATACCAATTGCCGGAAAACATATTGCCTTTGCGCACTGTTTTTTGGTCTGATGACTTCCCCAATCTTTTATCTTTCTTGCATTTTTCATTGATTTTTGAGAATGTAGCAATCCATTTTTAATTTGATAGATTACTAGAGGTCGCAGGTGTTATAAATAGTTAATACTATTGCCAATTATTGAATTTTCCTAGGTTTAGTTTAGATGCTGACGATCTCCTTTCTTTTTTTCTTTGATGACTAATTTAGCTTTCTCTTATAGTGCCTCAGAACTCATCCTGCTATGCCCCAGAGAACACAGGACCAGCTCTGAAGCAGGAGAACATGCACCATCCCATGGACTCCAGTTTGCCTAATGTATTCACCAATGGTAGTTCGGCATTGCATGCTGGAATTCATCCTCCCATTGAGCTGCCTAGCCATGCAAGCAGGATTGATGCCCCTCAAGGCATGCTCTCAACTCAGAATTCAAACATGGGTCTGATGCAAGGAATGAATGGGAAAATGATAAAACCTGAAGCTGGTTATTCGGGCAATGCTCCTTACATGTTTGGCGCTGAGAGCAATGTTCTGGAGGCACGTCCAACAATTGGGGATACGTCTTTCAGTACTGTAGAATCAAGCACTCAACCACTGAATGAACCACTTCTGGATGCCGACATTTCTTCATTTGGATTTTTAGGCCAGATCCCTCGTAATTTCAGTCTTTCTGATCTTACAGCTGATTTTTCTCAGAGTTCAGGTTTCTTTCTCTCTGTCGGTTTGTTGGGGACATGCATGTTCACCATACCACATATACATATATTTGTCTGCATGCAAGCATGTGTTTGTGCATCGACATCTTGGTTGTGAGTCTATTTTTAAAATTAGCTAAGCAAGTTTTTGTCCCAGTTAGCATTAGTTAAGAGGTTAGATATACATTATCCAAGAAAGAAATCTATATAAACTTTCTTTTGGAGTAACCTCTTTATAATTTCAGATATACTGGAGAGCTACCCCCGGTCACCTTTCTTAGCGCCTGATAATGAAACATTTCTGGATTCTCGTGAAAGAGAGCATCAAGGTGAACCTTGTCTCCTTCTCCGAGTTGGAAGAACTATATACTGAAGTTTCTTGATTCTGATTTATGAAGACCTTGACAATTTTTGTCTTTGGCTTATAGGTGACAACAAAAGGTTGGACACCATATCAGAGGGATTGAGTTATGACGATTTTCGAAGCGAATAGCTCTACGTGTTAATGGTATTTGCTTTACAAATATTTACTTTATATTTTCATTTATCTGCTGTGCTAGTAACTGTTTTGGAATTTACTTGCCATTCTTTTGAGACTAGTTTTTGCGGTTGCTAAGATTCTTTTCTGCCACCATTATGTGTTTTCTCAGTTTTATTTAATTTGTCGACAAAATTTTCTTTTATGTAGGTACTAATTTATCAATAGACGTTATCCCATGAAACCCATTTCCTAATGAGTAAGGTCCAAGGTGTTCAAGTTCCAGCCAGGCCTGCTTTGGGCAGGGCTTGGGCCTAGATTTTCAACCCCGGGCTGGCCTGTTTTACTGTTTTAAAATAATAAATATAATTCTATATTAATATTTATATATATTTATAATTAAATTAAATAAAAAAATTTTGTTCTTAAAACTTTAAAACTAGTCATTTGGGCAGGTTGGGTCGAGCTGGCTCGGGCTCGAGCATGAGTTTTTATAGAATCAGGCCCTGAACCGGCTCATGAACACCTCTACGTAAGGACCCATCTTTTATTAAGAAGAAAACAACAAAGGCTTACTCTAATAGTTTTTACTACTCCTTAGGTGTGATAGGGTCTAAAGTTAATCTCCCCTGCTCCTTTGCCCCTTGAACTCTAGCTTAATGTAACATGTAGACCTGTCCATGAGCTGTGTTGGACTGACAGCCCGTTTTACTATTCAAAAAGTTATAAAATTCTTTTTATAATTAAATTGAAATAAAAAGAATATTTTATTATTAATAATAATTCATGCTGTGTTCAGCCATATACGGATTAGGTTTATCACACTGGACGGGTTGCCTGACTCTTTGATAGGTTTAGTCATAAGTATTAAATGCAAAAAAAGAACAAGAAAGAAAAGACTAGTATGAAAGTACAATCATTAATTTTGTGTGATCAAACTTTTCTTCCTTGGCATTTTTATTTTACTCCGCAGACTGTAATCACTCACAATGCCGTCATCGTGCCATGTATTACTTCAGGTACAACTGCTCTCCTTTGTAATAAAAAGGGGATTTTGTATATATAGCATTTTAGGAAGTCATCAAATTCAATGGTTGATGGATAGGAGGATTTCACTGAAATATTTGGTAGCGACGGATAGCATGGTTCGGAGAGGGAAACCGAGCTCTAAAAATAAATTCGAATGAAACATACAGTTTTGTTTATTTTGGTGCCAATTAGAGTCCATGGAAGCGGCCGCGTTGCCATAGAATCTGTTGGCACTCTTTAGTGTGTCCTTTGCTTATGGTGGTTTTATTGACAGGTAATTAGGGATTGATACATTTTGTTTGCTATTTATAACTAATGCATTGTGGAATCATATTTAATGTTTTATGTTGCTTTGTGGAGTTCAATGTAAGTTTGTGACTCAATTTGGTGCTGAAATATGAATATTGGATGGTTTTATATATTCTGGTTTTACATTTGTTTTGTTGGTATTGCTTTAAATATGTGGTCAAATTATGGTGCCAGTTCTGTACTTTGGAGAAGTTTGAAATTTAGTCCACCCTACTTTAACATTTTAGTTTAATATTTTTTTTTGTCAAATCATTGACGGTTAATATATTTGGTCAAAATTTGCTTATGAAGTTGGTATGATTGCATGGATGTATTGATTGACAAATTTATGGCATAGATGTATTGAGGATAAATTTTGATGAAAAAGTATTAATGGTGTTAATAATTAAATGACATTAGTATGGTTGCAATGGATGTATTGATTGACAAACTTCTGGCATGGACGTATTTATGTCAAATTTTAATGAATTGAAGAAAATATTAGTGTTGTTAATGATTAATTTTAAGTACAATGACCAAGTCTGAGACTATATTTTAACTTAAATTGTCTTCCTAATTCTTTAAGAGTGAGAGTCTAAAGTATTGTTCTGATCCACAGTCGGTTTCACCCTCTATCGTCTATAAGACTGTATAACATTCTAATATCTAATCTCTCTAATAACGTGCATTTCACATTTGGGGCCAAAATAATCAAACTATAGCATTCTAATATCTAATCTCTCTAATAACGTGCATTTCACATTTGGGGCCAAAATAATCAAACCAATAAATACTTTAAATTCGCAGAGTGAGAAATAAAGAAAAAATCGTTAAAAAGTCAGTAAACAAATAAGATCACAAAAGTTTATTTGAAACATCTCGGGATAATGCTATGAATTTATGATGTCACTTTTATTTTCTATTCATACAAAGAATTATTAAACTCATATTTATGTTAAAAAGAATTTTGGAGTATAGATATATACATATTTTAAAAAAAAAATAGAGTCCGAATTACATGTAATAAAACATGAATTGTTCAATTATTGGTGAATATTAAGTTTGGATAGAACGAATTTTATCATGGGTCATGGATTAGTTCTAGTCCCGTGACACTATCACATTATGTTTGTTTTTTGGACTTTGGCATTGTAATTGAATCTTCACTATCATGATCCTATTACCTAATAATTTTATAACTAAATAACTATTAAATATAGGTTAAAATATACCTTAAGTTCTTGTAATCTTTACAACTCTGAAATTTAATCCTTATATTTTTATTTTCAAAAATTTAACTCTACTTTTTAAATTTCACTTTACTTTTTAAATTTCAAAATTAAGTTCAATTGTTAACATTGTTAATTTTTTTGTTAAATACATTAATGTGACATTTTTGAAATATAAAACACACACTTGATAGTCCTATAATTAATTTTAATGATTGAATTTGATTTTTGAAATCTAAAAAGGATTGAATTTCAAATTTGCAAAAAGTAATGACTTAAATGTACTAAGCACTTAATAAAGACATAATTTTAGCTAAATGGAATGATCTTTAATATGAATCACTTACATAATAACATTTTTTTTAAATACTAAAATTTCAAAGTTAGCCATGATTATTAATGTATATTAATCTCTCATTTGTCAACTCAATAATTGTACAAACCAAAACAGTTTAAAAGACTAATCAAATACATCATCTAGCAAGCAAGACAGCAACTACAGAGGGCCAGTTCTGAGCGCATTGTCCAAATCCGCAATGAGATCTTCTACATCCTCGATTCCAACTGATAAACGAACAAGATCTTCGGTTAGACCTCGAGCCTCACGGACTGCACTCGGAATACTTGCATGGGACATGAAGCACGGCAGGCTTATGAGAGATTTCACGCTCCCTATTAAATCAATCACAATCAAATGTTGAGCTTCAATCATCACCAAAAGGGTTCAACAAGTTCAACAATCTGAATATTTGAAAGCGATAAAAATCTATCTAAATGTTACTTGCCGCTAATATCGACTATCTTATAGCTTATTTTGCAGAGCAATGACAATTCAGTAATCTTATCTGACAACTAACCTAGCATTATAAGATTCAAAGTAACCGAGGACGATGTAAAATATGAAAATATTAAACATGAAAGCATGCATATTATATAATAGGTAAAAGAATATCTCTAGCAGAAACAATATTTCGTTCTTCCATTAAAATTTAAGAGTGATGTAACACATCTGCACTACGAAAACTAAACCTTTAATTTACTTTTAAGATTCGCCTATATGGGTTTTTTTTTTTCTTTCGTTTTCTTCCCTCTTCAAGAAATAGAATCTATTAAGGCAAGTGATACGAATTCTGCTACAGAAGATATTACAAAAGTTCAGATTGATGACTAAAAGGTAATCAGTACTGAAAGTTCAATTATGCATTTATATGTTATAAAAGAACATAGATGGTGTCGTTACCGAAACTAACTGTTATGCTGAAGTATTTAGTCGTCTCAACAACATGCTTCGAGAGTGCCAGAGAACCTGTCAAAAAACTAAGTACAGATCCTGCGCCCTTTGCCTACAAGAGCGAGATTAGGGTATTTAATGCTAAGGATATTAAAGACAAGGATGTTGAAATTGGAATTTATACCTATCAATAAATACCTGAGAATAGTGTAAATCACGTCCAGGGTGATTAGGAAGACCAGCGTAGTTCACTTTCTTCACTCGTGGATGGGAAGAAAGGAACTCGGCTATCTTCCGTGCATTTTCCTGTAGGAGATTCAGAAACCTTAATTTCATATTTGAAGTCAAGCAAATTTCAACCATAGAAACTATGGGGAAAATTGGACCTGTAAATTTGGATCCAAACCCAAAAATCAACCTGATTAACATGAATCCAAACCCGACCCAATCCGATTCAACCATAAAAAGTCAACAACTAGAATCCACCTTAACTCAAAAGTGACCTAAGCCAAAAATGATCCGAACTCACAACCCGAGATGACACGACCGGAAAACCAAATGGGTAAACTCAAATGACACGATCCCGAAGTGACCTGAATCTAAAAGGAGTCGAAAACTTTAAAACCAAAATAGACGTGATACAAATTAATCCAATCCCATCCAAAATGAATCCGTCCAATTGACAAGCCTAGAGAAAAATAGCCAGATAGAAGATCGTTAAAAGGCAGAATAGGAACTTGAAAATTCTTCAGCAGATGATCACTGAAAAGGTAACATCAACACACAATTAACGGTGACAGAAAATATGTCTAATTTGTTAAAGTACAAATCAGAACATATAATCATCGGGACATGCTAGTGGAAGAGGTCAATCTCAACACCCCTCTTTCTCCATATCAAGGCCATACATAGTATTGTATAAGAATAGATTAAATGATATCTCTAGGCTATTCTACTTCCCCAAGTCGCACATGAAGCAAATTGCATATAATGAACAAAAGATAGCAACATTCAATCAAACATATAATTCATAAAATTACGTGCAGGAATAAAAGTATATATATAAAGCATTACTTGTTGCTTTTCAACACGTAAAGCCATGGTCTTGATGCCTCTTAAACAGATCCAACAATCAAAAGGAGCTAAACCAGAGCCAACTGCGTTTTGTAGGAAATACAACTCCTTTGCCAAGCTAGTAGTTAACAAAAGAAAAGATCTCAAAATTAGGAGGGTAACCATAAGGAAATATGACCGATAAAAGTTACTTATAATAGTGGAGGTTAAATCCTTCAGTAGAAGAATAGGAAGAGTGATGACTACTACTGATAAGAAAAGTGCATACAAAGAGACCCATTTTTCTTCCTAAGAGCATTCTTAGGTGTATAATTCATGTCAAGATAGTAGAACTGTTGAATTTAAAAAAAAAAAAGAAAAAAAAAGAAAGGAATTTAGGGACACAAGTTCAAAAGATCTAGAAGTTTTTGGCCATATATGTAATACAAGATTAATTTTTTAAATAACAGAAGCAAGACTTTACCATTCTTACGAGCTGTGAACAGAAAAAAGAGAGATTACAGATGCAAAAGATGAGTCACCAATTATGCAGAATGTGGGAAATTTAGAATTCTTTATGCCTTCACAATTTCTTGTATTTATTTTTTTTTTTAAAAAAGCTTGTATGAAATCTGAAAAAAAGGGACATTTGTGAAAAGATTGTCTGGTTTAGACAAAACTGTTGCAGAGGTTCCAGCTAAGTGTTAGCACGAATGTGAGAAGATTAGTTCTTCAAAATTCAAGATATAGCTACTTAGGGCCACCCTCTAATCTTATAAAACTTAATTAGATAGAATGGCATCAAAGAAAGTAACTGAAACTGCGTAAATCCTATACTAGAAACCTAGCACTTTAAACCACAGGTAAAATATATAGATAAATAGCAATTGATCCAGTATAAAATACATATAAAACTAATATACAATGAATCCTCCAAAGGTTTGTCTAGAAAAGCAACAATTATTTCACAATGAAAGCTTAAATGATTCTATCTTGGTTCTTTCTACTCCAAAGACCTCGATCAAGAAGTCTGAGAAACAATATTGAAGTTCGGGTATAAGTCTTCCAACCAAAACTCTAGGAAATCATATCATTCTCCCAGGCTTCCTCCACTTGGAAGTTTGACGTTCAGTGTCTTAACCCTCAATTTACAAGAACATAGTCTCATTACCCTTTTAGTAAACAAGTTGAAAAGAAGCATGTAGGGGTAAAAAATAAGAGCAAATAAGATCAAGCAAATATTTGTCCATGTGAAAGTAGAAAGATTAGGTGATGTTTATATATACTTCAAATCATCAAATATTAATGGATCTTTAAATTTATATTATGAATTTTCAAATAGGTATAATATCCAATAACAAAAGAACTGCATGAGAAAGGAGCCAATACCTCTCTCCTCTAACAGCAAGCACGCCTGCCATGAGGTCACTATGCCCAGCTATAAATTTAGTAGCTGAATGCATGACAATGTCTGAAACAAAATCAACCAATCAAAATTACCAATAATCTGAACCATAATATCCTACTTGCATAAAAATTTAGAACTGAGCCCAAAGATATGTATATTGTTGATACCTGCTCCAAGTTCCAATGGCCTTGACAATACTGGGGTCATAATACTGTTGTCCACCAACAAAATGGCCCCATGGGTATGAGCCATTTCGGCAATTCTCTGAAAATTACACAAACAGGAAAGAAAAAAAGGTTAAGTGGTAATATTCCACATCCGTTATGTATTGGGTCTCCCTTTCTTTTCCCTGATAATTTTGGGTTTCTTCACTTATTACCAATTGGTTTTAGGTTAGATGCTAATAAGGTATCAGAAGATAGGTTCAATTATGTTCTACCTGCCTAACACCATTTGAGGCTTGTGAGCTACATGTAAGGGGGAATGTTGAATGGTGTTTTGGGCAACACATGAGGGGGAGTGTTTTGTGGTGTTATCCCACGTATTAAGTATCTGGTTTCCTGTGGTCTTATACTAAAGTTGGGCCTCTCCACTTGGTTTTAGGTTGGATGCTTAACAAAAGCATTTTGCTATTAGAGCTAAAATGCATCACCTGTAATTATGATTTCAACAATGAAATAACTAACTCAAATACCTAATTGCACACATGTATAATCACAACAAAAATGATCCAGCATATATTAACTGACAATATATTTAAATCATGCACACTTCTATATCCTGTCTTGTGCAGAAAACAACATCTATGCATTATTAGATCAATGTATTTTAGCAAAATGTCAAATTAAGGTGTATCTAACAACTGAAATTGTAAGACTAACAGAATCCAAACATTCTGGTCAATGAAAAGATATATGACTAGAAAAAAGAAAAATGTCTCACATGAATATCAGCAATTTGTTGTCGAGGATTGGTAGGACTCTCCAGCCACACAAGCTTTGTCTTGGGGCCAATAACTTTTGCAACTTCACTTAGATCACTAGTATTTACTCGTCTAAACATTTGAAGCAATTTATATCAGATTTCTATAGTGCTTGGATCAGAGTGAACAGAAGAAGACAATATACAGTAGGATCACAGTGCACAAAATAAGAGAATATACTAACTTTACCACAACTCCAGATCTTGGAGTTACTTGAGATAATAAACGATCTGAGCCACCATAGATGTCATCTCCAGCAACAATTTCTTGGCCTAAAAGAAGAGAAAGAACAATATTATTAAGGTTTTCTTTAAGTGCATGTAAGGAATTAGAGGCTTTACAGAAATAAACTACAGACTTGAATTAGTAAGCATAGAAAAAACATGAATGGAGCAAGGACAATGAGAAAAAAGGAATAAAATCTTTTATAACAATGCTACAACCAGTAAAAGGGCAACAAGTGGATTGAAAAATTGTCATGCTGATGGCAAAAAACCATCATAGCCAGCCTAAAATTGTTGAAAAAAAAAAGTTTAAGTATTATAAACTCAAACGACATATACTTTAAAAGGAAACAGAAAAAGTGATAAAAAATAAAGTACCAGTTCCAACAAGATTAGCAACGGCAGACAAAGCAGCCATTCCACTGGTAAAGCAAAATGCTCGATCTGCCTTCTCAAGCTTTGCCAAGAGCCTACAAGATAAAGATAAGCACATCTTAATACTCCAGAAAAGTACATTGTAGAAGCTAAAAAGGTTGGTATCACTGATGATAGATAGAAGGCCTTCAACCATGCTGAGTATGGCAAAACACGAAATTACACCTTTCTAGGACATCCCGCGTAGGGTTTCCACTCCTAGTATAATCATAAGGCCCATTTTCAGTTGCTGAAGGCTTCAAAACAAAGTATAGAAAATGCTAATTAAAGTCTGACCTCAGTGTGATGCCAGATATAGGCAAGAAATAGATAATAAACATTCATGTCTAGCTGTATATAAGCATGTAAGTGTTAACTCTTGTCTGCATATATTTTGACTATTTTTTGGATTTTCCATATCAAGTAATATGTACCGGATGATGAAAAAAACAATAACTGGTGCCAGAATGCAAGCCACATATCAAAACTACTGAGATTCAATGCAGGAGCCAGATCAATCTTGGATATGCATAATCCCAGTTAATATTATTCATGGTTCAACATGCTATCCTCAGAATTGACACAATATGGGGAACTTCAGTATATGATCAAACTACAAAGCTTATTGCAAGCAAAGCATTAAACCAAGCAAAATCATATAAACTACAAAATGCTAAACCTTAGAAATTCAGAAATTTCTTAAATTTTCTTTCCCAAAGTGTTGTATGTAGATAAACAACTGGTAAAAGATACTGCAAACCAACATATTTCAATAAGATTACCTGCTTAAATGTAGCTGTTTGGTAAAGAGGTGTACTCATTGCACCATAAGGATCAAAATTACTATCAAAATTCATCAATAAAGTCGAAATGCTAGGGACTTCCTCGCTGACATCCTGTTTTGCAACGTAAGAGAAAAAGTAAATATAATAACTATTGCAGACACCAGTATAACCACCCTTTAGAACATAAAAGAATGATACAAACCAATTGAGCATCTGTAAAAGAATCAGCCAAAACTGAAGCACCAACATCCCTGTCTCTGTGCCCTAAACAATTCAATCTGAATTGCTTTGTGGACAACTTTAGCTTTCCCTCTAAACTTAATTCCTTCTTAACCTGAAAACTTCTTGGGAAATAATTTTCTAGCAAAGAACCCTACATAAATAACAAACAGAATAATGTTTTCGCTTCCATTAATTCAGCTATTTCCAAAAGCTCCATTTAAATATCAATTCTGTTACTTTAATGTTTGCTTGTTGAAATTATTTTAAATAAAAAAAATTTAAAAATCAATTTAATTACTATAAAAATGTTATTTTTCGTTTTTCTCGTAACAGTTTTGAAAGCTCGGTAGAATTCAATTACAGTAGCACTTTCTTTTCTTTTATCTAAAATTCACTTCATCGACATTAGAATAGCTCAAATCATAACAGCTTTAACCAGGCATTATCAGAAATCAATATTGGAAGAAAAAAATTCCACTAAAACAAGCAGTTTCGTATATTTTAAAACACACTTATCATTTTGAAAGAAAAAATTACGGATACAATCGAAAAATAGAAAGAAAGGCAAAAGAAAGAGTTTACGCAGTGGCGGGTAGGATCAGAGTAGAGAGAGGAAACGAGAGGCTTGAGAGTGGGCGATGATGCCATTTCTGATCTCCCAAATCAACTGCGGATGATTATATTTTAAAACTGTTTTAGGCTTTATGAGCTTTTTCAGTGCCGCCAGTTAACTACAACTTATAATAGGGTTAATTCCACTCGGTTTCCATGCAAATTGTCAAATTTTATTTTAGTATTTAAATTTAGAAACCATTTTAAATAGCATTATTTAGAAAAATAGGGTAAATTGCAATAGTAGTCACCTAATTATTAGTATTTTTTTGTTACCCAATTATGAAAAGTTATAAAATGGTCATTCAACTATTAGTAAATATTTTTGTCACCCAACTATAAAACGTTACAAAATAATTATCCAACTATTCAATTTTGTCTTTTTTCGTGATCAACGAGCTAACGTAACAATGAAAAACACCCAAAAATTTAAGGTAGTTGGGTGACCAAAAAAGATAAAGTTGAATAGCCGAGTGACCATTTTGTTATTTTTCGTAGTTGGATAACCAAAAGAAAAATTTACTAATAGTTGATGATAATTTTATAACTTTTCTTAATTGAATGACAAAAAAAAAAATAGTAATAATTTGATTACTATTAGTGTAGTTTACCCAAAAATATATTTGTAATTTTTTTCTTTAAATAAAGCGAGGATTTGGTTGAAATTGTTAACTTAAAAGTTTGGGCATTATGCATCTCCATTTGATCATAGTATTATTTCATTAAAAATATAAAAATTAAAAATATACTTACATTATAAAAGAAAATATTAAATTTTTTTAATTGAATTAAAAATCGATTAATACGTGAAATAAATTCAGTCCGTCATTTAATAAAATAAATCCCGTCAAATTAATTATTAAGTGCTTTTTTTATATATAAAATCATTTTAAGTGTTTATGTAAATGATGTATTAAAAAAAAAAAGATAAATTCAAGTCGTTTGTACAATAAGTAACAAATGTACTTATAATCTAATATATTTGTTTTAAATATGCTTCTTGATATATTTTAGATGGCATTGAACAATTAAGATAATTATTAAATTAACGAAAAAAAACTTGTTTAATAATATTTTAAGAACTTAATTAGAACATTTTAAAATTTAAAAATTATCATAACATTAAAGTTGTACAAGATATTGAATAATATAACAAGAACGATTCACATTGTGAGTGATGCATGAAACCACTAGATTATTAGTTTGAAAGAATTTGGGATTGAGTTTTGGTGGAGTATAGACTATATTAATGACTAATACCTTCGCTTCAATGCTTATGAGCAGAGGCGAATCCAGCGGAGGCTGGCATGGGCCTTGGTCTCTCTTAAATTGGAAAATATGTATTTAGACCTTTTAAATTTTTTAAAATTTTAAATTAATAAAAATTAAAATTGTACTTTGATCTTTCTAAAATTAAAAAAAATTAATTTAATCATTTAAAAATTATAAATATATAGACTATAAAAAATTCTTAAAGTATTATTAAACAAGTTTTTTATGAGGTACTTATAGAAGGAGGGTGATTGGCATGAGTCCCAACCATTGAGTTCTCTATTTTATAGGTGTCATATGAGGTGACAGATATCAACTTAAGGTATTGTTAAAGTTGACTTGAAGGGATTGAACAAGCCAATCGTTAAATCATCACATGAATATTTTCGGATGGTGTTAAAAACTATTTCACTTTTATATTATGAGGATTGTGTGCGCTCACTCACTTTGTGTGATAGGATGTTCAAGCAAAGCATATTGCTTCTCTAGTGAGGCCATGATGCCGAGCTTCATTTTGTGCATAAAGTTAAGCTTCACGAAAATCCTTGTAGCCTTTGCATGATTTAGCGAGGGGGTCCAAGGTAAGGGTATAACAATAACCCTTTAGATAAAAGGCAAGTTATAAAGTGATTTGGCTTGATCCGGTTTGGTGACAAGGCTTGCTACCGTCCTTTGACAAGGTTAGTGGAGGGTTTTCGAAGCTTCATCTTTATTGCCCCGATTATCTTGCTTTTGTATCAATTGCTTCCAAACAAGTGTTTACTTATGATTGGAGATTTGTGTTATTTCGTTCTTGCTGCTGTTTTGTTTAGGATGTCGCTTCATTTTCTCGCCCAAATACTTATAAAGGGTAAACTACAAAAATAGTCACTTTTGTTTGCCTCAGGTTATATTTTAGTCACCTATGTTTGAAATGTTACGTTTTAGTCACTTATGTTATTATTTTGTTACGAAGTGATCACTCATCTGTTAAGTTCCACTATCTCCTTAACGGTAATCCTACGTGGCAGTCCAACTAGATTTTAAGTGCCAACTTGGATTTCCGAAGGGGATGAGAATAGATTTTTTATTAAATAAATTTAATTAATTAAAAATTTTAAACCCTAAATTTTAGTTAAAAAACCATTGATCTCCCCCCTTTGTTCAGTTTTTTTTTTTCAATTGACTAAAAAGCTATTATCATCAAAAAATTTTATTCACTTAGAAAAACAAAAAGAGGTTTCAATGGAGGGTCCAGGTATGTCTTCTTCACCGATAAATTTATGTTCTAAGACTTAAAGTGAAGTGGTTGTCGATAAATAAGAAGATGATAATCATTTTTGTTCCTAATCATTGTATTTTCCAATTCTTCATGTTCTTGAATTGTAACAACTCGTTTTTGACCCTAGTCGGAACGAGTGGTTTCGGGACCACTCAACCGGGTCAAAGTATTAATTTTATTGCTTAAATATGTTTTACAGCATGATAGAATTACTGTATGAAAGTTTCGTTTAGAAATTTTAGTAATTGATCGGTTAAATTGATAAAAAGGACTAAATCGCATAACGCGAAAAATTAGAGTCCTAGTTTATAAATGGCTTATTTGATGTTGGCTTTTAAAGTGGAAGGCCTTAAATGGTTATTTTACCATTCCTTATGCTAGTGGACATTTATGTCCTTAATGATATGTTTTTAAGTGGTTTTAGTTAAAGGGCAAAATGGTCAAATGGCATTATTATATGTTTTATTAAATAAATATCATTAAATGTTTTCATTCTTCATCTTCTTCCACCGATTCTTCAGCCAAAAATTAAGGGTTTACAAGCTTTTAACATTTGGCTATTTCAAGCTTCGATTGGAGGTTCGTTTTTGTCTCGTTTTTGGTAATTTTTACGTTTTTGAGGTCGTTGTTTCAAATACTAGCTAATCCTTACCTCAATTTCTGATATTGAACATGTCTTTAAAAAGTGCCATTGATGAACCCTATTATATTGATAGATTTTGATGAAATATTGTTTATTAAGTGAGAATATACAAGAATTTTGAAGTAGTTTTTGAAGAAATTGAGTTTTAAGGATTTAATTGTAAAAGGTAGAATTTTTGAAGTTAAATGTGTGATTAATTGAGTTGTATGTGCTTGTATAAATCCCTTGAATATTCGGCTATGATGAATTGGGGGATTTATTATGCAAATTGTCATTTTGTGATAAAAGGGCTAAATTGCAATGTGTTGAAAATATAGGGACTAAATTGTTAACATGCCAAAATATATGTTTTGGGCTTGATTGATCAAGTTAGTGATTAAATAGCTGAAATTTGTATTAATATAGATAAAGACGACCGAATCCCGGAACTCGATTGGGGAAAAAGAAAAGTTGACGAGTAGATGCGGAATTTCGAGGTAAGTCCGTATAATGAAATTTATTGTGTATATGCTCATATTTGTTGTTAATTGAATACATGAAATATTAGTCGATTAAATGGCCTATCTGTATGTATACATGTGAAATTGAAATGAAATTGTTACAAGAGAAAAATGAATACTGAGCCCCGTTAGAATCGTGGAAGTCAATGGGATACAAGTGACGTGTCACTAGGGTTACAGGGTGGTTAGAGCTCCTGCATTTGTTGCGGACTCACCACGTGCTCATTGAGCTCTCTGATATAGCCCTTCTGAAGAATATGTGGATAATGGATTTAGCCCGGACGGGTAATCCAAATTAGGGTCTGAATTTAGCCTGGACTGGTAATTCAGATCCTAGCTCATTAGAGTAATTGTCGTTGCAGGGGATTAAGCCTGGACTGGTAATCCCGAGAATACTCTATGAGTTTATATTACAGGGGATTTAGCCTGGACTGGTAATCCCGCTGTAAGAATGAGGTTCGCGGGAGTGTGCTCTCTGTTTAGTCTTTGGACTCTCTGTTCAGCCTTCGGGCTTACTGTTCATTCTTCGGGATTACTGATCAGCCTTCGGGCTTACCGATACTGGCTCGAAAGAGCATATATGATGCATTGACGGGTTTCCGGTTACATGTATATACACTGTGTGTATCACCCGAGTATCCCTCGACGTTCTTAAAGGTTCAACGGGCAATTACCGATACATGTTACATGAAAAGTGAATAAAATCTGTATTACCAGTTATACGAATACTGGAAGATGTGTGAATTACATGTTACATGAGCTACACATGGATTACATGATATATGTATTATGAGAATTACATGAATTATATGGATACATGTTATATGAGATTGATATGGATTATACAGCATATGTTATATGAATGACATTATATGTTACATGGACTAACAAGTGTATACTTATGGATTAGGCAACTTGCTTATATGAATTGAATTGGCAATATATTGTAATTACTGCATTGATTCGGTAAGGTTTAAATTCTGTACCACGGACTTACTAAGCTTTAGAAGCTTACTCCATTTATTTCTGTCAATGTTTTATAGATTCGGAAGTTATCTCGATCCTCGGACGCGTCGGAGATTCGCCATCACACTATCCATCAAGCTTTTGGGTACTTTTGAATCTTTTTGTAAATGAAATGGTCATGGCATGTATAGGCTAGTTATTTGTGTACATGATGTATTTTTGTAAGTGATCAAGCTATGGGATGTGGCTTGGGTCATATATGTTTATAATGAAGTATTTGATTTGTTCTTGGATATGTTGTATTTGGTAAAAATTGGCTTGGAAATGTTGTTTATTATTGGCTGAAAAGAAATGACCCTTGTTGGGTGGCAATTTGGCTTAAACCAAGCCTACATTGTGCCACACGGCCAGGGGACACGGGCGTGTGCTTCGACCGTGTGTCCCCTGCACCTTAAATAAATTTTGACAGTTTCAACCACGGGCTGAGAACACGGGCGTGCCTTGGCCGTGGGAAGCACACGGCCCTATCCCACGGGCGTGTGAAATTAACCATTAACCGTGTAGTGTAAGTCAGTAGCTTCCACGGCCTCTAGACATGGGCGTGTGAAGGCCACACGGCCTCATCACACGGCCGTGCTAAAAGACACACGGGCCTGTGTGACGTCATTTTCAGAAAAAAAATTTTCGAGCTTCCGATGCGATAGGATTCGAATCCTAATCATCCGAAATGATCTTAATTAGCCTGAGAATAATTAATACGGACGTTTATGCAATATTCTGTGTTCACTTTCAATTAAATTCTGTAAAGATCCGATAAGTCCGGTAATGCTCCGTACTTGATTCCGGTGACGGTCTCGGGTATAGGGTGTTACATGAATAGTTGGTTTCTCAATCTGATTTTTTTTTATCTGAATCAGCTTGTTTGTTCACAATCCCTTTGTGGGCATCCCCTTTTTTCTTATTTGAAATTTTTTTAGTTGTTAATATTCATATCAAGAATTTTAATTTAGGGTTTTCATTAAACAATAAAAATCCAATCTTTTGTTTTTCAGTATTGAATAAAAGAGATAGATGAATGTAAAGAAGACATACCTAAACCCTCCATTGAATCTATCTTTATGAAGCAGTCAATTTGATTTCAACTATTTTGATCTTAATAATAGTTTTTCCAATCAAAAGAAAAAAAACCATTGAAAAAAAGAAGAAAATGAAGAAGAATTAAAAAGGGGAGATAAATAGTTTTTTAGTTAAGGTTTAAGTTTAAAAATTTAATTAAAAATATATTTTCATCCATTCAGAAATCCAAGTTGGCATCTAAATCTAGTTAGACTGCCACGTAGGATTACCGTTAGAGAGATAACAGAACTTAATGGTAGAGTGATCACTTCGTAACAAAATAGTAACATAAGTGACTAAAATGTAACATTTCAAACATAAGTGACTAAAATATAACTTGAGGCAAACAAAAGTGACTATTTTTGTAGATTACCCTACTTATAAACAAGTCATTTCAAAATCGGTGTTCCATTGTGTCTTTTTGTTTCCTCGTGTTTTCATTTCCTTTGTTGCTAAAAAATTGCTTATGCTTTCTCTTTGTCTTCTACCCTACTGTTGTTTCTTCAAATACGATCGTCAATCCTAGATAATTTCTGGTAAACAACGTTCTGATGGAGGATAAAGAATTATTATGTACCACAACTACAGAGGAAACGACTGTCATATTATTGTTGCAGTGTCTGAAAGTGTATCATTGTAGATATGTATTCTCAGTTTAGTCGAGCTAGGGCCATTAGATGAAGGGTTGTCAGTGTCTGAAATTGTATCATTAGATGAGGCCCTTCGTCGTTGCTATTATCATATAGGGGGTTAAGCCTCTCGCCTTGGTCTTTAGCAGATTCTTCCAATTAGGGACAAGATCTCTCATCTTGGTTTTCATGGGCGTAAGAGTGACAAAACATATCACTTTAGCCATTCATCAAGTCGAAAAAACCTCTCACATTGGTCTTTAGTTGATTCTAACGAGAGGGTGAGACCTCTTGCCTTGATCTTTATGGTCGTAAAGGAGACGAGACCTTTCACCTTAGCCATTTCATAGAGGGGGGTGGGACATCTTACCTTGGCATTTAGTTTATTCTTCCAAGGGGAGTGAGACCTCTTACCTTGGTCTTTTTTTTCCTCTTCCTGCAAGGTTGATTCTTCTTTATTCTTGTGAGTTGCTTGAGGAAGGATGTCAGTTATTCATTTGGTGATGCTTGCTCTTTATTGCGAAGAGAGTGGAGATCATCAAAAGCCACGTAGCAGTGGAATGTCAAGTATTATGGAAATAGATTAGGTTTTGTCTGCACGTGGGCAAAATTTTTCATGCTTGTGGTTAATGTGAAAATCAATTTAAGTTACCTGATCTAAAGTAAGACAATATACCATTTACATAGATAATCATTTGGTAACAAATATATTGGTGGCATGGATGACTGATATAAAGTTAGACAATACATTACTTACATTACATGGATGATCATTTGGTAACAAATATACCGGTGGCATAGATGATTTAAGCGTGACAAAAATAATCTTCACACTTATATTTATTGCTTGGACCAATTCATTAATGAATGAACCCTACGATGATTTTACAAATGGAGGTGACCACTTTAGGAATAGACTCCAAAATTAATCAAGAAAAATTATCCTTCTAGTAAACTTTATGTATATGTTCAGAGAAAGAAAATAGCTATATGTAGCTAGATTTTGATCCAAATGTTATCGTATATATAGTATTCATGTCTTGTTTGGGGTTATTTGAGACTGTAGTCACCGACATTCATATTTTAGAATCTATTTTTTTTCAATTTTTATTATATTATATTTTATAAAAAATTTTAAAATAGTTTAATTTATTGTTTTACTTAGGGCCCAAAAATGTCAAGAACGGCCTAACCGTATTTTTAAGTTTTTAATGTGTTTACATTATGAAAAATTGACATGTAACAAGGAAAAATAACAACATTTCTGGAGGGAAAAATTGTAACATAAATCCCTTTACCTTTTTCATATAACTTTTTAACGGTGTTCTACAAATTACTTTTTCATAATTAGTCATTCGAGTTTGCTTATATTCAATAATGAGAAAATATTTGGTATGTTGTTAGATGAGTTTTTAAACTCTACAAGTAAAGTTATGGGGTTGACAAGTATCTTATAAGAATATAATAATATTTAAAGTAAAACACGTGATGATTTTTTTAAAACCACTTATCGAATAAAAAAATACATTGTCAGTGTAACAAATACCCACCCTTCAGTAATTTAACTTACAAATTTACATAACAAGTCAATTTAATGTTAAAACAGTTAAAAAAATATTATCATTAATTTTACAAACTAAATACACTATTAAAAGTAAAAATATTATTTTATCAATCTAATATTGTTTATTTAAATTCAATCTAATATCAATTATCATATTTATAAAAATTAAATATATATTATTATAATTTAATTTTATATCCATATGTTAACGAAATCTTAGTAAAATTATAAAAAAAATTAAGGAATAATTAGTATAATTTAATAAACACATACAATCAACCCGTGTATTGAATAAAGAGAACTAATATTATTATATAATTAACTATTTTTATACATATAAATTTTATTATCTAAAATAAACTTTGATATTAATAAAAATGGATAATTTTTAAAATTCTACATGAAGTTTGATTTAATGTGCAATTTGATACATGAACTTTGATTTGGTGCAATAATACACAAGGAACATTGATTATGGTTCAAATGTAACATGAAAATTTAATTTTGATTCAATCGTGCATATTCAAAAAAATAAACACATAAATTTACTTTTATATTGTATAAATGTAATTAATTAAGTATGTAATATATCAACATAAAATGATGCTATATCAATAATTGTGTTAATAATTTGTGAAAAATTAATCAAATCAAAATTTTAAATATAAAATTACGCTAAATTAAAATTTAAATACAAAATTATATACAAAATTAATTTCATATATAATTTTAAGATTTGTCCTAATAAAAAATTCATATTTTGTCGTAAGTTTGATATAGAAATAATCACTTCAAAAACATATATTAAGTACATTTGTTAAGTCTAAAACAAAATGTAAAGTAAATTCAAGAAAAAAAATAATTGCCTCGACATCTTAGAGGTATCTATAATCTAGACTGAGCTTAACAAAATTTTAAGTTTAAACTTAATTTGAAAAATAGTTTTAAAATTTTACCGAAGTTCGGTCGAATAAAAATACCAAAATTCGAGTCTGATCTGTCCGTATTAAAAATTTTTATATTATTTTTTGTATAAAAATTTTAAAATATAATGTATCAAAAACACAAAAAATATTAAAATAAATGTTTCTCAACAAATTAAAAAAATTGTACTTAAATAATACTATACAACTTAGCAAGCAAATGGTTTTAAAATAGTAGCAAAACTAACAATAAAATAAGAATTATATAATATTTAAATAATATTTTTTTAGAGATGAAAATTTCTACTTTGGATACATTAAAGAATACTTATTTTTGGTAAAAAAAAAATTTAAAAAACAATTTAATTAAAAAAAAGCCCCTTGTGGCTAACCCTAAATTTTATTTTAGACAAAGCATTTTCTATTAGAATCCAAGCACACATATTGTTATCTTCGAAGCGCCAGCCGACTCTTTACCCTTCATTTCACATTTCTTCCACAAATCAACTGTTTCTTCTCAAATCTAAAGCAAAGCAAAGCACGCAGGTTAGTGTTTTCTTTGTTGCATTTACCATTTCCGTTCCCTACGAAAGGTTGCGAGCAGTTTCCATGCTTTATATATTCTAGGGTTTCTTTTTTTTTTTTTTAATTTAATAGAGAATCTCTTTTGTCCATTCCTTATGAATTTTCCTTTGCCTTGCAGCAATCATGGCAGATGATGAAGTGAAAGATGAGGTGCCGGAAGTAAGTCTTATTTTTATCTTTTTTTTTTGTAATTAATTTATGAAAGAAGATTGCAGTGGTTCGTATTTTATGCTTTCTTCGCATAAATGATTGACCTATATTACTCGATACAATTTTAGATATTTTCACATGATCTGTTTTAATTTTTTTTTTTGTTTGATGAATGCCTTTTGCTTCAGATCACATCATTTGATCCGACTAAAAAGAAGAAGAAGAAGAAGGTTGTGATTCAGGACCCTGCAGATGAATCTGTTGACAAGTTGGCAGAGAAAACCGAGGCATTATCAGGTACTTTTTGCTAATTATTCATACAAAAAAAGATCTATTGTTGATTGAGAAATCGAAAATTCATGTAAAGTTACAATCCTCATGTTGCTTTTCGACTGGAAGATTGAGAGCTAACTATAGAGACTAGATGGTTCTGAGAAAATGAGTAAAAATATTAAAGCAAGAACAAAATATAATTAAAACAGAAGAAAAAGGGTAAAAGCCAAATTGTAAAAACATCAACAGGTTAGAGTCCTAGGAAATGTGTTTTGTTTTGTTAGGAGACTTATTTATTTCTCTTTTTACTTACAGTTTCTGAAGGGCTTGACTTTAGCAATCTGAAAAAGAAGAAGAAGAAACCAGTAAGTCATAGCTTTATATTAATATATATACATGTTAGTATGTTCTCTATCAATTAAACTATTTTGATTGTACTTTCTGTGATATTGTAGGTAGAGGCCAATACATTCACTGACGAAAGTGGGGATGCAGGAGATGATTTTGATGGTTAGATTTTCCTTCATTAAACTATTGTTCGGTGATATTGTGGAATGGACGCTGGTGTTGTGTGAAATCTGTTACTAATATTTTCTTATGTCTTTTTACCCTTTATCTAGGTCATATTGATGGGGATGAAGAAGGCGAAGGCATTGTCTTGCAACAACGGTACCCTTGGGATGGAACTGACCGTGATTATATATATGATGAGGTATAGTGTGTACCTTGGTGCGTTGTTGATGTTTCGTACTTTATTTTCTTTGGCTATTGACTGATTGAATGGCTTTGTGCTTCTTCTTGATCTTATTTGGTAACAGCATACTAGAAAATTATTTGAATTTATATGCTATTTCATCTCTTGTACCGTCTATTTAACCTTCACTTGATGGGATGAATGCAGCTTCTTGGTCGGGTGTTCAACATTCTCCGGGAGAACAACCCTGAGCTTGCTGGAGACAGACGTAGAACTGTTATGAGGCCTCCACAAGTTCTTCGTGAGGGCACCAAGAAAACTGTTTTTGTAAATTTCATGGATCTATGCAAGACGTATGTTACTGTCCTTTTTCCTTTATTGTGTACTCTTTTTCATTTATAAACACGCACGTGTGTGCACACACAGAGAGCCGTTCGATTGGTATAAAAATATATTGCTTGAATGTTAGTCATGTTGCATGGTCATGGACCTAGCATGGTCATGTTAGTCTTTCACATGAGTTAATCAGATTTGGAGTTTTTAGTTAAATTTACCATCTAATGATGTTCAATTTGCAAATGAATTCCACACAAACACCACACCTTTTCTGACAACTTCTTGGCTGAGAAAATCGTTTAGAATGCATCGACAACCGGACCATGTCATGGCCTTCTTGCTTGCTGAGCTGGGGACAAGTGGATCACTTGATGGGCAGCAAAGGTTGGTTGTGAAGGGCAGGTTTGCACCAAAAAATTTTGAAGGGATCCTAAGGCGTTACATCAGTAAGTGCCTTTTTTCTGTCATTATCACTTATATTGAGATGATAAGAAATGTTACTTGAAGCTGGGAATATTTTGATGCACTGACTTTGGGATTTTTGGTTTCCTCTTCACAGATGAGTATGTAATTTGCCTTGGATGCAAAAGTCCAGATACAATTCTTTCAAAGGAGAATCGTCTTTTCTTTCTCAGATGTGAGAAGGTAACAAAAACAATTTTCAAATTTTCCTCCAAACCTTTCATGTTTCTCAGATAAGCCTGCTGTTAATTGCCTTGGGTGCTTATATATATCATTGTTTTGAGTGATGTAATTTGTAAAGAATCTATGCTTTTTAGAGGCTTATGATGATTAAGAATTGCCTAAATTGTCAGACCTTCAGTCTGATGACAACAAAAACTACAAATCTGAGGCCTATAGTCAGTGGTCGTAACTTAAAAACTTATTTTTTGTTGGTGGACCAACCAATTTCATTTTCTCCTTATATCATGTATTTACTCTGTGTATTGCTTTGTTTGAGTGATGTAATTAGTGAAGAACTATGCTTTTAGAGGCTTATGATGATTAAGAATTGCCTACATTGTCAGACCTTTAGTCTGATGAAAATAGAAATTGCAAATCTGAGGCCTAAAGTTGCCAGTCATAACTTAAAACTTATTTGTGATGGTGGACCAATCAATTTCATTTTCTCCCTACATTAAAACATGCATGTAGTCTGTATATAGCTTTGTTTTGAGTGATGTAATTATTAATTAATCTACGCTTTTAGAGGCTTATGATGATTAAGAATTGCCTACATTGTCAGACCTTCAGTCTGATGAGATTAAAACTTACAAATCTGAGGCCTAAAGTTTCTGGTCAAGTTATTTGTGATGGTGGTGGTCATGCTTGTTGGGCATGGACTAACCGTTTTCTCCCTATGTTAAAACATGCATGTAGTCTGTATATGGCTTTGTTTTTAGTGATGTAACTATTAATGAATCTACAGATTTAAGAGGCTCATGATGATTAAGAATTGCCTACATTGTCCGACCTTCAGTCTGATGAAATTAAAAGTTACAAATCTGAGGCCTAAAGTTGCTGGTTGTAACATAAAACTCGGACCAGTCAATTTCATTTTCTCCTAATGTTAAAACATGCTGTATATAGCTTTGTTTCCAGTGATAATTCTTAATGAATCTACTCTTTTAGAGACTTATGATGATTAAGAATTGCCTACATTGTCAGATCTTTACTCTGATGACAATAAAAGAAACAAAATCTGAGGCCTAAAGTTGCTGGTGATAACTTAAAAACTTATTTGCAACGGACATGCATGTAGTCTGTATATAGCTTTGTTTTTGAGTGATGTAACTATTAATGAATCTTTGCTTTTACGAGGCATATGATGATTAAGAATTGCCTACATTGTCGGATCTTTACTTTGATGACAATAAAAGTAACAAATCTGAGGCCTTAAGTTGGTGGTCATATAGAGTGTGATTATGCTCTGAGAACTGTCTGCATTATTTTTCATGTGAGAGAAATGACATTGTTAAAAGTTTTTGGGTGTACTTTTTTGTTTGGTTTTGTTTTTTAAGAAGGTATATATTAGGTTTTAAAATATTACTTATATTACGTCTTCTCTTGAAAGGGGGCTTATGATGTTTGACAACTGCCGACATTGCCATATTGTCTTGTGAATGAGAAAAACGATAGATAGTTCTGAAGCTCCCTTTAAAGACTTTCTAAGTTTATTTGTTTTGGAGTTGTTTAGGAATGAGAATAAAGTTGATTTACCTTTTCTTATTTCTTCCCCACTTCCTACTATTGTCTAAAAAGTTCTGATCTCGATCTTTTTTGGTTTTGTAGTGTGGGTCTGGCCGATCAGTTGCTCCGATTAAAGCTGGTTTCGTTGCTCGTGTTGGCCGCAGAAATGCTGGTACTTAGGGTTTTTGATTCCAGCCAAAATGATATTCCAGAGGTGAGAAATTTAGGAACACCTGTTGTTAGTATCTACAAGTAAAACGTTGATGAGATTTTTTTTTTCTTTTATTGATAATAATGCTGATGAGATTTTGAATGGTACTAAATATTAAGGAATGTGTGTTTGAGACATGTTATTTTTCCCCATGCGATCAACTTTTGCTTATCTCTAAATCAAAAGCATATAGTTGTGTTGGTTGTTGGCCCGGTTCAATGATTTCGAATCGTAGCGTTTCATTTGGTTTTATTAAATTCGGTTCGATTATTACCTAACTTATTTGGTTTGGTTTTTTGGTTTACAAGATAAGAAGCCACTATTATCCGAACCTAAATCGATTATTTTTACGAGTTTTATCATGATATATATTTAACGAGAAATACATACTCTTGTCCAATATAATTTTTTATGGTTTTCACTTCTACCCGATTTTAAGACCGACCTGGTTCCTGTACCAATCAACAACCTAGCCAGCATGTATAGCTCGTTGATATCTAGTTTGTCACTATGTATTGTTTGCATCACCATACAACTGAACCCTTACTCAAAAACACTTGTTGATTCTACAGTAGGATACGTGATTACATAGGGTTTTCAAATCATGAAATTGCATGATATAAATAGAAAATTGGCTTCCATGAGGACATGCAAACACTGAACATATTTATTAGTTATTTTTGTTAAAGTTTATTAAAACTTCTTATTTTTATAATTTAAAATAATTATATATAATTTATGTAAATTAATAAAAGGCCAATAATGTTAAAATATAACTATATTGTCGAATCCAGAAAATCTGATTAAAAAGGTTAAAAACATCAGGGGACGATGACGATAAGCAGTTGAGTAAGGCTACAAGCCATTGCTACACAAGGCAAAGACTAATGGTTTGTGAATTTGTATTTTGTATCATGTTTTATGCATTTTAATTGCTCACAATGTCTATATATAAATTTATTATAAAATAAAATTAATGTTTTAGTAGTTAAAAAGATTTATCAAACAAATAATCGAGTATTTTTAATTTATTTGAATGAGAAAATATAATAATTTATTGTAAAAAAAATTTATATTTACAATTAATATATGTATAAAATTATAATCAAAATCATTAATCATTATAGAGCACAATCAAAATGAAACTTAAATTAAAACAAATTTTAAAATAAATTATTTATATATTTGAAACCAGAGCGATGGTTGAACCAATTAAAGTTACTATTTTTCAATCCAATCAATAATTGATGACCTAATCAATTAGGCCATTAATTTCTAGTTCAAAGTGTAATAAATTACTAAAAATCATAAAATATAATAAAATATAAAGCTTATGCATTGTTTCATACTAAAATACCTATCGATTTCTAATCCAAACGTTCAATTCTAAAAAAATAATATGACTTATTACATAAAATATCCACTTTTAACGTTGTTTATTAAACCAAGATGTTATTAATTATTCAACCATACAATTAAACAAAGGCAAACTAAGTACATAAAATTAAATTAGTTTTACAACTAAAATTTTATATTGAATATTTAACAAATCATTTCTGTTTACCCACCAAACATGGTCCTAAACAAATCCAATTTTCTCTTCACATATTCCACCAAAAAGAAAATCATAGTACGGATTCTTTTTCCAACTAACAAAGACTAGTCACATACGATAAGAAATATTATACAAATGACAGTCGTTACATTTGGAGTAATATTAGATGTTACAAACAGCAGTAGCATTAAAAAAACTAAAAGCCTACTGAAATAACTCCTGGTTTTTTCCCCCATTCAATAATTGACTCATATATGTTGTCATTCTTCTACCTGCACATTGTTCAATGTTTCCTTAAAAATTTTATGTAGTTTAGACACTAAAGCTACTATAAGAAATGCACACACACAAAGAAGCTGAGGACACTGCTAGCAGCCCCTAACTCAAGTGAAACAATAGAGAAAAGCTTGTTCAGAGGCCTACTTGATTTGGGATTTAAATACAGATTTAAGGCTTGATATAGGACACCTCAAGTGACTAAGTGTTTGCGATGCTGTTTAAACTGAACTAGACTAGTCAGTTGGACTAGGAACCAACCGAGGGATCGGTTTGGAGATAAATGTTTGATCGATTATATATTTTTTTCCCTTTTTTTTCTTAATTTTTTAATAATTTAATTAATTAAACAAAATAAATCTATTAGACTAATTGAATCGGAAACTAACAGTCCAACCTAGGATATCATTGTAATCTTCAGCGTTTCTACGAATCTTATTTATTCATAAGATTGATCCAAACCATTTTTGGATCTCTATATGTGGCCTATTGGAATTTTTGGTGGCAGTTTTGTTGTTTCAGCCCTATCACATATATTACTCGGACTCAAGTGTTGGATATAAGTGTATATCTAACAAGTATGGTTAGATTTTTTTAAAGTTTCTTCATGTATTTTAGATGGTCCTTAAAAGTCATATTTCCATATGGGGTATTTCAATAAAAATAAAGTCAGAGCAACATAATCTTTTACCATATATTTCTTATTTCAAGAAAGGCTTGATGAGTCCATCTGAGGGTGAATGCGTTAGTTGCTATATATGATTTCCCAGGAACCCTTAGGTGAGAAATAGCCTAAGGTTGAAAATCCTTAGACAATCCAATCAACCATCATCTTTGAATCCCTATTTCCCCTTAAACTCGTGCCTAGCATTTTATTACCTTTATTTTTTAGAACCAAAGAGCTTCCAAATAACTCTATTTATAAGGTGACCTAGAGTTAGATGCGAGAATATACATACATACATATGTATGCATGTATGTACCGTAAAAGTACCATAAAGGCTCCTATAATAGTCAATTTACATTTTGCTCCTTTTATTCAAAGAATGATGAAATTAGTTCCTGTACATTAAATCAAAGAGTAAACTAATCCTTTCAGTTAAAATTTTCATCAATTTCTACCGTTAACAACTGGCATAGTTGACGAAATAACCAAATAGTTACACTTGGCACGCCACATGTTACTCATGTCAAGGTATAGGGACCAATTTTTAACAGTGTAAAATGAATGAAAGTTTTAACGGAATGACCAATTTGCTCATTGATCTAATACAAGAACTAATTTACTCATATTTTGAGTAGAGGGGATAAAATGTAATCCAACTCCTAATATAAGGACCTCCATAGTACTTTTACCATGTATGTACCCATGTATGTAAAGGAAATGAAAGTAAATTATGCCTAGCAAAGAAAAAACAAGTGAAACTACCTTTTTCCTTGATCTTGTAACTCTCTGGGTGGTTGCAGACAAGGTCACCTTCACATCTTTCATATTGCTTTTTTTCACTCGGGATCGGGACGCCCCTGTAACAGTGGCATAGTATTTGTTACTACCCATTCATAAACTTAAAAGAACAGAGTTATGAAGCTAAAATTACCTTTCTTATTAACTCTTTGTGATTGAATTTCAGTCTCCTCTTCCTGTTCAGTCACTTCACTGCAAGCTCCAGAAGATTCCTCTGGCTCAACAAGTTTTGACGTCGATTCATTATTTGAAGATTCGGTTTGCGCTTCCACTGGCGTATCGATAACCTCACTATCGCTAACACCTAAAAGATACAAACTTCACTACTTAAACTTTTGTTTTAAGAAAGCTGGAATGAATATTTGAAACTATTTTCTCCTAATGGAAGCAGCTAAGAATCTAGAAATATTGCAGCAATACATGTGCTTGAAGACTCAATGGATAAGATATTAACTTAAAGTTGAAAAAAGAAGTTACCATCCAACATATTGATATACTTGTTTATGTTCATGATGTATAATGTGGTATTGTGAAATATTGCTAAAAGTACCATGAAAGCCCGAGTCATATTGCATTTTTCTCCTTTTACTAAAAAAATGAGTAAATTAGTCTTTGTAACATCAGATCAAAGAGCAAATTGGTCTTTTTTGATAAAAAATTTATCCATTTATACAAGTAAAAACTGGATGATGTAGAAGGACCAATTTTTAACAGTAAAAATGAATGAATTTTTTATCACAATGATCAATTTGTTATTTGATCTAATGTATAGCAGCTAATTTTCCCAATTTTGAGTAGAGGGATAAATTGCAATCTATCTCCTAATAAAAAGACTTCCATGATACTTTTACCATGAAATATTCCAATATAATGCTACTATGTAGATAAATAGAGTCGGACCAGTCAAAATCCTCTCTCCTCAAACATCATATAAATTGTACAATTAAGGCATGTCTAGAAATTTTGCAACTCAAAATATTGGAAGCTTGTAGATTAGAGATACAAGAAAAATAATAATATGGTGGAAGTAGCAAGAGTTAAGATAAAGTCACAGGAACATGGTTAAAATTCATGAACCAACCTTCAGCAATGTCAGATTCTGCACTTTCTTCTCCATTATTTCCAGCCATAACAAAACCTTCCATATTGCCAACCTTCTGTCGATGTATTTCTGCATTTCTTGCAGTAACCTCTTGCTCCTTCTTTTCCATATGGAATTTATTAAGTTTCTCCTCGAACTCCTCAATGCATACTTTCAGTTCTGGTTTAGCAAACTTCTTGCCCTGTTTGCAACCAATGTGAAGAGAAAATGGATAATCTGATCTGAGTTGAAAATAAAGGCGAGAGAACTCGGAAAACAAAAGGGTACCTTGTTAATGATGTTTCTAAAATGATCCATCACGGAATCCTCAGATAGGGCATGTTCGTAAGTCTTGAATGACTCTATTAGCTTTTTCACTCCCTTTTCAGTGAATGATAACTGAGAAAGGCAGTAAGAAATATTCTCCCATTGCAAAACATCTGCAGCAAAGATGAACTATTTTATAAGCAAAATCTAAGTTCTACCTTCATAATATAAATGCATCAATAGCTAAAAGTGGTAACAAAGAGAAGAGAAACAGAGAACCATGGAAGCTGCAGCTGTTTGGAATCCTATATACTATATTTAAAGATAATTTTTTATTTGCTTCCGAGATCCTGCACATCCTACTAAAGGCAGCAAAATGTGACAGAAACCTGCAGCTCTTTAAGTAATCTGTTATTTCAACTAACAGACAACCTAATCTGCAGCAGCAATTATGATTATGCAATTGTTTTTAGCCAAAGAAAAAAAGGAAAAGCATTTTAAAAATGAATATAAATGATCTCAAGAAAAAACATTCATATGTCACGGGGCTAGAACATTCACGGCCCCTGACGCATGTTCTAGCCCCGTGACGCATACATGTTGAAGATTAAAACAAAGTAGTACGATGATGCGATACATGAATGGCCAATTCTATATAAACACAAGGAAGAAGGGACAATTTACTATTTTATTTAGGGTGATGGATCAAATTTATTTTCCATCTTTGCAAGTGTGCAAATTGTGCTTCTAATTTTATTGAAAATGTCAAATTTACAATTGGGGTATTCTACAGAATTTTTCTTGCCATTATCATTAATCTTTTTTAACCAAATTCAGGAACTTGGGAATAATAATAATATTCGAAAGAGGACACAATAAGAAGGATATCATCTTGGATGAATAAATGCAAAAAGAAGTTAATGAAATCAAAGATAGCATGCCTGTAACTCCACTAAATCTATTGCAGAGCTTTTCAACAAGTGATTCCATTTGTTTGTCCTGCAAAATATGGTAGATATCCTGTTAACGAGATTATGAAGAACAGTGGTTTCAGTTTTTTCTCAACAATATACACCTTCTTGATGGAACCAATTAAGAACTGCATGATGTTGCAGAAAGACTCTTTCTGCAGATCTTGGGTGGATAATTTGCCAAGGATGTCTGGAAGTAAATTATAGATTGGATTGCTTCCTGCCCAAAAAAAAAGTTGGAAATATAATTGTCAGATACGTACTTGAGTCGAGGAAATGTATGTTAGTCATTTCTACAGTTGGAATATCACAATTCACCTTTCTTTGACAACTCATGAAAAAAGAGTTTAGCCAAATTAGAGATCCTCTCATCTTTGTCTTCTATTCGTACAGCCATCTCGTTTATGTAACCTTTTACCTGATCCAAACATGTCAAGAATCAGAACCCTTAAGCTTTATATTATATCTAAAAGAAAAAGAAAGAGTATGCAGCCAATAGTCAGCCTGTCAGACCTTCATCATGTCGTTTAGTATGAGATGTGAAAGAACCAGAACAGCATTCTTTCTAACTGAAACTGAAGGATCCTTTAACCGAGCATACATGTTCTCTGTCCATGGCTCTAACAGATTAGGAAAGCGAACCGCCAAATCTCCAAGAGCAATAGTGCAATTGGAACGAACAATTTCTGATGGCGCATTCTCCACTACAGTGAAGAGAAGCTGGAGATTTTCATCACTGGAAATCCATTCAATAAAAAGTTCAAGCATAAAGTCTCCTTTGGACTCAAATTAGCAAATAACAATCTATAGGTCGAGAGAGTTACCAAAATTTGGCATCTATAATCATGAATCGACATAAGGCAAGCATTGCAGAGGCCTGTAGTGTTGGATACTGAGACAAAAAGTCAAGTCAATTTATTGAACAAGATTTGTATATCTGAGAAAATAACAAGCATATATGCAATCTAGTACAACTTAGTCGCTTCATTTTGTTTCCTTTTACATTTGATATATATAAATGAGATAATTCTCAAGAACATTGCAAATGTCCAGATGAGAGATGATTTCAGTCGTGAATTCCAATGGTATAGACAATAGTCATAAATCATAACGTTGTGCACGGTGCTCTTTATTGAGAAAGTACATAATGGAACCCAAAGGAACTTAGAAAATGAAAGAATTGAATCAGAGAAGGAAAACTACAGCACGCACCTTCTGCATCAAAACAAAATTTCGGCACAGTTTACTAAGGAAAGGTGCACATTCTCCAATCAAATGCTTTTCACTGTAACTACCACAAACAATTTCTTTCTCAGCTCTCTCAGCAAGTGTGTCTAGCACTGCATCCTCAGAAGCAGCAAGACCCAGTTCAGCATTGATACCATTATCCTGTAAGACATAATCAGATATATTAATTCATGATAGGTGTCTTAAATCAGATTATAAAGTTCATAGTTAAGAAATAAATAACAGGTTAAACTGTGTTCTTACCTTTTGTGTTTCTGCATTTTCTGTACCTTCAGAATCCATTCTTCCTTTATTGCCTTTCTGTTTCTGGATCTTCCGAACACAAGATTCAATGTACGCCAGTTGGTTCATGGCAACATGACTTGCAACAAATAAATATCGGCTAAGCTTTACTACTTGAATAGTGGAAAGCACAATGGAGTTATTACTGGCAATGTCGTTTTGTAATGCATCTCCGCTGGTACCATCAAAAACCGAACTAAGAGATTTCTTAACAAGATCAGCAGCTAAAGTTTCTGGTGTAGGATGAAGTATGTATACTGCATCTATTGCTTTATCAGCAGCAGCATACCATATGTTGTCTGGAAGCCCAAACCCTGTGATCAAGCTTTCCAGAATACCAAATATTCGGCTCCCATTACTAGGCATCAACTTTTTCTTGTCCTCATTAGACAATCTCTGGATAGCAATGCATGCTGTCCTAGCTAATAAAGGTTCTACTTTGGCCCAACGTCCAAACCCAATATCAATAATGTCTTGTAAGTGGGAGCCAAGAATTGCACTGGATGATTTCGCTGCCATGCAGATGATAGCTAAAGCTCCACGACATTGCTCAGCAGTTGTTCCATCAACATTAAAGCAAAAGAAATCCCATAGTGCGGATATCTGTAAGAAAATTGGACAATGAAGAAAAAAAAACATTCATTTTATTAAAGCACACTTTTTTTAACTGTTACATAATTGCAGATAAAACTCTCAAAAGGGAGGACAGACCAAATTTAATCAACAATACGATTCAGACTCTATTGTGCTAAATAGTCTTTGGTAGAACTTAAACTCAAAGATTTCAATCCCTTCCTCTATGGGTAACCACAAGGAAACTTAAGCGTAAATAATCATTTTAAATCATTTTGCGCAATCCAATTTCATTTGTGGATCTATAGAATACGAAAATGGCTTAAAAATCTATTACAAAATTATTCCAACAAACAAGGATTCATTCATTACAACCAACGAACATTTTCTTATTTGTCATCATGTTTTAGCGACTGTAATTGTGAATCTATTTTATTAATGCCACTAGCAACAAAAAAAGGCAATTCCAAGGGAAGAAGGCTTTTCCCTTCGAGGTTTCCTTTGGTAACCGAGGAATGATTTTAATGCAAATTCAACACGGATATTCCGAAGACATGAAAGTGAACTTACCGCAATACTGGAAATATCACCTTTAGACACCAAGGCACCAACAATGAACTCAAGGGCTGCTTGATCCCCTACATTTGAATCAATGGCTAGATTCAAAAGATTTTTAGCAGTCTCTACTGGGCTTTTCCTAATATATATTGTTACAAAAGCATTCTCCACAGCTTCATATATGGATTTGTCTTGAGAAAATACCTGAAAAATACAGTAACAAATACTACTCATGTCAAATGTTAAAAAATTAAAAAATATATATATATGCACAGTAGAAATGATAGCCTACCAGTGGCAACATCTTGCGTAGACAGACTTCTGCACCATCAATTTGGAATTGTCTACATCTCATCAGCAAGAGAATAGTGTTCTCAACATCTGAGGCAGAAGACGAAGCCATCAATTGAAGGAGTGTTGGCATTGTCGCAGCTATGCACTCAGAAAATTTCAAACCAGCCTCAAGGGAGGCAACCAAGGCCCTAGTCTGCTCCACGTTCCCAACATCTGGCACAGAACTATCTTTACTAGCAATCTCTTGTTCCGTATGGGCTAAACTATCAGTTAAACTCTCAGGTTGGTAGTTCGTGACCTCTTCAGCATTTCCATTATCAACTTCACCTTCGCCATTAATTGAATCATTATCAGATGGTAATCCATCCGTCATGCCTTCAGTCAATTTAACTGGTTCAAGCTCATTTAGCTTCTTCTTGTATTGCTCCAGAGTTGCTTGAAATGAAGCTATTCGAAGTTGTGGACCAAAAGGATTATGCTGCAACATCATAATTAGTAAATTTAATGCAGATTTTCTAACAATGGCACTCTTATCTTCCAATCTCCCAGCGGCAACAGATGCAACCTCATTCCATAAACCAATTGAAACAGAATGCTCCTCACATAGCTCAGCCCAAACTTGAAGAACTCGACTCCTCGTATAAGCTGAAACATCTCTACACCGCTCAAGCAAAATTTCCAACATGGCTTGCTTGGTCTGAAGACGAATGGATTTAGCACTCACTTCACTTTCAACATCCTTAAATGCTTTTGCAACTAACTTACCCAAAACACCTACAAGGGCATTCCTTATCTTATAAGATTCTCCCCCAAAGTGCGGAATCAAAAGTCCAATGTTAGTCGAAACTAGCTTTGGTAGTCGATCAGCAAGCTCCACCAGGAAGCGCCCAATATTTTCAGCCCCTGCTGTATCCTTCACATAGGATTTGGGGTTAGTCCTCCCTATCTCTCTGATAAGAGAACAAGCAAGTGTTCCATCAGCGTACTTCTTCTCAGCAAAAGCAACGGCATCAGCCATGTGGGTAACAACAAAGTCATATTTGTGAAGAAGATGCATAATCGAAGCAGATGATTGCTCTGTGTAGTGATACTTTGTAGCGCAAGCTCCAATGATATGACATAGAGCATCTTTTGTTTCTGAGTCCTTTAGAAGTGTGGCCTTTTCAAACATAGAAAACGTATTTCTACGAAACCAAAATCAGAAGTAAATTTAACTTCAACAGAAAAGACAGTTCATTATAGCTTGTAGGATTATTTAGACAAAAATCACTTACTTTACAATAAAAGATAGATAATTTTCGTCTGGGTCAGCAGATCCAAAGAGCAACGAGAGGTTGATCTCGAGTGAGTTCGCAATCAGGTTAAGCATCCGGCCCCTCTGTGACTCCCAATTCCATGAGTTTACTGGCTGCTTCTTACGACTGCTTGCTATCACCTGACAAATGACCAACCAAAAGCTATCAATCATAACACCAACATGTAGCAAGGGTCTATATTGATCCTACTGTTCCTTTTTCCTAAAGTACCTAAATCCAAAACCTGACATATTTAGACATGGTGAAGGGATCTGACCCTCCAAAAACCATCCAAATAAATGGAATTCTTTTTAAAGTTTTGAGAACACACGTGTCAAACACATACCATGTGCAACACTCGTGCCAAGTCCATGTAAAACGAGCTATACCTTTGCATTGTTGCTGGAACCAGTGTTAGACTCCTCGGTCAAAATAATATGGAGGAGAAAGAATGAGTAAATTTTAAAAGCGTTTCTATATGAAGTGACACGATCAAGCGTTGGGGTTTCATCATCATCCTGAACTTGGGAAACACGCACGAGCGAATCCACATTTGGGAGCAGAACACTGAGATTGGACCGAAGACTTTCTGCAAGAATAAACTTGCACGATGGGGCGAGACTCGAAAAACCTCGGACCAAGGAGTACACACGATCAAACACATCTTGCTCTTCGATACAGTAGAGCTCTTTATCAGACAGATCAAAGGATACCCCTGTATTGAAAGAAGAAACAAAATTTAGTCAAATTACTATGAAATCATGTATAACTAATCAAACTTGAAAAATGCTAAGAACATTGACAGAGAAATTCTACTAGTACATGCTAAGGAAAACGAGAAACTCAAATCAGTTTCGTTTTCCTAAATAATTTGTCGAAACCAAAACAACTTATTTAGTTGACTCGTTTCCTCGAATGCGGGAGAAAATGAATTTTAAAAAGCAAAACAAATAAGTTAAAGCAGAATTTAAACAAATCAATCACTATTTCCCACAATTTCCTTTAAGCTAAAGCAATTTATGCAAGGAAAATGAGAAACTTATACCATTTTTTTTCCAAATAAATTATCGAAACCAAATCAGCTTATTTCTATTGACTCATTTTCTCAACCGCAGGGAAGAAAGAATTTGTAGACGAAGGAACCAAATAAAAAAGGTTAGGGATTTTTATGAGGACAAAAGCAAAAAATATATATGTTATTTAAACAGAAATGAGTTCGAAAGTATCAGAGAAGCACAAATTGCATCTCCATTTTCCAGAACTTCCTTTAAGCTGTTAAAAAATATATATATAAAAAAAAACTAAATCTAGACAAATTTTAAAAGGAAAAAAAATCATAATATATAACCAAATCAGATTATTTCGCTGACTCATTTTCTCAACTTCGAGGAACTGAGAATTTAAAGAAAAAGAAATCAAACAAATATATATACAAAGCAAACAATCATCTCCATTTTCCGAAATTCCCTTTACGCTGTTAAAATTAATCCATTTCAGCATAAAAGAAACCGAAATTTACTCAAATTTTAACCCAAAAAAAAATCATAAAAATAGAGTTAGAAATTTGAACCTTTGACAAATTCTTCGAGTTCTGAAGGACGAAACCTAGCGATATCGATAGCGTTTTGAACAAAGAGACGATTGCCTTGGTAGTCTTCTTCGTCGTCCTTCTCTAAGGCTTGTAGATTTTGAGGGAAAACAAAGAGAGGAGCCATTTTTTTTTAGCAGATCTTCAACTGGAGAGTGGAAAAATACACACTGAGAGAGAAAGAGAAAGAGAGCTTCTCTGCTTCGTCTTTTCTTTTTTTTTTTCAATTTTCCCTCAAATAATTCAAATACGTGAGAGCGGGAACTTTTTTGGGGGGTAGGGTGGGGGTTTGACCGGGTCGGGTCAGAAGGTTATCGAACTATTTGTTACTCTTTAAAAAGAAATTCAGGGCCGGAATATCCATATAAATTATATTGTATCAGCTTTGGATTTTGTGAGCAAATTTAAATTTTAGTTATTTAGTTATTGTATTTTTATTCTCAGAATTTTAATTTATTAATTTGACGGATTTAGTTGTGATTGTAAATAATATTTAATTTTTTTTCTTAATTTTATTTGTGTGATATTTTGAAATAAATAAAAATATCCACTTGGTAGTAATGTAATTAAAAATTTACTATTATAATGAATTTGGTTTTAACAAAATAATATTAACAATTAAACTTTAATTTTGAAATCTAAAAAATAGGGAGTAATTTCTTAAAAATAAAAATACATGGACTAAATATCAAATTTACCAAAAAAATACAAAATCTTATGATATATTTTAACCTATTTATTTAAATTTAAATTTTAGGTCGAACATTTCACTCAAGTTTGAAGCCTCATCAGATATTTGACATCATTAGAAAAAAGCATAGGTTTAAATAATGAGTTTAGATAAAAAAATAAATAAAATATTTAAAACATAATTAAGTTTAAACTCTAATATTTGAAGTTTGGACCCATGAGTTGTGAACATTTATAAAATAAGGTAAACTATAATGAAAATAAAGATAATAGATATTCAAATGAAATGATTGGATATTAAATAAAAATGGGTAATTTTTTGGTATAACGATGATTATAAATATTTATTTTTTATTCATATTATAAATTGTTATTCTAATTTCTAATGTGCCAACAAGAAATCCTTTTGCACAGTTATAATAATATGCATATATAATAATGAATATAATATTTATGAACAAAAAATATATATGATACATTGTTAATAAAGTTTTTAGACTCAACAAAAAGGGTTGAAAGGTTAACAAGTATTTTATAGAGATATAATAAAATATTAAAAAAATATATATGGTAATTTTTTAAAGTTGCTTGTGAAATAATAAAAAATATATTATCAGTATACTAAATACTAACCTATAATTTTATTTTCTTGCAAGTAGATGTGTTCATTAACCGGATTAAATGTAAAGTAGGTACAAAGTATCTACATTCAATTGGATACACCAATTTGTGCTCTATTCTTTTACCATATTCAACCAAGCAAAATTTTGAACCATGCTCAGCCTAAATTGCTTTGGATTTTATATTAGGTAAGCTATACAGTAAGTCACTCTTAAATAAACTACTTATCTTGATTTTTTTTTATCAATTTAGTCACTCTAATTAAAATAATTGCTCGAATTGATCATTGTTATTAAAAACTCTATTAATCTACTAATGAATTAAAAACGTTACCTTTTTTTATTTTTGACTAAAACTAAAAATTTCCCTCTAATTAGTCCAAAAAATTTTTTTTTAACTAATTTTCAAAACCGAACTCAACTATTTTCGTCATTCATATACTTTATTAAACATAAGTCTTAAGTTTAAAATTAAATCCTCTTATTTTTTTTAATTAAGAAAAATCTTAATTTAATTATTGACACCATTACAACTTTACTCAATAAAGCATGCCAGAATTAGTAAGTAAAGTTTAATAGAAAATACTGGCAATTTTAGCAATTTAACTAAAATTTTTAAGTCGAAAATGCAGGAATGTACAGCATCTCAAAGTTACTTTTTATCCCAATTGACCATAACATCCAACTGAACTTGATAGCATGCTAATAGCATTGATAAAATACCAACACTCAGAATGGCTTATTATATGTAAAAGAAATCCAGTAATACACAGAAATGTCATCATATCCTTCCCATTTTAGTGTACAAAGTGTTAAAAGATGCTTCATTGGCCAAAAGAACAGCCCACGTGAATTTTAAATTCCTAATTCTTAAGAATTTAAATGAATAAAGAACTGACCAATAGAGTGCTTTTTCAAACATTGTCGGATAACGGGAACAGCTTTTCGAGAATGTTATTAGAAAGGATTCTGTTTGGATCCAATTCCCTCCTTGCTTTGTTATATGCATCGACCGGAAAACGGGTTTTGAGTCTCGCTTGAAGAGCTTCAAGTTCTTCCTTGTCCTTTGGGACCTAAACATTGCAGGGCATTGATTATGATTAAGCAAGAGGAATGAGACTTATTAGAAGTTCACTTCTGTAGGGTAGTAACACCATAAACAAGCTAAAAAATGCATGTTCAAGTGCATGCACAAAGAAGCATATGCCAGAAAAGTTTAACCTGATTTCTGCATAACATTTACAGGATTTACGTATAGATAGGTACGCCAAAAATCTGACCCTTGGAAGTTGGAACAATCAAAACAAATTTTCACAAAACCTGTTTCAAAGGACTGAATGAAGTACCATATAGGTCACAACTCACAACATATTCCTGCAAGCAGGGATGAAGACAATTTTTTTTTTTTTTGGGGGGGGGGGGGATTGAGTTATGTACTTTATGAGAGCTAAAATACAATTTTATCATTGTATTAACTTATATTTTTATAATTTTGAAAGATCAAATTAAAAGTTTATTTTTTGGGGGGGCCTAAATGCAATTTAACCATTCACTAACTTATAATTTCATAAAATTTAAACGGACCAAAGTGATATTTTCCTGCTTTAGGGGTGGGCCCTGGCCCCTGCCAGCCCCCCTTGGTGCCGCCCCTGCATGCAACTGAATGGCCAGTAGTTTAAACTTTAACCATTAGGCATTGAGACTCTTATAACTATGGTGAATGTGCAATCCTGGTAACGGTATACTCTTAAATAATACCAAACACGAATATTTTTCGAGATATATTCATTACCTCAATCTTAGCCCAATGTTCATAGGCAGAATATTTATCCCACAACTGTGACTGCGTAAGATGCCTGTAGTGGAAGAATTCTTCTGTTATTTCCTTTCTTTGGCGAGCATCCATTGTAGGAAGGTACATGATTATACCAACCTGATACCAAAAAGAAAGCAGATTTTGATATGAGAAGCACAAGTAATTCACCCCTAAAACATATTCTACTCAACATATATATATACTGAATCTTGCATTGATTTTTAGTTTCAAACATTGGTAATTGCTGTAGGCTTTACTATTCTCTGTGAAAAGAATAAAATTAGGCAGAAAATCCTTCATCATGAGTCCATTCATGTTGCCTCCCTTGTTAGAATGCGTCAAGACTGTCTTAACTCTGTCCAATTCCTTTTTTCAATGTTTTAGCATCTCGGACACATATTCTGCCATGTTGGCGGTGTGTCAGTGTCTGACACAATACATTGGGATATAAGGCATGTCATCAGTGCTTCGTAATTTTCTACCAATTGTTCATTGTTGCTAGTTAATCCATAGGCTATGCTGTCAGGAGGATGAAACCAAGTACATAAAATTTCAGTGGTTCAACTTAAAAGGAAGGGTTAATACACTATTTGGGGCCTGAACTTGGTAATTGTTTCCACATTGGAGCTTGAACCTTTTTTTAGTCCAAGTTAATCCCTGATATTTCTTTAAAAAGAGTTGGGCCAAAAAAATTTTAGGCCCAAATGTGGTAACAATTGCCAAGTGCAAGTGCTAACTTTGACAAAAAAAAATCCAGGCCCCAATTTGTGAATAATTCCAAGTTCAGGGACTAAATTAGACCAAAAAAAATTCAAGCACCAATGTGGGAACAATTATTAAGTCCAGGCCCCAAATAGTGCATTAACCAAAAAAAAGGTGAACCAAAACAGATATGCAGAAAGCCAACCCTATATGTGTGCATGAATGCACTTGTGAACTTGAACATGTGTGTTATGGTATATTTCCCTAATAAGGCTAAAGATAGTTTCATTTTTGTGGATGGGTAAGAGACCTCTAGATTTGTAAATCACTGAATGGAAAAGAAATTACCCATGAGAATATGTCATCTTCTGCTGAGCTTGATGCAGGACTCATCGGGCTCTGGCTGCGAGCTGTCCATCGTTGTTCTATAGGAGCAGGAGCAGGTAACCCATTCATCTCAATGAGTTTCTTTAGCTCTTCAATGTATTCAAGGTCCTTCATACTAGGCTTGGAAAGAGTTCCAGCAGGAAAACAGGTTTCCGATACCCATTGTTGCCCCCCACAATCAAATCCCAAGATATCATCACTCCATCCAACTCGATATCCTTCAGACTTCCTCCAGAATTCAGCCTCAGCATGATTAACCTTAATGACATGATCTTTGTTGAGAGGATCAAGACTAAGCAGTTTATCTCTTAACTCGGTGAATGAGAACTCATTTATGTTTGGTTCATTGCTGTCAGAAGATTTAGTCGTAATATCTCTAGCCCTGCAGAAAACCAAGTAGATAACTGACTGAAAATCTTAAATTTGCACATAACCAGCTACAATTAGTACCCTAAGCCATAAAAAAGAAGAAATAGTAGAGCTTTTATTTTCCAGCTAGACCAACCAATCCAAATCAGTCCCTGATTAAGACCCATAATCCATACTGTCAGTGGACAAGAAATTCAATGGTAAAAAAGTTGACAAAGAAACAGTAAAAGTACCATGGAGGCCCTTATACTAGTCAAATTGCATTTTGCCCCCTTTAATAAAAAAATGAGCAAATTAGTCCCTATACAATAGACCAAAGAGCAAATTGGTCCTTTTTGTTAAAAATTTCATCCATTTGTACTGTTAAAAACTAGTGTGGTTGATAGTAGAACCAAACAGTTACACTTGGCGTGCCTCATGTACCTTATATTGACATACATGGACTAGTTTTTAACAGTAGAAATGAATGAGATTTATAATTGGACCAGTTTACTCTTTAATCTAGCATAAGGGACTAATTTGTTTGTTTTTTTTAGTAGAGGGGGCAAATTACAATCGGACTCCTAGTACAAGGACCTCCATGGTACATTTACCAGAAAGAAACCAAATTCAGAAACAGTCACACAAATAGTTTATCAGTTTATTCTTTCCTCGCCTTTTCTCAGTTACTCCATCAAGGCTACTAATTACCAATATAAAACTAAGAAATGTAATTAACAAAAAGAATATTAAAAAAAGGGGAAAAAATAAGTGATTCGCAGCCAGGCTATTCGCACAAGAGGACCAACATTTCCATTGGCCTCGTTGCATTTTCAACAAATCAGACAAATACCAAAAGGCGATAGAAGTACCTGTACTTCTTTAGAGATTCTTTGTAGAGCTCACGGATATCCTGCATAGCCTCATCCATAGTATGTTTGGGTTTGAATTTGGGTGGACCTCTCCATTTTGAAACAGGGTTGCATGTCACAACTACAACGGTGTCAGTATATGGAATGTACAAGTACTTGACATGCTTATTCTCGGACAACATCTTCCTACAAACAAAAAGTTAGAAAGCTTTCAATGTTTGAGAATCAATTACTTAATTATTCATTCTTTGGTCTAAGAAAATGAATATACGAGTATTTTTCCGATTTAGACTCACTAAAAGGTTGAGTTGTCAAATATCATAACCACAAGCAAAATAAGTAATGCGTGAATTAAAATCAGCCAAACTTCATGTTGATCCCAAAAAATTTAGTATATGATAAATCTAGTTGCAAGTTGCTGGTAATTTTATGAGGTAGAAGGAACTTTGTGATTCACAGATTCAGTAAAAATAAATTACTTGTGGTTTTTCTTGAGGTCTTTCAAGTTTGAGACAGTTGTGTGCTCTACAAGCTCCTGTCTTTCCACACACTGAATGGTCACTTCAGCAACCACTCCAAGGCCCCCAAGACCACAGCGAGCTAAATAAAATAACTCTGGGTCTTTCTCTTTTGAAAGTTCTATTGTTCCCTTGGCAGGAGTAACAAGTTTCATGCTAATAATCTGTTCATCAATGGGAGGCAATTTTGCACCAGTTCCATGAGCACCTACCTAAAGACGAGAAGACCAAAAAGAGGAAGGTCAAATCAAATCAGTTAACTGCAAAAGGACACACCTTCATGCATTTCACTTCATTAATAACGAACAAGCTTGGCTCCCTAGCTTTCCACTTTATCCAAAATTCACATGTATACAAATCAAGACAACGTAAGTTCTCATTAAACAACCCTATTTAATGAAGATTATAAGAAAATAAGACAAACCTAAGACGTGAACACTGACCTCATGTTATACAAAGCTATAAGATGTTCTGAAATTGTTATCTTTTTCCTTTCATTGGGTTTCTTCCCTTCCTTTTACACAATCAAAAACCCATATATAATTTTAAAAATACTTTCAGGCTTCTTTGTCTCGCTAATTTCTGCAGAAAAGTACTGGTCTATCACAGCCCCAAAGGTTCCACCATTTGAAGCACAAGAAATTGGCACATTATATAAGTTCTAAGTACAAAAAAAAAAAAATTATATTTGTCACCAACTGATAAAACTGAGTAGAATTACACTAATTATGCTGAACATTACACTTCAGCCATGCATACAAATAAAGTCAAATCGAAATAATACTAAACATGCCTCCTCTAAAATCTTTATCATTTCAAAGGCCGATTCTAAAGCATATGTCAAACACACCAGGTACATAAGATATACAGAGGTTTAAGACTTCATTAGAATCAGATTGTTACCATTGCTACCTGATATTCACCTTTTTGCAATTTACTTCTTCAGAATTTGTACAAAAAAATAATAATAATTGTTCATTAAAGACAAAAATATGAAATGCAATAACAATTTTAATATTACCAATTACATGAAAAAATAGAATCATGCATTGTTATCATACAATAGCTATTTTTTTGAGGCAAAATTCAAGTAGCAAAAGTAATAATGAAGCCGGCTTATACTATTATTCATGCTAATGATGAACAATTATGTAAAACAGGGGGGAAAAAACCTGAAGAATGCCACCAATTTGCTGCTCTCTAATGGAAGCAAAGTTTTGAAGTGTTATACCATAATCCTTAATCTCATCCACTAATTGTTGCACTCTTATCCCAGCTTGAACCCTCACCCTCTTCTTCTCCTTATCCACTTCCAACACCTTATCCATTAATGCCAAATTCACCATCCCACCACGGGCTAACCCGATCCCATTCGGGGACAACCCAGACCCAACGGGTCGAAGCTTGACCCGCTTCTCATTCGACTCCTTAACCAACTCCTCAAGCTGCTTTAGGTTCTCCGGCTGGTGGAAATGCCGGGTCTGCACTTCGTGGGTACCACTCCAATTGGACACCGTGTGGAGGTCTTCGGGGAGCGGCGCGTACCGGAAGATTTGGGCCTTCTTGTGCTTGGCGTTTTCCGGAAACGGGAAGGAGTAGTAAGTGGCGACGCCGCAGAAAGCGAGGAGGGCGGTGTAACCGAGGTACTTGCGCAGCTCGGAGTCGGAGGAAGAGGAAGGAGGTGAAGAGGCGGTTGAAAGAGCGCGGATTGAAGAGAAGAGGACTGGCGACGTTGGCGACGGAGGCGGTGGGTGTTGAGGGCAATAGATGAGTGTTTTGAGGTGGGTTTTGAAAGAGCGTTTGAGGGAAAGCGATCGAAACATGGTGGGAGAAAGGAAGGGTTCCAAAGGATGAATTACTGGAAGGAAAATTTTGGGGTTTTGTTCTTTGTTTTAGATCATTTCATAGAATTGGTTAAGAAAGGAAGCATCTAAGGAAGGAAAGGAGCTTATTAGTGTTGTTTTCTGGTTTGGATGTTTATGAAATGATTGTGAAGCTCTATAGACACTGTGAAGTAAGGCTCCTAGTTTTCACTGTGGTCTACTACCAAAATTTGATAACTTCGTCATCCACAGTCCAACCCATATTCAATGGAGGTCTAACTGTCTTTTATTTTCAAACATGCAAAAGAAGAATATGTACTTTTGGATATATAAATTTGGTATAATTAAATTTAAATAAATTTATTTTTTAATTTAAATAAATTTATTTTTTAAAACAATTAAACAAGCTATTTGGATGGGGTGGGCTTGGGTCTAGGCCTGATTTTTTTTTGGAGTCTAACATAGGCTTAATGCATTAAAGTTTTTAATCACAATTATATTTGGCCATGATGATATTTAAGTAAAATTTTCTAGATAATAATTTTAAGTTTTGAATTAAAAAATAACATTGGGTCAACCTCGATCAATTGACCCAATCATGCAACACGAATAACTAAAGCTTCCAAAACCTTAACAAATTTATAATGTCAAGATTGAAGAAACTATATCCAGTACCCTATCATGATCCCACCCCCAATAAGAGAAATCATGTAACACTTGTTGCCAGAACACAAACTTATCAATGTTGGGTTTTTCAAAATCAAAACAATTACACAAATCCTTAAGGCTGGAAAAGTCCTCTCTCGAAGGTTTATAGGTAAGCCCTGATGCACCCTAATCTACCCTAGTAAAAGAAAAAATGCTTAATTGACTCACCTCTTCCTCACACCTCGATCAATGGGGATCCACCTCCCTAAACCTTTTGGAAATGTTATTAGTAGTAGCTACATTGTGGCAGGATCTCTTATGGAGATTCTTGATTTTTAGTATCATGTTAAGCTCTCATGGATGATTTCAATCTTTATAAGATAAATCACTGTCAATATTTTACTTGTTAGGGATCGAGAATGAGAAAAGTCAAGAAAAGAATTACTAATACTCATATCAAGTGTTGGAAGATTCATCTTCTGAAAAATGACACAAATTTATCTCGCTTAGTAGGAGGCCCAATAGAGATTTCCTCAATAACTTTATGTTCATCGTGGCTAAAACATTGATATAATAAATTGTTATTTCAAACCTTCAAATCCTGATCAATTAGGTCCTCAAACAAAATAATACCTATCTCAAAGGAGGAAGGGATGGTATAGATTCGAAAAACTTACAAGTCAAGGACTTATTGATCATGCGGAATCATGATGGCCTTGTCACTTTTGAATTCAAGGTGGTTGCAAGATTTTTAGTTAAATGAATTATTCAATTTGACTAAGATATATTTTATATCTAATTTATGGTTCATGAAGATTAATTCTTTAAGGGTTTGTGGTTACGCCTCCCAAACTCTCAACATCCGTCCTTAAAAATTCAATGATCAAAATACTTAACTTTAAAATTACTTTAATTGTAATTATTACTTGATAACGGTATAAGATATTCGTTACAATGCCTAGAATTACTTATAACCCATCTTCAATAATTAAATAGGAAGATAAAGGCACTTTAGCGCACTTTAGCACACTCGAACCCACATCTTTTTATACTGACAACAATATAATACTAATCAAACTAAGACTCAATTTAACAACTGTACAAATTTTTTAAGTTAAATAAATTTTAAGTACACATGTTACTTCTATGATGCAAGTATTTAGGATGAATCACCCTGCATTGTCAAACAAATTTACCCAGTCTATAAATATTGTATATACAAAAAATTAAAGAGCTTTGGCAAAATGTATATAAAAATTATTAACTTTCAATATTTATAATAAATTAAACACAATTATAATACACAAACAGTACTTGACTCCTTGAATCCTTTAGTGTTCTTCAAGCAGCCTTCAATTTTTGTGGTTGGATGATTCTTTAATGCCACAAATTGAAGAAAAAAAATATATTAAAGTATTTCAGAACAAGTACACACAAAAAAACCTTCGGCATGTAAGAAATTTATATTGATTCGATCGGTTTGGATTTCACAAGTTTCGAATCATTTTGAGATTGAAGTTTCGGTTTTTATATTGTGTGATAAAATTATTTTAGGTATAGATTGTTTCGGTTTAAGGTCATTTTAAATTCGAATGAATTTTTTGTTCGGATTAATTTACATTTATGTTAATGTTAAAAAAGTTTGAATTATTAATTTTTTTTATGATAAAATTGGATTAATTAATCAGATTTTTGAGTTCGAAACAAAATTGATGCATTTAATTGAAAATATTTAAATATTAAAGAAATAAAGAAATCTCTTGGTTCAACTTAGGATAGAATGTAAGAGGAGGTCCCTCAAAATTTTAAAAATTTATCATTAAATCCTTCAAAATTCTTGACAATTTTATTTAGGCCTCCTAAATATTTAAAAATCCTAATTAAGCCTCACAAAAGTTTTGAAATATTCAAAATTTTCAAAAGATCTCATTAATTTTCTCAAAAATTTTCATTAAACCTCTTTAAAAAAATTTACAAAACAATTCCTCAATGAACGCAAAAAATTAAACCGATTGAATCGAAAATCTTATAAAATTATCATAAATAACAAGAGTACTTTATAAAAAGACTAGTAAAAGAACACTTACTTTGGTTGATTTATGGTATAATAAGTCTGCAAAGCACTAAGAAGAAGTGCAGCAATGGCGCCCACAAATGCCAAAAACGTCCAAGGACTCCTAAAATGAGTATGATAAGCTTGAGCTGCATAATTAATCCACATATTCTTACAATGATTATGTATTTGCCGTTTAACCCCACTGTAAATCATGGGACTAGGAACCAAATCAGTGTTCATCTTATTGAAAAGCTTAGCCACTTCTTCATCACTCCCCAATCCGTTGTATAGTATGCCAGCGTCTCTCAGGTCTTTAACATCTTCGGCTTCATCGATCAATGAATCAAGGAAACAAATATATGAAGTGATGGTGAAATCGTTGTCGAAATCCGGACACATTTCGTGAGCTATTAAGTTCATGAATTTAGGGCCGGTTGAATCATCGACAGTGATCGGCGGTAACCATAATTTTCCGACGAAGAAGATACGGTTGAAACTGATGTCGGTTAAACAACTTGTTTCGCTTGCTTTTAACCATATCCCGGCATTTTTAAGCTCTTTTACGTTACGAAAGGTGTGTGAATGGTGCCGTCTTGTTCTTGTTCGGTTGCTGTGATTTATCAAGTACCTGAAAAATCGACGGCAAAACCTACAATGCCACCATGGTTTTCGTTTTTCTTCTTTTCTGTAAAGGAGTCTTTGTCGTAGTAGATTCAATAGGTGAATTGGCTCTCCTTCTTGCTGCGGCCACCATTCACTGGAGCAAAATCTGTATTAGTCAGGAGCCAACCTAAAATTTTCTTTTTCGTTGGATTTAGAACTATAAATTTTTGTAGCTAAAATTACTGTTTTCAAAATCTGATAGATAGTCAATCAATTTGTAAGTTCAATAGATCGAATCGATTCATTTAGTTTAATTAATTAAATTATTAAAAAGTTTAGTTCAATTGTTCAGTTTAATCTAATAACTTTCTCTAGATTGATATTTAAGAATTTGATTCAAATAATATTAGTTAAAATATAATTTTTATTATTATTAATGCAAAAAAAAAGTACTATTTTTAAAAAATTAAACTATAAATTTTCTTTCAAAAGTTGAAATTGAAATCATTAGAATGCAAAGGGGCAGGTAGGGGTCATTATCAAAAATGAAAAATTACATTTTAATTCTTTTAAAAATTATTAAATTATAAATTTATATATAATAAAATTATACTTTAATCCCTTAAAATGAAAAAATATTTAAGAATTAAATAAAATTTATTGATTGGATTGATTGGATAAAAAATTAAAACAAGGTATTAATCTAGAATAAAATATCAAATCAATTAAATCTGTGATTGAATCGAATTTTTTTAATTTTTAAAATAAAATTTATATAATTGAATGGAATCAACACCGAAAAAAGAATAGTATTCCATCACTAGTTTAGTTATAAAAACTTTTAACATTTATAAACTCCACAAAATGTTTTTTTTTTTAATTTATTTAAATCCCTTAAATTACCTGTCCTGCTGATGCGATTGTGGCTCTTTCATCTCGGCTGGGGTGATGACATTGTCCTCGATGAACCTTTTGATTGCCTTCATGAACTTTTCGCCATTTTCCCTCCAGCTTGTAAGCAATTCAAGAACACGAAAAGGTAATTGGTTTTCCAACAAGAACAGGTCCAAGTACACATATGTCAGCAAATCGTTTTTAATCAACAATTCGTTCGACATAGGATCATTATCTTGGCCATCAACATCATCATTACCGTAACGCATATAAATTGCTTGTAAAATTGCGCAGCCGTCAACAAAGAACATCCAAGCCAGTTTCTCGTCATCGTTGCTATACTTCTCTAATTCCTTTGGATCATAGCATTTCTTCAAGCCACCGATCTCTGTCTTAATGTTGTTGTACAAGGTTTCCTTACTGACGCCAATGTTTCTGACGAAATGTGCTGCTAATTTGAGCTTGAGCTTCTCGGATCCATGGAGGGTGGGATCATCGTGGTGGAGTGGGCCGATTGAGATCACTTTCGGCTTGAAATACTTCCTGAAATCTTTGTGACGGCCAAGGGTTGATGGGACTCTTTGTATCAATGGTTTGGCCGTGGGCTCGAGTTGGTTGCCGTTGAAAGCTTCGTCTAATGACCGGAGATTCTCTAATTCGCCATTGCTGAGAAGGAAGTTCGTACCCTGTATTGGAATGATTGTCTCGAGGGGATTGTTGTTGATGATTGTTTGATCAGTGGAAACTGCTCTGCCGGGAACACGGACGGTGCCGCCTCCTTCCTCCGTGGACGACATTTTCAGGCTGAGCGGTTCGAAGTAATTAACAAGGTGATTTTGTAGATTGTTTTTGGCTGAGTGAGTGATGTTGGAAAGACGGTGGCAAAATGGACAGAATGGATAAACGTATAGAATTTTTTTTGGTGTAATATCAATTTTAGCCCTTAATATTTATATTCTTGTTAATTTGATTCTTATTCTTTTAGTTAATTAACTCTTTATCCTTTGAAAGAGTCAAACCTGGCTACTAATCTTTTAAAAAAATATTTAAATTAATTTTTTTCAAAAATAATGACTAAAAATTCTTGTGGCAATTCACCCGTACATTTTTTTTAATATTTTAAAATTATTTATTGAGATAAGAAAAGTGTTGTTATGTTAACATAAAATACACATGGATAGTCACACAAATATCATTAAAAATTTAATATTTTAGTCAACAATTTTATTAAAAAATAATTTCACTCATTTTGAAAAATTATAAAACTAGAATTTGGCTTGGACCAAGCTAATCTTAACCTTAAATTAGGTTAAAATACTTGGAACTTGGAAGGTTCTTGTATTATGAGGATTGAATCAAATTAATCTCTCTAATTTTAAATAGATCAATTTAGTCGTTATATTATTAAAAAAATCAAATAAGTCCAAATTGAAATAGAGTTAACAATTACTGTAAAAAAAATGTCTTGATTTTTTTTTTGTAATTGTAATTCAATTCCAAACAACATGTTTTATTCACAGAATTATAAAAACTGTAAAAATATTAACTTTGTTAAATAGTATATGTTATATTTATTCTAAATTAGTCTTATTTTATTCTTTTTAATAATATAAAAATTAAATTGGTCCAATTAATAGTAAATAGACTAATTTGATTAGATCTCTATAATATAAGGACCTCTCAAATACATTTCCCTTAAAATTACTTTTTTGGAAATACAGACAGAATAAACATGTGTTAAGTATAATATATATGTTATTAATAACAATGATGATGATACTTGTACTTTGCCAAGTTACCACGTTTGGAATTTTATCTTACTTTTCTTTTTCTCTTGTAGGAACCCACTCTCACGACTTTATCAAAGGATTAGCTCCATTGGCTGCTCTTTTTAACACACTATTTTTTTAATGAGATGGATTAATTTAGTTGGTTTTGTATCGATTTTAGTCATATCGGTCAGTACAGATTGTTTCAATAAAAAATTAAAACGTTCAATTTTATTTTTTTTTATAAGGGCAACGGAAGGGGAGGCAGGTAGCGGCCTTAGTCCCCCTATAGTTGGAAAACTATTTTTTTTACTCTTTAAGATGTATAAATTATAAATTATAATGATAAAATTGTACTTTGCCGCCTAAAAATTACAAAATTTTAATTTAGTCCTTTAAAAAAATTATAAAGATATTAATTAATACAATGATGAAATTACGTTTTAACTCATATCAAAATTTACAACTTAATTTTGACCCTTCAAGTTTCTTTTTCGACTTTGCTCTTATTTTCTACACTAATAAAAATTCTAATCCGTATCAATTGCACTGACCTAAATATTATGCATTGTGGTATATATATATATATAAACTATTTCTTTCACCAACTTTAAACTTTAACTAAATTAAAGTAGAAAATAAAAAAAAATATTTAACAAATAAGCCGAAAAACAGGGAAATATAAAACATCTAAAAGGTTAATCAACACATTTTTTTTTGTTTATTTTAGATTTGTTGAATGATGAATTTTATTTATGAAGTTTATTGACGAGTATTTATGTAATTGATTAATATTTTTATTTTTAAAATTTATCGCTAATTTTGAAAGGAGATACAGAAACAAATTAGTACTGATATGTATCAGTTTCTGTAGAAAACAATGCGCTCATTAGTACAGTTCTAACCACGTTTGATAAAAAAAATCAATTAGTCCTTGAATTTGACAACGTTTCTCAACTTAACCCTTAAACTTTTTTTCTTATCTACATTAGTCCTCTAGCTTGACAACTTTTCTCAATTTTGGTGCATGTAATGATATGAGCAGTGGCGAATCCAGGGGGGGCAGGCATGGGCCCCGGCCCCCCTAAAAGGTAAAATTTCTATTTAAGCCCTTAAGATTTTTTAAAAATTTTAAATTAGTAAGGGTGAAATTGCACTTTGGCCCCCGTAAAATTATAAAATTCAATTTAATCCTTTAAAAATTATAAAGATATAGTCTATAAAAAATTAAAATTTCTTCCGGCCCCCCCTACGAAATTGTTCTGGCTTCGCCCCTGGATATGAGACTATGATGTTGTGTCATGTGAAATCATACTTCAATTGTAATTATTACTTGATAACAGTACAAGATTTTCGTTATAATGTCTAGACCTACTTATAACCCTCAACTATTAAATAAGAGGATAAAGACACTTTCTCGAATCCATATCTTTTTACATTGACAATAACATTGATATCAATTGAACTAAAACTCTGTAAAACAATGATATATTACTTTTGTTATGTAAGATTTGAGGATAGATCACCCTGCATTGTGAAGAAATTGATCAGGCTATAAATTGTATGTACAAAAAAAATTAAAGAGCTTTGGTAAAATATATAAAAATGTTATTAACTTTTCATGGTCAATTTGTATTTAGGTCAATGTTAAACGAGTTTGGATTACTAATTTTTTATGATTAAATTGGATTGATTAGTTAAATTTTCAAATTGGTGTGAGAATTGATGAGTTTAGTTGAAAATACTAAAACATTAAAAAAGAATCAAGAAATCTCCCTGTTCAACCTAGGGATGAAACATAAGAGAAGACGCCCTTCAAAATTTCAAAAAAATTATCATTAAATCCTTTAAAATTTTTGACATTTTTACTTAGGCTTTCTAGGGTGAAGTCAGAATAATTTTTTAGGGGTCGAATGAAATTTTAATTTTTTATATCTATATCTTTATAAACATTAAATTATTAAATCCAATTTTTATAATTTTAGAGGGGACCAAAGTACAATTTTACCTTTACTAATTTAAAATTTAAAAAAAAAAGAACAAAAATAACAATTTTGCATTTTAGGTGGGCCGGCCTTGCCAGCCCCTAGATTCGCCTATAAGGCCTCCCAAGTTTTTAAAAATCCTAATTAAGCCCCACAAAAAGTTTTGAAATTTTTAAAATTTTCAAAAATTCTCATTAATCTTTTAAAAAAAATTATCTCTTAATTTTGTTTTGAAATTCTCATTAAACACTAAAAATTAAATTAAATAGATTGAATCGAAAATCCTGGAATTACGAAATTCTCATAAATAACAAGAGTTTACAAAAAGACCAGTAAACAGCACTTACTTTGGTTGATTTATGGTATAATGAGTCTGCAAAGAAGAAACAAAAAGTGCAGCAATGGCACCCACAAATGCGAAAAACGTCCAACGAGTCCTAAAACAAGTATGATAAGCTTGAGCTGGATATTTACTCCACATATTCTCACGATGATTATGTATTTGCTGTTTAACGTAACTGTAAATCATCGGACTAGGAACCAAATCAGTGTTCATCTTATTGAAAAGCTTAACCATTTCTTCATCACTCGTCAATCTATTGTGCAGTCTCAGTTCCTGAACATTTTCGGCTTCATCGATCAATGAAACAAGGAAACCCATATATGAAGTGACGGTGAAATTGTTGTAGAAATCCGGACACATTTCGTAAGCTATTAAGTTCATGGTTGAATCATCGACGGTGATCGGCGGTAACCATAATTTTCCGACGAAGAAAATATGGTTGAGACTGATGTCGGTTAAACAACTTGTTTCGCTTGCTTTTAACCTTATCCCGGCTTTTTTAAGCTCTTTTACGTTACGTAAGGTGGGTGAATGGTGCCCTTTTGTTCTTGTTTGGTTGCTACGATTTATCAAGTACATGAAAAATCGAGTGTAAAACCTACAATGCCGCCATGGTTTTTCTTTTTTTTCTTTATTGAAAAGGAGTCTTACTCGTAGTAGATGCAATAAGTGAATTCGCTCTCCTTCTTGCTGCGGCCACCATTCACTAGACCAAAATCTGTGTTAGTTGGGAGCCAAGCAATAATTTTTTTTTTTTAATTTGGAATTGTAAATTTTTATCACAACAAAATTGATGGTCGAATCAGTTGAGTTACAAGTTTATAAGTTTAATTGATCCGATCAATTCATCCAGTTTAATCAAATAAATCTTTAAAAATTTTGGTTTGATTATCCAATTCAATTAGTTTTATTTTTTCCATTCAACCTTTCTGTATAGATTCTCAAATAAATTGATCTAATGATTTTATTCGAACTGATATCTCTATTAATCCAATCCAATTTAATTCACTAAAATATAATTTATATTATTATATTAATGCAAAAATTTTACCATTTTTAAAGATGTTAAACTATCAATTATCCATTTTAAAAAGTTGGATTCTAAATCATAATTTTTTCCCAGAAAAATGTACACTCAACAGTAACAAGACAGGCAGGGGTCGTTTTGAAAAATGAAAAACTATATTTTAATCTTTTAAAAAATTAAAAAATTATAATTTTATATATAGAACCTTTGGAGTGAAAAAAGAAAAATTATTCAACCCTTTTTAAAAATGATGAAATTACACATGAAAAAAATTTAAGAAATAAATTATACTTGCCAGTCGAGTTGGTTGAACAGATAATCGAATAAATTATTTGGACTAAAATAAAAGATTAGACCAATTGAATCGAGTGATAAATCGAATTTTTTTTTATTTTTTTAATATTTTCAAAATTTTATATAATTCAACTGAAATCAACTAATAAACCAGAAATGAGAGTGTAATTGATTCAATGACCCATCTAATAACATTTATAAACTCCACATAATGATTCTGTTTTAAATTCCTTAAAATTACCTGTCCTGCTGGTGTGATTGTGGCTCTCTCATCTCGGCTTGATAACAGTGTCGTCGATGAACCTTTTGATCGCCTTCATGAACTTTTCGCCATTTTTGCTCGAGCTTGTAAGCAATTCAAGAAGACGGAAAGGTAATTGGTTTTCCAACAAGAACAGATCCGAGTACTCAAATGTCAGCATTTCTTTTATAGGACACCATTCGATCAGCTTAGAATTATAATCTTGGCCGTAACGAATATAAACTGCTTGTAAAATTGCGCAGCCGTCAACGAATAAAATCCAAGCCAGTTTCTCGTCACCGTTGCTATACCTCGCTAATTCCTTTGGATCATAGCATTTCTTCAAGCCATCGAACTCTGTCTTCACGATGGTGTACAAGGACATAATAGGAGATTCAAGAACAGTAATAATAAAGTGTCAAAGTGAAGATTCTGACAGATCGAACAATGGGACAATTATAAGAGACATTCAAAGTATGAAGGCACACTTCCAAGAAATCAGATTCTATTTCATCCCAAGGACAGAAAATACATGCGCCCATCTACTAGCAAAAGTAGCACTCAAGCAAGGTAAAGAACAGTACCTGGAGGGAGAGATTCCAAGATCGGTTCGAAGAGAAATGGAGCAGAATCACCTGGGACATTCGGATTAAAAGAGAAGAAGAAATGTTTGAGATTGTTAGAGTATTAGTAGTCAGTTACAAGTTGTTATTATGTTAAGTAGTTGGTCAACAGCTAAGCAAGATAGTTAGCAGCTATCCTCTATAAATGTAAACTCATAATGTACAGAGACGATTTATCAATATGAGATTCAAGAATACGATTTAGTCATGAGTTCTTTCTATTAACTAATAAGAATACGTTATAGTACCTCAGGTTTTATCATGATATCAGTCGCCTGAATCCTGGTGGTGCTTCCGCTCTGACATCATGGATCCCTCGGTCGATTCTCCATTCGGTGATTCTGCTCCTGCAAATTTCTCCTCCTCGCGTCTAATTTGTAGTTTTCCCCGTCATGAAACTGTGAAATTGGATGAAACAAAATTTGTGCAATGGCAGCATCAGGTTCGGTTGATTGTGGAAGGCTATGACCTTCAAGGTTTTTTAGACGGATTTGTTGTCGCACCGCCTCGGTTGGTGGCGTCGCCTAATGGCGGTTTTGTTCCAAATCCAGAAGCGACCGTTTTCACACAGCAGGACAAGCTTCTTGCTTCTTGGCTCCTCTCTACGGTTAATTCTTCTTTACACTCTTATTTCATTTATTCTAAGTCTGCTCTTGATATTTGGAGTACTGCAAGTCATCTCTTTGCAGCAACTACCAGTGCGAAGGTATCTCAGATTCGGCATGATCTTCATGCGATCAAGAATGGTGATTCCACTGTCAAAGTGTATGTGTCTAAGATTCAAACCTTATGTGCGCTTCTTGAGGCGTCGGGATCCGGCATTCCAAAGGTTGAAAAAGTGGAGGTCCTTCTTGCCGGTCTTTCTCCTGAGTTTGACTCCGTTTTCATGCTCGTCTCAGTGTTGTCAAAGTCGTTACCGTTTCAGAAGTTATTTGATATCTTGATAGGGTTTGAAGGTCAGCTGTTGAGGGCGACGCGCGAAACTTCGATGGTGGCGAATGTTCTCGAAGCGAATAGTGATGGCGGTCTCCTTGACTCGCGTGGTGTCGGTGGTGGCAGATCTGCATCGGGGTCGCGTGGTGGTTGTGGTTTCCGTTCGCGATTGTAATGTCAAATATGCAATCGTTTTGGGCATGCAGCGCAGCGATGCTATTATTGCTTTGACAGAGATTATGGTGGTTCTTCGGCGACTCATATTCCGGCTAGTGGTTCTCGGCTTCGTGGGTACGTGCCGGCGCAACGAAATGATGAATGGACTTGGATGTGGCCTTCGTCTTACCCTCCTCCTGCCCCGATGGTTGGTGGTTTTAATAATTGTTGGGCTGGCATGCCACCTGGCCCGCATGTGGGTCCTCAAGTGCCGGATGCTACATGGTATTTTTATGGGCCATATACTCGCCCATATAGGCCTGCTTATGGTGACAATGGCTAAGGGGTTATGCGCGGTTTTGGGCTGAAACTAAGAGGTGGTTGTGTGGCCACTCCTAGGCCGAATATAGTAGGCCCAAATTTTAGGCCATCTGGTCTATTTGCTTAACAACTTGGCCCGGTTCTGATATCTCAACAGTCTCTTGGGTCTCGGGTCGTGAATCTTGTTAGTGCTGACGGGTTTCTATCGACTGGTTCTCCTACAGTTCCGTGGCATACAAAGCCTCGTACTTGGGTGTTCGATGTTGATAATTCTCAGGACATTGGCTTACCTCAGATTCCTGACTTCCGTGCTTTGGATTTTTCAGATGCCTCTCAGTACGACTCCAGTTTTGGTAGCGTGGATCCGTATGTCCCTACTCCAGTCGGGACCACTTCATGGTATCCGGACTCTGGCGCCTCAAATCATGTTTGCCAGGATACTGTTAATTTGAATGTCAATACTCCGTATTCAGGTACATCTAAACTTTTAATGGGCAATGGAGTACCTACTGAAAATAAATCTGTCGAAAACACGGTTATTTCCACTAGTTCCAAATTATTACGATTGACTAATGTGTTGTGTGTTTCTAGCATTCGCAAGAATCTCTTATCTGTGTCATAGTTTGCTAAGGACAACAATGTTTTCTTTGAATTTCACCCATCGTATTGTGTCATCAAGAACATCTAGGCGCAAAAAATATTACTGCGGTGCCGAGTTCGTGACGGGCTTTATCAGTTTTTGGTTGAACCCTCCGCCACGTTTACTTCAGTATCTGTAGTTTCTAATGTTGTGCTTCACGTCAGTTTGTCGATGTCTGATGATTTTATGATGTGGCATTATAGGTTGGGACATCCATCTTCTAAAGTTGTTACTACTGTTTTAAATAAATGTGGTATTGTTTCTAATAAAAAAACGCTTTCTAATGTTTGTGTTGCTTGTCAGATGGGTAAATCGCATAAACTACCTTTTTCTTAATCAACCATTGAATATATAGATTTGTTTGAATTAGTTATTTCTGACTTGTGGGGTCCTGCGTCTGTTGCTTGCGAAGGGAATTTGTATTATGTTTCTTTTATGGATATGTGTAGTCAGTTTACATGGGTGTATTTGATTAAACGTAAATCTCAGGCTATTGACTGTTCCATTCAGTTTCAGAAGTAGGTAGCTACTTAGTTTGGAAAAAGTATTAAGAAATTTCAAAGTGATTGGGGCGGGGAGTTTCGAGCGTTTGCTTCCATTCTTGCTAATCAGGGTATCCTTTATCGCTTATCTTGCCCGCACACGTCTGAACAGAATGGGGTTGCTGAACGTAAGCATCGGCATATAGTGGAAACCGTAATCACGATGTTAACTTAAGCTAATCTTCCCATGCAATACTGGGGTTATGCGTTCTGCAGCGCTGTGCATCTCATAAATAGACTGCCTACTCCTATTCTTCAAGATCAGTCTCTGTATCAGAAACTTTATGGGAATAAACCTCAGTATGACCATCTTAGAGTTTTTGGTTGTTGTTGTTTCCCGTGTTTACGCTCGTTCTTGCATCATAACTTGGATTTTAGGTCACAACCCTGTACATTTTTAGGATAGAGTTATCAGTATAAGGGTTATTATTGTCTTACCCCAGATGGGAAGGTCATTATTTCTCGTCATGTAGTCTTTGTTGAGCAGCGATTCTTGTTTGTGTCTTCGATCTCTTCGACACAAAATGTTGGTAGTTGCTCTCTGCCAGAGGCTACGTATGTTCCAGTTGTTAAGGCGTTATCCTTGACTCTTCCTCTAGGGTCTCATCGCCTTCCTGTGGATTCCTTACCTATGGCTGGTTCAAATCATGTGATGGTGCGTTCTGAGTCTGTTAATCCACCTACTCCTTGTAGTCTACCAGCAAGCTCCTCTACTGACTCAGGGTCTAACTCGAGGGATCATGGTTCTTTACCTTCGTCCACTTCTAATATTTCGTTACACACAGTACCGCCTCCAGTTTCCTGTGGATCGTAGGGAAATACGCATACGATGGTTACGAGGTCCAAAGTAGGGATTTTTAAACCCAAGGTTTTATCGGTGAAGTTTATAGATTTTAAGCCCTGTTCTGTTGACGGTGCCCTTGCTCATCCAGAGTGGAAGCTAGCTGTTCAAGCAGAATATGATGTACTCATGGGTAACTCAACATGTGAACTTACGTCCTTGCCTCCTGGACGGAAAGCAATTGGGTGCAAATGGTTATTCAAAATTAAGAAGAATCCTGATGGATCTGTTAATAGCAGAAAGGCTCGATTGGTTGCTAAGGGTTGCTCTCAAGTACCATGGTGTGATTTTAAAGAGACTTTTAGTCCAATGGTTAAGCCAGCTACTATACGAGTCATCTTGTCCATTGCTATTTCAAAGGGATGGCCACTTCGACAGGTAGATGTGAATAATGCATTTTTAAATGGAGATCTTGATACTGAGGTTTTTATGCAACAACCCCTTGGTTTTGTTCAGCATGATGCTGTCCAAAAGCCTTTTGTTTGTCGTTTGAAGAAGGCTTTGTATGGGCTTCGATAGGTTCCACGAGCCTGATTTGACAAACTAAAATAGTTTCTTATGTCTATTGGGTTTGTTGTCTCTAAGTCTGATGCATCTCTGTTTGTTCGAGTTACGTTTAACTCTGTTTTATATGTTCTGGTGTACGTGGATGATATAATTATCACTGGTAACATCTCGACCGTTATTTCTAGCTTTGTTCAGCAACTGAATGCTCAATTTTCGCTTAAAGATATGGGTAATCTTCACTATTTTCTTGGTATCTAGGTTACGCGATCCTCAACTGGCTGTCTCCATCTGTGTCAAAAGAAGTATATTTGTGATTTGCTTGCTAGGAGCTCACTTTTACATGTAAAGTCTATTCATACCCTTATGGTTAGTTCAACACAACTGTCTAAGGATGATGGTGATCGGTTATGTGACCCTACTGAATTTCGAAGCCTTACTGGTACGTTACAATATGTTGTTCTTACTCGCCCTGATATTGCGTATGCCGTAAATCGTGTCTATCAATTCATGCACAATCCTACTACTACACATATGGTTGCCTTGAAACGAATCTTGCAGTATTTATGTGGTGCACTTGATTATGGTCTTGTGTTTCGTCTGTCGGCTAGGTTGTCGCTTTTGGGGTATGCCGATGCTAACTGGGGGTAGGATTTCGATGATCGGCGATCTACGTCTGGATTCTGTGTTTATTTTGGTCACACGCCTATATCGTAGTGTTCCAAGAAACAACAGGTGGTTTCTTGGTCGACTGCTGAAGCTGAATATTGGAGTCTTGCAGCCGCTACTAGTGATGTCACTTGGTTAACCTCATTCCTTCAGGAATTGCACATTCAATCTGTTGATATTCCTGCTATCTGAGTGCAGTTGCGGTAGCAGCTAATCCTGTTCTTCACTCCAAGTTCAAGCATGTTGAGCTGGACTTGTTCTTTGTTCGTGAGAAGGTTGCTAATGGGGCTATTCTTGTTGGTGAGGTTCTCGCCTGCGACCAAGTTGCTGACATTCTTACCAAGCATATTTCTTTGATGATGTTTACTCGTTTTCGATAGTGTCTTCGAATTTTACCAGCCGAAAAGATGGATGCATGTTAAAGTATTAGTAATCAGTTACAAATTGTTATTCTGTTAAGTAGTTGGTCAACAGTTAAGCAAGATAGTTAGCAGCTATCCTCTATAAATGTAAACTCATAATGTACAAAGACGATTTATCAATATAAGATTCAAGAATACGATTTAGTCATGAGTTCTTTCTATTAGCTAGTAAGAATACGTTATAGTACCTCAAGTTTTATCAGAGACTATCGGACTGAAAGAGTAAAGGAAGCGTTTGAGATTTTGACGACTGGAGTATAGATGTAGGTTCCTATTCTTGTTTTGTTTTGTTCATTTTTGAACTAAAGGGCCAATCTGGTGACGGCCATTTTTCTTTATTTGTTTTTTTTTTTTCTTAGGCCTACGTAGATGGTGCTAACCCAACTAAGCAGATTAACTTCTATTTGTTTTAAGTTTTGGTTTATTAATCCAGTCGAAATTTTCAAAAAATTAAAATTAAAATGTTATTCGACTCCTTTAAAAAATTATTTTAGCTTCGTTCTTGGTAGTTCTACCTTACTGATGAAAAATCTCAATTAGGAACCACATATTATTCACATTCCAATCAACCAATTTTTTGTTTTTTTGGTGTAGCTAAGGTAAAATAATTTTGATTATCTTTCATAGATGGAATAATCTAGAACGTAAAAAGTTATCAAATTCCTGTTTTGGCCAGTTAAAGAGAAATGGGGTTGCTCTGCTTTGCTTTTTGCTTTAATGGCTTTCTTTTTTTGCTTTTTTGCTTTGCTCTTTTTTCTTTTTGAAAAGTAAATGAGGAGCAGTAGAGATTTTACAAAATCCTAATTAAGTCTTACGAAAAAATTTCAAAATTTGTCTTTAATTTTCTAAAAAATTTTGATTAAGTCTCTTAAATTTTATTTTCAAAAAAAAAATAATTCTTTAACTATCAAAAATTAAATAGATTGAATCGAAACTCAGAAAATCTCATAAATAACAAGAGTTTACAGAAAGACAAGTAAACAACACTTACTTTCATTGATGTATGGTATAATAAGTATGCAAAGCACTAAGATAAAGTGCAGTAATGGCAGCCACAAATGCCAAACACGTCCAAGGACTCCTAAAAAGAGTATGATAAGCTTTAGCTGTATAATTAATCCACATATTCTTACAATGATTATCTATTTGCTGTTCAACATTACTGTAAATCATCGGACTTGGAAACAAATCAGTGTTCATCTTATTATTGAAAAGCTTACCCACTTCTTCATCACTCCCCAGTCCGTTTTATAGTATGCCGGCGTGTCTCAGGGCTTTAACATCTTCGGCTTCATCGATCAATGAATCAAGGAAACACATATATGAAGTGACGGTGAAATCGTTGTCGAAATCCGGACACATATCATAAGCTATTAAGTTCATGAATTTAGGACCGGTTGAATCATCAACGATGATCAGCAGCAACCATAAATTTCCGACGAAGAAGGTACTGTTGAAATTGGTGTCGGTTAAACAACTTGTTTTGCTTGCTTTTAACCATATCCCGGCCTTTTTAAGCTCTTTTACCTTATGAAAGGTGTGTGAATGGTGCCGTTTTGTTCCTGTTTGGTTGCTGCTATTTATCAAGTCCATGAAAAATTGAGTGCAAAACCTATGATGCCGCCATGGTTTTTCTTTTTTTTTTGTCTTTTTTGGAAAGGAGTCTTACTCGTAGTAGATGCAATAAGTGAATTCGCTCTCTTTCTTGCTGCGGCCACTTTTCACTAGACCAAAATCTGTGTTAGTCGGGAGTGAAGCTATAATTATTATTATTTTTTTAATTTGGAATTTTAAATTTTTATCATAACTAAAGTTAAAGTTAAAGGTATTCAAAATCGATAGTTGAACTGATAGTCGAACTGTTCAAGTCATCAATTTATAAGTTTAATTGATCCGATTAATTCATCTAGTTTAATTAAATAAATTATTAAAAATTTCCGTTCGATTACCTTATTCAACTTATTCGTATAGACTTTCAAATCAATTGGTCTAATAATTTTATTCAAACTGGTACCTCAATTAATTTCCAGTTTAATCCGATTTAAACAACATTAACTAAAATACAATTTTATTAATGTATTAATGCAAAAAATTTACCATTTTTAAAGATGTCAGACTATCAATTTTCCATTTTAAAAAGTTGGATTCTAAATCATAATTTTTTCCTAAAAATAATGTACACTCAACAGGAACAAGACAGGCAGGGGTCGTTTTGAAAAAGGGAAAAAATACATTTTAATCTCTTGAAAAATTAAAAAATTATAATTTTATATATAGTAAAATTACAATTTAACCTTTTATAATGACAAAAAAAATTGTTCAACCCTTTTGAAAATGATGAAATCACACATGAAAAAAATTTAAGAATAAAATTATATATATTGATCGAGTTGGTTGAACAGAAAATCGAGTAAAGTTCTGAATTAAAATAAGAAGTTAGATCAATTGAATATATTGATGAATCGAATTTTTCTATATTTTTTAATATTTTCAAAATTTTATGTAATTCAACTGAAATCAACTAATAAACCAGAAATGAGAGTGTAATCGATTCAATGACCCATCTAATAACATTTATAAACTTCACATAATGATTCTGTTTTAAATTCCTTAAATTACCTGTCCTGCTGGTGTGATTGTGGCTCTTTCATGTCGGCTGGGGTGATAACAGTGTCGTCGATGAACCTTTTGATCGCCTTCATGCCATTTTTGCTCGAGCTTGTAAGCAATTCAAGAACACGAAAAGGTAATTGGTTTTCCAACAATAACAGATCCGAGTACACAAATGTCAGCAATTGGTTTTTAATAAACAATTCGTTCGGGGTAGGATTATAATCTTGGCCTTAACGCATATAAACTGCTTGTAAAATTGCGCAGCCGTCAATGAAGAACATCCAAACCAGTTTCTGGTCATCGTTGCTATACTTCTCTAATTCCTTTGGATCATAGCATTTCTTCAAGCCGTCGATCTCTGTCTTCATGTTGTTGTACAAGATTTGCTTATTGACGCCAATGTTTTCGACGAAATGTGCTGCTAATCTGAGCTCGAGCATCTCGGATCCATGGAAGGTAGGATCATTGTGATGGAGTGGGCCGATTGAGATCACTTTCGGCTTGAAATACTTCCTGAAATCTTTGTGACGGCCAATGATTGATGGGACTCTTCGTATCAATGGTTTGGCTTTGGGGTCGAGTTGGTTACCGTCGAAAGCTTCGTCTAATGACCGGAGATTCTTTAATTCGCCATTGCTGAGAGTGAAGTCCGTACACTGTATTGCATTGATCGTGTCTAGGGGATTGGTGTTGGTGGTGATTGTTTGATCAGTGGAAACTGCTCCGCCGGGAGCTCCGACGGCGCTGCCTCCTTCCTCCGTGGACAACATTTTCAGGCTGAGCGGTTGGAAGTAATAAACAAGGTGATTTTGTAAACTGTTTTTGGCTGAGTGAGTCATGTTGGAAAAAAGGTGGCAAAATGACTACGATGACGACAAATGTTTCTATACCTTATATTATGGAAAATACTTTTGGTGTAATATCAAATGTAGTATTTAATATTTATATTTTTTTCAATTTGATTCTTATTATCTTTAGTTAAATTTGGTTCTCTACAAGTCAAATTTGATTACCAAACTTTTATAAAATAGTCAAATTAATATTTTTTAACAAAAATAGTGACTAAAATGTTAAAATTTTAAAAACGACAACTCACCTAGCAATCCACATGTATATGTTTTGATATTTTTTATTAACGCGATATATAAGAAAAGCAGTGTTATGTTAGCATCATGTATATATGGATTGCCATACATTTAAAATGTTAGCTTAAAGTGTCAATTAGGCACCACATTTAAGATGTATAACAAAATTGTTCTTTTTTTTAATTTAATGTTTTTTCTAAATACAAAAAGTATTTTACTAAATTGATCCATTTGATGGTAAATGGACTAATTTGATCAGATCCCAATAATATAAGGATCTCTCAAATATATTCCCCATAAAATTATTATTGTTTTTTGAAATACAGACGGAATAAACTAGACTTATAGTTATATATATATATAATATTTTATAATACTAATGAGAATTGTACTTTGCCTAGTGATTAAGTTTGGTATTTGATCTTACTTTACTTTTTCTCTAGTAGGAGTGTAGGAAACTATCAGATTGAGTACCTTTGCCTCATGATAAAAGATGAATTGATGGAAACAAAGACCATGGTTGGACCATGGCAACAAATGATAAGTGATTTCCGTACAAGATCATAGCTGGGCTATGGCATCGGAAACAAATGATAAGTGATTCCCGTATAAGACCATAGCTGGGCTATGGCATCGATGAAGTGTGCCAAGTGATTTCCGTATAAGACCATAGCTGGGCTATGGCATCGGAGAAAAGTATATGTGACCCGTGTAAAACCATATCCGAGATATGGCTTCGGTATAATATGCAATCCGTGTAAGACCATGGCTGGGCTATGGCTTCGGAAAAAGAAACATGATTATGTGTAAATTCATAATTCTACTATGGTATAAAGAAGGCAATGTACTCAATTCCGTATGGTTCCTAATTTGTGAAGAAATGATAAATGGTAAATGGGCCTAAAAGGATGAATTTCGAGTATGGATATTAATGAATGATACTAAGTAAAATTGATTTGGTTTGTGAATGACAGGAGATAGTAATGAAATGTATACTATGTGAATGATTTGTTAATTTGGTAAGTTTACTTTCCAAGTCTATGAACTTACTAAGCTTTCATAAGCTTACTTGAATGTGTTTATCATGTTTTGTAGATTAACGTGAGTTTGGAGGATCGGATCATCACGAGGAATCACACTATCCTGATTTATTCTGGTAGTTTTGGGTTATTATCTCTTGGTTTATATGGCATGTATAAATTGATTGGTTGGATGAAGTTATTAATGGATAGGTTATGTGAAAAGTGATGATAAGCATATGTGTATAAAACTTAGTTTGTTGGTTAAAAGATTAAATTTCCCTTATAAAAGTGGTATATATATTAGGTTTTGTTCAAACCATTTACATGTGAATGAATGTGATGTTTTGGGTATAATGTGATATGTGATATTTATGAAGTGTTTGAAATGAATAAATGAATATTTATTAAGTTGATAGATGAAAAGAATGTCATTTGCTCAATATTTGTAAGTAAATAAATTGGTTATGAATGAGTTTTTGCTAAGTTTGAAAATCAAACGAATGTCATTTGTTCAATATTTATAAGTCAATGATTTGGGTATGTATTAGGTATGTTTAATGGGAAAAAATAGCTTTTAAATGGTGAAACATGCAGTTTTCACACGGCCAAAACACATGGGCGTGTGCCCAGGTCGTGTGGGGAAGTTAGTGTCTCCCACGGGCTACTTGCACGGCCGTGTGAGGCAAGTCAGAACTGCCCACGGCCTGGCCCCATGGCCATGTGAGTCACACGGGCTAGCCACACGGGCATGCCCCAAGTCACACGGGCGTGTGCCCCTGTTTTCCATGAAAATTTTTTTAAGTTTCCAGTTTCATTCCAAATCACTTTCTAAACCTATTTTGGGCCCCGTAGGCCTATATTAAGAACTATTTGATGTAAATTTGGTGATTTTAGATTGAAACTCAAATTTTTATCTCGTTTTTATTCGTAAGTTAGTGTATAAGTCTGGTAATACCTTGTAAACCTGTTCTGGCGAAGGTTTGGGGTTAAGGGGTGTTACATTTAGTGGTATCAGAGCTCGGTTTAGCTGATTCTCGGAATATTTTTGAAGTTTAATGTGTTTGGAAATACATACCATATAAAATATGATAGTGTGATGTGTATGATCCGATCTAACTCCTTTTATTTTGTAGATATTCTCTGATCGAAAAGATGTCCGACGGACAAGAACGTAATGAACAAGAAGAAGTAAATAGTAGAGTGCAGGTTTCTAAACAGGGAACAAGTAATGTTCCGATTTCTCTAATGCGACATCAAGAACTTAAAGATATGATTTATGGAATTATGAATCAATGGTACAGTGAAAAGATGCCAGAAGGATATCAGGCTCAACAACCTCCTCCCCCTATTATACCACCTGTAATGTCTCCAGTTGCCCCTCTACCTCCTCCGACAATTGAATCTAGTAAGCGTACTCCTTTAGAAAAGCTTAGAAAACTTGGAGCTGAAGAATTTTGGGGAAGAGCAGATGATGATCCAGTTAAGGCTGAATACTGGTTACAGAGTTTGATGAGAATTTTCAAAGAAATGGCCTGTTCCCCTGATGATTATTTGAGATGTGCTGTGTCCTTATTGAAAGAGGAAGCTTACCATTGGTGGGAAACAATTGAAGCTGTTGTGTCAGCAGAGAAAATTTCTTGGGAATTTTTCCAAAATGAATTTAAAAAGAAATATGTGGGCAGAAGGTATTTGGATAAAAAGAAAAGAGAGTTTCTTGATCTTCAACAAGGAAATAAGACAGTAGCTGAGTATGAAAGAGAATTCGTTTATCTTAGTAAATATGCCCGGGATATTGTGCCTACAGAAGAGGAAATGTACGTTAGATTTGAAGAGGGGTTAAATGATGAGATTAGAATGATGATAGGAGGTAATGAGATACGAGAGTTTATTGTTTTATCAGATCGTGCTCAGAAACTTGAAGAAGTATATAACAGGAAAATGCAACGTGATAGAAAAAGCAAAGAGTCTTTTAAAAGGGGTGCATCTAAATCATTTTCATTTTCACCGGTGAAGAAGTCTAGAGAAGAATTTAGTCGGGCTACTTCAGTACCAGAAAGATTGGGGAAAAGTAGACCCAGACGATTTGATTTTCAGGTATCCGATAGACCTGCAGCTAGTATGAGCAGTGTTCAAAATGCTCCCCGACCGGAGTGTCAATATTGTGGAAGAAGTCATCTTGGTGAGTGTCGAAGCAAGACAGGAGCTTGTTATAGATGTGGATCTACTGATCATTTCATTCGGGATTGTCCTCAACTACAAAGGGAAGAAGTAAATCAAAAAGAGAAAAATAGAACCCCTCCCCAAAGAAGTAAACGTTCAGGTCAGAGTAGTGCTACAGGAGTTACCCGTTTGGATATGAAAGAATCTGCTAGCCGATCTGATGTTAAAGCACCTGCACGTACTTATGCTATTCGAGCGAGAGAAGAAGCGACAGCTCTGGACGTAATTGCTGGTACTTTCTATCTTTATGATGATATTGTGTATGCATTGGTAGACCCTGGATTTACACATTCATATATTTGCACTAAGTTAGCTTTTGAAAAGAATTTATCTATTGAACCTACTGATTTGATGTGCAAGTTACTAATCCCTTAGGCCAGTGTGTAATAGTTAATTTAATATGTCGTAATTGTCCACTGAGAATAAAGGGTTGTGAGTTCCCTGTTGATTTAATTTATTACCCTTTCGGGAATTTGATATTATTTTGGGGATGGACTGGCTAATGAAGCATGATGCGATAGTAAATTGTCGTAAAAAACAGATTAGTTTGAAATGTCAAACAGGGGACATGATTTCAGTTGGGCCTGAAAGGTTGGGTGAAGTTATTAATATTATTTCAGCTTTCTCTGCTCAGAAGATGTTACGTAAAGGAAATGAAGCATTTTTGGCTTACATCCTTGATACTCGAGGTTCTAATTCAAAGTTAGAAGAGTTACCAATAGTGAATGAATTTTCTGATGTATTTCTAGAAGAATTACCAAGTCTACCACCTGATAGAGAAGTGGAATTTGTGATAGATGTGATTCCGAGAACAACTCCTATTTCAGTGACACCGTATAGGATGGCTCCGGCTGAATTAAAAGAGTTGAAGACACAGTTACAAGAATTGTTAGACAAAGGATTCATCAGACCGAGTATGTCGCCTTAGGGTGCACCTATCTTGTTTGTAAAAAAGAAAGATGGCTCATTGAGGTTGTGTATAGATTATAGACAGTTGAACAAGGTAACGGTGAAGAATAAATATCCTCTGCCTCGTATTGATGATCTATTTGATCAATTGAAAGGTGCAACGATATTTTCAAAAATAGATCTTCGATCCGGGTATTATCAATTGAAAGTAAAAGAATGTGATGTGCTGAAAACTACTTTTCGAACCCAGTATGGACATTATGAATTTTTGGTGATGCCATTTGGTTTAACTAATGCTCCTGCTGCATTTATGGATTTGATGAATCAGATTTTCCAACCTTATCTGGATAGATTTGTAGTGGTGTTTATTGATGATATTTTGATCTATTCAAAAACAGAATTTGAGCATGCTCAACATCTGAAGATAGTACTACAGATTTTGGGAGAGAAGCAGTTGTATGCAAAATTTAGTAAATGCGAATTTTGGCTTCATGAAGTTACATTTTTGGGTCATATTGTTTCAGCTGATGGAATTCGTGTTGATCCTAGTAAAGTAGAGGCAGTGGTAAATTGGAAAATTCCGAAGAACGTCACAGAAGTACAAAGTTTTCTGGGTATAGCAGGATACTACCGCCGATTTGTTAAAGACTTTTCAATAATTGCTTCTCCGTTGACTCGATTACTACAAAAGAATGTTGAGTTTGTGTGGTCTGAAGAGTGCTAACAAAATTTTGATCTATTAAAGAAGATGTTGACAGAAGCACCAGTGTTGACTCAACCAGAATCAAGTGTGCCATTTGTGGTATACAGTGATGCGTCTCTAAATGGTCTGGGTTGTGTACTTATGCAGACGGGTAAAGTAGTAGCATATGCTTCTCGGCAATTAAAACCACATGAGAAGAATTATCCTACGCATGATCTGAAATTGGCTGCGATTGTATTTGCTTTGAAAATATGGAGCCATTACCTATATGGTGAAAAATGTTATGTGTATACCGATCATAAGAGTTTGAAATATCTGATGACACAAAAAGAGCTGAATTTGAGATAGAGGCGGTGGTTAGAACTTCTGAAAGATTATGATCTTGTTATTGACTACCACCCGGGGAAAGCTAACGTTGTAGCAGATGCACTTAGCCGAAAATCGTCATTGTTTGCTCTTCGGGCATTGAATGTTCATCTGTCTGTTAATAAAGATGGTTTTGTGTTAGCAGAATTAAAAGCCAAACCAGTACTCTTTCAACGAATTCGGGAGTTACAGGACGAAGATCCGAAATTGGTGTTGAAACGAAAGATGATTCAAAATGAGTTGAGTTCGGAATACTCTGTTGATGATAAAGGTATGCTATATTATCATGATAGGGTATGTGTTCCGAATAATGCTGATTTAAAGAATGATATTTTATCAGAAGCTCATAATTGTATGTGTTCTATTCATCCGGAAAGTACCAAGATGTATTGTGATTTGAAGAAAATGTATTGGTGGCCCGGCATGAAACGGGAAATTTGTGAATATGTGGCCAAATGTTTGATTTGTCAACAGGTAAAAAGCTGAGCATCAAGTAGCAATGGGGTTGTTACAACCCATTATGATTCCGAAATGGAAATGGGAACATATCACTATGGATTTTGTATCCGGGTTACCAGTGACTCCGAAAAAGAAAGATTCAATTTGGGTGATTGTAGATCGGTTAACCAAATCGGCACATTTCATTCCAGTTAGGACAGATTATTCACTTGAAAAGTTGGCAGAAATATATGTGTCTGAGATAGTGAAATTACATGGGGTGCCAATATCTATTATTTCTGATCGAGATCCGAGATTTACCTCGAGATTTTGGGGTAAGTTACAAGAAGCTTTGGGTACCAAATTGAACTTTAGCACAGCTTTTCACCCTCAAACAGATGGGCAATTAGAACTAGTAATTCAGATATTAGAAGACATGTTAAGATGCTGTGTATTGGAATTTGGTGGCAACTGGGAAAGGTATTTACCCTTAGCCGAATTTGCTTACAACAATAGTTATCAGACTAGTATCAAAATGGCACCGTTTGACGCTTTGTATGGAAGGAAATGTCGAACACCATTATATTTGACTGAATTGAGTGAATCAAAATTAGTAGGAGTTGATCTGATTCGGGAAACTGAAGAAAAAGTTCGTATTGTTCGAGATAGTTTGAAAGTTGCTTCCGATCGTTAGAAATCATATGCAGATTTGAAAAGAAGAGACATAGAATTTAATGTGGGCGATCGAGTATTTTTGAAAGTGTCACCATGGAAGAAGGCTATACGGTTTGGTAAAAAGGGAAAACTTAGCCCACGGTTTATCGGTCCTTATGAAATTATTGAAAGAATTGACCCAGTTGCTTATAGGGTGGCCTTACCTCCAGAACTTGAGAAAATTCATGATGTATTTCATGTGTCTATGTTGAGACGGTATCAATCGGATCCATTGCACATAGTTACTCCTACCGAGATAAAGCTTCAGTCAGATATGACATATTCGAAGGAACCAGTGAAAATTTTGGCACGTGAAATTAAAGAATTAAGGAATAAACAGGTACCATTAGTTAAAGTACTATGGAATCGTCATGGGTCGGAGGAGGCAACTTGGGAAACGGAAGAGTTAATGAGATCTCAACATCCACACTTATTCTCAGGTATGAAATTTCGGGGACGAAATTTCCTAAAGGGGGAGAGTTGTAACAGCCAAATTTTAGTGGTGTCGGAACAGTGATTCGAGATCACTAAATCTGACAAATTATTAGAAATATTATTCATTTAATGAGCATAAGTTAAATGTGAAGTTAGGAAAATAATTGAAATAGTGAATAGTATTTTAGAAATAAATATTAAATAATTTAGAAGTGAAAACGAGGTATCGAGACCTCGAGATATTAAACCAAGCCATAAATATTTTTATAAATATTTATGGAGTGTTAGTATGTTAGTATTAAAGTTTCGTCGAGAAATTTTAAGGTTTTGATGGTCAATTGAGTAAAAAAGGACTAAATTGTAATAAGTGCAAAACTGTGGGAAATGATTAAATAGCATGAAGGCTCAATGAAGAGGGATTTAAAGTGTAATTAAGCCCAAAATTAAATGGGCTGAACGGATGGATTAAAAATTGGATAAAATGTAGTGTGAACTAATGGCAATTTTGTAAATAAGTAGAAATTTAATAGTATTTTATGGATTAAATTAGAAGAAATATCTAGATTTTTCATTTTCTTTCATCTTCTCCAGCAAAAACACCATAGAAGGGTTTCTAAGAGCTGGTTTTTCTTATTTTTATTGCAAACTAAGAAATCGAAGCAAATCGAGGAAAGGAGAAAATAATCGAATAATTCCCTAATTCTCTACAACTTTTGTGAATTAGCCTAGGTAAGTTCATGTGGCTGAATTTTAATGATTATTGTTAATATTATGAATTTTGTAATGTGTTATATGATGTGTATGCGGAAAAATTATGTGATAAAAATTATAAACAGCTTAAAAGCATGAAATTGTAGGAAACTATCGGATTGAGTACCTTTGCCTCATGATAAAAGATGAATTGACGGAAAAAAGACCATGGTTGGACCATGGCAACAAATGATAAGTGATTTCCGTACAAGACCATAGCTGGGCTATGGCATCGGAAACAAATGATAAGTGATTCCCGTATAAGACCATAGCTGGGCTATGGCATCGGTGAAGTGTGCCAAGTGATTTCCGTATAAGACCATAGCTGGGCTATGGCATCGGAGAAAAGTATATGTGACCTGTGTAAGACCATAATATGCGATCCGTGTAAGACCATGGCTGGGCTATGGCTTCGGAAAAAGAAACGTGATTATGTGTAAATCCATAGTTCTACTATGGTATAAACAAGGCAATGTACTCAATTCTGTATAGTTCCTAATTTGTGAAGAAATGATAAATGGTAAATGGGCCCAAAAGGATGAATTTCGAGTATGGGTATTAATGAATGATAAAAAGTAAAATTGATTTGGTTTGTGAATGACAGGAGATAGTAATGAAATGTATACTATGTGAATGATTTGTTAATTTGGTAAGTTTACTTTCCAAGTCTATGAACTTACTAAGCTTTCATAAGCTTACTTGAATGTGTTTATCATGTTTTGTAGATTAACGTGAGTTTGGAGGATCGGATCATCATGAGGAATCACACTATCCTCATTTATTCTGGTAGTTTGGGGTTATTATCTTTTGGTTTATATGGCATGTATAAATTGATTGGTTGGATGAAGTTATTAATGGATAGGTTATGTGAAAAGTGATGATAAGCATATGTGTATAAAACTTAGTTTGTTGGTTAAAAGATTAAATTTCCCTTATAAAAGTGGTATATATATTAGGTTTTGTTCAAATCATTTACATGTGAATGAATGTGATGTTTTGGGTATAATGTGATATATGATATTTATGAAGTGTTTGAAATGAATAAATGAATATTTATTAAGTTGATAGATGAAAAGAATGTCATTTGCTCAATATTTATAAGTAAATAAATTGGTTATGAATGAGTTTTTGCTAAGTTTGAAAATCAAATGAATGTCATTTGTTCAATATTTATAAGTCAATGATTTGGGTATGTATTAGGTATGTTTAATGGGAAAAAATAGCTTTTAAATGGTGAAACATGCAGTTTTCACACGGCCAAAACCCATGGGCGTGTGCCCAGGCCGTGTGGGGAAGTCAGTGTCTCCCATGGGCTACTTGCACGGCCGTGTGAGGCAAGTCAGAACTGCCCACGGCCTGGCCCCACGGCCATGTGAGCCACACGGGCTAGCCACACGGGCATGCCCCAAGCCACACGGGCGTGTGCCCCTGTTTTCCATGAAAATTTTTTTAAGTTTCCGGTTTCATTCCAAATCACTTTCTAAACCTATTTTGGGCCCCGTAGGCCTATATTAAGAACTATTTGATGTAAATTAGGTGATTTTAGATTGAAACTCAAATTTTTATCTCGTTTTTATTCGTAAGTTAGTGTATAAGTCTGGTAATACCTTGTAACCCTATTCTGGCGAAGGTTTGGGGTTAGGGGGTGTTGCAAGGAGCCACACTCACGACATTACCAAAGGATTTAGTTCCATTGGCTGCTCTTTTTAACATACTAATTGTTTTCTAATGAGAGAGATTTGATATAAAAATACTATTTCTTTTACCAACTTTAAACTTTAAGTAAATCAAAGTAGAAACTTTAATATTTTAAGTAGAAAACAAAATTATTTAACAAATAAGCCAATAAAAAGAGAAAATGGAAATATAAAATATCTAAAAGCTAGCTTAATGGGTGTAGGCTTTTTATTAAAATTTAAATTTTATTGTGAATTTTTTAAAATATTATGAATAATTTTCTTTATTTTGTTGAATGATAAAAATTTGTTTAATGTTTTTAAATATTTTTTAAATATTAAATATTTTAAAAATTTATCGGTAATCTTGAAAAGAATACAAAAACAAGTTGATACTAAAATGTATTTGTTTTTGTAGAAAACTAGTGCATCCATTAGTGTAGTACTAACTATCTTGGATAAATTATATTTTTAATAAAAATTTGGTGTTGACATGGGAGAAATGTCACCATACTGACCAAAAATGAGAAAGTTGCCAAAATTCATGACTATTGTGGACAATGAGAAAGCCAGGGGGTTGACAGGACCCCAAAAATGACAAAATTTTTATTAAGGCCATTTTATAATTTATAAAATTTTAAATTAGTAATGATAAAATTATATTTTATCCTAAAATGATAAAAATTGATTTAATCCTATAAAAATTATAAAGATATAGACTATTAAAATGGTGAAATTATATTTGTAAGAGCCCATGTTTGCCCGGGGCCCAGCCCAGAAACCCAAACATACAAAAATAAAACCCAAATAAAAGTCTTTTTAGTCCATTTACAAATTAAACAAATCAACGACCCAAAACATCAAAACCCAATTTCCAACTAATACCCATTACAAATTAAACAAATCAAGCCCAAATTTTACAAACTCAAAATACAAACCCTAAGTCCAAATCAATAGGCCCAGCACCTAAACTAGTTTCAGCAATGCTGAAACCCTAGTTTGCCTCCGACGCCGCACCCCATGAACCACTCCACGTGCCTCCGTGGCGCACTCGGCGCTTGAGGCCTGCAACTCTTGCAGTCCATACACCAAAGTAGCCGAACTTGCCCCCGTTGACCTCCTAGCAACCTGCAAACACGCAAAGACAGAACAAGAAAGTAGCAAAGTAGACAGAAACAGTAGCAATATAAAGCAGTAGCAAGGATCTTTTGTATTCGGCTATAAAGCCATCAAAAACTAAATGTAATAGGGGACGGATATTAAGAAATCAAAAACCAAAAAAGAAGAAGGTTTGATTTTAGATTTCGTGTTTTACCTTTTTTATCATTTTACTTCCTGTTTTCATATTTAGTTTAAATAAAAGCATATATATATATATATAAAGGTCATCGGAATCTACCTATTTCCCTCCGTCCACCGTCGTCATCGGAGTCTCCTTGTTAGCAAAGGCCGAAATTTCCTCGAAATCTGAGTTTAGGCTCCGAATCCGAGTGTTAAAGGTCAAGAAGGGGACTGAAATCGGCCGAACGAGAGTCCCTTTTAGGGACTCCGACCACGGCACAGTGGCAAATCGGTGACGGTGCAACAAGGGTTAAAACCCTAACGAAGAAAAGAGGAGGGAGAAGGGCCTTTGTTTCATTATTTTTTAAAGAAACGGCTGAAATGGGTATAAAAAGAAACTTTAGTTTTTAAAGAGGAATGAGAACGACGCCGTATCCGGTTGAAAGTCCAGGTGCCGAAACGACACCGTTTTGGACCACCCGAGAGCGACCCGACCCGCTCCAGGGGGATCCGCACCTTTTGCTCTTTTGGGGATATTTATCCCTATGGTCCCCCGACTTTGTAGTGCGTCTCAGTGGGATCTTTTGTTATTTTCGATTTCAGCCATAGGATTTTGCCTCCATTTCAATTTGGTCCTCGGGCCATTCAAAGAGGCAGACCCATGAAACGCTGCGCTTAAAGGGTTGGGAATATTTTCCCAATCAGCCCCTCAATGTTTCAGCGCGTTTCAAATCTGTCTGCTGTTTCATTTTTATGCCCGAATCCCCCCTTTAAATTTTATTTAGATTTTAATTTAGTCCCTTTCTTACATACTTGTGTTTATTTTGTCCGATTTTGAACTCTAAAACTTTACTTTATTTGCAATTAAACCATTATTCTTGTAAATTCAGGCTTTTTTTATTTTAAATTATTTAAGTTATTTTAAATCGTATGTATTACTTATAGTAAACTGTCCATTCTACACATATTATTTATTTCAAAATTCTTTTTACATACGGTTTATTTTGAGTTTTTATTATTATCTTAATTTGTTTCATGAATCATTTACTTAGAGTTATTTTACATATTATATATTTTATTTCAAATTGTATTACAAGTATATTAATTATTTTAAATTATTTTATACTACTTTTTTTAAATTGTAGCTTACAGTATTTTAAACTTGCCTTATGTATTATTTAAAATTGTTTTATATATTATTTTATATACCTCATTTTAAACTTTATATATTTACTATAAATGTTTTATTAATATTTTTATAAAGTTTCTTTTCCCTCATATTATTTATTTTATACTTATATTTATATGTTATCTATTTAAATTCATTATATATCATCTATTTTTCAATTATTTTGCATATTATCAATTTTAAAAATCCTTTTACGCGATTTGTTTTAAATTTATTCATTTTGATTGACTTTATATTATTTATTTTTAGATTGTTATATTGTTCATTTGTCTTTGATTATTAGTGATTAGTGTTTAAATGGTGCATATTGTGAGATTATTGCCATTACGTGTACTTTAATTCGCTTATCCGTATTCATATTATTGTCATTCACTTGTGTAATATTTTATTCATGTACCACCGTTCCATGTTGCCTTTTATTTTTATTTCATGTACTTAGTATCACGAATTACACTTCAACATATTTATCTAATATAGATCATTTCATTTCAAACAAACAATAAGGCAATATTTTGTGTTTGGAAACTCGAGAAAATTGTGCCCTAACTTACTGGGTTGTGATTTTTCTCGTTGGATCTAAATAACTGAATACCCTTTTAATTTTAAAATACCTACGTTTTAAGTATAAAAAAGGGAAACTTATTCTTGAGGATTCAAGGCGTTGTGCCCTAACTTACTGGACATGACATTTTGTTACCTCAAGATGAGAGGGTCTTTAACACGCGCTTCAATTTATTCAAATGTTTTTAACAAAAAGAGGGATCGTATTTTAAATTCTTTCAAATTTTTTAACATTCGACCTCAAGGCACTAATTAGTCAACTAGGTACCAATTTTGGGCATTACGAGGGTGCTAATCCTTCCTCGTACATTATCAACTCCCGAATCCGTTTTCTCACATTTCGTAGACCAAAATCGTCGTTTTAATAAATTAAAATATTTTATTAAAATGATCAACTTTTACGAGGTGATCCAATAGCACCTCAAAATAAAAAAATCGGTGGCGACTCCCCTTTTTTTGTTTACATTTTCAAAACCAAAGTCGATTCCCGTTTTTCAAAAAAAATGGTTTCGACAATATTTTTATTATTATAAAATATATAATTTAATACCACCAAAAAAATATTTCCCATAAATATAGACAAAAAAAGAAAGTTAAGAGACCAAATTGAAAAAAGTTGCCAAATTTAAAGATTAAATGTTGTCTTATTGTTTTATTTAACTAAAAGTGTATCATATACACCAAAACCTAGTAATTGAGTAATAAAAAATCAATATTTTTAAGTAATCTTGAATTCAAATATTATGAATAGAGAAAACAATACTAAAAATTTTTACTATCCACTTAAAAATTCAACTCAATTCAATTTAAAATTTAACTACTAAAAATCAAAGCTATTATAAAAAATAAAAATAAAAAAGTATTCTAAATTTTGTTGTATTTAACTACATTTTCTTTGTATATTTTAGATTTGTTCAATGATGAATTTTATTTATGAAGTATATTGACGAGTATTTATGTAATTGATTAATATTTTTATTTTTAAAAATATCGATAATTTTGAAAGGAGATGCAGAAACAAATTAGTACTTATATGTATCAGTTTCTGTAGAAAACAATGCGTTCATTAGTACAGTTCTAACCACGTTTGATAAAAAAAATCAGTTAGTCCTTGAATTTGACAACGTTTCTCAACTTAACCCTTAAACTTTTTTTCTTATCTACATTAATCCTCTAGCTTGGCAACTTTTCTCAATTTTGGTGCATGTAATGATATGAGACTATGATATTGTATCATGCGAAATCATACTTCAATTGTAATTATTACTTGATAACAGTACAAGATTTTCGTTATAATGTCTATACCTACTTATAACCCTCAACCATTAAATAAGAGGATAAAGACACTTTCTCAAATTCATGTCCTTTTACATTGACAACAACGTACGTTGATATCAATTGAACTAAAACTCTTTATAACAATGATATATTACTTTTGTTATGTAAGTTTTGAGGATAGATCATCTGCATTGTGATCAAATTGACCCAGGCTATAAATTGTATGTACAAAAAAAATTAAAGAGCATTGGTAAAATATATAAAAATATTATTAACTTTTTATTGTTAATTTTGTATTTAGGTTAATGTTAAACGAGTTTGAATTACTCATTTTTTATGATTAAATTGGATTGATGAGTTAAATTTTCAAGTTGGTATGAGAATTAATGCGTTTAGCTGAAAATATTAAAACATTAAAAAAGAATCAAGAAATCTCCCTGTTCAACCTAGGGACGAAATGTAAGAGAAGACGCCCTTCAAAATTTCAAAAAATTATCATTAATTCCTTTAAAATTTTTGACATTTTTACTTAGGCCTTCTAGGGTGAAGCCAAAACAATTTTTTAGGGGTCGAATGAAATTTTAATTTTTTATAGTCTATATCTTTATAAATTTTAAATTATTAAATCTAATTTTTATAATTTTAGGGGGATCAAAGTGCAATTTTACTTTTACTAATTTAAAATTTAAAAAAAATTAAGGGCAAAAAATTTAATCTTTTAAAAAAATTTTTCTCTTAAATTTTTTTAAAAATTCTCATTAAACACTAAAAATTAAATTAAATAGATTGAATCAAAAATCCTGGAATTACAAAATTCTCATAAATAACAAGAGTTTACAAAAAGACCAGTAAACAACACTTACTTTGGTTGATGTATGGTATAATGAGTCTGCAAAGAAGAAACAAAAAGTGCAGCAATGGCACCCACAAATGCGAAAAACGTCCAACGAGTCCTAAAACAAGTATGATAAGCTTGAGCTGGATATTTACTCCACATATTCTCACGATGATTATGTATTTGCTGTTTAACGTAACTGTAAATCATCGGACTAGGAACCAAATCAGTGTTCATCTTATTGAAAAGCTTAACCACTTCTTCATCATTCGTCAATCTATTGTGCAGTACGCCGGCGTCTCTCAGTTCCTGAACATTTTCCGCTTCATCGATCAATGAAACAAGGAAACCCATATATGAAGTGACGGTAAAATTGTTGTAGAAATCCGGACACATTTCGTAAGCTATTAAGTTCATGGTTGAATCATCGACAGTGATTGGCGGTAACCATAATTTTCCGATGAAGAAGATACGGTTGAAGCTGATGTCGGTTAAACAACTTGTTTTGCTTGCTTTTAACCTTATCCCGGCTTTTTTAAGCTCTTTTACGTTACATAAGGTGCGTGAATGGTGCCCTTTTGTTCTTGTTTGGTTGCTGCGATTTATCAAGTACATGAAAAATCGAGTGCAAAACCTACAATGCCGCCATGGTTTTTCTTTTTTTTCTTTATTGAAAAGGAGTCTTATTCGTAGTAGATGCAATAAGTGAATTCGCCCTCCTTCTTGCTGCGGCCACCATTCACTAGAGCAAAATCTGTGTTAGTCGGGAGCTAAGCTATAATTATTTTTTTTTTGAATTTGGAATTGTAAATTTTTATCATAACAAAGTCGATGGTCGAATCGGTTAAGTTACAAGTTTATAAGTTTAATTGATCCGATCAATTCATCCAGTTTAATTAAATAAATCTTTAAAAAATTTAGTTTGATTATCCGATTCAATTAATTTTATTTTTTCGATTCAACCTGTTTGTATAGATTCTCAAATAAATTGGTCTAATGATTTTATTCCATATCTCTATTTCTTTCCAATCCAATTTGATTCACTAAAATATAATTTGTATTATTATATTAATGCAAAAATTTTACATTTTTAAAGGTGTTAAACTATGAATTATCCATTTTTAAAAAGTTAGATTCTAAATCATAATTTTTTCCAAAAAAAAATGTACACTCAACAGTAACAAGACAGGCAGGGGTCGTTTTGAAAAATGAAAAATTAAATTTTAATCTTTTAAAAAATTAAAAAATATAATTTTATATATAGTAAAATTATATTTTAAACTTTTAGAATGAAAAAATAAAAAATTATTCAACCCTTTTTGAAAATGATGAAATCACACATGAAAAAATTTTAAGAATCAAATTATACTGGTCGGTCGAGTTGGTGGAACAGTGAATCAAATAAGTTATTTGGACTAGAATAAAAGATTAAACCAATTGAATCGAGTGATAAATCGAATTTTTTTTTTTGTATTTTTAATATTTTCAAAATTTTATATAATTCAACCGAAATCAACTAATAAACCAGAAATGAGAGTGTAATCGATTCAATGACCCATCTAATAACATTTATAAACTCCACATAATGATTCTGTTTTAAATTCCTTAAATTACCTGTCCTGCTGATGTGATTGTGACTCTTTCATCTCGGCTGGGGTGTTAACAGTGTCGTCGATGAACCTTTTGATCGCCTTCATGAACTTTTCGCCATTTTTGCTCGAGCTTGTAAGCAATTCAAGAACACGAAAAGGTAATTGGTTTTCCAACAAGAACAGATCCGAGTACTCAAATGTCAGCATTTCTTTTATAGTACACCATTCGATCAGCGTAGGATTATAATCTTGGCCGTAACGCATATAAACTGCTTGTAAAATTGCGCAGCCGTCAACGAATAAAATCCAGGCCAGTTTCTCGACACAGTTGCTATACTTCTCTACTTCCTTTGGATCATAGCATTTCTTCAAGCCATCGATCTCTGTCTTCACGATGGTGTACAAGGTGTTATTATTGACGCCAATGTTTTTGGCGAAACAATTTACTAAGTTTTGCTTGAGATTCTCGGATCCTTGGAGGGTGGGATCATCGTTGTGGAGTGGGCCGATTTGGATCACTTTCGGCTTGAAATACTTCCTGAAATCTTCGTGACCGCCAAGGGTTGATGGGACTCTTCGTATCAATGATTTGGCATTGGGGTCGAGTTGGTTGCCGTCGAAAGCTTCGTCTAATGACCGGAGATTCTCTAATTCGCCATTGCTGAGAGTGAAGTCCGTATCCGGCATTGGAATGATCGTCTCTAGGGGATTGGTGTTGGTGGTGATTGTTTGATCAGTGGAAACTGCTCCACCGGGAGCTCCGACGGCGCCGCCTCCTTCCTCCGTGGACGACATTTTCAGGCTGAGCGGTTCGAAGTAATTAACAAGGTGATTTTGTAAACTGTTTTTGGCTGAGTGAGTGATGTTGGAAAAAAGGTGGCAAAATGGCTACGATGACGACAAATGTTTCTATACCTTATATTATGAAAATACTTTTCGGTATAATATCAAATATAGTATTTAATATTTATATTTTTTTTCAATTTAATTCTTACTCTTTTTAATTAAATTTAATTCTCTACGAATCAAATTTGATTACCAATCTTTTAGAAAAAAAGTCGAATTAATATCTTTTAATGAAAATAGTAACTTACCTAGCAATCCACGTGAACATTTTTTTATTTTTAAATTATTTATTGACGTGACATATAAAAACAACAGTATTATATTAGCATGAAGTGCATATGGATTGCCACACGAGTTGTAATACCAGCACTGTTAAAAATTTAATGTTTTAGTTAACATTTTTGTTAAAGAAAAACAATTTGACTAGTTTTTGAAAGGTTAATGGCTAAATTTAGCTCTAATAATAATAATAATAATAATAATAATAATAATAAAGAATAAAGACCAATTTGACAGAAAAATGTAAATGTCGAGAACTAAATTTATTATTATGTCGTTTTTTTAAAGTTTCACTTATACAAATATAATATATGTTCAAGTGCAAATATATGTATGAATTAATCTAGAAAGAACTAAACAAAATTCACACATGATATGCGTATATGATGAGAGTGAGACCCACACATCACAATTAAGAATAATATTACAAAACCTAAATACTAAAATACTTAACACCATCTCCTTATCCAAGAAATTAAGACTACAGCACTTCTTGAATTTCATACCCTTAATAAGATATTAAACTAACCAAATTAAACCTAATTTAAAATTAGGTTAAGGTACTTGGGAAGTCTTTATATTATGAGGGTTAGATCAAATTAATCTCTTTATTATTAAATAGATCAATTTAGTTCCTATATTCTTAAAAAGAATCAAATAAATTCGAAGTGCAATAGAATAAATATTTACTGTATAAAAAATGTCTTTTTTCTTTTTGCAATTGCAATTTAATTCCAAACAAATATTTTCATTTACAGAACCACAAAACTTGAAAAATATTAAATTTGTTAAACAATAAATGTATATTTATTTCAATTTGGTCTTATTTTTTTTAATAATATAGAGACTAAATTAATCTATTTAATAGTAAAATGATTAATCTAATCAAGTCCTATAATATAGGGACCTCTCAAAAACATTCCCCTTAAAATTACTTTTTTATTTATTTATGGAAATACCGACAGAATAAACTAGACTTATGGGATGGTTCATCTAATTCCTTAAAATTGTACTTACCCAAGTCACTAAGTATGGTATTTGATCTTACTTTTCTTTTTTCTCTGGTAGGAGCCACACACGACTTTACCAAAGGATTTAGTTCCATTGGCTGCTCCAACATACTATTTTCTAAATGAAATAAATTAATGAAGTTGATTTTGTATTGACTTATCATATCAGTCGGTACATATTGTTTCAATAAGAAATCGAAACAATTAATTTCATTCTTTGCATAAGAGCAACAGAAGATGGAATTTTAGTAAAATTATAGTTTGACCTCTCATAGATCACAAGATTTTAATGTAGTCATTTAAAAACTTATAAAGATATTAGCTAATACAATGATGAAATTGAGTCTTAACTCTTATAAAAATTAATAACTTAATTTCGATCCCTCAAAAAAAAATTCTAATTTCGTCCTTATTTCCGCACTAGTAAAAATTCTAATCCATATCAATTGTATTGATTAAAATATTGTGTATTGATTGGTATATGAATGATATTAAAAAAATATATAAAAATAACTTTAACTAAATTAAAGTAGAAACTTTAATATTTTAAGTAGAAAACAAAAAAAAAATTATTCAATAAATAAGTCAATGAAAAGAAAAAAAGTGGAAATATAAAATCTCTAAAATCTCAATGAACACACATTTAGGTGTAGCTTTTATTAAACTTTAATCTTTTTAGTATGAGATGATATTCTTGTGGATTTCTTTGTTTAATTTATTGGTTAGTTTCTTTTTCCTTTTTGAATTTGTTGGATGAAGAATTTTGTTTGTGAAGTTTATTGATGAATATTTATATAATTGATTAATGTTTTTATATTTAAAGTTTATTTAATTTCATTCAAGTTTTTAAATATTTTAAAATTTTATCAATAATTTTGAAAGGATATACAAAAATAAGCCGATACTGATATATATCAATAGTTTCTATAGAAAAATGATGCCTATCAGTGCAATATTGACTACACTGGATTAAAAAAAATACATTTAATCCTTGAATTTAGCAACTTTCCTTGACTTAGTCCTTAAACTTTTATTTTATCTACATTAATCTTTTATCTTGATAGGTTTTCTCTATTTTGATGCATGTGATGACACAACACTCTAATTTTGTGTCATGATCTCATCTAAAAACTATATTTTAGGTGTTGACATGGCGGAAATGTCACCATAATGACAAAAAATGAGAAAAGTTACCAAAATTCATGACTGATATGGACAGTGGTGAAGCCAGGAGGTTCGCAGGGGCCTCGACCCCTCCGAAAATGAATTTTTTTCATTTAGGCCCATTTATAATTGAAAAAAAAATTTTAAATTAGTAATGGTAAAATTACACTTTGCCCCCCAAAATGATAAAAATTGATTTAATCATTTAAAAATTATAAAGATAAGCTATTAAAATGGTGAAATTATATTTTTATTATTATAAAAATATACAACTTAATTTCAGTCCCTCCCAAAAGCAATTTTGGCTTATCCCTTGAATGTGGACCAAATATATATATATAGGGAGAGGGAGAGAGAGAGAGAGAGACTGAAATGAAAAAAAATTGTCAAATTTAAGGATTAAATGTTGTCTTATTATTTTATTTAATTAAAAGTATGCCATATACACCAAAGTCTCGTGATTGAATAATAAAATTTCGATGTTTTTAAGTAAATCTTAAATTTAAATCTTATATATAGAGACTGAAATGAAAAAAATTGTCAAATTTAAGGATTAAATGTTGTCTTATTATTTTATTTAATTAAAAGTATGCCATATACACCAAAGTCTTGTGATTGAATAATAAAATTTTGAAGTTTTTAAGTAAATCTTAAATTTAAATCTTATAAATAGAGAAAACGATACCAAAAAAAATTTACTTCCCACTTAAGATTTCAACTCAACTCAATTTAAAATTTAACTACTAAAAATCAAAGCTATTATATATAATAAAAAAAGTGTTGTAAACTTTGTTGTATTATATGTTAGTTTGATCCAAAATAGTCAAAAGGAAATGCATCCTAAACTTATTCAAACCAAATGATTATTCCCTCTATTAGTCGGTTTAACTTTATGTGTCAATCACGCGACGCATTTAAGATTATTTTTTTAATTTAGTCCTTTTTCTAAATATAAAAAGTATTTTACTCATAAATTATAGGATAATTCAGGCTTTTGAAATTAGATACACTTGGTTTGATTAAAAATTATTAACAATACATAAAAAAAATAGAAAATAAGGTTTGATTAGTCCAATATTTTATTCTAGATTGGTATGCTAAATAATTCCTAAAATCATGAAGATAATAAAATGTATTTCATAAAATGTCATCATGCATGTAAAATACGTGTATTTCCATTATTCAAGATTGGTGGCGCACACTACATTCAATGGGAGTTATGCAAATAAAGATCTTTCACTTACTTCCTTGAAAACTCGAAGATGGATGAATTTCTATCATTGAATATCTCTTGACCACAAGGCCAATCACAGGAGCTCTTCTTTGATGGTTTTATCTTTGATTAATTCTTTTTTCTCCTTCCAAAAACATGTACATAAATAATTAAACTTGATAGTTTTAGCAATATGTTTTTTGTTTTGAAGTTATTATACTTAAAAGTTTTCACATATAATCATGCTTTTTTACATATATTAGTTACATTTGTTGTTGTCAGAGGTGCATTTAAAGGTTGGCAGAGGCTCGGTCTCCTAAAATAAAAAATTACTATTTAAGTTTTTTAAAATTTAAATTAATAAAGATAAAATTACATTTTAAAATTTCTTAAAATTATAAAAATTCAATTTAATTCTTTAAAATTAATAAAGATATAAAATATAAAAAATTAAAATTTTATTCTATAACTAAAAAATTATTTTCTCTCAATTTGCAACCACATATTATTTACATGCCAATCAACCAATTTTTTGTTTTTTTTTGGTGTAATTAAGGTAAAATAATTTTGATTATCTTTTATAGATGGAATAATCTAGAACGTAAAAAGTTATCAAATTTCTGTTTCGGTGGGTTAAAGGGAAATAGGGTTGCTCTGCCTTGCTTTTTTGCTTTGCTCTTTTCTCTGTATGAAAAGTAAACGCGGAGCGGGAGAGATTTTCAAAAGTTATCAAATTTCTGCTTTGGTGGGTTAAAGAGAAATGGGGTTGCTCTGCTTTGCTTTTTTTTGCTTTAATGGCTTTTTATTTTTGCTTTTTTGCTTTGCTCTTTTTTCTTTTTGAGAAGTAAATGAGGAGCGGGAGAGATTTTACAAAATCCTAATTAAGTATTACAAAAAATTCCAAATTTTGTCTTTCATTTTCTCAAAAATTTCGATTAAGTCTCTTAAATTTTATTTAAAAAAAAAATCTTATTAAACGCTAAAAATTAAATAGATCGAAAATCGAAAAATCTCATAAATAACAAGAGTTTACAAAAAGACAAGTAAACAGCACTTACTTTGGTTGATGTATGGTATAATAAGTATGCAAAGCACTCAGATAAAGTGCAACAATGGCAGCCACAAACGCCAAACACGTCCAAGGACTCCTAAAAAGAGTATGATAAGCTTTAGCTGCATAATTAATCCACATATTCTTACAATGATTATGTATTTGCTGTTCAACATAACTGTAAATCATCGGACTAGGAACCAAATCAGTGTTCATCTTATTGAAAAGCCTAGCCACTTCTTCATCACTCCCCAGTCCGTTGTATAGTATGCCGGTGAGTCTCAAGGCTTTAACATCTTCGGCTTCATCGATCAATGAATCAAGGAAACACATATATGAAGTGACGGTGAAATCATTGTCGAAATCCGGACACATTTCGTAAGCTATTAAGTTCATGAAATTAGGAACGGTTGAATCATCGACGATGATCGGCGGCAACCATAAATTTCCAATGAAGAAGACACTGTTGAAACTGATGTCGGTTAAACAACTTGTTTTGCTTGCTTTTAACCTTATCCAGGCGTTTTCAAGCTCTTTTACGTTACAAAAGGTGTGTGAATGGTGCTGTTTTGTTCCTGTTTGGTTGCTGCGATTTATCAAGTACTTGAAAAATCGAGTGCAAAACCTAGAATGCCGCCGTGGATTTTCTTTTTTTTCTTTTTTGAAAAGGAGTCTTACTCGTAGTAGATGCAATAAGTGAATTCGCTCTCCTTCTTGTTGCTCCCACCATTCACTAGACCAAAATCTGTGTTAGTCGGGAGTGAAGATATAAATTTATTTTTGTGAATTTGGAATTATAAATTTTTATCATAACTAAAGTTAAAGTTAAAAGGTATTCAAAATCGATATTCGAACAGTTCAAGTCATCCATTTATAAGTTTAATTGATCCGATCAATTCATTTAGTTTGATTAAATAAATTATTAAAAATTTTGGTTTGATTACCTAATTCAGTTAATTTTTTTCCTAGTTCAACTTGTTCGTATAAATTTTCAAATCAACTGGTCTAATGAGTTTATTCAAACTGATACCTCAATTAAATTCTTGTCCAATCCGATTTAAACAATATTGATTAAAATACAATTTTATTAATGTATTAATACAAAAATTTTACTGATGTTAGACTATCAATTTTCCATTTTAAAAAGTTGGATTCTAAATCATAATTTTTTCCTAAAAAAATGTACACTCAACAGTAACAAGACACGCAGGGGTCGTTTTGAAAAATAGAAAATTACATTTTAATCTTTTAAAAAAATAAAAAAATTATAAATTTATATATGGTAAAATTATATTTTAAACCTTTAGAAAAAGAAAAATTTGTTCAACCCTTTTCGAAAATGATGAAATCACATATAAAAAAATTTAAGAATCAAATTATACTTTGTCGGTCGAATTGGTTAAACGGAAAATCGAGTAAGTTATTGGACTAGAATAAAAGATTAGACCAATTGAATCGAGTGATAAATCGAATTTTTTTATATTTTTAATATTTCCAAAATTTTATATAATTCAACCGAAATCAACTAATAAATCAGAAATGAGACTCTAATGGATTCAATGATTCATCTAACAACATTTATAAACTCCACATAATGATTCTGTTTTAAATTCCTTAAATTACCTGTCCTGCTGGTGTGATTGTGGCTCTTTCATGTCGGCTGGGGTGATAACAGTGTCGTCGATGAACCTTCTGATCGCCTTCATGAACTTTTCGCCATTTTTGCTCGAGCTTGTAAGCAATTCAAGAACACGAAATGGTAATTGGTTTTCCAACAAGAACAGATCCGAGTACACAAATGTCAGCAATTGGTTTTTAATAAACAATTCGTTCGGCGTAGGATTATAATCTTGGCCGTAACGCATATAAACTGCTTGTAAAATTGCGCAGCCGTCAACGAAGAACATCCAAGCCAGTTTCTCGTCATCGTTGCTAGACTTCTCTAATTCCTTTGGATCATAGCATTTCTTCAAGCCATCGATCTCTGTCTTTATGTTGTTGTACAAGGTTTGATTATCACCGCCAATATCGCCGCCAATCTTCTTGACGAAAAGTGCTGCTAATTTGAACTTGAGCTTCTCGGATGCATGGAGGGTGGGATCATTGTGGTGGAGTGGGCCGATTGAGATCACTTTCGGCTTGAAACAGTTCCTGAAATATTCGTGACGGCCAAGGGTGGATGGGACTCTTCGTATCAATGGTTTGGCTTTGGGGTCGAGTTGGTTGCCGTCGAAAGCTTCGTCTAATGACCGGAGATGCTTTAATTCGCCGTTGCTGAGAGTGAAGTCTGTACCCGGCATTGGAATGATCGTGTCTAGGGGATTGGTGTTGGTGGTGATTGTTTGATCAGTGGAAACTGCTCCGCCGGGAGCTCCGACGGCGCCGCCTCCTTCCTCCACGGACGACATTTTCAGGCTGAGCGGTTCGAAGTAATAAACAAGGTGATTTTGTAAACTGTTTTTGGCTGAGTGAGTGATGTTGGAAAACAGGTGGCAAAATGGCTACGATGACGACAAATGTTTCTATATCTTATATTATGGAAAATACTTTGGTGTAATATCAAATTTATCCTTTAATATTTATTTTTTTTGCAATTTGATTCTTATTATCTTTAGTTAAATTTAGTTCTCTACAAGTCAAATTTGATTACCAATCTTTTAGAAAAGAGTCAAATTAATATTTTTTAACGAAAATAGTGACTAAAATGTTAAATTTCTAAAAACGACAACTCACATAGCAATCTACATATACATGTTTTTATATTTTTTTATTGACGTGACATATAAGAAAAGCAATGTTATGTTAGCATCAAGTATACATGGATTGCCATACATTTAAAATGTTAGCTTAAAGTGTCAATTAGGCAACACATTTTAGATGTGTAACAAAATTGTTCTTTTTTTTTTTTAATTTAATCTTTTTCCTAAATACAAAAAGTATTTTATTAAATTGATCTATTTAATGGTAAATGGGCTAATTTGATTAGATTCATATAATATAAGGATCTCTCAAATATATTCCCCATAATTTTTTTTTTTTTTTTTAAATACAGACGGAATAAACTAGTGAGAATTGTACTTTTCCTAGTGATTAAGTATGGTATTTGATCTTACTTTACTTTTTCTCTAGTAGGAGCCACACTTACGACTTTACCAAAGGATTTAGTTCCATTGGCTGCTCTTTTTAACACACTAATTGTTTTTTAATGAGAGAGATTTGATATAAAAAATACTATTTCTTTTACCAACTTTAAACTTTAAGTAAATTAAAGTAGAAACTTTAATATTTTAAGTAGAAAACAAAAAATAAATTATTTATTTAACAAATAAGCCAATAAAAAGAAAAAGTGGAAATATAAAATCTCTAAAAGCTTAATGGGTGTAGGCTCTTATTAAAATCTAAATTTTATTGTAATTTTTTTAAAATAATGTTATGAATAATTTTCTTTATTTTTTTGAATGATAAAAATTTATTTAATGTTTTTTAAATATATTTTATATATTAAATATCTTAAAAATCTATCGGTAATTTTGAAAAGATACACAAAAATATGTTGGCATTAATATGTATCAGTTTCTGTAGAAAAATGGTGCATTCATTATTGTAGTGCTAACTACCTTGTATAATTATATTTTTAATAAAAATTTGGTGTTGACATGGGAGAAATTTCACCATAATGACTAAAAATGAGAAAAGTTGTCAAAATTCATGATTATTGTGGACAATGAGAAAGCCAGGGGTTGACAGGACCCCAAAAATGACAATTTTTATTAAGGTTATTTTATAATTTATAAAATTTTAAATTGGTAATAATAAAATTATATTTTATCTCAAAAATGATAAAAATTGATTTAATCCTATAAAAATTATAAATATATAGACTATTAAATGGTGAAATTATATTTTTATTATTATAAAAATATACAATTTAATTCCACCCAATTTTTTTTTTTTTTTTTGGCTTCATCCCTAAATATAGACAAAAAAAGAAAGTCTAGAGATCAAACTGAAAAAAGTTGCTAAATTTAAGGATTAAATGTTGTCTTATTATTTTGTTTAACTAAAAGTATATCATATACACCAAAATCTCGTAATTGAGTAATAAAAATTTAATTTTTTAAAATAATCTTGAATTCAAATATTATGAATAGAGAAAACAATACTAAAAATATTTATTACCTACTTAAAAATTGAACTCAATTCAATTTAAAATTTAACTACTAAATATCAAAGCTATTATAAAAAATAAAAAAAATAAAAAAAAGTGTTCTAAATTTTGTTGTATTATGTGTTGTTTTGATCTAAAATTGTGAAAATGCATCCTAAAATTATTCAAACAAAATGATTATTGGATTAACTTTAATTGTCAATTGTGCAACGCATTTAAGATATGTAACATAATTTTTTTTTTTTAATTTAGTTGATCGTTCACTCTATTTTCTCTGAAAGCTATAGTAGATTACCCATATTCTTAAACTTTATATTTTTAGCAACGTTAGGGGTATAAATAAACAGAACGTTCAGTGAACTATTTGTGAACTGTTTGTATAATGTTCGTTTATGTTCGTATATTAAGTTAAATAAACAAGTATGAACAAAATTTTTATGTTCGTTTAATAAACAAACGGGCACAAATAGAGGTGTGTTTGGTTCGTTTATGTTCACGAACAAACTCATTTAATGGCTCGTTTATTTATTAATAATATTTTATTATAAAAATTTCATTAGTATATTAGTTTATATTTTTTTCATTTATAATATAATTGTCGAAACCATTTTTAACGGGTTTGAAAAACGGGATTCGACTTTAAAAACTGAAACAGGAGTCGCTACCAATCTTTTTAGGTGTGATTGGATCACCTTTAAAACATTTTGTTTTAAAATCATTAGTTTTGGTCTACGAAATCAGAAAACGGGTTCGGGAGCCGGTTACGTACGAGGAAGGATTAGCACTCTCGTAACGCCCAAAAATTGGTACCAAATTGATTATCAAATGTCTTTAATGTCGGAAATTTAGAAACTTTAAGATGCAATCCTTTTTTAAAATATTTTGATTTTGAAAATTAGGGTTCACTTGCATCAAATGAATCAAAATGTTACATCCAATAAGTTAGGAAGCGATATTTTTAAGACATTCGAAGCTAAGTTGGCCATTTTTGAAAATTTCCATTCCGAAATTACAAAACACCATATCCAGTAAGTTATGACACAATGTTTTGAAATTCCAAAACAGTTATTTGTATTTTGAAAATCTCAAAAACATTTAGAAGGGTGCTTGACTATTCGAACTCAACGAGAAAAGTCGCAACCCAATAAGTTAGGGCACTACCTATCCCGAAGTTTCCAAACACCAAGCATTGCCCATATTTTGAAAACGTTAGAATTTCGTTTTAAAATTGATGCATGAAGGGGTGTATTAACATTATAAAACATACAAGATAACATGCTAAAGGCATAATGACAATGACATAAATGTCATACATTAATTAACATATGTGTACAAGAAATAAAGACATGGCAAATTTAAATAAGCAAGATATATATAAACAACAATACATATTTAAGAAGAATAGGTAAAAATATAAACATGGAATTCAACATATATTTAAACATATTAATAAATAAGAAAATGATGCATGACGTACAATTATATACATAAATATAAAAGAAAACAATGATGTAGCATAATCATGAATGAAGTTTATAGAGAAGGAATTAATACATAAAAATAATCACAAGAGGAAATTAATTATAAAAACATGATCCCATAGTATAATATTTTAACGACTTTATAGAATAAATAATATAGATAATAAATAAAGTAATTATAGTACATAATACAAAAGTAAATGGGTTTTAAAACTACCAAAATACATAGTATATAATAGAATATGTAATAGAATAATAATTTTATAACATAGGATATAAAAATATTTAGATTTGTTTTTAAATAATATAAAAATAATTAATGAAATATTTAATATCAATTAAATATAATATACAAATAATAATGTAATTAATAATAATAAATGTAAAAACATATAATAAGTAAAAATAATATGAAATAATATATGTTAAAACATAAAATAATATAATATGAAAATATATAAACATTATGTGACAAAAATACAGTATAATAAATAATTAGTAATATAATATATATATTTAAAATATACCTTAATATAATAATATAAAAATATAAAGTAATATAATAAATATTAAGTGATAAAGTATAATAAAAATATAACTAAGTATAAAAAATATAGATAATGTGATATATAAAAATATAACATGATATAGCAAATAATGTAATAAAAATACAAAGATAATATACGAATTTTATATAAATTAATTAAAGAGGATTAAAGTAAAAGCGAATTGAACTTTAGGGCTAATTTCAAAAATAAAAGAACAAATTTGGATCAATCTGGAATGTGTATTAAAAGCTCAGGGACTCACGGGGTAATTAACCCTAATCCCTAAAACGGCACCGTTCCAGTGCACCCGTTTAAATGGTCTTGGGACCAAATTGAAACCGAAACTAAATGATCGGGCCGAATTAAAAGGTAAAGTAAACTTAATTTTAAAAAGGAAAAACACGGAAGGACTGAGGGAATAAATTTCCCACTTTAGCGGTAAAACACGCAGATCCTTCGGGTCGGATCGGGTCGGATTTTGGATCCTATAAAAGGCCTTCTAACCCTGAAAAAATCATTTTAACTGCCCCTTAAAAAAAAACCAAAAAAAAAAGCTCTGAAGAGCCCTCTAAGCTCCGGCCAAGGGCAGTCACAGCTCCGGTCATAGGGCCCCCATACGCGCCTTACGCGCCACCGTATACGGTGGCTGGAGGTCCAAAAATCCTTCCCTTTACAGGTAAACTCGTTTCCCTTTTCCTTTTAGTTGTATTTTTTTTAAAAAACTTTATATATATTTATACATATACTTAACAGAAGATAAATATAACCGAATAATAAGAGAAAACAATGGAATATTAAACAAATCACCTTTCTGAAAAAAACTGTTTGTATTATTTTCTTATATCTTTTTTTTCTCAATCTCCGTGTAGAAGCCCCTTTTACAGGTTATAAAAGATGGCTTTATAGCCAGTGTTCTATTACACATTCTGGGAAAGAAATCCTCTATTTCTTTCCATTTTTGTTTGCTATGTTTTTGACCGTGATCTGCTGAGATTCCTCTGTTTTAGTTTCCTTTTCCTGCTTTTTCGTATCTGCTGTTATCTTTTGTTTCCTTTTCTATTTTTCCGTATCTGCTGTGTGCCTTTTCATTCTGCAGGTGTCTTGTGAAGATCTTGGTGGTCCAAGGCACGATTGGTAGTCAAGGTGCCGTGGTGTGTTGATCGGGCTACCGAATCGAAACGGTCGTGGTGTTTGACGAGGCTGACTGAGTCACTGCCTGGTCCTGTTCGGAGGCTGAACCGTCGAGAGGCTCCCAGGGCACTGATGGAACTGAGACAGCGCATTGATGGCGTGTCAGCTGGCCCCGTATTGATGGCCTCGATTTGGGGAATGGACAGACGCTCCCCGAATATTCGAGAAGCGATTGCGGCGCGAGGGCAGAAACCTTAGGGTTTCTGGTTGCGTGTTTAAGTCCTTGGGCCTTTTGGGCCTAAGTGACCTGGGTCTGTTGCAAGGTTATTAGCAGACGGGTCTAATGTACATGGGCTGGGAGTACAAGGGTAGACTGAGTTGGGTTATTGGGTATAACCGGGTTTTGGGTAGCAGGACCTGATTTAATTTTGGGCCAGTAGTGTTTGGGCTCCAATGTTTGTAAACTGGACTCTTTTTAAATGGACTTTGAAATAAATGTTTATCCATTTAATTATCTGTTTTGTCTCTTTTCATGCCCGGTCAAATTTGGGCTATTACAATAATTATTAATTTTTATATTTGACTATTTTATATCTAAACAATATACGTGTGTATGTATTTATTTATTGTTTATTTATTATTTATTGACATTGTTTGTGAACATGTACAATTATATGTTTATGAACATGTTCATTTAATGTTCGTGAACATGTTCTATTAAGTTGAATGAGCATGTTTGTGAACATCAAACAAACAAACATGAACACACATAATTTAAATAAATAAACATGAACAAAAATTTAAAATTCTTAACGAACACAAACTGAACACAAACAAACTTAAAAATAAATAAACTAACATTAACAGAGATTTGTTCGCTCAAATTCAATTCATTTACAGTAATAACAACATCAAAAATTTTTATTGAAGTTATTATACTTAGAAGCTTTCACCATGCTTCTTTACATGTATATTAATTGCATTTGTTATTGTACCTAACTCATGAAAAATCTCAATTTGCAACAACATATTATTCACATGCCAACCAACCCAACCAACTTTTTTTTGTCTTTTTGGTGTAATTAAGGTAAAATAATTTTGATTATCTTTTATAGATTGAATAATCTAGAACTAAAAAGTTATCAAAATTATATTTTTAAAATGTTATTCAATATTTAACTTGTAACTTTTTGGATGAAGTATAGTAAAGGTTATTCAATTATGAAAAGTTACAAAATAATCATTCATCTATTAGTAAATTTCTAGTTTTGGTCACCTAATTATTCAATTTTGTCTTTTTTGGTCACCACCTGGCTAACACAATAATAAAAGTATCCAAAAATCCAAGATAGTTGAGTGATAAAAAAGACAAAATTGAATAGCTTTAGTGACTATTTTGTAACTTTTTATAGTGGAAAGATAAAAAAGAAAAAAAATCATAGTTTACTTTTGCAAGGTAATTAAGAAGAAAAGCTCATACAAGCTCATACCTAAAATTTTACCCAAGCCCAGTCCAGCCCGACAGTATTACTTTTTTATATTATTTTTATATAATTTTTTTTAAAAATATAATACATAAAAAATACTAAAAAAATTAAATAAATGTTCCCCAGTAAAATTGAAAATAAATTAAAAAAAAGGTATACTTAAAAACAATTAAGATAAGTGAAACTTAATAAGTAAATGCCTCTAAAATAGTAACAAAATTAACAGTAAAACAAGAGTTATACAATATCCAAACAATAACAACAAAATAATAGTAAAATTGGTAGCAAAATAGTGAAAAAAAAAAAACAAAATATATAGCAACAAAATAGTAAAAAACAACAAGAAAACAAAATTTTTTTGTATATTAGGGCCAGGCCAGGCTTAGGGCTAAAAAAGCCTTACCCGAGGCCCAACCCGTTTATTAAACAAGTCTTATTTTTTTGCCCAAGCCTATTTTTCGAACTTATATTTTTACTCAAATCCTCCCACATTTCGAATAAGCTTTCAGATCGAACCAGGTGACCCAGACACAGACAGGTCAACAATACATGTACCAACAGTTATTGAAGAATCTATATAAGGAAAAAGGGCCTTAGTATTTGGTAGTGACACACTCACTTTAGCAACAATCACTTAAAATTTTCAAGCACACAACAACTGCAGCAGCAGCCGCCAGAGAAATCTAAGAAAGGTATGCACTAATCAATTGTTTTTAAGTGCTAGTGTTTAGGGATAAAAGTAGTATCTAATTATCTGAATTTGATAACGGGAGCGAAGTTAAAAAAGGTTTTACAAGTTTAAGTTTTTAAATATATATTTTTATGGGAGTTAAAATGTAATTTAATCAAATTTTTATCATTTTGGAGGTCAATATGCAATTTTACCATGCATTAACATATAAAATTACAACTTTCAAAGAGACCCAAAGCATCAATTTTCATTTTAGGGAACCAAGGCCTTGCCTACCCCTTGTCGCCACCCCTCGGCAATTTATCTAGTTTGGTCTTTGAACTTTTTTTTGTCTAAAGTAATCTTGAATTTTGATAGTTTTTTTTTTCTAATTTAGTCATTAAACCATTACTTGAATTTAAAAAAAAAAAATCATTTCATTCTTCTTAGATTTCATGTAAGTTGTTTAAAATTTCCAAATCATGACATGGTTGTTCAACAGATTACAAGTCAGAATAGGCCTATTGGTCTGGTGGTTAAGAAGAGTGTTAGTGATCCATGAGGGTTAAGGTTCAAACCTTGGCATGCACATTAAGGGAGTTAATTTTTGCTGCTATGGATAGCTAGAATTTGTGATGGAATGAAAGTCTGACAGTGGAGTAGTGGAGAGAATCAAGGGATTAGCTAGTTAGTTGTTCAGTTTTCCCAAAAATCCTACTCTTCCCCATTCCTGAAAGCTCTGCCGATTTTCTTCCCTTTTTGCTCTTTGTGTTGCCTATTTTCATCTTTTTTTTCCCCATCTCTATTGTCGAATTTCTTCTTTGTTTTCCTCTTACCGTTGTTACGTTATTTTTAGTTTTGGTTGTTAAATTGATGATTAAGGGGTGCTTTATTACTGGTTAGGAGTCGTTTAGGAGGTTGGAATTATCGATTCATCGTGTTGATATCGAAATAGCGATTGTTTTGTAGCAGTAAGTCGAGTCTCTGCTTAATCTCGCCAATTTATATTCGCTAATAAATCTGTCAAATTGACGAGAGATATCTTGATTTTAGGTTCTAGAGTGCGTTAGGCTGCGAAAACATCAGAAAGAAATCAGGTGTGTACTCCGTTTGCTTTGAAATCGCGTTTCGGTGAAAGTAAAAAATGAAGCTGTCGATGCCACACGGGGGTGTGGACTGCCCGTGTAGAGGCCGTGTGGCGATACATGGTCGTGTGGTTGACGAGCTAGGCCGTGCGCACGCCACACGGGCACTACAGACATAGGCGTGTGAGGCTGGCTAGGCCGTGTGCGAGGAACGGGCTAGGCCAATTGGGTAGTGTGGGCCACACGGGCATATGGGCCGACATAGGCAGGCCACATGGGCGTGTGAGCCTATTAATCTGAATTGTTCTAAAAGGTTGCACGGGTTGCCCTAGTCAACTATGACCTGTTCTAGGGTCAGTAAGTGTTACTGAGACCCCCTTTTCTGATATTGATATATGTAAATGCATGTGTTTTTGAGCATGTGGATTCAATCTGATCTATTCTGATATATATACATATCTGTACGATCTGTTTACTGTATGAAAGCATGCCATGACATTGTTTATGTTGCATTGCATTGGGTTGGGACTATTAGTGAAGAGAAGGAAGACTGTAAGACTTTTAGCCGATTATTCGACAGCTATGTTGTATCTATTATTATGTACCGTTTTGTGTTACCTCAAGGTGGAGGGTTGGATGGGTTGATTTTATCCCCATACTTGGTGTGTAGGGCTGGGTGGGTTGATTTTATCCCCACATGGTGTGTAGAGTGGACGGAGATGGTGTGCAGGGATGGTTGGCATGTACTGTTCTGATCTGATATGCGTGTATTACTGTATGGGCTAAGGCTCGGATATATTTGTATCTGTTCTGAGTGGGCTAAGGCCTACACTGTATCTGTAAAGGGCTCAGGCCTGATCTATGACTAATTGACTGATATTTGTTGCATGCATGCTTTACTGTGGAGATGTACACACCGAGTTTGCGAAAACTCACCCTTCATTTTATTTATCTGTTAGGTAATCCCCAGCAGTAGGCAGATTGGTGCAGCGGAGGGCTCGACGGTGATCACTGAGACGTTTGCTTCGTTAATAACTTTTATGATTTTACTGGTTTTATTATATTTGGGTTATTTATGTAACTTGGGGACTTGGATTGTTTCCGTTTTTGTTTTGGGATTTATATTGTTATTTATGGATTTATTTCAAAACTGCAAACGTCACATAAATTTATTTTTCTAAAATTAACTAAGAGTTTCCGAGTAAAAGAAATGGGTTTTAACAAATAACTTGATTATCTATTTTCTGACTTAAGTAAAGATAATAACCAGAACGATTTTCAATTTGCTTAAGCTTTTCCAAAAGCACTCTCGTGTGACGCTGCCAGATTCGGTCACAATGTCTAGGCCGGGTTTGGAGTGTTACATTGGCTCCTATATTTCAATGATAATAAAATATATTTCAACCATAGTACTTTCTGTATTTTTAAAGTTTAATATTATACTTTTATTTTAAGATAATCTCTCTACTACAACAATGTTTAATGTAGATATGAACTCATGTTGCGATTTACTATTATTATCTGATTGGGATGCAACATCTATTTAAAATTTGACAAGAAACTAAATTCCTCCATAAACTAGAAAAATATCATTAGTTCTTCGTAAGTTATTTCACCTCAATCCAATGACCATTGTATAGGCTCAATTTTATCTGGCCCAAGTAAATAAAACAAAAACCAAAACAAAAACAAATACAAGTCCATTAACAGTCCAAATTACAAGCCTAATGACCAAATCTATTGGCTAACCCTAATACTTAATAATCCAAAGCCCGATAGCCCAACTATCCTAAACAACCATAAACCCTAGTTTCCCCCTAAGCCTCCAGTGGCCGCTCTTTGCCGCATCAGCATGCACTTCCCCCGAAGACACCCACGCTTTAGGTCTACCCCTACCATCTTTTCACCGAAATGGCTAAAGGGCACACCTTCCCTTGTCGTTGACCACTACCATGGCACCTGTAAAAGAAGAAACAGAGAGCAGAAACAGAGAGCAGAAACAGAGAAAAACAAAAAGAAAAGAACAAAATATTGTAATTGGTTCGGCTATAATGGCTGAACCCTCTGTAATTTTTAAGAGGGGGAGATCTAATAGAAAAAAGAAAAAAAACAACAAAGTTTAAAAAAAGAGGTACTTTATCGATTGTTCTTTTTATTTTGAAAAATATAAAAAAAACAAAAGGCTCAATTTTTACCTACGATGCTTTGTCCCCTACCGTCGTGGGAGCCCTTTGTCGAACGAATATGTGCATGGGCCTTCTTTCTTCATTTCTTTTTATTTTTTTTAAAAACACCAAGAAACCGAAAGGTTTCATCCTTTTTTTGAACTTTGGTTTGTTTTTTTGGGCCTTTATGACCGGAAAAGAGGGGGTCTTAAAGAGAAAAGAAAGGAAAAATATTTTTGTTTTTAAAGCTGACCCCAAATGATTTTTTTTTATTTTTTTATTTATATAGGATGTACTATATGACGTCATTTTGGCTTAACTTTCAAATGCCCAAAACGATGCTGTTTTGAGGGCCGACCAGATGACCTGATTCGGATCCCCTAGGATCCGCCTGTTTTTGTCGAGGGTGTATTATTGTTGCCCTAGTCCTTCCTCCTTTAACCGTTTTTGAATATGGTCTTAATTCTGTTCTTTTTCCTTTTTTTTTTTTAAATTACACCACTTATTTTGAATTGTTAATTTTGAATTGTTCCATTTTAGTCCCCAGACTATCGAACCTTTGGGGAATGACGTGTACTGGGTTTGGGTTATTTTCCCTTTTGTTCCATGCACTTTATTGCATTTTTAATCTGACCCTTTATTTACTATTTTATTTATTTATGCCCTAAAATTTTGTTATGGTTTCGATTTAATCCCTTGTTTATTTAATACCACCCTTTTACTTTCTGCTATTTAATTTCTAGCATTTATAACTTATGCTATTTACATTTTTGCCTATGAATTTCCCAATTGTTTTATTTTAGACTTTTATTTTTAATTATTGATACTATTAATATTATTAAGTGATTATCGCTACTAATTAATATAATATTTTGTTGAAATTTGCTCAAATATCAATATTTTATCTAATTATATTATTATCACACATTTTTATACTATTTCACTATTATTATCACTATTATCATATAGTATTATTAATTGAATATTTTTTTATTTATTATTGTTTCTTATTATTGTATTCACTATATTATTGTCATTTTATTTCATTATTTATATTGTTATTTTTTTAATACCATAATTTTGCCATCATTGTACATTGTAAATATTGCCACGTACATTTTTTTGACGCAAACACATAAGAAATGATTAAAACCGGGGCAATATTCATTATTTTTGGGATTCGAGGAGTCGTGCTCCTAACTTACGGAGTATGGTCTCTCCCTAAAACCGAAATAACTAAATATCCTATTTAAAACTCAAGGCACTTAGGACTTAGGTAATAATCAAATGACGAATATTCTTATTTTCGAGGATTTGAGATATCGTGCTCTAAGTTACGGGACATGATCCTTTTTCTCGATTGACTCGAAATAAGAAGGCTCTTTCCATAAAATTTAATTTAGTTGGCGATATTTTAATAAAATCATGCAAGAAGGGGATTGTACTTTAAATTTCCTTTGAATTCTCAATTCTCGACACTAAGACATCAAGTAATCAACTAGGTACCAATTTTGGGAGTTATGAGGGTGCTTATCCTTCCTCATGCGTAACCGACTCCCGAACCCATTTCTTGGATTTTGTAGACAAAAAATCATCGTTTTAGTAAATTTAACCTTTTTATTAAAATCATTAAATTTCAAGGTGATCCGTTCACATCTAATAAAAATGAGTGGTGGCGACTCTATTTTTATTTTCTAAAATAAAAAGTCGATTCCCCAAGAAAAAGATTTCTACAACCATCACTTGGATAACTTTGGTTATCAGCTCGTGACTTTAGAGCTATACAATATATTTGGTGTTTTGAACAATATGGCATACACAATAGTTTTCACTACCAAAAGATATGCTGCCTTACTCATTCTTCTCTTATCTTCCAAAGTTTTAGGATTCATATCATTTGAGTGATGTATACCATGTACCATAAACAAGTTTCCAAAAAAAAAAATATGATACATTTTCAACAAATCATTTATCAAAATATCCCATTCTAGTGTAATTATGTTTAACATATGTATTTATATAAATTGTGATAATATATATATTGATGTCATTTTCACATGTAAAAGTATCATAAAAGCCTGTGTGCTAAATGTTAGATTTCAATTTATCTTATTTACTAAAAAAATAAGCAAGTTAGTTTCTATACATCAGATCAAATCAAAGAGTAAATTGATCATTTTATTAAAATTTTAATCCTTTTCTATTATTAAAAATTGATTTATATACATCAGTTTGAGGTACAGTGGCATGTCATATGTCATTATTTGGTTATTTCGTTAGCCACACCAGTTTTTAACATTACGAATAGATGAAAATTTTAACAGAAATGACCAAATTACTTTTTGATCTAACATATAGGGACTAATTTACTCATTTTTCAATATAAGAAGCAAAATGTAATCCAACTCAATGTACAAGGACTTCCATGTTATTTTTTTTTCCAATTTCACATGATTTTATCATATTGTATTTTAATTTTTTTTAGCATACGCCTATCATTTAAATGGTATAATGTCCAAATTGTCTGGTGTTACTTCACTTGGTTGATTTCATTTATGAATTAATGATTGTGGATTGACAACATTGACCATTCTATGCATGGGGGAGTGTAATACCCCAAACCTGGTTTAGAAGTTATGGTCGAATCCGGGAGTGTTACAAAGAAGAGTTTTAAAATCAGTGTTACTTTGATAAAACTTTGCATAGTCGTTCAATAAATCATCCAAGTTTCATAACCCATATTCGTTTATATAACTACTACTAAAAGCATTATACAATTAATTCATTTGCCAAAACATAATTTACAGCGGAAATCTTAGAAACAGATATATTTTGGAAATTCAGTTCGTATTTTCAGAAAAACCTTTATTTGCGTAAAACTGTCTTTTTCATAATCGTTTTGACAAACCATGCAGGATAAAAAACAATCGCAGCCAAAACCAACAGTTAAAACCATACAGTCCAGAGAGTCCCAAAAATTACAAACTCTCAAATAAATCTAGAATTTTAATTAAAACCGTTAATTACTTAAGTAAAAATAATTCTCGGTCGAGTGGACACCGCTGAGCCTCCGTCGAACTGACTCGCCTAAGCCTGTGGATTACCTGAACAAAACAGACAAACAAATGTGAGTTTTCGTAAACTCGGTGTGTAACCCAACATAAATAGTCATGCAACATACACAGAATCTCATATACAGTCAGATACAGATTCGGACCTAAGTCCATGACAGATATAGATAGCAGAATCAGATAAGCAGAATCCTACCCCCATCCTCTACACACCATCTCCGAGCATCCCATCACACCATGTGGGGTTAAAAACACCTACCCATCCCTACACACCATATAGAGTCAATGTGACACGAAACAGATAATATGTAGTTAAGCTGCCAGAATAAAGGCGAAGAATCGCCATACAGATCACTTCCTCCACATATACAATTCCCACCTCAAACACATATACAGAATACAGATGCAGAAATATCAAAGTAAACATGCTTAACATGCTCGTATACAGATGGATACATACTTAAACATTACAGTCAGACATACATATAGTATCCTAATCAGATCAGTCTATCAGAATATTATAGCACATAAAATAGGGTTTTGGTTAGCTCTTACCGACCATACGGCAAGTCCACAGTCGATCGGAACAACCCCCCTTGCGACCCTAGGGAACATTTCAGAATTATAGGCCCATATGCCCGTGTGGGCCCACACACCTAGATTCGCCTTGCCTGAGTGGGAACATTTGAAGGTTCAAAATACAATTTTGTTATTATATTAATTTATAATTTCATAAATTTTAAAAGGATTAAATGATAAATTTACTAATTTAAGAAGACAATAGGGAGGGTAAAATCTAGTTGAACGTATCTGCGCTCGAATCGGGATGGATTTTTTTAATTTAAAAAATTAAATAGATTGAATCGAAAATCTAGGACTCAAATAACAAGAGTTTACAAAAAGAACACTTACTCTGTTTGATGTATGGTATAATAAGTCTGCAAAGCACCGATCAAAAGTGTAACAATGGCACCCACAAATGCGGAAAACGTCCAACGAGTCCTAAAACAAGTATGATAAACAAGTATAATAATCCACATATCGTTACGATGATTATTTATTTTCCGTTTAACATGTCTGTAAATCATCGGACTAGGAACCAAATCCATGTTCATCTTCTTGATAAGCTTAGCTACTTATTTATCACTCCCCAATCTATTGTATAGTATGCCGGCGTCTCTCAGTTCCTTAACATCTTCGGCATCATCGATCAATGAATCAAGGAAACCCATATATAAAGTGATGGCGAAATTGTTGTAGAAATCCGAACACATTTCGAAAGCTATTAAGTTCATGGTTGAATCATCGACGGTGATCGGCGGTAACTGTAATTTTCAGAGGAAGAAGAAATGGTTGAAACTGATGTCGGTTAAACAACTTGTTTCACTTGCTTTTAACCATATCCCGGCGTTTTTAAGCTCTTTTATGTTACGAAAGGTGGCTGAATGGTGCCATTTTGTTCTTGTTTGGCTGCTGCGATTTATCAAGTACATGAAAAGTCGAGTGCCAAACCTATAAACTGGCCACTGTTTTTCTTTTTCTTCTTTTTTGAAAAGGAGTCTTACTCGTAGTTGATGCAAATAAGTGAATTGGCTCTTCTTCTTTTTCTTTCATCTGCTGCCACCATTCACTGGAGCAGCAAAATCTGTGTTAGTTGGGAGCCAGCTAAAATTAAGGTTTTCAACGGTTGAATCCATAAGATCATTGATTTTTAAGTTCAATTTATCCGATTTGAATAAAAAATTTAATCCTTTTAAAAATTATTAAATTATAAGTTTTTATATATAATAAAATTTTACTTTTATTACTTAAAATAAAAAAATTATTCAAATTTTTTTGAAAAATAATAAAATTATAAATTAATACATAAAAAAAATCTAAGAATCAAATTAAATTCGTCGGTCCGCCTAGTTAAATAGAGAACCGAGCAGGGTATTGATCTAGATTGATCTAGAATAATAAGTTAAACCCGTTCAATTGAGTGGTCAAATAGAATTTTTTTATATTTTTAATATATCTTTAATATTCTTAATATTTTTAAAATTTTATTTAATTGAATTGAATTATCTAATCAACCGAAAATGAGACTCTAATCGATTCTATCACCTATTTTACATTTATAAACTCCACAAAATGATTCTTTTGTAAATTCCTTAAATTACCTGTCCTGCTGATGTGATTGTGGCTCTTTAACAGTGCTGTCGATGAACCTTCTGATTGCCTCCATGAACTTTTCGCCATTTTTGCTCGAGCTTGTAAGCAATTCAAGAACACGAAATGGTAATTGGTTTTCCAACAAGAACAGATCCGAGTACACAAATGTTAGCAATTCGTTTTTAATAACCAATTCGTTCGACGCAATATCATAATCTTGGCGGCGGTAACGCATATAAACTGCTTGTAAAATTGCGCAGCCGTCAACGAAGAACATCCAAGCCAGTTTCTCATTATCGTTCCTATACTTTTCTAATTCCTTCGGATCATAGCATTTCTTCAAGCCACAGATCTCTGTCTTCATCTTGTTGTACAAGGTCTCCTTATCGACGCCAATGTTTTTGACGAAATGTGCTGCTAATTTGAGCTTGAACTTCTCGAATTCATGGAGGGTGGGATCATCGTGGTGGAGTGAGCCGATTGAGATTACTTTCGCCTTGAAATACTTCCCGAAATCTTCGTGACGGCCAAGGGTTGATGGGACTCTTTGTATCAATGTTTTGGCACTGGGGTCGAGTTCGTCGCCGTCGAAAGCTACGTCTAATGACCGGAGATTCCGTAATTCGCTATTGCTGCGAGTGAAGTTCGTACCCAGTAGTACTATTGGAATGATCGTCTCTAGGGGATTGTTGTTGGTGTTGTTGTTGATGATTGTTTGATCAGTGGAAACTGCTCCGACGGCGCTGCCTCCTTCCTCCGTGGACGACATTTTCAGTCTGAGCGGTTCGAAGTAATTAAGTAGGTGATTTTGTGGACTGTTTTTGGCTGAGTGAGTGATGTTGGAAAAAAGGTCGCAAAATGGCTACGATAACGACAAATGTTTCTATAGCTTATATAATAAACATAAGGAAAATATTTTTGTTGTAATATCAAATTTCGCTACTAATATTTATTATTTTCAATACTTTGTACTTTTGAAAGAGTTAAATTGACTATCAATCCTTAAAAAAAGAGTCGAATTAATTTTTTTTGAAAATAATGACTAAAATATTAAATTTTAAACATGATAACTCATATGACAATCCACGTGTACATTTTTTTAATTATTTTAAAATTATTTATTGACACGACATATAATAAAAGGACTATTATGTTAGTATGAAGTGCACATAGATTGTCACACGAGTTGTAACACCAATACCGTAAAAAATTTAATATTTTAGTCAATATTTCTATTAAAGAAAAATAATTTTACTTTTTTTTTGAAAGGTTAATAGCTAAATTTAGCTGAAATAATAATAATAATAATAATAATAATAATAATAATAATAAAGAAAAAAGGTTACTTTGACAAAAAAAAATGTAAATGTCTTGGACTAACTTTATCATTATGTCATTTTTTTAAGTTTCACTCATAAAAATACAATATAGGTCTAAGTACAAATATATGTCTGAATTAATCTAGAAATAATTAGACAAAATTCACACATGATATATGCATATGATGAGAGTGAGACCCATTTTATATCTACAACACTTATTGAATTTCATACTCTTAATACTAGTTTTTTTTTTTTTTTTTTGCTTCAGTTGATCTGTTTTGTTGTAAAAAATAAACAGAAAACATTCAAAAGTTTAAAATTATAACATTTCAAAAGAAAACACATTCAATCACTAATAGATCTACGTTTACATCAAAGCAATAGCTCACCACCAAGCTTTGAACATGTCCTCACGATTTATATCTACAATTGCTAAGGAAGATGCCATTTCGTTTCCATTCTTTTTTGCCATAAAAAAAAAAACAACATATCCTTCCAATATATTTGTTTTCATTTTATCATTTAAGTTATTTTGACTTACTTTAATATTTGAATTATCATTCTGTTATATGATTTATTTCAAATATTTAACGGCATTAAAAAAATTTAAGTGGTATGTTTAGTCAATATATAAGAACGTTTAGTCAATAAGAATGTAACATAATAATTATATATTCTTATAATGAAATTTGAATTAAAAATATTAATTTTATTATTAAAATATATTTTGAGATAATGTAATTTTAAGTATTTCAATTTATATTTAATCATTATTTTTTACTTACCTATATATCATATCAAATATCATGATTAAAATTAAACAATTAAAATATGCAAATATGTAAATAATGTTTTTCTTACAAAAATTTTAATTGTTTAATCTTAAAAATTTTCTTTTGCAACATCAACCCATATAATATATTCAGGATATTAAAAATATATTAGATTTTTATTAATATATACATACAATAAATCCGTATATCGCATGGGTAAAAAATTAGTTATTAAACTATAATTTAGCTCAGACCGAACTAATCCTCACTTAAAATTAAGTTGAGGTATTTAAGAAGTCTTTGTATTATGAGGATTGGATCAAATTAATCCCTCTATTATTAAATAGATCAATATAATCCCTATACTCTTAAAAAGAATCAAGTAAATCCAAAGTGCAATAGAGTTATATTTACTGTACAAAAAATGTCTTGATTTTTTTCTGCTTTGGCAATTGCAATTCAATTCCAAACAAAAGGTTTCATTTACAAAATCATAAAAAATTTTAAAAATATTAACTCTGTTAAACAATAAATATTATATTTATTTCAATTTCAAATTTTTTTAATAATATAAAAACTAAATTAATCTATTTAATAATAAAAGAAGTAATCAAATCAAGTCCTATAATTTTCAAATTACTTTTTTTTTTTTTTTTGGAAATACAGAGAGAATAAATTAGACTTATATGGGATGGTGCATCTATTCAACCTTCGAATAAAAATGACAATTGTACTTTTGCCAAAGTTACTAAGTTTGGTATTTAATAAATTCACGCTTTTTCCCCTAAATTTCCTTTTGCCTTCAATTTAGTCCCTACAAGATAAAAAAACCATAAATAGCTCAAATTAGTAAAATCATACTCAAAACAAATATGTAATTAATACATAAAAACATGTTATTTTAGAGTATTATCAATATACAAAAAATTAAAGAGCTTGGGCAAAATGTATATAAAAATTATTAACTTCCAGTATTTATAATAAATTAAACACAATTATAATATACAAACACTTGACTCCTTCAATCCTTTAGTGATCTTCAAGCAGCCTTCAATTTTTGTGGTTGGATGAGTCTTTGCTGCCACAAATTCAAGAAAAAAAAATATAAAAGCATTTCAGAACAAATACACACAAAAAAAAACCTTCAGAATGTAAGAAATTTATATCGGTTCAGTTCGGATTTCACAAATTTCAAATCATTTTAAGTTTGAGATTTTGGTTTTTGAATTGTGTTATTATAGATAAAATTATTTTAGGTATAAGTTGTTTCGGTTTAAAGTCATTTTGAATTCAAATGAATTTTTTGTTCGTATCAATTTACATTCATGTCAATATTAAATGAGTTTAAATTATTAACTTTTATTATAAAACTAATTAATTAATTAGATATTTGATTTCAAATCAAAATTGTTGCATTTAATTGAAAAGATTTAAATATTAAAACAAATCAAGAAATGACTTGGTTCAACTTAGAATAGAATGTAAGAGGGCCCTCAGAATTTTAAAAAATTATCATTTAACATTTTCATTTACTCCTCCTAAATTTTTAAAAATCCTAATTAAGCCTCACAAAAGTTTTGAAATTTTCAAAATTTTCAAAATACTTATTAATTTACTCAAAAATTTTCATTAAACCTCTTCAAAAAAAATTTAAAAAAATTCTTCAATAAACTCAAAAATTAAATCGATTGAATCGAAAATATTATAAAAGTATCATAAATAACAAGAGTTTATAAAAGGACTAGTAAAAGAACACTTACTTTGTTTGATGTATGGTATAATAAGTCTGCAAAGCACTAAGAAGAAGTGCAGCAATGGCACCCGCAAATGCCAAAAATGTCCACGGACTCCTAAAATAAGTATTATAAGCTTGAGCTGCATGCTTAATCCACATTTTCTTACAATGATTACGTATTTGCCCTTTAACCCCACTGTAAATCATCGGACTAGGAACCAAATCAGTGTTCATCTTATTGAAAAGCTTAGCCACTTCTTCATCACTCCCCAATCCGTTGTATAGTATGCCGGCGTCTCTCAGGTCTTTAACATCTTTGGCTTCATCGATCAATAAATCAAGGAAACACATATATGAAGTGACGGTGAAATTGTTGTTGAAATCCGGACACATTTCGTAAGCTATTAAGTTAATTGTTGAATCATCGACGGAGATCGGCGGTAAATTTAATTTTCCGAAAAAGAAGATACTGTTGAAACTAATGTCGGTTAAACAACTTGTTTCGCTTGCTTTTAACATTATCCCAGCCTTTTTAAGCTCTTCTACGGTACCAATGGTGCGTGAATGGTACCGTTTTGGTCTTTCTTCGTTTCTAAATATGCTTTCAATGGCAAGCAATAAATCACACTTCTCATCCCTCGACCATGATCCTTTTTTGAAAAGGAGTCTTCCTCGTAGTAGATGCAATAAGTGAATTCCCTCTCCTTTTCTTTGCTGCTCCCGCCACCATTTTCTACACCAAAATCTGTGTTTTCAAAAATCAATAATTATTCCAATTAATTTATTACAATACAAAGGGGCAGGCAGCGTCATTCTAAAGAATGAAAAATTAAATTTTCATATCTTTAAAAATTATTAAATTATAAATTTATATATAATAAAATTACACTTTAAGGATCTAATTAAACTTGTCGATCAGTTTAATTAAACAAAAAATCGAATAAAGTATTAATTTAAAATAAGGGATTAAACTAATTGAATCAAGTTATCTATACAATTTTCTTTATATTTTTAATATTTTCAAAACTTTATATAATTTATATAAATTGAATGAATTAATCGGCTGAAAATGAGAGTCTAGTCGATTCTATCTAATTGTAATTAAATTCCTTAAACTACCTGTCCTCGGCTGGGGTGATAACAGTGTCTTCGATGAACCATTGAATTGCATACATGAACTTTTTGCCATCCCCCAAGCTTGTAAGCAATTCAAGAACTCGAAAAGGTATTTGGTTTTCCAACAAGAACAGATCCGAGTACACAAATGTCAGCAAATCGTTTTTAATAAACAATTTACTTACATCATCATCATCTTCGTCATCATCATCAACACCGTAACGCATATAAATTGCTTGTAAAATTGCGCAGCCGTCAACGAAGAACATCCAAGCCACTTTATCGTCATCGTTCCTATACTTTTCTAATTCCTTCGGATCATAGCATTTCTTCAAGCCACCGATCTCTGTCTTCATCTTGTTGTACAAGGTATCCTTATCGATGCCAATGTTTTTGACGAAATGTGCTGCTAATTTGAGCTTGAGCTTCTCGGATTCAAGGAAGGCGCGATCACCGTGGTGGAGTGGGCCGATTGAGATAACTTTCGGCTTGAAATACTTCTTGAAATCTTCATTACGGCCAAGGGCTGATGGGACTCTTTGTATCAATGGTTTGGCACTGGGGTCGAGTTCGTCGCCGTGTAAAGCTACGTCTAATAACCGGAGATTCCGTAATTCGCAGTTGCTGCGAGTGAAGTTCGTATCCGGTATTGGAATGATCCTCTCTAGGGGATTGTTGTTGGTGTTGTTGTTGATGATTGTTTGATCAGTGGAAACTGCTCCGACGGTGCCGCCTCCTTCCTCCATGGACGACATTTTCACTCTGAGCGGTTCGAAGTAATTAAGTAGGTGATTTTGTAGACTCTTTTTGGCTGAGCGAGTAATGCTGGAAAAAAGGTGGCAAAATGGCTACGATAACGACAAATATTTCTATAGCTTATATAATAAACATAAGGAAAATATTTTTGGTGTAATATCAAATTTCGCTTCTAATATTTATTATTTTCAATTTGATTTTTAGTTTTTTAGTAAAATTTAACTTTTTACTTTTGAAAGAGTTAAATTCACTATATCAATCCTTCAAAAAAGAGTTGAATAATTTTTTTTTCGAAAATAATGACTAAAATATTAAATTTTAAATATGATAACTCATATGGTAATTCATATGTACATGTTTTTTTTAATTATTTTAAAATTATATATTGACATGGCATATAAGAAAATATCTATTATGTTAGCATGAAGTGCACATGGATTGTCACATGAGTTGTAACACCAACGCTATAAAAAATTAATATTTTAATCAATATTTCTGTTAAAGAAAAGTAATTTGACTTTTTTTGAAAGGTTAATAGCTAAATTTAGCTCAAATAATAATAATAATAATAATAATAATAATAGAATAAAGGCCAATTTGACAAAAAAATATAAATGTTGAGGACTATATTTATCATTATGTCATTTTTTTAAGTTTCACTTATAAAAATACAATATAGGTCCAAGTATAAATATATTTTGCATTAATCTAAAAAAAACTAGACAAAATCCACACATGATATACACATATGATGAGAGTGAGACCCATTTTATATCTACAACACTTCTTGAATTTCATACTCTTAATACTAGTTTTTTTTTTTTTTTTTTGCTTCATTTGATCTGTTTTGTTGTAAAAAACAAATAGAAAAACATTAAAAAGTTTAACATTATAACATTCCAAAAAAAACACGTTCAATCACTAACAAATCTACATTTACATCAAAGCAATAGCTCGCCAACAAGCTTTGAAGATTTCCTCATGATTTATACCTGTAATCGCCAAGGAAGATGTCATTTCGTTTCCATTCTTTTTTGCCATAAAAAAAACAACATTTCCTTCAAATATATTTGTTTTCATTTTATCATTTAAGTTATTTTGACTTACTTTAATATTTAAATTATCATTCTGTTATACAATTTATTTCAAATATTTAAGGGCATTAAAAAACTTAAGTGGTACGTTTAGTCAATAAGTACGCAACACATTGTGTTAAATATTTAGGTTAATTGTGAGATGATATGATAATTTATATATCACAATGAATTTGAAATTTAAAATTTCATTGTTAAAAAAACTTTAATTATGACTAAAAACATTAATGTGCAAAATTTAACCCAACTCAAAATTTTGAAATCTCGTTTATTAAAAAATATTAATAATTTGAATTAAATAATTTATTAATAATAATTATATATTCTTATAATGAAATTTGAATTAAAAATATTAATTTTATTATTAAAATATATTTTGAGATAATACAATTTTAAGTATTTCAATTTATTTAATCATTATTTTATACTTACCTATATATCATATCAAATATCATAATTAAAATTAAAAAATTAAAATGTGCAAATATATAAATAATGTTTTTCTTACAAAATTTTAATTGTTTAATCTTAATAATTTTCTTTTGCAACATTAACCCATATAATATATTCAGGATATTAAAAACATATTATATTTTTATTAATATATACATACAATAAATCCGTATATCGCATGGGTAAAAAATTAGTTATTAAACTATAATTTGGCTCAGACCGAACTAATCCTAACTTAAAATAAGGTTAAGGTACTTAAGAAGTCTTTCTATTATGAGGATTGGATGAAATTAATCCCTCTATTATTAAATAGATCAATTTAATCCCTATACTCTTAAAAAGAATCAAATAAATCCAAAGTGCAATAGAGTTAATATTTACGGTACAAAAAATGTCTTGATTTTTTTCTTCTTTGGCAATTGCAATTCAATTCCAAACAAAAGGTTTCGTTTATAGAATCATAAAATTTTTTAAAAATATTAACTTTGTTAAACAATAAATATTATATTTATTTCAATTTGAGATTTTTTAATAATACAAGGACTAAATTAATCCATTTAATAGTAAAAGAAGTAATCAAATCAAGTCCTATAATCTTAAAATTACTTTTTTTTTTTTTTGGAAATACAGAGAGAATAAATTAGACTTATATGGGAAGGTGCATCTAATTCAACCTTCTAATAAAAATGACAATTGTACTTTTGCCAAGTTACTAAGTTTGGTATTTGATCTTACTTTTCTTTTTCTCTAGTAGGAGCCACTCTCATAACTTTATCAAAGGATTTTGTTCCAATTGGCTGGCCCTCCATAATACTTCAATTTAATTCTTTAAAAAATTATAAAAATATTAACTAATATAATAATAAAATTGCATTTTAAGTATTAAAATTTATAACTTAATTTTAATCCCTCAAAAAAAATTTCTGACTTCGTTCTTATTTCCGCCCTAATAAAAATTCTAATCTATATGAATAGCACTGAGGGAACATTGTGTATTGATTAATATATGAATGATATTAAATAGATAAATACTTCTTTTTCCAACTTTAAACTTTTAACTAAATTAAAGTAGAAACTTTAATATTTTAAGTAGGAAATAATAAAAAAAATATTTAAGGGGCACACATTCACGTGTATGCTTTTATTAAACTTCAATATGGGATCATTTATGGATTTTTTAAAGTAATATTATGGATAACTTTTTGTTTAATGTATTGCTTGGGTTTATTTTTATTTATTTATTTTGGATTCATAAATTTTATTTGTGAAATTTATTGATGAGTATTTATATAATTGATTAATATTTTTATATTTAAAATTTATTTAATCTTATTCGCTTAATGTTTTTAAATATTTCAAAATTTTATCGATAATTTTGAAGAATATACAAAAACAAGCTGGTACTGATATGTATCAGTTTCTATAGAAAAACGGTGTGTTCATCAGTGCAGTACTAATTACCTTGGATAAAAAAAAATTTTAATTCTTAAATTTGGTAATTTTTCTCAATTTAGCCCTTAAACCTTTTTTATCTACATTAATCTTCTAACTTGACAACTTTTCAAAATTTTGATGCATGTGATGATATGACACTTTGATATTGTGTCATGCCATCACCTAGAAATTATATTTTAAATAAAAATTATGTGTTGACATGGCAAAATCATCACCATAATGACTAAAAAAAAAGAGAAAAGATGTCAAAATTCATGACTAATATGGAAAATGGTGAACCCAAGGGGCTAACAAGGAACCTTTATACTTTATAAAATTTTAAATTAGTAATGGTAAAATTACACTTTATCCCCCCAAAATGATAAAATTTGATTTAATCATTTACAAATTATAAAGATATAGACTATTAAAATGGTGAAATTACATTTTTATTATTGTAAAAATATACTACTTAATAGACCCCTCTCAAAAAAACATATTGGTTTCGCCCCTGAATGTGGACTAAAAAAGAATGTTTAGAGACCAAATTGAAAAAAATTACTAAATTTAGAGATTAAATGTTGTCTTATTATTTTATTTAACTAAAAGTGTGTCATATACCAAAGTCTCGTAATTGAATAATAAAAATTCGATACTTTTTAAGTAAATTTTGAATTCAAATATTATGAATAGAGAGAATAATACTAAAAACACTTTACTTCCCACTTAATAATTCAACTCAATTCAATTTAAAATTTAACTACTAAAAATCAAAGCTTTTATAAAATAAAAAATAGAAATAAAAAAGAGCTCTAAACTTTGTTGAATTGTGTGTTATTTTGATCCAAAATAGTGAAAAGGAAATGCATCCTAAACTTATCCAAACAAAATCATTATTCTGTCTATTATTCGGTTAACTTTAAGTGTCAATTCAGCAACGCATTTAAAATGTGTAACACAATTGTTCCTTTTTTTTTTTTTTCTAATTTAGTCCTTTTTCTAAATACAAAATGTATTTTATTCATAAATTATAAGATAACTAAGGTTTTCAAAATCAGATGGCTAGTTGAGTTAATCAAATTACCGATTCATTGATTCACTTAATTTGATTAAAAATTAGAAAAAAAAGTTTTAATTAGTCCAATATTTTATTCTAGATAGTTCAAAAGATTATGAGGATAACAAAATGTATTTCATAAAATACCAACACACGTGTATCTCCATTTTGTCTCTAACCTTCTCTTTGGTGGCACACACCACGTTCAAAGGGATACCTTCTAAAAGATAACTAGTCCAAGATGCTGAACAGCCAGGTAGCAACAGTTATTGAAGAATCTATACAAGGAAAAGGGCCTTAGGATTAATTTGCTAGTGCCACAATAAAAATTTCAAGCATACAACGACAGCCAGCGAAATCTAAGAAAGGTATGCACTAATCAGTTGTTTTTGAGTGCTAATATTTAGGGATAAAAGTAATTTCTAATTATCTGAATTTGATAACAGGAATGGAGTTAAAAATATATTTTTATGGGTTAAAATGCAATTTAATTATATTGATTTATAATTTTATATTTTTTAAAGGGACTAGATCAATTTTTTTTAATCATTTTAGAGGTCAAGATACAATTTTACCATACATTAACATGTAAAATTACAACTTTTAAAGATACCCAAAGTATAAATTTCCATTTTAGGGACTAGAGTCTTGCCTACTCCTTGTTGCCAGCTTGCCACCCCTCCTTGGTAATTTATCTATTTTGGTCTTTAAACTTTTTTTGTCTAAATTAATCCTAAATTTGATAGTTTTTCTTAATTTGGTCCTTGACATTGGTCAATGCTACATCATTACTTGGATTTATTCTTTTCAGATTTCATGTAAATTTTTTCAAATGATGACATGGCTCTTTAACAGAATTCAAGTTTAAGGACTGAATTAAAAAAAAAATTGTTAAGTTCAAAGACTAAACATTGTTCTATCCCTAATATTTGTTACCGTATTTTAAAAGTTCATCGAATTTCTTGCCTGCTAAAAATTGGTCCATGCTTGTCAGTGTAAGGTACATGTGGCACGCAATGTGTCATTGTTTAGTTATTTCATTAGCCACACTAATTTTTAACATTACAAATAGATGAAGGTTTTAACAGAAATGACCAATTTACTTTTTGATCTAACATACAGAGATTAATTTACTCATTTATTAAAATAAGAAGCAAAATACAATTCAACTCTTAGTACAGGGGCTTCCATAGTACTTTCATCCATTTTCACATTATTTTATCATATATATATATTTACCATACGCCTGTCATGTAAATGGTATAATGTCCAAATTGTCTGGTCTTACTTGGCATGGTTGATTTCATTTGTCAATTAATGATTGTGGATTGACAATGATGGGCGTCGAATCCACCAAAAATGATTCTTACTAAATAACTCAAAATTGTAGTAAAGAGCGGTAGTAGGGTTGAGTCCATAGGGATTGGATGTCATAATCAACTTTCATGTTCACTTATGAACAAAATATTCATAGTGTCAAGCATTGTGGCAGGAATTGTGCCCAAGACTCCAAATGTACCTACAACAAAAATAAACAAGTAAATCAGGGGGTTTGAGAATGTTTAAGAAAGTAAATAATCTAATCAGCTTAAATAAACAATTGATTAATATTGAAAATAAATGTAAATTGGAAATAAATTTAGAATTTTTAAAATAGAATTGATAAGCCTTAGCTTTAGACTCGGTAAATTCCGTGTTAACAATCGATCCTCAAGAATTGATCTTTTTCTCCAAACGCTAAGCTAGTTATAACGATTAAGAACGTCCTAACCACCAATTCTTCCTCTCGTAGCTGGTCCCGGTACGTCTTGCAAACCAACCCTTACCGATTATCTAACCGAGATACACGTGTTCCTGATTGAAGATTCCGATAGCCTTGCGTTCTGAAGAACCCAACTCGAATTAACGGCCTCAACTGCGTGGTTCGTTTAAACCTGATCACTTCTTCCTTGATTTGTTCTCGGAGAATCGAATACAGCACGATCACCTCGTTTCTTCAATTGGCAGCAAACACGACTCCAACCCAATATGCACTTTGACTTGAAATCGAGTTTAACCTTAAGGGATGATTGGTTTATCCCGATGCTTAGAAAAAAAATAAATAACGATTAGAAGGATTTTTAGCTCGAATACGAATCTCACGATTCTCGACCAGAAAGAACAACGACCTAAGGCTAAGATGATATTTAGTGAAGCATGAAATTATTCATGCTTTGTATAATTGAAAGGTGATTTGATGATGGAGGTGAAGAATGGGAAAGAAAGGACTTGGAAAGAAATTAACCCAATTTCGTAAAGCAAGAAAAATGCAAATGGAAGTAGCAGTATTCCCACGCCAAATTGAAGAGAAAAGGAAAAGTAATTCAATTCCAAATTGAGAAAGGAATATAGAATTGATTGATGATTTCTAAAGCACATCAAGCCCCTATTTATATACATGGGGTTTACTAAAATTAGTCTAAACTAACTTAATATAAAATAAAATAATAAAATAATAAAATAATAAAAAATAAAATAAAATAACATCTTCCTATTTTTAGCTTTTTACAAAGTCAAAATATATGATGAATCCTTAGCTTCCTCCACATTTTTGATTTGGCCCTATCTTTATGATTGCATTTTAATTTGGCCCCTTTTTAGCTTGTCTTTATTCAATTGCATCCCTGACAAGATTAGATAATAAAAACACTTAATTTAGTAGGGTTCAATTAAAAAATAAACCAAATTAAGCACAAAAAAATGTAAATTAACATGTTATCAGACAACATTGACCATTCTATGCACGGGGAGAGGACTACTCCTTTTCTGCCATTTTCACTACCCATTGCATTCATTTTCTCTGCCCTACTGCTCCTCTGCATTGTACTGTCGAATTGTATTTAAAGACAATATGTATATATAGATTGTACATTTTCTTGGCTGGAAGCTCACTCTAAGCCAAAATCAAAACAAACTTTTGATGGATTAATTATTTCTTAACCTTTCAATTTCAGTTACTATGAGAAATTGGTTATCCCAAAATCAAAACAAGCAACTCTTGGTTGAAAGTTGAAACCAAGGGTCAAGTCAAAATTGTTTTAGGATGAGTCCAAAATGATAAGTGATAGAAGTAACATGTTTTAATCCCGTTCTTAATGCGTTTTGATGAGAATTATAAATTGAGAAAGGTTAACTTCAATATGGGTTGAGGATTTTGCTTGAGAATAAGCAAACCCTTAAGTGTGGGGTATTGGATAAGTGATAGAAGTAACATGTTTTAATCTCGTTCTTAATACATTTTTGGGTGATTATTTATGTAAATTGGTGAATTTTATACTCCTAATACTTTAAATTCATGTTTTTACACTTTGGAGAGCATTTGGGAGCAAAATGAGCAAAAAAAAGAGAAAATCGGACAACTACAGCAAATTTCAAGAGCCATACGGCCTTGTTACAGACCGTGTCAATTTCACGATTCGCATCCCAAACACACGGAAAAATCCAATTTTTAGACTTTCTGGGCATTCTAAAGCCTATAAGTACCGAATAGAGGAAGAGAATAGGGGGCGATCAGAGAGTATTGAAGAAAACAATTTGGAGAATACCATTGAAGCCAACTCTGAAGTAGATTTCCATCAAGATTGGAGACCACCTTTTAATTTCTTTGAAGTTTTTCTGAGTTTTTTTTTTATTTCTTGTGGTTATACTGTCTTCGAGATATTTTTATCTACAATTATGAACTAATTCTCTAGATACCTTAGGGAGATAAACCCTATGATGAAGTCTATTATTTGATTTTTGTTTTACATGATAAATACTTTAATCTCGTTCTCAATTATGTATGCTTATCTCTTATTTTAATATTTCTTGAATATTAATTCATGTTTAATGTGCTTAAATCAGAGGAGGAAAATTCCCTATTTAAGAGTAGATCTAGTATAATTGAGTGGAGTTGCATGCAATCATCAAAATAGGACAACATAAATCTACCAAATTAGAGTCAAATCTAACAGGGAAATCAGTATATAGTATTAATGCAATAATAGGGGTTTTAATTAGAAAGAATTTTCAATTAGTCAGCCTAGAGTCAGTTACTCTTAGTCTCGAAAAGAATATTAACATAATTTAGGGATTTCTACGTATCAAGATACCAAGTAAATGAATCGCT